>ML677353.1:6193766-6252004 GCA_007922305.1 Dermatemys mawii
CCTCCCCTCCCCCACGTATCCCATCCCCACTTCTCCTCTCCCTGCCTCACCTACCTCTCGTCTCTTCCCGCGGTTCTCCCGAGCTCCCCGCCCCTCGGCAAGGCCCCGCCCTTTCCAGCAGCTGCAGTGCGATTGGCCAGAGCGCGCCACGTGATCCGGAAGCGGGCCCGCCTCCACGCCGTGGGCGGTTGTGCGGAGGGGAGGGGGCTGCGCGCGGCCGGAAGTGCCCCGCGGCGGGAGCGCGCGGCGGAACCCCCAAGGCCCGGGCGCTGAGCTGGGCGGGGAGGCGCGCCAAGCCGCGGCAGGAGCCGGGTGTCAGCGCCAGGTAAGGGGCGGGTCAGGACTGTCCCCCCGCCGGGGCTTCCCGGGGTCTGGGACCCTGTCACTCCCCAGGGGCTGGGAGCCCCGGACCCAGCGCCTGCTCCCTGTGGGGGGTAGGGGACCCCCCCTTGCCGGGTCTGGCCCAGGCCCCCTCTCCAGTGGGCGGGGGGGGTCTCTCTCTCTCTCTCTCTCAGTCCAGCTCCTCCTCATACAGAGTCCCCGAGCTCCCCGCCGCCTCCTCTCATTGGCTGCCCGCAGGAGGGGGGGTCTCCCGGGTCCCCCCTTGCCCTTGGGGGAGACTGGCTGTCCCTGCCCGCGGGCGGGGGCCCCAGCTGTGCTCTGGGGCCCCTCCCTAGCAGCCGGGGAATCCCTGGCTGAGAAGAGTAGGGGGCACCCTTGGGTGTGGGAGTGAGGTGGAGTTGAAGGGTGGGGGTGGGCTGTAAATCAGGGGGTGCTTCAAAAGATCGATAGAGTCCGGCGCCAGAAGGGACCACGGTGAGCATCTGATCGGATCTTCTCTGTAACACCGGCCACCTGCCAGGAGTCACTGGCTGGAAATCCCGCCCCTGGCGTGCGTGTTTGGGGGTGGCCCTATGCTTTGAAACGTGGCCCTTTGATACCATACCCGGCCTGGAATCCAGGTGGGGATGACTTTGGGGCATATATATATGGGTGGTTACCTCCTCAGTTTAATTCAGAGAACTGGGGGTGAGGTGGTCTTGCTGCCATGTGTTTATGAAAACTACACCTGCTTTAATGACTGATGCTGCTTCTTTTGAGTCTCCCTGGCAACTGTGGATTGTGGTTTAGGCCGTCGTTCCCACCCTGATGTGTGCAGAGATCTTTATTTTTCCCAAACTTCTGTGGGTAGGCAAGAGAAAACACTTCAGAAAACTGGGCAAGATAATGTGGGAGTTTGAGATAGTATCACCCTTACCTGAGTTGGCCATTGCCTGAAGTACTTTGACTTATATGGCTAGGTTCTATTTACCTGTTGCGGATCTGTAAATATGCTTTCTTTGTCTCTGAAACCTTACTAGTATAGGTGTTGAAAGAGGGAAAAGGCAGTGTCCAAATGTAGTGTTACTATAAAAGGGGAGGATGAAATGTGGGGCAAACTAACCTGCCAGATTATGCAACTGAAAAGGGAGGTTACGCTAGATTTTACCATTTTCCCAAGGGGTGGGACCTGAGGTCTTATGGGGCCCCTTGCAAGAATTAAAACAGATATAGTCAAGCCCTGCTTCATCGGTAGGGTGACCAGACAGCAAGTGTGAAAAATCAGGACAGGGGGTGTGGGTTAATAGGAGCCTATATAAGAAAAAGACCCCAAAATTGGGACTGTCCCTATAAAAGTAGGATATCTGGTCACCCTATTCATAAGCACCAGCTCTGTGGGTGCTCTGGGGATGGAGCACCCACAGGGAAAAAATGGTGGGTGCTGAGCACCCACCAGCAGCTCTCCTAGCAGCTCCCACCTGCCCCCCAGTACCTCCCACTCACTGCAGGTCTTGTGGATCAGCACTTCCCCCTCCCTTCCTGTGCCTGCAGCATGCTCGAGGGAGGGGGCAGAACTGGGCGGGAAGAGACAGGGCTGGGTGGACCAGGGGCAGTAAAAGGTGGGGTGGAGGCGGGGCCTTTGGGAAATTAGTGGGGGTGGGGCAGGGTCTGGGGCAGAGCCAGGCGTTGAGACCACCTGGAACTTAGGGAAGTTGGCATCTGTGCTCTGCTTCCTTTTTGGGTCATGTATGTTAGGGTGGTGGAAGGGAGGCATACAGATTCAACCAGTGTCTTGGACCATCCCTGCTTTTTCTAATTTAAAGCCCAGATTTTAGATCTTTACTGCAAATATGCACAAACATAGCATTTTGGGTTTTTGTTTAATCAAACCTTTGAAATGTTTAATATTTCCTGCTTCTTAAGTTACTGCGAGAAAGGCCTGATCTCCCTCCCACACCCTCGCCCACCGTCACCAGAAAATTGGGAAGTTGTGTAACTAGAATGCTGAAATTTTAGAGATTCTCTATATTGAGAGAGCACGCTGTCTGATGTTCTGTTAAATTTTCAACAGATCAGTGGTTAAAGCTGTAGGAGGGACTAAGAGGTTCAGACTGGATTGTAATTGTAGATATTTCTGTAGATGGACTGACTGAATTGCTTGACTGATAAATGAGGCCATGTCTACATTACTGGCTAAATCGGCATTGCTGTGATCAATGTAGCAGTGTGGGTTTAGTGGGTCTGGTGAAGACATGCTGAGTTGATGGGAGAGCGCGCTCCTGTTGATGTCTATACTTCACTTCCCTGAGAGGCAGAAACTACCTTGACAGGAGAGTGTCTGCCATTGACATAGGTCGACTAAGGGCTGGTCTTCACTGGTGGGGGGGATCGACTGCAGATATGCAACTTCAGCTACGTGATTCACGTAGCTGAAGTCGGCGTATCTGCAGCGGATTTACCTGCCGTCCTCATGGTGGCGGCAGTTGGCGGCACGCTCCCCCGTTGACTCCAGCTTACGCCTCGCGTCAAGCTGGAGTTCCGGAGTCGACGGGGGCAGTGCTGGCGATCGATTTCTCGTGTCTTAATACTTAATGAGAGTTGACTATTTACTTAACTTTATGTAAAATAATACTGTAATAATAATATAATAATAATACAAATAATACCTTGGATTAATACTTAATACTTAATGAGAGTTGACTGACTATTTACTTATCTGTATTACAAATAATACCTTGGATTATTTAAACTAATTAAATCTATTTTTCCCTTTTAGTTTTTAATACTTTCCACATTTCTCTTCTTATACAATGAAAATAGGTCAGTTTCACACTTTTCCCTCTAAGTATTATCTTATCAGCTTCAATTTCAGTTTCTCATAGAATAGCATGTTTTTTTCATGCATACAGCATTGGAATTTTTAAAAAATATATTCTATGGGAATAAACAGTTTGCATTTCTACTAGTCTTGGTTTTTGTAAAAGATTTTTTTTTACAAAACCCCGGTTTGGAGCATAATTTGACCTGACAGTACACTTTTTTGAGTATTTCATTTTCTCATTGATATGTCAGATTTTTAACATCATTTCAGGTATACTGGGTGTCTGCATAATAGAACAGTCAGCTACAGGCACTTCAGTTCTGTGCAAGGCAGTAATGAACTGGTATATCTCAAGGGATGACTACTGATATGTACATCTAAGTGGCATTTCGTGGCTGAAATTATGATTCTGCCACCTACCTTGTACTTTAGCTTTGTGAAGAGGCCAGTCTTTCAAATGAAAGCAATAATCTGTAATCATTTGACAGTCTGTGGGCTCGTTGCTATGTGAAATGCTGCATGAAAATTGTCCCTTCCTTATGAGACTTACACTCTAATCAGGCAGTGTGGAGGAGATGCTATGCAAATAGGACACTGAGTGGCCTAATAATTGAAAAATCAGCCTGGGAATAGAATTCTAATCCTGATTCTAATTTCCTCTGTGTCATTTGGTGAACTACGTGATCGTTCACTGCCATTAAATGGAAATAACATCTATTTCATATGGGTGTTGTGAGCTAAACTAGAGAAGGCTTGTAAGTATTTTTCAGCACTACATTCTAAATATTAGAATTTTGTTATTGTGCCTCAACTTTGACTAGTAAGAACAGCCTCCAGAGGTGAGTGTAGTTCAGGTTCCACATTCATTCTGATCTTGGCACATATGACTCTGTGAAACAAAGGTGCCAATTGAGATGGCTTTTGAATGGGAGCACCTGTCAACTGGTAAGTGTGCTAAAACCAGTCCACCTCATTTTTGAATTAAAGGAAATTCGGGATGTCAGCTCAAAACATTATATAATAGTCAGAGCATTTCAGACAGTTCTTGTGCTGGCTCTACTGAATTTTTACCAAGTGTTGCAGAATAGTAATCTCCTAAATATTAGGGTTTCGGTAAAGACTTTTTTTGGATCCTTAAATATAACAGCATTACTGAGTTACTCAGTTTTATTCAATGATTCTTAGATTGCTTGTTTTGACTAACTGAAACACATTGTGATTTCCCTGTTTCTGTTGTGTCCTACCTGCTTAGGGCAGAGCTAGACTTGTACTAACAAAGGCCAGATAGAGGTGCTTTTGAAACTAATAAATGATTGCTTAATAACTAATTTTCATCAAACCAGTTTGTGTGTCAAACTTGTCATCCTCCTCAAATATCTGTTCTCTTGCATACCTTTGGGTTTTTCAAGGTTAAAGAAATGCAACATAGGGGTTTTGGGGAGGATGGAGTGACAGTGAATGAAATGCTTGTAAGCAGCACTGAATTGAAAACTACTTATGCTAAACACAGGAAATTTCCTCCCTCTCTAAGGGAAATGTCTATGCTAGGGAATATTACCAAAATAAACCCAAAAAATCCCTTCTCTAGGGTGTGGTTGAGAACATTGTATCTGAACCTTGGTCCATAAAAGCTAGTAGCTCAAAAATCAAAGCTATAGAAGTACAGTATATAAGTGACAGAAATAATTCTGGTATTAAATGAATGTTGAATATTTTTATTTAGGTTTAAATGTCAAGAGGATATGGACAGGCAAATTTAAGTGCTTTTAATATTAATTAAAAGTACAACTGATTTCCAAACGTAACTAGAGTATAGCAGCAATCCAATATAACCACACCAGTGTAATCTTGCTTTAAACTCCACACTTGTGTGTGTGTTGCAGTAAACCAAGATTTTATATTGTAAACTAGAGGTCACAGCCCCAGTACAGTTTTTAGGATTCAGGTTAGTGGGTTATGAGATACTTTGGTGGTTAGGAGGAGAAACAAAAAATGCATTGATTAATTATTACAGATTTTAGGTCTGAGGGCTTTGTGGGGCCCAAATTTTAGGTTGGGCTTTCAGCAACCTTCTAAAATGCACATATGTACAATACATAGTATCATATCAGTATCCACTGATGAAATTACTACACGGTTGACCCTCAGGTGGTGGTAAGTTGAAAAAATGGAGCTAAATGCCTCTCTGATGTAAATCAGAGTAAGCCTGTCAGTCTGAAAACAGATTATTCATCAAAATACAGTGTAATTTAACGTACTTCTGTGACTTTAAACACTCACTTCCAGTTATCTGAAGAAGGAGCTTTCTCCCCACGATTTTAAGGAAGGATAGAGACAAAGAAGGAATTGGTTTCAGTGCTCCTCAAAAAATGAGAATTTGCTGGAGAATCATAAAAATGACTGTTTTGTTTGTTTTATTTATTTAATTATTTTATGTGCTGCTATTTCAGACCAAATTGAAAGGTGGGATAAACTTTCAGGGATGGGATTAGAAAGTATAAGCAGGTGGAATCTACCACCCTAAGGGAAAACTCTGTAAAACGCAGGTTGCAGTGGCATTACATGGGATGTCAGTGTACAATGTGGTCTGATGTGACCATTTACGCTAACAAGAAATCAAGATTTCAATAGTGTCACTTCATTGTGGTGATGGACATAACCAGAAGGGATGTTGCCTATCTCTTAACAAATATTTTATAATGAAACCCTTTGGAAAGATGGCCATCCCCCATCTCTTTTAAAACTGGCTTCCTATGAGTATTTCTGCTACAGCAAGACACACTTCCCCACTGTCCTATTTTGCTGCTGTTAAGCCTTTAGCTTACTGCAAGAGCCCACTCTAAGTTAATGAGAATTCCTCACTTTTCCAGTTACCCCGACAACGAGACTTTTTGGTGGTTAGTTGACTCTCCCAACAGCTTCACTCTCTTGTTTATTACATAGTCAAATGCTGTTGCTGAGTGTGGGGCATTGCTTTGTTTTTCTCTTCCATTCGAAGGCACTATGCTCCATCTGATTTTTACTGTTTGTGTCAGACTGCCTTTTGACCAGATTAGATTTTCTAACAAAATATACAACTTTCAAGCTTGTCTGGATAAGTGGGAAACTTTAGTAGGAGACTAAGTAGCATGGAGACTTTCCTCTTGTGGTTTTTTAGGTACAGATCAAAAGCTTAATCACCTCTGAAATATAGTAGAAAAAATACTGGTCATTAAAAGCTGCTTCAGTTGGTTGTCCCACTTTTTGACCTTGTTTACATGAGAAATCTAGTGTAAGGAAACCACAGTGGTATGTGCCCTTATAATTTAGCTGGGAAGGAGAAAGAAATTAAGTAACTTCTGTTAGATGATGATGTCCTGCACTGGTTGCTTTTAATGTAAGATTTCTACTTGAGGTATCAAGTCTTCCTTGATGTTTAATATTGTATCTTATTGGATTACTGTCATAAAGCCGTTGTACTGGGCAGGTAGAAGAATTCATTGAGTTTCAATTTGTGAAACTTTGTAGGAACATCAGTTCCAAACTTTTATACCTCCAAAGTGCCATTTATGTTTGTGTCTTTATTCTAATAAAGTTGGTCATGATACATTAGTTTTGGGTTCTTAATATTATAACCATGGATATTACTTTTTTCAAATCTAACACTGGTGTAAAATATTGCTCTGCGTAGAAACTTAGATAAGCTTTGAAGACTAGCTCCAGCTACCTCCCTTCCACTTTCCATGCATCTCAAGTACACCACCAGCCCACTTCCAAAAATGCATTTAATATAAATAATGTATGTATGAATTTATTTATTTTAGTGCATAAACGTTAATCCAGTAATCTTTAGCTCTTGTAAAAATTGATTTTTTTTTATAGGGTGCCTTAATAGAAATGTATCAGAGCCTTTAAGGTTTAAAACAGTAGCATTTCCAAAATAATGCATACCCCAAAATATGTATTTAATGCAATGTAATGAGTGCTGACCTAAATACATGATGTGCATTTACTCTGAAACTGAAATGACTCAAAATAAATCACTCTTGGTTTCATTTAACAGCAGGAGACTATTATTCAGTGATGGCTTTATATTTCACTGATACTATCTCTTAAGTAATCTTGATACTTTTGTAGCAATATTCAAACTAGAAATCTTAATACTTTACTTCCCATAAAACAAATAGGAGTCAATTAAGTTGGGCAACTTCCAAGGTAGAAAAATGAGGTTTCAAATGCTTTTGTTCAATTTAGCTTTAAATAATTTACTAAATTTACACTTCTTGATTATCTGTAGAAGATGTATGTCTCAAGTGACAGATGTAATAGGCAAAAACCCTATCTCCAGACATCTGCATTTTAAAAAGTGGAAACATTCAATTTTCCATGATCTTGTTCTCCTGAAAAGTAATATGAAAGCAATAGCTTGGAAATACACAGCATGAATAGATATTGCCACTGGATGGTGGGACTAAAATAATGAAAGTTCCATGCACTAGGTAGGTCTGAGTAGGTTTTTAACAGTGTTCCGGAACTGTTTAAAAGCAGTTCAGTGTTCCATTTAATATGCTTCTGAACTTAAAAAACATTGTAGCCAAATAACATTAATGTTCAGTATTAACAAACATTTATGTTTGTTTTTTCAGTTTAGAACATTACATGAAAGTGTTGCCTTTGCATTGATTGGAAGAAAAATAAATCCAAGTTTGTCTGCAAAGTAAGATGATAGCCATCATTTGATACTGCACTGAGTTTCTGCTTGACGCAGTGGAGCATGAGGTAGGCCCATCAGGGACCTTGGTCCCACTCTGTGATTCTTAGGGCCAAGCTGTGGGTATAAGTTGTGCCAGCTGGCAGTGGTCCCCAGGGAGCTGTGCCAGTTGAGGATACCCAACCAGTAGCGTGCTCCTGCCATCCCAAAATGTTCCTTGTGCTGCACCCAGGTCTGGGGGTGGGGCGGGGCAGAGGGTGATGTAGAAACCTAGTGTGCTGGCACTGTCAGCAGAATTCTCCCCTATGCCAGTCGAATCCTTAGCAGGCTACATATGGCTGCTTTCATTCTACTTCTAGAATGAACCAGAAAATCTTGCCCCATAATACCAGTGCTATTTGTGGTTCAAGCCCTTTAGAATACAGTAACTCCTTGCTTAATGTTGTAGATACCTTCCTGAAAAATGCAACGTTAAGTGAAACGATGTTAAGCTAATCCAATTTCCCCATAGGAATTAATGTAAAGGGGTGTGGGGGGATTAGATTCCAGGGAAATTTTTTTCACCAGACAAAAAACGTATACACACACAATATATGTTTTAAACAATTTAATACTGTTCACAGTGATGATGATTGTGAAGCTTGGTTGAGGGGGTGAAGTTTGAAGGGTGGAAGAGGGTGGGATATTTCCAAGGGAATGCCTTACTGCTGAGTGATGAATTAGCTTTCGGCTGAGCTCCCAAGGGTTAACACATTATTGTTAACATAGCCGCTCACACTGTACAAGGCAGCATGGATGGAGTGAGGGGAGACAGCATGGCAGACACGGACACACACCTTGTGTGTGTGAGAGAGAGATGCACACTGCTCCTTTAAGTATGTTGACCCCACTCTTACGTGCATTGTCTTTTTAAATGGATCAGGAAGTTGAGAAAGCAGCTGCTGCCCCAAGCGCTCACTCTCTCTCTCCGTCAGTGTCCGTGCCCTGCTCAGTATGGAGAAGGGGTAAGCGGGGTGCAGGAACGGCAGGGAGGGAGACACCCTGACATTAGCTCCTCCTTCCCTTCCTGCACAGCGAGCAAGAATCTTGGGGAGCAGTTCCAAGGCAAAGGGCAGGAGCAGCACATGGCAGTGGGGGGAGGGTTAGCGAAACTGCCGGCAATTGATGGCCTGCTGGCAGCTGCTGCATAAGGAACTTAGGGGAGTTGATAGGGATATTGCTGGTTCACCCTGGTTCCAAGCCTCCACCAGCTTGCTCCAACAGGCTGCTCTTCCTGTAAGCAGAGGACAAAGCAGGCAACTGCCAAACGACGTTAGAAGGGAGCATTGCACAAATTTAAACGAGCATGTTCTCTAGTTGATCAGCAATGTAACAAGGAAACAATGTTAACCAGGATGACTAAGTTAGGAGTTATTGTTATCACTAACAATTCTTGCATCACCTCTGTTATCCCCATTTCACAGATAGGGGGACTGAGGTAGAGATGGTGATTTGTCTTAAGTCCCACGATCAGTAGCAGAGTGAGTGAATCATGCTCAAGTCATATAATGTTGATAAATATCATGGAATTGAGAGAGAACTTATATGAATGAATCTAATACCTCTAATACTAAGTCCAATCGCAAAACTATCATTAGAATCATAGAATTGTAAGACTGGAAGGGACCTCAAAAGGTCATCTAGTCCAGTCCCCTGCAATCATGGCAGAACTAAGTATTAGCTAGATCACCCCTGAGGGGTGTTTGTGTTACCTGCTCTTAAAAATGTCCAGTGATAGAAATTCCATAGCCGCCTTGAGCAATTTATTCCATGACTATGACTGTAGTTTTCATAGGCTGTTGTTGTAATTTACTTTGAAGATTATACTCTGAAACTGCTGCTCATAACTTAGTCGCATCTATTTTTTGATGTCTTGGATGATTAACTATTATAACAGAGGGAATCGGCTATTTTCTAATGTTTTGATTTCTTATTAATCTGTTTCCATAAGTAAACGCCTGCTGTTATCAGTTCTATATTTTGTTGAATTTTAATGGCACTCCTGCTTAGAGAAAGATTCAGTCATCTGTATTTCAGCACATGATTTCTAAAGAAATCTGGCTTGCATTCAGAGTGGGGAAATGCACTGACTGAGTATATATTGTGTACTTCTTAATGCTACAATTTAATGCAGAAAGTGTAAAATAGCTAACCTATTTTTGGATGCAATCATGGAATGTTAAGCAACTGGATTTAAATAGTTCCAGTAAAATTCAAGAGTTCTGCTGCGTAAAAAGTAAAACAATGAATTGACTACACTGACTGTGTTGCATATTTCTTACATAGATAAAGAAAATTTACTTTCCGTCTGTCCAGGGTAAATGTTACCTACATATCCCAGCATTTTAATGCCTATACTTACAGGAAGTTTTCTTTCATGACCCAAATTTGGGGCTCCACATTGGCTAACTAAGATTATCTGTTGTATCCATATAATGAAGTTCTTTCTGGAAGACTAGATGACTACATCTTCATAAGTCTTTCAAATATCATAATTATCAGAGTTGCCAATATAACAATCTGATCTAGAAAGGATATAAGGAATGTAGCTTTTCTGAATCCATAGTCATCTGGGACTGTCACAGTTGTTACATGGCTATAAAAAAGCAATGGAACTTACTATCTCCTACTATACAGTACACTTAAACTGTTAAAATGTAGGTGTGGGGACAAGAGCCCTGAGGTTAATTGGTTTAACTTGCATATTTGCCATTGAGCAGGACATATATTGGTGTTATTGGGGAGTTTTTTGATAGAGGCTGTCTCTGAAGGATTCCCTGCTGTTGCAGGGTACTCTGGGTCCCGTAGGAACGAGGCACACACACAGCTGCTGAATAAAAGTGGTGAGTTTATTGAAGGCAGAAGTGACACACCTGCGAAGGGGGCTCCCTTCGTTGCTGCCATTGAGACAGGGAAACTGGCGCACCGGAGCAATGCTCAGAATGAAGCCCACCACGCGTGGAGAAACAGGCAGCGAAATAACAGGAACATTTGCATCTCATGCATACTTCATGAATAACTAATACCTTGTTTTTATCTTATTAATATTACATAATACAAGCAGGTGTCTTATTAGTCTATACATTGCAGGCAGGCGCTGGGAACCGGTTAACTCTGGCATATGAAATATGCGACAACAGGGCAGGGACTGATAACAGTGACCGGTAGTACCCTTTCCTTCCCTGGAGTCGAGGGGGAGAGCGCCCCTAGCAATCCACCATGACAATGTCTTCCGCGCCCTTACACCTGCTGATCTAATATCAATAATATTATGGAAAGAGAAACTGAATGCCATCCAACTGTCAGACAACAGAATACATCTTGTCGACTGTTTTATAAAGATGTTAGTTTTGGAGTCCGACACAGGAGATTCAGATCACCTTTAAAAGTGTACTGAATTTCTGTATATCTGCTTAAGATTCCAAATCACTGATGGAATGTATGTAGATAAATTAAAAAATAGATATCTATAAAATGCAGTCTGCAGGACAGCAAGATAGAACAGAGATAATTCCATATGATCGTAGTGAGACCACTATAGTGATAAGATCATAAATTTATATAAAATATTTTAAAAGTATTAAGGTACTCTAGCTTTTGTTTTATCTTTGTTTTTAAAAAAAGAGAAAAAAGAGATACTTTTCTTTAATGGTAGCATTTTAAAAATCATTCTTCCTCCTGAACCAGCACCTGCTTAAATGAACTAAGCTGATTAATGCATAAGTCAAACTGTTAGAAAGCTATAGTTTAGATGTTCTATCCTTCTGCTATAAATGATGTCTCATGGTATATAAGATACCTATCTAACATGTAGTTTAACTTCTTCAAGCATGTTCTAAAACGGCTTTAGGGTGCACTGTACATTGCGATTGCAGGGCATATAAATAATTCTTGTATGCTAGAGGCATTTCAGCTTTGGCCTTGTGCTTTATGCAAAGTCAAGACTTGTGTGTGTCTCATGAAGAGTGTGTATTGAGTTACAGCTTTTTACATACTTAACCTGTGAATGACCCACCACCTCCACAGTCTGATTACTCTAATGTAACTAAGAGGATGTCTACTCTGACAGAGTTACAGCATCAGCAGTTACAGCGGTTCAGAGAGCATTGAAGGGAAACTGCAGTTGTGTGTTCACACAGTCAAATGCCTGCATAGTAGCACGTTCACACTTGTGGCATTTGTAGCTGTATTCAGAGCGGTGCAGTCTGGGCAGCTATCCAACAGATCACCTCTTTCTCTTCTGCCATGAAGAGTTGTGGGAAAGTGAAGAGGGTCACGGGGTATCCTAAGTCCTGTCCGGATGCCTCGTGATGCATTGCTTGCATCCGAGCAATCACGTACTTCCATCTGCATTTGGTGTCATCTTTCAATAGTTTGTGTACTGCGTGCCCTGCCTCTTTGGGCTGCAGAAATGGATCCTGAACTGTTGACCAGTAGGCTGCTCATTCTGACCAATACTCACAAGTGGCAGTGGAGTTGTTCCTTAAACTACAAAGGCAAGAGGAGTGATCTCACCACACATAGTAGCTATGTGGGGCATTCACAGAGGTGCTGACCACAGTGGAATGCTGCTTTTGGGCTTGGGAAACAAGCACTGCGTGGTGGGATCACATCGTGATGAATGTCTGGGATGACGAGCAGTGGCTGCAGAACTTTTGGATGAAGAAAGCCACATTTGTAGGACTGTGTGAGTTTGCCCCAGCCCTGTGGTGCAAGGACACGAGAATGAGAGCTGCCTTTGGAGAAGCACGTGGCGATTGCACTGTGGAAGCTGGCCACTCCACTGTGGAAGCTAGCTACTCCAGACTATTGATTGGTCACTGACCAGTTTGGAGTGGGAAAGTCTTCTATTGGACTTATGTTGACAGAAATTGGCAGGGCCATTAATTGCACTCTGCTCTTAAAGACTGTGACTCTGGGCAACCTGTGTGACATTGTAGATGGCTTTCCACAGATGGGCTTCCCTAACTGCGGAGTGGCAATAAATGGCATGCACGTTCCAATTCTGGCACCAGACCACCTAGCTACAGAGTATATTAATTACAAGGGGTAATTTTCAATGGTTCTCCAGGTGCTTGTGGATCACTGTGGGCATTTCACAGGTGTTAATGCAGGCTCCTCCAGAAAGGTACGTGACCTATGCACTTTTCAGAACACTGGCCTATTCAGGAAGCTTTCAGCGAGGACTTTCTTCCAGGACCAGAAGATCACTGTAGGGGAAGTCAAAATGCCTATTGTGATCCTTGGAAACACTGCCCATCCCTTAATGCCATGGCTTATGAAGCCATACATAGGGTAACTTGACCGCAGCTAGGAGCGGTTCAACAACAGGCTGAGCAAGTGCAGAATGACTGTGGAGTGTGCATTTGGCTGTTTAAAAGCCTGTTGGCACTGCCTCTGTGGGAAGATGGACCTGATTGATGACAGCATTCCTATGCTTACAGTCATGCGCTGTACGCTCCATAATATTTGGGAAGGGAAGGGCGAAAGCTTCACTCAGGGCTGGACTGTAGAGGCCCAGCACCCAGAGGATGAGTTTGAACAGTCTGAGACCAGGGCTATTAGAGGGGCATAGTTCAAGACCATAAGGATCAGAGATGCCTTGAGGTAGTAATTTGAAGCCGAAACCCACTAATATTTGTTGCTATGCTCGGGAGTGCAGTGCTTGTAATGCTAGGAGGCGAGTGTAATTGGTGCAGATGATGCAATATGAAGGTTTAACAGCACTGTCTGTTGCTTTGCAGGGCTCCGTTTGCTTTCAGTTAATAGAATAAAGACTACTTTCAAACCAACACAATTTATTTTATTAAAAAATGGCAACTGGAGGAGAGAATCAAACAAAAAAACCCATAAACACTGATGGGGATGGTGGAAGGGAAGGTCCACAGAGGAAGTGGGGTCTCAAGACAGCTAAAGATTTCTGTATGTCCAGGGACCATGTCCAGTCTTTTCCTTTGGAATATAATTCAGTGGGTCTATACTTCAACAGGGCCAAACTGGAGAGGGGTGGGGTTGATTGCAGTGGCTAGAGGGAGTCCGCAGTGCTGGACTGTGAAGGGGGAGGAGTGGAATGCCACGAGTATAGACTGGAGCCAGGAGGATAACAGTGTGTTGATGGTGTCTGGGAGGAGCATGGGAAAGAGTTTTGCAACAGTGGCTGCAGGGGAGAGCGGGTGCGGAGCTGCTCAGTTTGAAGAGGTAGTATCGCCTGGAGCATGTCTGCTTTGCGCTCCATAACCTTTAAGAGCCGCTGCATGGCTTCATTCTAGCGTACTGTGTTCTCCTTTTGGTCCTTCTTCTCACTGTCCTGCCACTCCTTCAGTTCCTGTTTCTTGGTGGTGGAGTGCATCATCATATCATGCAGAAAGTCCTCCTTAGTTCTTCTTGGCCGCTTTCTAATTCTGTGCAGCCGTTCAGCCACTGATTATAAAGAGGGAGGCTGGGCTCCCAAGGTCGTCATTGTGTAATTTAAATGCAGCATTTTACAGAAGCAGTATTGTTTGCAACACAGAGAAAACTGATTTGGTGATTTAAAACACAGCCAGTACTCTCACACCTGTCACTAAATGGTTATCTTCAGGTAAGCACACATGAGCCACAATACCCCCCAAATGGTGAGTAGCCACAGGGGCAGGGTGAATCATTCTTCACGGACCCTTCTGGGCACTGGGGGTGGGGGAGAGGGGCTTGATAATTATTCCTGTCCCCACACTTTCCACAGGAGGTGATCATTATAGAAGACATCTTGCTCCTGAGGGTGAGCAGGGAGTCAAGAGAGGGTCTTCTCCCAGACTGTGGCTGCCATCCTGGCCCCTATATGGCTTGCCTGTGTGCAGCAATGGTTTCACACAAACACACACCCTATGACGGCACAGTGGCACAGGAAAGTTGCCATTAATGGGGCAAGAAACAAAGCAGCTCTGCCAAAGAACCTGCAGCAGTGGATTACCCAGTATCTCCACAATAGTTTCCTGGAGATCTCTGAGGAAGATTCCCATGAAGTGAGGGAGTCAATCAACAGCCTGTTCTGCTGCTCAGACTAGACAAGCCTGCTTTCTGCAATCCTCTTTCCCTCAACAACTTGCTCCTGACTGTATGCATCCCTGTTCTCAGAGTCATCCTCTGCCTCCCACTCCCTTCCACATCCTCATCCAAGATTTCCTGCTCCTGGCTCGGTCCCCTTTCGATTGGTACATGAGCCACTGAAGTATCCACAGTGGTCTTTGCAGTGGAGGTGGGGTCGCTGCTGAGTATCATGTCCAACTCTTTGTAGAACCAGCAGCTCGTGAGCAGAGCAGTGGTTAGCCTCCTGCCTCTTGTGGTAGGCTTTCCGCAGCTCCTTCCCTTTGTCCCTGCACTGCAGTGTATCTCACTCATGGCCCCTTTCTGTCATGCGTTGTGAAATCTGTCTGTAGGTATCATAATTCCTATGGTTGGAGCGTAGCTGGGCCTGGACAGCTGGCTCCTCTCCCCAAATGCTGATGAGGTCTAGCAACTCCAGCATTGCTGTAAGCCGGGGATCGCGTGATGTGTGGAGCAGGCATGGCCACCCTGAAAGATGCACTGAGACCGCTGCATGCATCACCAAGCCAACTGTTAGGGGACTTTCAAAATTCCAAAGGATTTACAGGGTAGGAATGATGGTTGGTCACCTGAGGGCAGGGCAGTAAAGTTCAAACTGATGACCAGAGAAACAAGAACAGTCTTTGTGGGACACCTCCCGGAGGCCAATCACAGCACTGTAATCGACCATGGTGTCTACACCGGTTCTGTAGCCGCAGTGCAGAAAGCTGTATGCCTCTCTTTTGGGATGTTTTTTTAAAAGCGCTACAACTGCACAGTTTCTGCACACTAAGTGGCTTGGCAGTGTGTACCCCTCAGGAGTTACAGTGCAGAAAGCTGCTTTATTGCACAGAAACTTGCCAGCATAGGGCCTAAGTATTATAGTTGCTGCAGAGGTCTGATCACTGAAACATTGCCATAATGGAAATTGAGGATTTCTTGCTGCACTTGCTTTTGATGTCATGAAATTTTTATTCTTGAAGCTAATCGGTTAAACACTGTATCTTCAAACAGGAGATGCAGGTATTGGAAGGATTTAACAAAACACTTCTGTTTGGTCATTGGCTATGCAATTCCAGATTCCCATTTTGGAAAAAAAACCCACCCATAGAATAGCTGCTTTCAGTGGCAGGGTAGCAACAAAAGGAAACATTCAAGGGTATCGGTTGCACAGCAAGAAAACAAGAACAAGATTAAGCTTGACAGTTTCTCCCACTGCATTCAGAGGGTAAAAGTAGAATTTAAGAGCTGTACCCAAGTTTTTGTTCTTCTTGCAAAATTCTAAGGTTTCCCTTGTCTTTTCAAATTATTTGAGTATGTTTATATGAATGTATGGACTTATGAGTCACAAAAGAAAAGTTAAAATGAACAAAAGCCAAGATTTATTTTAGTGAGGTTATGAAAGTGTTTAAAATAGTCTGGTGTAAATTCCTTACCAGTAAAACATAGGGGAGTTACTGTAACATTAGTTGATGCTTGCAGTATCCTTTTTTTGTACTCATCTTTTCTGCTTTGGGAAGAAAATATTTTGCAGTTGTATTGTGAACACTTCTGGTGAAAAGAAGCTTTTGTATTTCTGGAAGGTTTTTACTGTTTATGGAACACTAAATGAGTCTTTCAGTAAAGATAAACTATAAAAGGGATGCTGCAAGTTAAAATCTGACTCAAAATGTAGGCTTTCACAAAATGGTCTCTGCAGGTCTATACAGTAGGAGCTGAGCTGAATGCTGTGTGTCACACTCCAAGAACCACCCTGAAGCTGTTTAAACATTTTGGGAAAGAGAGGAGAGCCTTGTTCTCTAGTCTGGGGAACTGGTGTTCCAACAACTGTTGTAAAAGGTCTTACTCCCATAATTGCCATTGTTTTTTCTTTCTGCTGTTGTTTGTATTGCAGTAGTTATTGGGGGCACGTTAGAATTTGGGCCCTGTTGTGCTAGGAACTGAACAAAGATGAGTAATAGGCCTTATCCTGAAGACTGTACAATCCAAATGCACAAGACAAATGGCAGCAGAAAGGGATGTAATTCATGAGCAGAAGGATGGTTTGCAAATGTCACGGTAGTTCTGAGATTTGTAGTTGGTTATTTTTTGTTGTTTTTACTCCCTAGGGCTGGGTTTAGTTTAGGAAACTCTGGAAGCAATCTTGGAATATTAACCTTCCATTGATTGCGCAGTTGGTTTAGCTTACATTTTAAAAAAGGTGATCGCGCAAGAGTTTTTGGAAGACCAATAATAGAATCCAGTAGATCTTGTGCAGCAAGCACCATGTGCTGCTCTAGACTAAAGCTGTAAGTTTACCTAAATTATGCTAGTTCATTTACGAAAGTTAGGTAACTGAGGTCAGTGTAACTTAGGAGGACTTACAGTGGTGTCTGCACTGTGCTATGTTGATGGGAGATGTTTTCCCGCCAACTTACCTTCCACCTCTCAAAGAGGTGGACTACAGACATCTATGGGAGAGCATTCTGCCATCGACTTAGCTTGTCTTCACCAGACTCGCTAAATTGACACCGCTGCATTCATTGCAGCAGTGCCAATTTAGCTAGAAGTATAGACCCCTACGTTTCATGTGAGACTATAATGTCCTGATTGACCATCACTCCCTTTGATAGTCTTTTGTTGGACTTTTTTATTTTCAGAGCTGACAAGCAAGTGGGAGAGGCCCCTCAGGGTCCTTTTCTGGAGCAAAGTCTGGTTTGTGTCACCTACTCTAATCTGTTCAGGGTTTTCAAATTAAAAGCTTCAGATCATCACAAAAAAAAATTCTTCCTTCCTACTCACTCCTGCTCACAGGTGGCTAGTCTTTCCCTACCTAACAATTGGTTATTCAAAGGCTTTCTCTTTGTGTGCAATTTAAGGTCTTTCAGAGCATTGGGTTAAGGGTAAACTGAGATCAACCTGAAATGAACTTGCACTTGCAGTTAACTTAAGTTTCTCTTAAGTGCCTTTGGGTCTATTAGAGACTCACTTGTTTAGTGGTCCAGACATCACAAAATATTTAATTAGCTGTCCCCAAATCAAAGGACAGATATACCCATAAGACTAGTCTTCTACTCACCTGTCGCTAAAGGAACCATCATTTGCTTATGGGAAAACGTACCTGCTATGTACTATCCAACCCAGCAATGGGTGACAGGATTTGTTCTCACTAGGAGATGGTTTGTGGGAATACTCATTCAGAACAGAGCCCTTAATGCCATTTTTCACACTTTTGGTGAGGCATATTTCTTGGCAGATGACTTAAACTGCCAGGTTCAGGACCAATGCAAGTGCTTCCTGATGGATGCTATGTTGATTTCCCTCTCTTCCAAGGAAGGTTGACTTAATTGCTTTTCAGAATAAATGTGTCTGTTAGAGACCATTGCTTTTCACTAATTCATATACTGTTTCGTGAAATGATTCTTGCATCTGTACCCTGTATCTGATTTAGTTCCTGTGACTTCATTTATCTTTTTTGTAAGGCGTTGTCATCTTGGAGTGTAAGCACCTCAGAAACCCTGTTACTGTAATAAATCGTAGACTCATAGAATATTAGGGTTGGAAGAGAGGTCATCCAGTCCAATCCCTGGTCAAAGCAGGACCAACACCCACTAAATCATCCCAGCCAGGGCTTCTTGTTTTGGCATCTGCCACCACTGAGAACAGCCTAGCTCCATTCTCTTTGGAACCCCGTTCTGGTAGTTGAAGGCTGCTATCAACTCCCCCCTCACTCTTCTTTTCTGTGGACCTAAATGACCTCGGTTGCATCAGTCGAACCAAAGCTGAATGCAATACTCCCAGTGCCAAATAGAGAGGAATAATCACTTATCTCGATCTGTTTGCAATGCTCCTACTTTTACAGCCCAATATGCCATTGGCATTCTTGGCAACAAGGGCACACTGCTGACTCATATACAGCTTCTCATTCATTGTAATCCCCAGATCCTTTTCTGCAGAACTGCTGCTTAGCCAGTCGGTCCCCAGCCTGTAGCAGTGCATGGGATTCTTCCTTCCGAAGTGCACTTGTCCTTGTTGAACTTCATCAGATTTCTTTTGGCCCGATTCTCCAGTTTGTCTAGGTCACTCTGGACCCTATCCCTACCCTCCAGAGTAGCTACCTCTCCCTCCCTGCCCCCCATCTTAGTGTCTTCTGTGAATTTTCTGAGGGTGCAATTAATCCCATCATCCAGATCATTAATAAAAACGTTGAACAAAACCGGCCCAATGACCAACCCCTGGGGCACTCCACCTGATACCAGCTGCAAGCAAGAAATAGAGCCATTGATCGCTACCTGTTGAGCCCGACAATCTACCCAGTTTTCTATGCAATTTATAGTCCATTCATCTAATCCACACCTCTTTAACTTGTTGGCAAGAATACTGTGGGAGACCATATCAAAAGTTTTGCTAAAGTCAAGATATCACATCCACCGCTTTCCCCATATTGACAGTGCCAATTATCTCATCGTAGAAGGCAGTCAGATTGGTCAGGCATGATTTGCCCTTGGTGAATCCATGTTGACTGTTTCCGATCACCTTCCTCTCCTCCAAGTGCTTCAAAATGGATTCCTTGAGGACCTGCTCCATGATTTTGCTGGGGACTGAAGTGAGGCTGACCAGTCTGTAGTTCCCTGGGTTCTTTTTCTTCCCTTTTTAAATTATTTTTTTAAAATTCTTTTACTATGTTTGTTTTTACTCTTTAACTGAGCAAAACGTGTTTATATGCTATTACGTTAGAAACTTAACATTACTGGGGAGAAATTGCACTAATAGCACAAGAGGTTAATGCTAGACCTTGAGATAACAATGCAGGGTGGACGATGTATTAGAGTGCTTCAGGCAAAGGTCTCTTTAAGTTCTCTACTCTGGGTGCTGCAAAAACAAGATTAGTGAACCTAATTCCTTAGGAAATGTTTCCTGTTGGAGTGGAATTGGAGGTTTAATTTTCCTTTAGAAAGTAGTTCAAAATCTGTTTTTTCTAATTCATATGGCCTTAACCTAAAGAGTCACACAGGTTTTAAAGGCGACAATCCGAAGATCTTGTAAGTACAAATGTTTCTCCTGAAGGAGGCTGCTGACATTCCTCAACACTTTAACCAAATGATAAAGTGGGTAGAGATTTTGAAGGCAAATTGCCCCAGACAAATTAAAGAGGGACGAGGAGGAAACCATTCAGTCTCCTGTTCACTAAAGGTTGGCTCCTTATTACACAACTTGCAGTATGCTGTGCAGTCTTGTTTTAATTGACTCTGCACATGTGCTGTCACTGTGTCTGTGACATTGTGAATTCTGCTAAGTCTTTCAACATTAATCTTCCGTTTGGAATGGAGAGTTACTGAGGGTGTAACAAAATGATGGCTCACATTAGAAAAGAGGAAACTGCAAAGCAAACAACGTTTGCTGCCTTCTTTGGAAGTACAGTTTTCTGCAGAACGAGCAATATTTCCACAGGTCTAAGCTCTTTGGGGAAGGACCCAATATTCATATTTGGCTATAAAGAGCCATACATACGCTGGCTCCTAGTAACTGGCTTTCTTAAATAACATGCACATAATTGTGTGGGTAGATATATGCATTATGCAAATGTCTGGCAATAAATACATTGATTTTTATTGTAAATAACCAGTTACTCATCGTATTGGCCACTTGTAATCACCCAGTTTAAGTGCACAGAGTCGGAATACAGTTCCTAAAAGCCTGAGTGACTTGCTTGAGATACGCATAGAGAAGGAAGGATTTAGTTGTAGATCTCTATTTATGAAGCTTTAATATGATGCGTCTTCCTGGCTTATGCTGCCCTGCCTTGGAGATGCATGTACTGGATTTTGAAGTGTGCATCTGATATGTGAGAGAAAAATGAAATCCAAAACCTTATTTGACACTTTTCTTAGCATAAATTGCTAAGTTAATTAAGCAAACATTTTAATGAACCCTTCTCTTACATGACTGAGCATTAAATTGTTATTTAATACTTAAGCAGGGTTGTGTGTTTAGTTTTGTGCAGAGGAGGACTCTTCTAATTCTGAGCAACTTAAAAAAATTATATCTCTGTAAGGACATAATGTGTGGTACTTTGCTGCAGAAATAGCACATGCACATTGGCATTTAGCAGTCTATTACATTAGTGAATGTATGTTAAAACTCTCATTAAAAAATAAGGCTTTTTTATAGTAGCCACCATCCTTTCTAGTATCCAATATTTATCGAAAGCCTAACTCCTGTAATTAGACAAAAGGAAATTCTTTCAGACTACTTCTCTTGGAACACTTTCAAATAAGGGCCATTGTTTACTGCCCATTCTTTCCTGTTTTCTAACACACATTGTACAGCTAGCTTTTTTCCTTCTTCATATCTAATGTAGGTATGTGTAAAAACATCTAAAAAAGGCACTGTATACTGCATAATGTAAATCCTTTCCCATACAGAAGCCATACAAATGTGTTGTGTAAGGAGATTTTCTTTGCGTTTGTGACCCTAAGAACTTCTCAGTGCCAACTGGCAAAAGTTCATTGTTCTGTACCAGTAACTTCTGGCAGATGACAAACTCACTACACCCAATACATTTCTTTCATAGTAGTTATCCAAAGAGGGTCAAGTGAGAGTTCTAATAAAAGCTTTTGTCAGACTGATCCTCGTAATCATTGTGAAATGTTTGTACGGATAACATTTAAGGAGCTCTCTATGTGTGTTTGTGTGTACAGGCATGTTGCATCGTAGACGTAGTTAACATATGCAATTTCAGCTTTACGCGGTCTGCAAAAAAAAGAGAGAAAGGGGGAATTTTTTTTTTAAACTTCCTCTAGGGGGCACAATTTCACCTCCCATTGAAGTGAATGGGTTCTGGCTAAACGCGCTTTACGCGGTAACCATGGAATGGAACCCTCTCACAAGACACGACATGCCTGTGTGTGTGTGTGTGTATATGTGTATATATATATGTGTGTGTGTGTGTGTGTGGAGAGAGAGAGATAGGAAAGTATGTTTTAAAGTCTGAATCAAAGCAGAAGTGAGGAGGAGGTTTTGACTAAATAAAAGATGCATATTCACCTGTCTGCCTTGGTTCACATGTAAAATAAGTATTGTAAGCTTATTTGCATATGACATCAGCATGAGGATATGAAGGCAGCGTGAAGTGAGCACTTAAGTTCTTCGTAAGCTGCACAGCCTTGCAGCAGCCTATTTAGCGCTGCACAGGTACCTGCTCTGCTAGGACCTGCTGTGGAAGGGATGTGCCACGGCCAGGGCACCCATCCTCTAGCCTGGACCGGCCAGAGGAAGAGACGCCTCTCCCAGGTCCCCAGCTGCAGTGCAGAGAGGCACCTCTTTCCCCCTCCCTGTCCAGCTGAGGTACTGCTTCCAGGAGAGAAACCTAGGGAGAGAGGACTCCCCCCATCAGAGCACCCTCCTGCACCCCAGCCCCTCATCCCTGGCCCCACTGCAGAGCCTGCACCCCCAGCCGGAGCCCTTGCCCCCCTGCTCCCCAACCCTCTGCCCTAGCCCTAAGCCCTCACCCCAACCCTCTACCCCAGTCCTGAGCCCCCTCCCACACTTCAAACCCCTCATCCCCACCCCCACCACATTAATTTTGTTACGTGCACCATTATGGAGGTGATGTGTGACACACAACCTTCTTATTGGTGCACATAACAAAATTCATTATGCGTGTGTCGGGCGGGGGGCGGGGAGGAATTACAGGGAACACTGATTAGCACACCAGGGAATATACCACAGGGGTCATCTTGACCCTAGGGACAAAACAACTCACTCTGGGGATACAATAAGGCAAAAGAATCTCTCACTGCTTCACCGAGCAAGCGAAAAGGACAGCACTTTCGTAAATGAGTATGAGGGATACCAGCCTTGTTGGCTGGAGACTCTGGGTGACTGCTTTAGGTGAGAAACTACTTTAGATAGAGGTTTTAGCATGTTAAAGTTTAAATCCCGGGAAGCACTTTATACTTTTTTGTTTTACATGTAAGAATTTGTTCCTATCATTATTCTTATTCACGATCTCTTAAATCTTAGGTTTTGCTGATGATCTTATGATTGTTTTCACTATAAATATATCTCAGTGCTGTGATGTTATATTGAGGCATACTTCAGTTAACTCAAACAAGCTGATGTATGCACTATTCCTTTGGGGACAGCTTACCTTGTAATTTCTGAGAGTGATCAATGGTTAAGGTTTTGACACTGCAGGGGAATGCTTTGAGGCAGCTTGGGGATTGGGGTGCACCTATTGTCCTGCAAGGCAAAGTAAGGGTTTGCAGAGCACAGAGGAGATTGCATGGGTAGCAAACAGACTGGTGGTGTCAGGGAGCTGACACCAAGTGAAACACAAGCAGATCTTCCTTTCATTGGAGGCAAGGGACTAAAAGGTGATTCTAAGTCCTCAGCACCCTGAGGAAATGTCAACATTGTCATGCAGAGCTGAGCCACTGTTAGATACTATGTCCTCCATCAGCTGCTTCTGTTAGTCAATGGCTGCTAGTTCCAAATAGCTGTAAATTCACTGACCTTGTCCCAAAATGCCAGGGTATGAGGGAGACCAGAGAAGCATGATGGGATAATCAGTGTGCCTTGATTAGCTCACCTATACCTTCTCTCCCCCTGAGTCCTGTCTTTGCTGAGTCCTGGACCTTCTAGAAGTTCAGGGAACTGGCTGTTCGTGAAGAAATGCTGTTCTGTCCCCTATACTGCTGTATAAGACTTTGAAAAGAAAATGGTGATGTTGCAGGGTGTCTTCTGCTGGTGAATGGAAGCTGAGATGTTTCTCCTGGAACAAGATTCTCTTCCAGTGACTTCATTTCTGTTGTACCAAACAAAACCATAACAGTACAATGAATACAGTGTTAGTGGAATACGCCCAGTATGGAGTCATTACAAGATGTCCCATTCGAAAAGTGAATCTAGAGGTGTCTTCAAGACACTACCTGTTGTACAGTTTTATAAGGGAACTGATACACAAACTAATTGTTTATTAAAAGCAAGACTTATCTTCAGTTTCTTAAACAATATAAGAACACTTGGCTTCATAGCGTGGAATAACTTACCCCTTCTTTTAAGGGTAGAATTCTTCAGTCTCTCCAGCAATCTGATCATCCTTGAGTGTTTTATAATAATGAAAGTGCCTTGAAATTTAACAATCTAGATTTCTTATTGCATTAACATAGAGTTTGATAGTCTGTCTTTTTACATACTATTTTGTCGCATGCTGGGCTTCTTGGAGCTCCATGCATCCGACGAAGTGGGTATTAACCCACGAAAGCTTATGCTCTAAAATTTTAGTTAGTCTTTAAGGTGCCACAGGACTCTTTGTCACTTCTGCAATTCCAGACTAACACGGCTACCCCTCTGATTCTTGGAGCTCCTTATTCTACAGTCTTGAATATGCCATTCTGAAATTGTTTAGTTAATGGCTTTTATCTGGTTGGAGATTTGTCCTACTTCTTGCAAAAGCAGCGTGTCCAAACTTCTTGAAATGAACTTGGCTACACCAGCCTCATTTTGGTGGAGCTATTTTCCATTGAAATCTCCCTTCTTTGTTAATATTCTTTTCTCCTTCCCTTGTTCCAAGGTGTGTCATTGCTTATGTCTTTTGACTTAGGGCCTGGCCCTGCAGCCACTACTCAAGCGAGTGATTTTGTTGACTTTAAAGATCAAGCCTTAATTTTAAAGTCCTCATGATAAGGACCCAGTTGTCGTTGTATATCTTTATTGCACTGTATATGTCTATTAGACCATGTAAATATTTATTCCATTAACCTGGTAGTTCCTAGCTTGGGAGCAACTTATTCATCCTGGACTCTCAATCATCATGTCCCAATCTCCCAAATGGTTCAAAGTGGAGTCTATCAGAACTGTGATTCTGTCAGCAAACTTACAAGATGCTTACCTCCATAGGCTGACAGCCAATGCCTGAAATATCTAGGATTTTATCTGAACTGTATCTGTACACTACCACTGAGCCTACGATCAGATCCCTGCATTTTCGTGAAGCTGATGATGTTGGTTACATCTGTTTAAGAAAATGTAGCCACTAGACCTTCTCTCTCTCCATCCCACTCCTTGCCCCATGGTAACCTTGTGGGGACATCAGAGTCAGGAGATAGTGGGGCTTAGTTTCTTCCCTTCCTCTGATTAGTCTGTGATAGAATAGGATTAATTAAAAGAACATCCATTGCAAGTGAAAGTCTTAAACATCCAGTTTGCACTACATAGAGTACGTACTTTGCTTGTAGTTTTGTGTCTAGGGGGTAACTTTTTCCATTGTCAAGTATGGAGGTTTGTTATGGGTTTATTTTAGCCAGCCACTTTAGAAGAGGAATGCAAATTGTGATTAGCGCTTCCTCTTTGCTGTTTACAAGAGAGACCTGGGAATGAAGAACTAGACTTGCAACATCAAACAAAGAGATTATCAAAAGAGAAGCAGGACTACATAAAACAAATAGTGTTATGTCATAACTAATAGAGATGTTCAGTAAAATGTATTTTTCTGTCTCGTCTGCCAAGACTTGCTATTCATCTTTTTCTGCTTTTAATTTGTCTGTAGAAGACAATAACAGCAAAAGTAATCCCATTATTTTTAAGGAGATCTAAGGCATAGAAAGCACTCCTATCAGATTATAGGTTTTAAAGAGAAACATTGAAAAGAAATACTTTAGGAAGGTTTTAATAATGTCATAGTATCATGCTTATAATAAACTATAAAGATACTCTTTACCATTCTGCTACCTTTTAGGTGGAAGGGGAAGAGGCAGAAGTCTCCTCTCCACAGAAAATTTCTCATTAGCCCCTGTCCAGAAGATAAGTTTTTTGATTAAACTCTTTTGAATTGAGACTTAATCACCACTTCTTGAAAGTTGTTCTTCTCAGGCTGATCTGAAACCTTGACAGTGCTCCTAGGTAGCATTTATCAGCAAGCCTATGATACTGGTTCCTATTTCTGACAATACTAACAGTTAAAAAGTATGCTTACAATAAATGGCAATGAATTATCCCAACCTAAATGAACTGTAGTGTAGCAAGAAAATATGCAAACTGGTTCAGTCATGCCATATGCAAACTCTTCCAGTGTGATAACTTTTTTTTGATTGCTAGAGGTATTTAGCACTGTTTTTATCTCTAACAGCAAGGATGCTGTTATATTCCACGTGCAGACTTACAAAAGATTGTATATTTCATTTATGTGACTACTTTTATTCTTTTTCCTGCAGCTCTTAAATTAGCTGTTCATTGGCATTTGTCAGCTGTAAATAAGGAAGACGATGGCTGCCAACAAGAACAAGAACCAGAGTTCTATGGCCCTGCACAAAGTAATCATGGTGGGCAGTGGAGGCGTGGGCAAATCAGCACTTACACTTCAGTTCATGTATGATGAGGTAAGAAGAGTTAGCACAAATTGCTTATTAAGCTCCATGAATAATTGACAGTCATTCTGCTGGATTTTCCTTGTGCAGTCAGTAAAATTCTTCTAAAGATACTTGGCACATCAAGAAAGTCTGAGGCTGTCTATCCAAGGATTAAATGCAGTTTCCCTAAATTTTAAAGACAAAGTGCAAAGAGTGCGTTGAATAGGAAATGCAGGATATTTAAGCAGCCATTTCAGTCCGCCACACTGTCTCAAGTGTTGTTGGTGCAGTTAAACTGTGAGGGTTTTTGAGACAAGTTAGGATTCAAGTAGAGGAAAGCACTCTTCTTCTTACCAATTTTTGAGGCAGATGTTGATGAAGAAACAATACAAAGAAGATTGCAGGCTTCCTTTATGCTAGTTCTTTAGTACTAATATAGTGGGCACAAGCCTGCTTTCAGTTTGCAGATGGATGTCTTGTCAATCAGTTTAAGTTCTGTAGCTAATTTTGCAAGGTACACTCAGGGAGGCGTGTGCATCTGTCAAAAGGCAGGATCACAACTCCAGTGAATATGTGATAAATGCAATCTATAGTTCTGTTTTAAATAGCCTATGCCCCTACTCTAGGCACTCTGACAACTGTTTGTGAAAAGTCATTACAAGAAAAAAAGCACCCAGCAGCATAATAAAACTAAAATACACCCCACTAAAAAATCCCAAGAGGTATATCAGTGGATGGTCTTGGGAGTCTGATGTGGACTATTTTGTACCAAGTTGGAGGAGTAAGTTCCAGAATCAAGCTGCTCTCACAGTAAACATTCTGGTGGCAACTCTTTCTCTTTCTTAATATGTAGGGACCCTGACTGAAGCACCTCAAACCACAGTTGGTACAAAGATGTGCCTGGAACAGTATGGTTGCCTGGCACTGCATATCTAAATCACTTATGTATTTGTAGGTCAGAACCAATACCGTAAACCCCACCTAGAATTCGTTAGCCATTTGGTGCAGATTATAGAGTACTAATATAAGTACTCATAATAATATGCATCACTTATTAGTTGAGCTGCTGTGTTCGGCACCTGCTTCAGCTTCTGAATTGATTTAAGGTGTATCTCCATGCAGAGGTCACTTCAGCATTCTAACTGTGAGGTGACAAAGACAATAACAGTATAAAGGTCTACATCTGAGAGAGAAGGTCAGAACTTCTTGAGCTATATCACTTTACACTGGCTGAACATCTAGCCCTTAGCTTATTCTGTAGTAAACTCATAGTTTACCAGTTATCATGTAGCAATGGCTTCTTCTGTTGGCTACATTCTGTTGGCATCCAGACTCTGAACTGACTCAATGGTATAAAATTACCAGTTCCATCTCTCTATCTCCCATAGTTAAAAATCCTAAAGCAATAAAACTGGCATTAAATAGCTGACAATGATTAAAATAAAAAGGCCCTTTAGGAGTATATATACACCTTACAATGGCCATTAAAAGTGGAGAGGAATGTGCTGAAGCAAATACCCAAAAGGGAGGAGTGCCACATCTGAAAAAGTCAGGGGTACTGTAGATTTTATTTTTTTTTCCCCCTTTCTTATGTTCCTCAGTTTGTAGAAGACTATGAACCTACGAAGGCTGACAGTTATAGAAAGAAGGTAGTTCTGGATGGGGATGAATTCCAGATAGACATTCTGGATACAGCGGGGCAGGAGGATTATGCAGCTATTCGAGACAACTACTTCCGCAGTGGGGAGGGGTTTCTCCTTGTCTTCTCAATAACGGAATATGAATCCTTTACAGCAACAGCAGAGTTAAGGTAAGCACTGTAGTTGGATGAAGAGGAAAAAAAGATTCAGTTCCTTAAGCTGATTTTTGATATTTTGCATGTATTTACATAGATCTGAGTAGGTTTGATAACATGAATATGGAATGCTTGTTTGTTTGAAACTCAGTAATGGGTAAAGGATGAAAAGGTAAACTTACTGCTCCTGATTTGCATAGACAAACAGAACATGAATGTAAGACGTCAGAAATCTTGTATCTGAGCCAACACATTTTCCCTATTTAACTTCAGTTTTTATATTAGGACAGTAAACAACTCTTCACGATTCTTTAATTATGGTTTATGTAATTCTCCATTTCCCCCTGCCAAGTAGCTTGAAAATGTTTGTTTTTCTTTTGTCTTCTATACTAGTTCAGATACTTGGGCAAGTTTTTCACAGCCAGTAGATGGCGTAGTGTTCAGTTTCTATTTGCCACGCTCTTCCCAATTCCCACATACACACGCTACAAAAGAGGTATAGCCATCTCTGATTTCAGTTGTATCCCAAAGGCACCCTGCACAAAGGAAAGCAAAACTGGCCTAGTAGTCTTTGCACATATCTGTGCATACAGACATTATACCAGCTTTCATGAAGTGCCAGCAGCCTTGTCAAGAGGTTCAGAGCTGGGATCCATGCTGGGATAGGCCTGCTCAGATACAGTGGGGTCTGGCACTCTTTCCACAAACTGTAGTGCTATAGACTCAGAAGAAGGGGCTTCCATTGAGGAGTCCGTCCAAGGCAATAGGTCAGCCACAGTATCATTCCCAGGAAGGACTCCTCATGCCACTTTCAAGCATTTTTTTCCCATTCCTCCTTTGAACATCCTTCATTCTCTAACTCTCTCACCCCCATGCATTCATGATACCCCGCCTAATCCCTCCCTGTCCACCATCTCTGGTTTTGGGTACCTGGCTCTCCCTCTTTGAACAATCAGCTACTTTTATCCTTCAGTGCTCAAGTCATTGACATCCTATGCATCCCTCTTAGTCTATCTGCCTGTTTTCTTGCCCTGGCTTGCTTGCAGTGAATTCAAGCAAGTTCCTCTGATCCATGGACCTGCAAAATGTACATATACATTAACACTCTGTGCTTCAAAATATATTCACCATTGTGGTATGACTGATATGTTTTGAACAGTACATGCCTTGTGAGGTATCATTTTAAAAGTTTTTATCTATTGAACATTAATATCCTGTTGAATTGTGTGTGAAGTTATGAAATATTACTATATATTTGTTACTGAAATATGTGGTAAGTGGGAAATGCCCTCAGCCAGCCATTCAGTGGCAACAAAGGAGCAACTAACTCTGACAAAACAGATTTACATCAAGATTGGCTAGGCAGGTGTTGATGGCCCATAAAGGAGACTCCAACTCTTTCCCAGTGGCCCTCTCAGAGACTCCTTAGAGTGTGACAGGGTGTGTGTTGTGTGTTTGTGGGAGAGAGTGGGTTTTTGGGATGCTGAGAGTGTGTCAGCACGCTATCTTGTAAGTTCAGAACTAGTAAATTAGGCTTCTTGGTCTGAAACCTTGACAGTGCTCCTGGGTAGCATTTTGCTAGAGAATTTGTCAGTTCATTTTTTCTTGTTGGTAAAAATGATCCTTTAAATGCTTCAGCTGCTAGTATTTTTGCCTTGCTTTTAAAATGCCTGAGGTATACTTTGATGTTGATGGGATCTTTTGTCTTCCATTGGAATATCACCACTGGAGCATCTCACTTTTATAGAAGAGCTTCAATTTATAGACTTAACACCAGATGTTTTGAAATGACAGTGTCTCTGATTGCTGTGCTAGGAAAGAGAATACAATCTTATTTTTCGGTTCTCTCAAATAGTTGCTTAAAAATAACTGCCTACAGCTCAAAGTGGTATTTCTGCAGCAAATAAGACAGCTGAAAACCAATACTTATATTGTGTACAATGAAAAAGCCTTGTGGATAATATTAACAATCTGTAATGGGAATTGTGTACATATATGCAATAAACAAAGTACCAATAACTTGGAATAAGATACAGGAACTTTTGATTCTTAACAATGAATAAAAGTACTCAAGAACTACAAAAATACTGAATCTGCTCTCTGAGGTCAGGTCTACGCCACAAACTTACACTGGTGTAACTGCATTGCTCAAGCGGTAAAATAAATAAAAATCCATACCCCATAGTGACATAGTTACTCTGACCTATCCCCTGGTGTAGACTGCTCTATGTCAACAGGAGGGTTTGTCCTGTTGACCTAGCTACTGCCTCTCGCAAAGGTGGATTAACTACCCCAACAGGAGAAGCTCTCCCACTGGCATAATGGTGTCTTCACTAAAGTAGTGCAGCTGCACCACTGTACGTGTAGACAAGCCCTGAATAAAGACTACCTCATCAATCTATGATAAAAATGGGGCTCTTGGGGTTCTTTTTTGTTTTGTTTAATCTGTCCCTCCTGTGGAAGGATAAATGGATGCTTTAAATTTGGGATTAATCCATATTCAAGATCACCTAGAACCCCTGTACCCTCCTTTTTTTCCAAGTTAGAAGGAAGATGCCCAACAATGAGATGGATATCTTGAGGGAACTTACAGGATTCATCTCTCCAGATAGCATTCAGCATTGTTGGAATTCCACTACAGGGAAATCTCCAAGTGAAGTTGCTGTCATTCAGATTTGCTTATGGTCCTTTCTTTAATGAGCTCTGAGACAGTAAGGACAGTTGGTTCCTTTTTTCCTGTTGCACCTCTTTCCAGTCGTTCCTTGTACTTGCTCCATGACCCAACACTTGGGGAACATTATTCAGGCTGTGCATTTCTTGTCTTACGGGATAGGTAACATTTTGACAAGCTGCTTAGGTGCAACAGAGAGAGACCTCCCCAGCTGACTGAAGACTTTACACTCTTAGAGGAGATACATCCAGGCTTCCTCTCAGCCAGAGAAAGGGCTGTTTTACTGTGGAGCCTTGGATAGGATTATTGGTAAAAAACAGGGTTGGAGATAAGAGACAAGCCCCAGAGACAGCATGTTCTATCAAATGTGATCGGGAGACCCATTGATTTCAATAGAAGTTGGATCAGGCAAATTATGAATTTAGCTAATGGGGGTGTTTAATTGGGCTGGTAACTGAAAGACTCTGATAACTCCTTCAATATGAAAAAAGCTCCCTCACCTTTCACCATTGGAAAGGAGGATTACCTACCCATCTCACTGGACAAAACACTAATTTAAATCTTATGCTGACAACCACTTGACTTTTTTTAATCTTTTGAGTTTTTGCAAATTGTATAGCAAAGCACTGACATGACAAAATTCATGTAAATGTTATTAAATTTCCTGTAATCAGATTCTTTATCATGGCTTAATTTCAAGTCAGGCTAGAAATCCTGCTGATATTCAGATTTTGATAGTTAATATGTATATTTGCTCTTTTGTCATTTTACCTGCCTATGTGACTCTCAAAAGCTAACGGTTAGTATCTTGTGATTCTAATAGCTGGTTGTGTTCAAGTGCGTAATTTTTCAGTTTTGTATAACATTGTGCACTTGTAGTGACCCTAATTGGAGCATCTGTTAAATACAATCCGCTGTTAATGAGAAATAAACTGCAAGCAGCTACTTCGACTAGCTTCTCTACCTAATCTTGATAGATTAGCGATTGCATGAAAAAACACATTTGTGGCTGTTTATTATATATTGTTTCATCACACAATGAAATATGAAAAATGAGCTAAACTATATACTTCATTTCTTAAAAGAATAGAGAGACTGCAAGTTGACAGCAGCATATGCTGCTAACACAAGATTTCCTAGTTTTGGCAGGAACTCGTAACTTTATCAGGGACTGAACTGTATGCAGTATGCATGGACTGTAGTTTCCTGGATGTTTACACAACACCTTTGAAAATTATGCTGCTTGCTGTTGTTTTAAGCTCTTCTGAGCATTGCCATTCTACCTGCAAAGAATGAAACCATTTAGAAAATTACCTAGACTATTTGTCACCATAGTGGAGCAAGCCTGGGGACAAGCGATATGTGGTCAGGCTCTCTAATTGGATTCTTGGCTATATCCTCCTTTGCTATCCGTTAGTGTATTTCTCTCCCCCCAGATGGGGTGAGAGCCCATTCTGCTACAGCACTGACAACCTCAGTAGCATCTTTTCAGGAAGTGCCTATGCTGGACATGTTGTAAGATGTCAGCCTGGAGCACTATCTGTACTTTCATGAAACACTATGCTTCAGTCCAAGTCTCTTCTGTCAACACAGCCTTTAGAATTGCAGTGCTAGAGATCTATACCACCTGCATCCTGAACCCCACCATCCCCCTCATTTGATGACTGCTTGACATTCACCCATATGTGGAATGCACACAGAGACTAGAACTCAAAGTAGCAATGGAGGTTACTTATCTGTAATGAGATTCTTTGAGATGTGTTGTGCCTATCTAAATTCTACTGCCCAACCACCTTCCTCTCTGGTTTGCCTCATGACTGGATTTGCAGTAGAGACGTGGTCCGTATGCATCTCCCCTTACATCCTCAGTACTGAGCCCAAGGTGATCCAGGACACAGGCACAGACAATACTTGCAAGAATTTCCAGTCTCAGTCCTAGTGCACGTGCATATTCTGCATATGGAATACACACTGGGATCACACATCTGAAAGACTGGTTACAAGTAACCAACCTCCATTTCCTGTAATTTACAATCCGAGTTCCTATATTCATGGAGAATTATTGACTCTGAGCTTGAAGTGTTACCACTCTAAATTTGGCATGACGCCATCCTGAAATGGCTTTTTCCAAGTACAATATGGCACTCCTTGTCAGTGTGTGAAGGCTACTTGCTTATTCCTGGTGTCAAGGGTTTTATTTTTGATGCTCTCAGGAAGCTAACTCAGCTGTTCTGTTTTTAATATCTGATGAATTAGGGAACAGATCCTGCGTGTGAAGGCTGATGAGGACAAAATCCCTTTGCTTGTGGTGGGAAATAAATCTGACCTGGAAGAGCGGAGGCAGGTTCCTGTAGAGGAGGCCAGAAGTAAAGCAGAGGAGTGGGGTGTGCAGTATGTAGAAACTTCTGCCAAAACTAGAGCAAATGTAGATAAGGTAAGGCAACTAACTAGCTTTCATTTTTACAGCAGTAGAATCACAGTCATTCAGTACTGAAAATGACTGACTAATTCTTACTACTTTCTGGACAGGCGCAATTCATGGTTGGCTTTTTGTTCCTCTTACAATAGTCTAACATGTAATGTTTGAATGTTTCAGTTAATGAATATCTTGCAAATTAAAGCAGGCATTTGGTTTTTGTTGCCGTCTATGTAACATGTAAAGAAAATCCCATTAATTTACTTTATATAGATACAAGTGTAGTGAGCCCCTGTACAATGGCAAACTTTCAGATGATGGTTTGAAGTATAGTAGATTTATTAGCTCTGAGAATTCACTGAAGTGTGCAGGGTTTCATTTAAATTATAGCTTGAAATGTTTAGTAATGATATGCTAACTGTAGGTCAGCCCATCATAAAACAATTTAAAATGAGGATAATTTCAGCACTTCTGAAGTTTGGTTCTTCCCATTTTTGTCCCCTCAATTCACAAGTTGTGCAGCTGATATTTTGTTAAATATCTGCCAAAACACTGACAAACTCTGTTCTTTGCTTTCTGATCACTGAGACTATTTTCGGTTTCTGAAAAATGGATATTTTTTTGCTGCATACCTATCTTGTAATGTGATTCCCCATGCCCTCCATACCTACCTTTCCTAAGACTCTGTATTCTCCAGCTTAATGTCACTTGTAGTGTTTTCAGATTGACATTGCTTTTCAATTTCTGAACAGATGGATTCTGATAACCCTTCTAGAAAGTGGACATACATATGTGCTTCCTGGAGTGTCTCAGATATCGGGATTCTCTTCGGTTTTTCTGTGGAGAATATGAAAATGCACCCCCTTGCACATCCACAGAAGATGAGTTGCAATGTTGGGAGAAATTTGGACAAATATAATGAAGGACCCTTAGTGGATCCATAGTGTTTGAATCTTAGTTGAATTACTTAAAATCTACAGTCTGAGAACAAATCTTCTGGGGCTTCTGTTCTAGGGGTGAACATTTTGAAGCTTAACTATATCTGAGGGCTGGTTTTGATTTGTGTGTTATGTTAAGCTGCTACCTGTTCAGTCTATTAGAAAGCCCATATAAATCATGAGGCACATTCACTGTGACAGTATCTGTACTATAGCTTTTTAGACTAAATTAACATTCCTATCCAAATACATATACACGCACTAGGAAATGTTTTCATATATCTTGATGAGCAAGCTAAGATAATCCATATTTTCCTAGTTTGGTTTAACAATGGTCTAGTTATTAAGGCGGCAGCACAGTTAGAGCACGGGAAGGCAAGCCAAGAGGTCAGGATTCTAAAACCAGCTATGACTTGCAGCATGACCTGTTCATTTTGAGTTTTCTAATCTGTAAAATGAGAACGTTAATATTGCAGATTTTAAGCAGTTTGGGTCAGAGACTTATCTGTTTGGAAAGTGCCTAGCACACTGCACTTGCCTTGTGAATTCACCCTGGATCTTGATTTTTAAGTCTTCTCAATAATATGTTTTGAGAAAGTAATCTTTCAGCATCTGTATAGTTTGAAAACAGGCATGTTTTGGCCATATTACTTGTTACTACACTATGTCTAGACCAGGGTGGGCAAATTTTTGGCCCAAGGGCCACATCTGGGTGGGGAAATTGCATGCAGGGCCATGAATGTAGGGCTGGAGCAGGGGGTTGGGGTGTGGGAGAGAGTGCGGGGTATGGGATGGGGTGCAGTGTACAGGAAGGGGCTCAGGGGTTGGGGAAGAGGGGGGTGCAGCGTATACGAGGGGACTCGGGGTTGGGGTGCAGGATGAGGTGCAGAGTGCGAGAGGGGGCTCAGGGCAGGGGTGCAGGGAGGAGTGCAGGAGGGGGCTCAGGACAGGGGATTGAGGTTCAGGAGGGACACAGAGTGCTGCAGGGAGTTGGGGTGTGGCAGGGGGCTCAGGGCAGAGAGTTGGGGTTCTGGAGAGGTTTGGGGTGCGGGCTCTAGCCTGGCGCCACTTACCTGGAGTGGCTCCAGGGTGGCAGCGGCATGTCCTGGGGCCAGGGGAGCGGGGAGGGGCTAGCTTCCCCAGACTGGAGCTCCAAGGCCGGACAGGACGGGCCCGTGAGCTGGATGTGTCCCGTGAGCTGTAGTTTGCCCACCCCTGAGCTATAGGCTAGTCATAGACCAGCTTTTAACAATTCAGCTGATATTTTTGTCTATCTGAACATTGAAATTGAGTATAATTACACTTCATTAAAATCATATTCTCGTGTGGGTAGAATTTTTAATACACAGTGTAGGAAAAAAGCCCAAGTTTGACTCTGGCAATCTTCTAAAATGTTTTTTTTTTTTCCCTCCTGTGTTCTGATTTTAGTTGAGGAAGGATGTTTTTTCTGGATACCATACGGGCTTTTAGGGATTGGGAGAAATGGATTCAGCTTGACACGTGACCTTTGTTTATTCACTTAAATTCTCTGCACCTAAGTTCGTTCTTCCATAAAATAAGGTTAATATTTCCTGGTGATGTTGTTTAATTAATTAATGTGTTGAAGATGCTATACCAAGGCATTTATTGTCTCCTGGTTTCATTTTTCATGAGTTAATTGTGAATGTTCTCCTATGGTTAGTATCAATCTCATAGATCCCTATAAAAACCCTGCATGCCACTGCATATTGCTTTGCTACAATTAATAGTGATACTCATTAAAAAAGGCTTTTATCATTTTGAAACAGGCTGCCGAATGACTTAGTAGCTAGGTAAGACCTTCTCCCTTCCCTTGATTCATGTACTGCATAAACACAGGTGTTGAATTTGTAGCATTGGGATCTATGTTTAGACTACTCATTTTTATTTTATTAGATGCTTTGTTCTTGTGTTACAGTTTTGTTTGCCAAATACTCTAGTTTATGCATCAATATACCAATTTATCTTCTGCTAGCAGTACTGTGGTTTAAATCTCCCATATGTTTAACTTTCCAGGTATTCTTTGATCTAATGAGGGAAATCAGAGCAAAGAAAATGTCAGAAAACAAAGACAAGAATGGGAAGAAAAGTGGCAAGAACAAGAAAAGTTTTAAAGAAAGATGTTGTTTACTGTGATCCTTAGGACCTGTGAATATCTACAGATGGAATGAATAAGACTTACTACTAAGGATACAGGGCTGGATTCATGAAAGGAAGTTTTTATTTACTCCTTTATGATATTTGTATTCACTTATCGCCTTTTTAAAATGAAAAAATGTAACTTGTGAACCATCAGTCAACAGAAATGTGAGCCCATGTACACTGAAATGGACTCACCTTGCCAGCAATTTTCAAAGCTAGAATTTTACCAGCAAATATGGTTCTTTGGGCATTTTATTTCTGTCTGATAGCAGAAAATAATCCCATGTCAATTTCAAAGTAGTAGCTTCTTGATGTCTTCAAATCTGATCTCTTCTCCCCCTGCCCACCAAGTGATATTGGCCTCACCAAATGTCTCTGGTTGTCTTTTAAGTTCAACCACATTTTTCAGTGTCTGTGCACTCACTGACTAAGTTATTTTTGTTTTAATAGTTAGAGACAAACTAATATCTGGCAAGACTTTTTGCGGTTCTCACAGTCTTTAAGTGACTATTGATATTTTCTCAGACTGTCAGAAGTCTACTCGAATGCCAACATTTGAAAATTTGGGAGTTGTCACTCAAAAGCAAATTAGCTGTGTCTGTTCCATTATTAGTCAACACAATATTCATGAATCAAGCCTACTGACTGAAATCAGGCTTTGTTTGGTAATGCAACATTTGGTATTTAAATACTGGTTAGTTTTATTCCCAATTGGCTTGTTTCCTCTCATATTTTTTTCCTTAAAACAAACAAACAAACAATTATTTGTTAGGTGGGGAAGTGACCTAAAACAATACTGTTTATTTTTAGAAAGGAAGCAAATTGGCACTGATTTAAAAAAAACAAACAACCCCAAAATTTGTATGATTCTGTATTGAGGTTAGACTCATACAGTTGCTTCTGTTTCATCTGCTTACTCCCCTTCCTCCTATTATCTGAAATGTTTAAAGTGCAGATGGTCTATTTTGTTATATTGTAATACATGCATTAATGTCATGGAGATGTGAAAATTACTGCATCTCTGCTTTCCATTTTGTTTGAGAAACTTTTTTTTCTTTTGGAGAGAGGACATAAGCCACCGATCCCAAAACTATGCAAGTGGAACCATTGTGAGGCTTTTGTGCTACCCCACAGCTTGACACAGTTACTTGGCTAGTAAGTAAGTTGCTAAATGTCAGAAACAAAGCTGAAATGAAGTTAGGAATATTATGTTACTTGCTGTTAATTTTTACTGTACTATTAGTCTTCACATTTATCTAAAATATGAAGACATTTTTCCCGAGTTTTGCTGACGAAGATGCAGTTGAAGTTTCAGTCCTAAATGATCAAGCTTTATTAGAATAGAAATGGGAGAAATATATGAAGAAACATCAGTATTTATCAGTTCTTGTCTCTGTGTCAGATGTATTTCACTTAAAAAATACCTTTTGTAACATAGTGGTGTCAATCAAGTACTGTTGCCAAAAATATATATTTCTATCTTGCTGCTGTAGCAGAGATTGTCAACCTTTATAATTACCCTGCTTCTGAAATACATTTTGTATAGTTTCCCAATGAATGATAGAAAAGCTCCTTTTTGAATTTTAAAAAAGTAGACAAATATATTATCTAAAAACTAATCATTTTTCAACTTATCTGATTTGTGACTTCAAATTCATCTACAATGAGAAAGGAATAAGATATAGAAAGGAGCAGTGTAGTGAAGGGTGTTTAAGCACTAAACAAACTAGTATTGCTATCTCAATCTTTAAATGGGTCGGAGCAGTGCAGAGGCAGGAAGGGCTTAATTCAAAATGTAGTAAAGTGTCTAGGCTTGGCAGAATTAGATTATTTTTTTATAATTTTGACAGATCAATTATTCTTAACCATTGTCTTATTTTTATCAATTTTAAATTTTCACAGTTGCTGGAATTTATGGGGAGGGAGTCAGGCACTAATTATTTAGTGACACTGAGGTTCAAAAAAAGTTAGTTTTTTAATCAGATGATGCAAGTTGTCAACATCCCATGTTAAAATTACAAAATAAATATCCTTGTGTTACATTCTAATATGTTCTCAAACAGCATTTTTCTTTGTCTGCCTCTCTGTAAATTTTGATGATGATCTATGGATATTTTTTGCTTTTGTTTGTGCTTGTCTCATGACATCAACATTTACCAATAAAAATCTAATTCTTCCAAGCCTGAACATAACTAACATCTAGGATTACCGAAACATATTCTTATCATGAAATGTGCTAGATTGCTTTTGTGCATTCCACTTGGAGATTTGAAAAGGAAAATTAAGTTCAATATGCCGTGGACCTTAAGAGACTCAGGTCTTGTATGGACTTCTGAATTTCCTATGCCATTAATTCGTTGTCTTCCACATCTTGATTTTACTACTTGTCAAGCAACATATTGGAGTGCAAGAATCATGTATTAAATCCAGGGTGCTATAATCTGTTTTATTGTCAGGTTAAATTCCTATATACACCAATCCTTGCTAGGAGTCCATGTGCAGTACCACGTTACTGTGGATTCCAATTAAAGTAACTAAATTTGGGATCCATGACCGCGACCGCGCTATACGTGAATTTACGCTATATAGACACGCATTCTAGTGAGGATCCGCTGTAGTTCTAGGCTGACCATATTTTCTAGCCACAAAAGTTTGAAAACGTTAGCCTTTAGATCAAGACAGTAAGGGTCAGAATGGCACTACAAAGCTAGCTGGATTATAAAGCATAGAAACGTGAAAGTGTAGGAGCCATTTGGCTCTTAAAAAAAACCAAAAACTTGTTTATGGATATTTTAGCTATGCTCTGTACAACAGCGCTGGGAGCAGTTAGATGTTATGTAACTTAAAGGGATGCAATTGAGTGAGAGATGTTATAACACATTTCTTTACAGTGTTACTCATAGTGTGTTAAATGCTTAAACTTTTCATTTTTAATAGTCTGACTTTTTCATGATCTGAAAAATGAATATAGGCTAGTCAGTTTTACTTCTGTTTATAGTCTCTCTATACAAGTGCCTTTCAAATTCTCATGGGTAAGAAACTTCTCACTGGAGTTTTAGAAAGATTGATGGGAACATAGGTATTGCTAAGTTGTTTAAGTAACGCATGTATTTTTTGGTCCAGATCTCTCTTCCTCACCTCACTTTAAAATCTTGACTGCACTTAGAGTTGTAAGAATGTATCATGCTGACCTCTGGTTTTCTTGAATAGCATTGAAAGGAAAAACAAGTGCATAAAATATGCCTAATCAAGGTTTACTGGAGTGTAAGATTTAATTAAAAAGTGATTTAAGTTGCTCACAAATCAGAGTGCACTCAGCAAGGGTTTCAAACAGGGAGCTTACTTAAAACTAATGTAGAAACGAATATGTATGCTGAGCTAATACCCAAAGAGCCCATTAATCTTTTTAGAAATTTTGCAGTATTTGATAGGAAAGACTTTTAAAAACAAAACAGATGAATTGTTATTGGACAAGGTATACCTGTGTGTTGTAATCCCCCATCAGACTTACTGGGAAGAGAGTAGCACTTATTCTTAACATAGAATAAGGACGGTGCGTGCCAGGTGACTTTCAACACTAGTAAGACATGATTTTGTCCTTTTGAGTTAGCCTTGCTTCTGAGGAAGATGCTTAGCAGTTTTATGTTCTTGACTCACTACTCATTAACACTTTTTTCAAAACATCACAGCATTTGCATCAGTGGGGCAGAAGGCTTGAGAGCACATTCTGTTAGAGCTTTCAATGTGTTCTCTCTTTTCCAAAACCAAAAAGTAACTTAAGAACTTGGTACGGCAGCTTTTCAGTTTTATCTTTGACAAATGCAGAAAAGAAAACTTTTGTGGAAATCTCTTCTCAGTTCAGTGGCTGTGAACATGATAGCTACCCTGATTCAAACAAAATTTCATAAGTAAGCAACATTTCTCTTCAGAAATACTTGTATGAAGAACTACTAGTCTGATTTTAATATGCCAGCAACTCAATAAACTGCACCCCTGGACTGGAAGTTGCATGGAGGTGATGCATTCAACAACTTGTCTTGGGAAGTGCCTTACACTTCAACTGTTCTCTAGCCTCCAATGCAGATGGATACCAGCGTGGCCTCAAGTGATTTCCAGTTCTGCTTGACTTGGAGGTACATTAACTCAACGGGATTGTTGAGACTTCAGTAGTAATTAAAAGGTGGAGGAAAGAAATACGACTTCTTGTCGCGAGGCTTTAAGAAGGGGCCGAAGGAAACTTTAATTTCTGAACTGTTCCTAGTTCAGAAGAGCAATCGTAATTCAAGTGTGGAAAGTGAAGAGAATTTGGTAGGCTAGCAAACAAGCGTATCCTCCTACCTGTGTGAATTAAAGCAATTGAAGGTTATACACCTGCAGGTTTTGAAGGTCAAGTTTAAGCAGGGTTGGGATCACAGAAAAAACTCTCCCATCAGAGTAGAATGGCAGAGCTTCCCAATGATTAAAATATGGATGCATAGAACAAGTGTTTGTGAAATCAATAGGAGCCTGATCGTCATGCAGGACTAGAATGCCAGAAGAACTTGAGTATATTACTATTGCAAAATGTGATTTAAATATTAAGATGGGGGTGGGGAGGTAAATGGATGGCATGGAAATGGAGATATATAATCTTTCGTTTGTTAGCGATCCCAATACAGAACACGTCAGTAGAAACCATGGTTACACTCTGAAAGCTGACTACCATTTCAGAGGTTTCATTTCTAGTCTATAGACCATTATCCACGGGGCAACCCACTAGCACCTTTGGATCCTGTCTCTGAAAGATGACAAGGATTAAATGTGTATGGAAACTGACCTGACCTCTCATCTTTGGAGGGGATCTCTCAAGGTCAGGTTGACATACATTGATAAGACAGTGTGGAGAGAAGCTTTCACTGTTGCTATCAATTACATACTTGTTCTGTGGATGGATGTATATCATATGTTAACCCAACATCTGAGAGAACCTTGGAAAAATTCACATGGGGTTGGTTTGAGTCTGTGAGAAGAAGCACACCTATGAATTTACTGGACATTATATATTGGTATTACCTCAATGGCAGCCAATTAAAGTTCCAATTCTAGCCTGTAAAGTTGTTTGCTATGCATTTTAGAATAGAATCAAATTAAAATAAACTTGTATATTAAATTTACAAAACATGAATCTTTTTTTTCAAATGTAATAGAGGGTAATTCCTTGTCATACCACACTACACAAAACACCATCATGTTAAATGCATTTTAAAAAGAAATTTAAACAAAATTATGAATTAGTGGTTTTGACAAGAGCCAACAGAATTAGTCTATAATACCTAACTTCCTCCCACACCCAGTGAATAGCTATCCAACACATTCAAGTGGTGAGGAAAGTGGGTTGGCTTGTTTATTTTTATAATAGCAATTGACATATGGGACTTGATTCTGTTACATAGTTTCTTTGGGCCTTTAAGTCAAGGCCTATGGTTCATTCTAATAGCACTTCCACTGTAATCTTCAGACTGCACAGGAATAGCGGGAGTGAATTTTGGGGTGAAAAAGGAAAGCTTATCCTTTCTGTTGGAGCCCCAAGAATTATGTTTACCATAATGAAGTAATACTAATGACTGGAAAGATTTTTTAAAAATTGCCTTTTTTAATTATGTCTGTTGTGCTACATGGTGTAAGTTCAACTTTTCTTCTGTAGATCAAGAAAAGCTTTGCTCTCAAATGTTGCACAAACATTTCTTCCAATGTTCATAAAAATGTATTTTAGCCATTTTGTATTCATTATCCTGCTAATCCGATTTGTATTACTATTAATAAAAAAAAAAGAGAAATAGGTACAATGGTCTGTATTTTGTGCTTGTTTAGATGGTTATTTGTATTAGTGTAGCGCCTTCACTCATCCTTATTGGACCATAAGGTCATAGAACTATGTAACTGTGTTTACAGTTATGTTGGAAAACACTTATTCCACAGTTATCAATCTGGTTAGTTTACCCTGGGCTAGAGTTTTTTCAAGACCATTTTTTCCCATAGTCACCTGGCTAAAAGCAACTGTTTAACTAGTGGCACAATAGGAATTTGTGGAGACATTCCTCTCTGGTCTTCCAAGAATCCTCTTGAGTCTATCCTAAAGAACAGGGCCTCAGAAACTTTGGGTACCATTTGTTGACAGAAGGGCTGTAGGTCTTGGGCCAAAGTACTGCAAAGACTAGCTGAATGGTTTAAAAAAACAATAGATTTTTCTATCACGTGAAGACAACATAGGGCCTGGGTTGGAGAGTCCGGAGGTGATCAAGATTCATTCCAAACTCTGCCCCTTGCAGAGAAATTTGTTAGTTTCCTATTTGGGCTTTTTTTAATGCTGGAGATACGAGGACTTGCTAGATACTAGAGCAGGGCACTGGAGGGGGGTCCCTAAAAGTGGGATTGGATAGCAGATTCCCTGGGGAGAGGCAGGTCAGCACACTAACCACAGAGGCTACCGCAGTTACGATGCTGTAGTAGGGGCTCTCCTTGCTTCATGGGTTGGATTTTAGCCCCTGTGGATTTCACTAGCACATGGCCTATTTGTTTGAGCTTTGCTCAGAGTCCTGTCTAGTCTGCAAAGTGGCTTTTTCATAGTGGATTATACAAATGCTTTCCTTAATTGAAGAAAAACATCTATTGACCTGGCAATATAGATGTGACTGTCTGAATTTGCGAGGCCGTCAGGAGGGAGTGAGAGGGAACTTGTTATTAGTATTGCAGTGATTTTCAGAGCCTTGGTCAGGATCAAGGCTCTGTTGCCCTAGGGACTGTCCAGACATGGTGGAATTCAGGAGTTTACAAGCTAAGACAAGATGTGACAGTCCAATTTTGGATGCACATGTTAGGAAAGATGTGGACAAACTGAACAGTCCAGAGGACAACAGCAACAATGATAAAAGGCTTAGAAAACCTGACATGATGATGAAAGGTTAAAAGAAACTTGGCACATTTAGACAAACTTTGTAACTGTAAGGACAGTTAAGGTCTGGAATAGGCTTCTAAGGGAGGTTATCCCTGTCATTGAAAGTTTTTAGGAATAGGTTGAACAAAAATCTGTCAGGGATGCTCCAGGTTTTCTTGGTCCTGCCTCAGCACAGGGAGCTGAACTTGATGAGTTCTTAAGGTCCCTTCCAGCCTTACATTTCTGATTGAGTATCAAGTAATTGGAGGGAATGAGGGAGGATGGAAAATGGGAATAGGAACACACAGCTACATAGACCAGCTGTGTATATGGTATGTGGGTTTGAGTCATTTAAAGTTCTAATCTGTACACAGAGTAGATAGCAGAAATCTCTACTATACATCTACCTCTCTTCACCTTTAGGAATGTCTTCTGTAAGCTAGGCACAACAGAGCAAAACCTTATGAACACTTCATATGCCCGGTTGTATCTTCCACTATCAGCACATTGTGCATATCTTATCCTGGCCTCAGCCTTCCTATTTGTACTGTATTCTGTTCCAATTTTAACATTGTATTGTGTTGTGTGATTATTTTTCCTGCCTGCAAAGTGCTGTCTATTTCTGTGGTACTGTAGGAAACACTCTATCTACAGTTCCTGAAAAGAGCTGGCTCCACCTTGTGGCCTCAAAGATGAACTTGGATGTGAAAATACCATGGAGAGAGACTATTTGAAATTGCTCTTGTGAGCATAACAGGTGTGTATATAATCTATTACCTGAATCATCCATAAAGAGCCATACAAATGGGATTCTTTTATTCTGGTGGTTTTGCTTTATGGTGACACTTCTGCAGTAAAAGTCCTTGTTCCTGTTTAAAAGTTTCTTTTTCATACGAACACTAAACTGAATTCCTGCTGAAGTATTCCAGTGTGCAACAGAATCTCCAGATTCTTATGAGGATAGCAGCTCTAGTAAGATTTCTGTGGCATTAAACTAGTTTGTATGGCAAAGAGGAAACTTATGCTGCTTACTGAGCAGCGATGGATTTGCATGTCAGTGAAGAGGGAAGTATGTTCAATAGGATTCTACAGTATTTCACAAACATTTGTTTCTAGGGGCAATCCAAGATACTGATTTTAATTCACCACATAAAAACCGAAATGGTGGGGATGATGGTATCTTCATTTAACAACTATCTGGTACCAGTTTTGTAGCAAAGCACAGTGAGGAAATAGCAACTAATGACCCTGAGATTTTGAACTCTAGAGGACTGGAGGCAGAATGTTGGGGTGAAATTGGGGGTTATCTGCTCTAGGATTTGCTTTTGTTCTGATAAAGCCAGTTTGACTTCAAGAATCCACTATATAGCTCCTTCAGTGAATGGACTGTTCTCTGGGGTTTGAGAGTTCTATTTTTGTGTAGGCAATTTGCATTCATGGGTTGCTTTTAATAGCTCATAAAAGCACTCACTACTGAAGGTTGTATTTTAACAAGTCAGTGTAAATACTGGTGTTTATTGGCCTATAAATTCTGGATGCACCGAAACTTGCATGTATTTATGTGTGCCCTCAACACAGTGGAAGATGGTGTGATAGACTAGATCTCGCTTTGGATAGGACCCAGATTTATTTACCCCCACACAAAAAGGCCCTGATGATCTTTGCATTAGTAACATAACTCACTGACAGTGATGCTAGTTCAGTTCCTGGAATGTGGTTCAGTGTTTTTTGGTATCCAAACCAAAAGTTAAGAGTTTTACTTATTTTCGTTTCTTACACAGATTAAAGGGGAAGTTTCCCTCACTTCAATGAATGGAAGGTCCTCAAGCAGTGAGGATCTATTCCAGGGGTCGGCAACCATTCAGGAGTGGTATGCCGAGTCTTCACTTATTCACTCTAATTTAAAGTTTTGCAGGCCGGTAATACATTTTAATATTTTTAGAAGGTCTCTTTCTATAAGTCTGTAATATAGAACAAAATTATTGTTGTATGTAAAGTAAATAAAATGTTTAAGAAGCTTCATTTAAAATTAAATTAAAATGCAACCCCCCCCAGACTGGTGGCCAGGACCCGGGCAGTGTCAGTGCTGCTGAAAATCACCTCGCGTGCTGCCTTCTGCACACGTGCCATAGGTTGTCTACACCTGATCTATTCGTTAATCAATACCATATGCCACCTTCTAGAGTGCTGAGGCCAAAGGGGTGGCGGTGGAGTGTAAAATATTAAATCTCAATTTCACTTCATTCTGTTAAGAGCAGCTCTCCTCTAGAGGGTTGATCCAAACTACTGTGGACCTCAAACATTTGGGACAAGCTTCCTCTGCCCAAGGGAAGTGTGTAAGCCACTGCTCACTGTTGTTTCCATTAGCGCTCCATCCATAGAGGATGGTAGTGTATGGCCCTTCCTACAAAGCCTTCCACTGAAGGAACTCATTCTTTCAGCTCTGGAAGTCTCTGGTTCAATCCCTGGTGTCAGCAGTCGCGAAAGCACTTTGGGAATTAGGAGCAGCTGAGGATGAAGATTCCTGCTTTCCTTACTCCCCATGAGTTGCATGCCACTGGAAGTAGTGGGGCTACTCTAGTGAGTAAGGAATGCATGTTTGGTCCTGGGACTAGAAACAGAGGGGCAGGCTTATACTGTAAATAGTTTCCACACTTGGAAGGGACTTCTAGCTGATCCTTGTGGTGGGATAGTATTTGCCTCTTAAGGAACAAGGACAGCTTACATTTGTATTTAAAATATTAGTAGTTTGAATGTCGCAAGCTTTTTGTGGCATGGCAGTGAATTGCTTTAAAGCCCTCGGTGCAGGTGATGTGTAAAGGATAACTACGTGGATGGGTTTAGAACCTTCTAAATCCATTGCATCCCTGATTTCATTTAAGCCGTGGTGTAATATGTTACTTTAGTTCTGTGATTCTAGCTAGATTCTCACATTCTGCTTAGTTTCAAATAGCTTTGTTAGGACTTAGCCCCTCTTTCCTTTGTGACTTTGGCTCTTCTGTCAGATTTGTGACTTGGACAGCCAGTCTCTAGTCAGACTGTAGGACAGTAGGGACAAAATCACATGGAAAGACAGAGGATCACCATTCACTTGTCAACATGTAGCCAGCACCCTCACCTCCAGCCATCTGGACAGCATGAGTGAAAGATGAATACTTGATCCGACTGCAGAAAAGGAAGTTACCCAGCCATACCTTATTAGTGACCTAGGGAAATCTGAACTATCTGGTCCCACAGTGAGAGATGCATCTTCTTGCTAGGCTCCATCTTCACCCAAGGCTCCATTCTACAGAGGAGGAAGTCTTCAGAAAGCAGGGGGTGAGATAGGTTGCCTATTGAAGTTGTGGTACGACTCCTTCAAACAGGAAAGGTCAAGAAAGTGTGAGAGATCTCATGGGTGAGACTACTGGCAAGAGATGCGGGTCACATTTGCACTATTGCCAACTTCAAGACTTCAAAAGCATGAGTCAAGTTCCTAAGAGTGATTGGCTTAAAAACAGGAACATAGAGTTATTTTGCTTTTCCTTCTGCTTTCTAAGCTTTTTGATTTCTAAGCTACATCTTCTTCATGTTTCTAAACTTTTCTCTGCAGCCATGAGGGCTAGAAACTTTTTAAAGTGAAAGTGGAGATTCTCATGCAGTCTTTTTATTCCAGCATTAAATTTATTGATACATAAACCCACCAAATATCATGGGAGTTGGTAACATTGCATTTGGAGAAGGGTGTGTATGGGAAGAATCCAGGATACCCAGAATGCTCTGGCCCTATTTTCTCTGGATCGATGTTCTTGCCCTTGGAGTACTGAGGATTAAAAACATTGATGAGAGGTCCTGTATTGGCAGTCCTGATGGCTGCCTTTGCAGTTTGCCAGGAGCATGAGGAGTGCACTTTAAAAATGTGCAGCTTTATCAAGAAATAATCAACTGCACCACACTGATGTTTGCACACATTGCTCCCATGAGCAGCAAACAGAAGTAGCTCAGTACTTCAGTGCCCCAGCTTCTGCACAACACAGTTCATCAGCACTCCCCTCCCACTCACCCGCAGTGGTTACAGTGAGAGGGTAGCAGGAGGTTGTGTTTAGCCCTTCAGCTGCACCTTGTGTTGGTCTCTGATTAAATCAAATTCTTTGCTTTTCCTTGTAATATGAAAATCTGTAACAAGTCGATGATATAGGGCCTAATTCTGGCTGTTGCCTGGGAGGTGAAGGTGGGGTTAGCTGCTCTTCTCTACCTTTAGTTTGCTGGATAGTCTAATGTTAACATATGTTAACTTCCAAGTGATCACTGGAAACAGGTTTAATGTCCAGGGCTGAATTCTCCTGCTGTAAGGAACTTTCAAAAGACTTTACACCTGGTTTAATAACAGGGTTTTGTATGTTCTTCATCTTGTCACTTGTAACCTACCTTCATACTCCTCATGCTGCCAACCTGCCTCTGAGCAGGCATGGAAAAGGCTGTGGCTTAGAGATCAAGTTTACACTTATAGCCGAAACGTGTCTTATCCTGTTGTTCCTTGTCTCTGGATTATGCAGAACAAGAGCTGAGTAAAAAATTACATTTCACATATTTTACATGAGCTTTCAAAGTTGGGTTGGTTACACTGTGCTGGGTGGGGTGAATGGTGATGCAACACCCAGTTAGAACTTTGTCATGGTGACTTTTTGGGGGCAGGAAGAAGAAATAGCTTTTATTAGGCCAAAATATAGTAAAGCCAAGTGTATTAAATTCAGTTTGAAGTGTTCCAACTGCCAGTAAATAAGCAGTACTGGGGGAAATACTTTCTTTGAACACGTTGCATGACTTTGTAGTAAGAATGTCTGTGGAATCAGTCCGTCTGCCTTGATATCAGAGGCAGACGGACTGATATCCGTCAGAGTGGGCTTGGAGACCTTTCCTCACTCTTGTAAAACTAATAGGGGAAGTCTCCTGCTCTATCTAGGCCCACTTCCAGCCACACACCTTCCTATAGCCCCTCCCCTTGGCACAAAGTGCTAACCAAAGTAAAAGTAGAACTAATGAGAGGCATGCTGGACACTCATTCATTCCCTTATTTCATCTCTAGGCTCTCTTGTTTTCTGCTTAGATCACGAGCTCCCTTCGGCGGAGATCTCAATGTTTATACTTGCCTGTAAATGGCCTCGTGCGCTATTGGTAATATCAATTTTTGAGGGGGAGAAGATTTTGGGTGCCCAGGTTGAGACCCCTTGCATTTCTCAGAATTAAAGTCCCTTCTAACTGTCTCAAGTTAGGCACCAAAAATCAGTAGTCACTTTTGAAAATCTTGACCATAACTTACCTCAGTAAGGCAATCCCAAAGTAGGGGTTGCCCTGGTGCCATTAATATCCTCAGCTGTAGACCATGAAGGTAGAATATGTTGAGCCATGATCCCTTTACTTATAGTTTCTTTAAGTTAAAAGTTCATAGTGAGAACAGAATTATCTGCCCTGCTGGATTACGGTCCAGCAATGGCCTTTTCTTCATGCAAAGGGCAGAATTCCAGCCTGACCAGTGCAGGCAATTAATTTATGCTCTTAAGCATGCAATTGGATTACTCATTATTATTATTCTGTTATATAGCTACAGTCATTGTCAGCAGTTGACATTACCCTGCCTTTTTCCCCCCCTCTCTAATATTTTTCTTCCTCCATTGTGGGAAATGCCTCCATCAATTCCCCTCTAAGTCTGGTTTCTTTTCCAGGCTAAATAACTTTTATTTATTATGATCACATGCCATGTCTAAATACATCATACATTTAATCTTCTTTTGTCCTTTAACAGCCACTGAATGTGAGGGACAAATTCAGCCCTAGTACATACACTGTAGATAAGGGAGTAACATCAGCTGAATTTTGCCCCAAGGTTCAATCCTGCAAGGTGCCAAGTGCCTCCAACTCCCCATCACTTCATAGTGGGAGTTTTGACCTACTCAACCCTGACACATACTTGCTACCTGCACTCCCATAGGCAGGTACAAATTAATGCTGATGGTGGTATAAATGACTACAGAGCTATTTAGACACCAGAGAAGCTCTGTCTGCTGTTATGCAAAATAACTGTGGCTGTAGTTTGTTGGAGAACTTGTTTTGAAAGCCAAAAAAGAGCCTTAGTCTTTGGCACTAGAGATTTTTTTTAAAAGCATATTTTATTCATGGCATATGGGCATTCAGCATCAACTAGAACAGTGATTCTCAGAATTTGGAGCTTAAGATATGCAAATAGTTTTGAAGGGGAAGAAAGAGACTCCTGTTACCTCAAGTTCATTCCTGATCAGTACCCATAGAGTTTATACTGGAAATTGTGACGGGGGGGATCTGCCTTAACAGACATTTGACAGTGAGAAGACAGTCACCTAGACTTCCACCAGGCTAGTCCAGAGTGAGGTGAGACCTCTGGAGCATCTCACCTTCCTGAAGATGAAGATAATACGTGTATTGCACCACTTCTTCAGAAGCTATTGAACAGTCTGCCTCACCATGTGCACTCTTCAGTGTCTGTATCGGAGTGAGATCAGTAGTACCATGGGAAATGCACTAAGTAATTTAAATGCAGAGGAACCCTTTGGAAATACAGGATGAACCAACTTGTGCTTGCCATATTCACATGGTTGATGTCATGGGTGAGTCCATGTGACTTAGGATTAGGCTCTGCCTTGGTAAAGATTTGTCAGAGCATCTAGTCACTTCTGAGTTAGCAGGGAGAAGCATGGTCTAGCGGTTAAAGCCCAGGATTTGGTCAGCTCTTGGACTTTGCTACAGCTTTGTGCTATGATGGTGGGCAAGTCTCTTCAGCATTGTTTCCTCATACGTAAAGTGGGGAGGATAATACACCCGTGCCTTACGGGGAAACAGTGCTGGGATTCTGAAGTCATCGATGATGGTTTTAAAGCTCCTCTGACAGTCAAGCTGGAATGTGCTAGAGCTGTGCAAAGTGCCATCTAAGACTAATTCTTTACACAGCCATAGCGCCTCTCATCCGGAAGGACCAGACCTCCATGAACTCTAGACCATGGACTATATCCCAGTTCCCTGCACAAGGCTGCCATAAATGAGGCCTATTTGGAGAAGCCCAGCTGTGTAACAGCAGCTGCTGGCCTTGTGTTCCCCTACAGGGGAAGTATAGGCCTGGCTAATGGTATTATGGGGAACCCGTGGTCACAATCCTGCATTTTTTCTATCTCAATGCCTTTGCTGCTGTCAGAGGGACAGTGCATTTTGCAGAGTGCATTATTTCACACAGCCCCCAAATCCAGCCTCCGCTGTGGTGCAATAGGTGTGGTACTCACTGCAGAATGGGCACTTGACACTAGTTATTATAGAGAGGAGAAGTGAGGAAGCGTGTAACTAATTGGATCTGAGGTGGAATACCCATGTTGGAGTCTGGCCAAGAACACAAAGCTCACACCTTGATTGTTACAAATATACAAATCATTATAACCCTGGGATCTCTTAACGACCAGAAATGGTGAGGATTTGTCATACATAATGTCCAAAAGCTTGAATGCACCTGGTTACAGTATGGAATCTTTTTTATATGCCATTTTCATTTTCAGCTGGAAATTACTGACATGACCAGGTCTGCTTTCCCTTCAGCAATTTCCCCCCTCTTCCTCCCTCCCTGAGGTCTGACCATCTGGAAATCCTCCACCACCTCTTTCTCATGTGTGAATTTCCACCTAGGGCTGAAAGTATCACTGTACTAAAGTTGATGCATTAACACATTGAGGCAGAGAGGAGTCAGGGATTATATCACTTCATGGACCCACTCCACAGTCCTTGTATGTTTTAATCATCTTTATCTGCTTGTCCACACACCCTTCCCTCCCCGATGGTTATTGAAAAAGAATTGCTATGATTTAAGAAAAGGAAAAACATACCACATCCAGCTGAGAAAGCCAGAGGAACTATAAGGATATTAAAAATAAAAAAAATAAAAAAATGCTAGCTAGTAAAAGAAAAACAGTCCCAATCCTTCACTGCTTGATGTAAACAGAGGATCTGCTCCTGTTGCCTTTTTACTCATGTGAGTAGATGCACTATAGCTTTTTTAACGAATACGCATTAATGTTTTTGACCATTATTGCAGAATACAGGAATGTTCTTTTCTGTGGAAAAGAAGCCAAAAAAAAAATGCATTGTGTTGATTTGCTTTTTGGGCAAATGATTTAACTTAACAGTAGTAAATACAACTTACCTAGAAGCCAGCCAGCTGCCTAGCCTCCTCCTAACCAAACACTGAGGTTGAGTATGTTTAAGTATAATTTTCTCATGGGTTGGCTACTTTAATCATTTAAAATGTTCCAGCCCTTTGGCCTTTGGAATGAGCAAAACACATCTGAAGTAACCCAAACATGTCAAACTTACCCTTTATAGTTCTCATGTAGTCTCCTCCCAAAGGCCATCAACCATCTTCACCCTAGAGGCAACCAAACTGCTGCAACACATGTTTTTGGGGCTCTGATCCTGCCAATACTTAAGTACAGGCCTACCTAATCAGACTATGCAGGAGCACAATGTTAGCCATGTATGTAAGTGTGGGCCAATCAGGGTCTTAGTTTGTTTTCATATACAACAGCATTTCATAGTAATTGTCCTAAATACTACAATTTCCCCTTTAAAATACTATAGTAATGATCTATTCTAAACATTGCAAGAATGCTACTTTAAGATTTTGACCACTACTCTGAAGTATTGCAGGGAGTTTTGGGGTTCTTTCTAGATTAATTAACCAATCCAGTACTGAATAGATAAAAGCCAGGTACATAACAGAACAAGAAGAACCAGCTGTCACTTGGAGATTGCAAAATTCATACAATTTTTACAACATGTCTTCAAGACCTTTTCAGTTAAAGGGACAGCCAAGGGTGGGGTGTGTATGATAACATAAGTTTTTGGTACTAAGGAACACATGGCAGATTTCAGCACTCATCCTCTACAGTCTGCAATTTGGTCTTTAATCCCACTGTGTATTCTAGTTAATCCCTCATAAGGCTGGAGCAAAGGGGGGCAAATAGTTCTGGTGTATAAATCATATATATAGTGCAGGGCAAAAGGCATTTCCAAACACTATTAATAAACCATTTGACATGATTTAGTGGTATGGGAATGTTAGTGATGGGTGGTGGTAGAAAAATTTGCTTGTAGCTAATCTGGATGTAGGAAATAGGAAGGGTAAGGTAGGTTAAACATATTTGCTAGAAATTTAAGATGAAAAAACAAGGTCAGACAAGTGTCTACTAAATCATATGTACCAGATCTTTAGCTAGTATAAATTGGCATTGACTTCAATAGAGCTATGCTGCTTTGCACTAGCAGAAGATATGGCTCCTATATCTCTGTAATTTGTACCCATTTAAGTGACTGATTTGGGCACTACTGTATTCAAATAACCCAAACTAACCAAAGGCCATGTGGTAGGCTCTCTCTACATGTACTCCTCTCTCCAATAATGAACCCATTACTAAAATACATTGTGTTTTAGATCTGTTGCCTTATGGTACTAAAAAGCCTTTGCCAAAATTTTTTGTCTAAGTACCTGATGTGTAGAATAGTTTTGACTTGATGTAAAACAAATAAACAAAATAGGGAAATTTCAATGTGAAAGAGCATGAACTATGTTAGGGATGCATGACACATCAGTTGAGGAAGAAGACAGTAAAATTTGTGTGTGAACAATAATTAAGACTAGCTCTTATGTAATACATTTCATCTGTAGATTTCAAAATGCTTTACCAAGGATGTCAATATCATTTAAAGACGGGCGAAATTTTTGGTGGAAACTTTTTAAATCAAAAGACAAAAATGCAGTTTGATCAAAAATTTCATAATTTGGCCAATTGTTTGTCAAGAAAAACCTGAAAAAAAATTAAATGCTTTGAAATGAAACATTTTGATTTTTCTCTTCAAAATGACTTTTTTAAAATCTTTTAAAATGTAAAAAAAATTCAAAACAAAACGTTGTTTCATATGCAGCTAAATATGTTGTCTGACCCAAAAATATATAATAAAATATATATATGGTGCAATGAAAAATTTGAAAAACTTTTGTTTTGGATTGACCTGAAATGACACCCCCCCTGCAATTTTGTAGGACAGCCAATGAACTGTCAAATCAGCTATACACACAACTCTAGTATCACTCCCATTTTATGGAGGGGTAAACTGAGGCACAAAGGCAGACTGCAGCAGTGGCTACAGGTTGTCTGGCCATGCCATACAAATATGCAGCAGTAGTGCAGAATCCCCCACCAAAACACTTTAACCTTTGCCTGGAGATAGAAATTTAGAGGAGAGAATAGTTCAGTCTCCATGGTTCATTCAGTCCTTTCTGCTGAGACTAGGTGCTAGTTTTTCACAGCTGTCAGGACTTACCAACGCATTTCACATAAACCTTTGCAGAGATGGTAACAACTGCTAGTTTCTTGTGAAGTGGGCTGGCTTTGAAATTAAAGGTGAGAAGTGCCGTATCCTGCTCCCACTTCCCAGAATCATCCATTCTATTCAGGACAGTGAATGTTAACACTGAACCATCAGCCCTACTGCTGAATTTCCTGACTTGTCTGCTGTGTCATAGCCTCAGTATGGCTAACGTACAGTGGGGTTGCATTTTTAATAATTCCTCCTCAGCAAGTAGTGTTTAAATTACACAAGGGCAAGTTTAGCTTGCGTGCTTAGCTTTTAAATGCAGATTGTCCCTCTTTGCTTCCCCTTGAAGCATTTCCCGTGAACCTGAATTAATACAACTGCCATGTTCTTTGACAGTGTACTTAAAAGAAGAGCTTGCTTGTGCTGGACTTTCTAACACTCAGCATGCATAGCTTCTCATGCCATCTGAGTCATCTCCCCTCCTTGACCTACTTGAGGCCTGGTGCTGCAGTTTGGGGGAAAATCAGATTGCAAACGGATTGTGTCTTTGGCCCATGTTCCATATGTGATATGTGGCCCATCCACAAAACCAAGCAAGGCTGTGGGAATGGCTGCTTTTTTGAGTGTCATAAATGGCAGCTGTCCAGAGGCATTCACAAGGATAACAATCCCGGTCATATAGGGATCCTAACAGATCAATGAGTCCAGTCTCCCTGTCAAGGCAGAATGTAGGCCTCACTGCAGCCCTGCTTACATAGTCCAAACACCCATTTACTTCACCGGGTGTTTTTTTTTCTGAGCAATAACAGCAGGATCAAGCAGTCTATAGCAAATGCAGGGAGCTGGGATTCTAGCCTAATTGGGAGCACTTGCCAAAGAAAAGAGAGGGCATTTCTTACCTTCTCAAAACTCAGTAATGCCCAGAATTAAGAGCGTTTCCCCTTAGCCTTTCTTCCACATCAGTCAGTCTCATTACACCTGCTTGTTCATAGCTGCAGGGGAAGACATTCCCCTTTTCATCTCTTGGGTTTCTGTTACCACCTTCTGCTGCTCATCTTTAAAGAAAGATGTTTGGGATTTGAATGGCTGTGTTAATGCTGTCCAGTGTTCTGTCACGAATCCCCTGAGCGCTGCACTCTCACACTAAGGAGGCGCCTGTTTAGACACATGAGCCTTTATTTGTTTGTCATTCAGTTCTCGCTGGCAAATCAGAAAATTCCCAGGTCATTTAGGCAGGCATCTTCAGAAGTGCCTCAATCATTTTCAAGGTGGCTCATGCTCCTAAATCATTCAGATGCTTTAGTTTAGAAAATCCCACCTGTGCTGCTTTTTAAAGGGCTGTGTGTAATTGGGGATCAGATGGCTGATGGCTAAATAGACCATTTCAAGTGAGGAGAGAGAGAAGGGCAGAAATCAAGCTGCTCTTCTCTCCTAGGTACCATGTAACACCACCAACCCCTCCACCACCTCAGTTTCTCAAACTGTATAGCAAGATCATCATAACCATCTTGGTTAAATGCTTTAAGCTCTGCTCTTCACTAGAAGCTTTTGCCAGTATAATAATGTCAGTTAGGAGCAGAACTTTTTTGTGACATTTCTATACTTGTAAAATTCCTAACGTAGATGCAGTTATATCAGCAAAAAGATGCTTTTGTCAACATAATTTATTTCATTCCAAAAAAAAAATTATACCTGCAAGGACACTTCTTTTGCCAGTAGAAGCTGAGGGTATCGCTATACTGGAAAACTTTTCCCAGTGTAAACGGGGCCTGAAATAGTATGAAGCATTATCCATTCTTAACCTCTGTGCCTCAGTTTACCCATCTGTACAATGAGTTAAACAGCTACTTCAAAGGGGAATTAGGAGAGTTAATGAATGACTATTAGTGCTTTGAGAGCATTGGCATGAAAAGTACGCTAAGACTACATGGAGCAGATTCGCACTTGCTGTAAGTTGTCACAGCTCCACAATTTTAGCTATGACAATTTCACATAGCCCGAGGATCTCCCCTGTGATGGTATCTGTTCTCTGAACCTCCTACTGATTCAGAAAGGTGAAGAATTGCCTTTAATCTGCTTTTATTTATATAGAGAGAATTTTATTTTTTCCAAATACAATTAATAGACCAAAATACCAGATTCCTCATCACACGCAAGGTAAGTAAAGAAGGTTAGGATAAAGGTTGGGGAGGGGAAGTGACCTCTCTCTCTTCAGGAGCTACGTTAATCATGGACCTCTTAAAAAGTCAGTCCAAACTGGTTTCAATTGTTTGGGCATTCCCCTTCTGTGGGCTGCCAGGTGTTCGCTAGCTGCAAGGTCAACCATAGCACTGAGCCATCAGTCTTTGGTGGACATTGACTTTTCCATTTTTGCAGGATTCATTTTTTAGTATGTAAAGCTGCACCCTGGAACCATGCTGTCCTGTTACCAGGTAACCTCCAGTTAGGAGGAATATAACCAGGAACGAAACTTAAAAGGGTGGGTTCCAGATTTGCATCCAGTATCAAATTGGTCCTTTGACCCATCTCATCCCAGAAATGCTTGATATCTGGGCACTTAATCAGCCTTTATAAATGTGATTTTTATGTTTGCCACCTACCACCTGAGGAAAATGTCCATAAACTGATTCATATGCAGGCTATCAAAATACATCAATAGTGGCTTAATGCCATAGGGACAGATCTTCAGCCAGTGTAAATCAACATGGCTCCACTGACATGAGTATTGATTTATATCCGCTGAGGACCCAGTTGGTAATCATCAGCAATACATAGGAATTAAGATTGAGCTGTGATCTTTAAATCCCCACAAAAAGTGTCCTTTCCTAGGATAACACATTTTACCCTCTCAAGGTAGGTTTGCAAATTTCCCCATCAGCACGAATCTAATCATTTTCCTTTTCGGTTAATGTTTTCTTGCATTTCAATTTGCATTTAATGTATGGGAAAGCATGACTCCGAAGGAGCTGGATACAAGCCAGTTTGAGAAGGTGTGTGTGAAAATTCATCCTTGTTCAGATTAGCTCAGAACAAACAGCATACAAGGAGAGAGAGAGAGAAAACTCAGCAGTGTGAAGAAACCATCCTGTTGATAGTTCAGCTTCTGTGCATATGCAACAAGTTTATGCCCAAGGGAAAGTGCTGAAAACTGAGAAGACTTGAAATTAACAGAGCTTTATGAATCAATCAGTAGGCATGGCTCTCTGAATGGGATTAGGATTCTAATGACACTTCTTTTTATAACCCGGATTGCTTCCTCTGCAGGGCTTTCTTCAGTCACCTGACTGAGTGCATCCATGATTCACTTACATTCTTATCTAGAAGGAAACCCAGAGGATGTTGATTGTTCAAGGCCCCGTTTTCAATGTTATTTATTGTTCAACATATTATAAATGATTATATTGTTTATTAATATATAGAAATTCCCATATAACATGGACCTTTCAATATTAAAATAAGCAAAATATTCTCAGCTGATAAGCAAACAAAAATACCATCACACACCACCAAGATGACAAAGATTACTGGGTTAAAAATCATACCTCTGAATGCCATTATTTCCACTGAAGCAATAGTTTTCATTTTCTGCATTTCATTTCTACTTAGGCCAATGACAATAGCAAGTTTACAAACTGTGAGGGATTGTGGTTGCAACCTTCAACTATTGCAAATGTGAAATGGAGCCTTCTAAAAATGTTTTGCATTTGAAAATGATCTCTGTGAACCAGTCATTACTGCTGCATCTATTGTTTTCTCTTTAGCTCCATTGTAATTAATTTGACAGGAGAAGGACTAAGCTTATTGCATTCATGTTCCCTTATTAGCTTACAGGATGTTAAAGTGATTGGATTTAACATTATTTCTTTTTTTATATTATAGGTTTTCCATTCAAAAACTGATGGGGTAGGGAGGAGACACCTGATTCCAATCTCACACCAGTTTTACACTGGTGTAATTCCAGTTCTGTTGATGGATGTTACTTTTCAATCCTCTGAGTGAAATCAGACTATGTTAACATTACATACATGATGAACAAAGCGGTCAGACTTGCAATATGAGTCTGAATCATAGAATCAAATCTCTCAATTTATGTCATAGAACAACAAGCAGAAAGCATATGTTAGAACAAAAATATTTATCCCCTAACATCTAAAAAATAGTACAGTAGCATCTGGACCCTCCAACAATTCCAGTTATGGCACTATTGTGCATTATACATAGTAAACAGTTCCTGCTCAGAATACTCAAGATGTACAAAGGAAATGTTGTTATTCCCCTTTTACAAATAGGAAACCGAGGCACAAAACATTTAAGTGACTTGCCGAAGGTCATACAAGAAATTGTGGCAGAGTTGTGAACTCAGCTCTCCTGTGTCCCAATGCTGTGCTTGAATCTAGGGCTGGCTGACAAACAAGAACTCCACTTTGTGAAAAATGTTGCAGTGTTGACATTTGTTTTTGTTCTGTATTGGAACTATAGATATTTCTAAAGGTTTTTCAAGAATCTAGAATAGGCAGTAGTTAAGTCACTCATATGAAAGACCTGAGTTCACATCTGTGCTCCAAATCTTTGACTTTCTCTGGCCTACTTGATATATAATTATTTATCCAAAGCAGAACAATTCCAACAGGGGAGATTGAGAGAGAGAGAGAAGTGACAAAGAGTCCTGCGGCACCTTAAACACTAACTAAAGTATTAGAGCATAAGCTTTTGTGGG
>ML677353.1:6262300-6277533 GCA_007922305.1 Dermatemys mawii
CACCTCTGCTTCATCTATCCATCCCATGCCAGCCACTCCTGCACCTCATCCATCTATCCACCCATCCAAGGCCAGCCACCCTCAGCTTCACCCATCCATGCATTCTCTCCTCTGCTTCATCCATCCATTTGTCCATTTCATCCCAGCCACCTCTCTGTTTCACCCATCTGTCCATCCATCCATTTCCCTCATGCCAGACCCTTCTCTGCTTCATCAATCCATTCATCCATCCCATGGTAGACAACTCTCTGCTTCACCCATCCATAGATTTGTCCATCCACCCCTTTGCTTCACACATCCCTCCATGCATCCACCCCATGGCAGCCACCCATCTGCTCCCCACACTTGTGCGTCCACACATCCATCCATCCTGGGGTGACCAGATAGCAAATGTAAAAAATCGGGACAGAGGGTAATAGATGCCTCTGCTATACCCTGTCACTCATTCATCACCTCTGCCTGACTAACAGATCCATCCATTCACCCATCCATTTCCACTTGTCCTTCAACAATATCTGCAACCCTCACTTATCCACTCCATCCATCTCTATACCCTCTAATTCCTCTGCTACACCCACCACATCCACTTTACCCATCTAACCACTATATCCTCCACCCCCTTTGCTATACTCAACCATACATCCTTTTATCTACCCACACCCTCCAGCCCCATTACTATATCCATTCACCTCCTGCCTCCATATGCCCTCAGCTCCATCCATCCACACACCACTCACATGCCTTACAGCCCTGTCTGTTCCATCATCCTGTCTTTGTATGTCCTTTAGCCTCCTTTTTTGGATCCTTCCAGGGAACCAATCCATCCTCTGTACACATTCACTGCACCCGTCCAACTGCCTACCAACCCCATCTATCCATACTTCACCTGCACCCATGTTACCTATCCAGCCAGTCACCTAGTGCATTCATCCATCTACACACTTTATTGATCTACCCATTCACTCTGTCACTCCTTCTTTCACTTAATGTATCCATCTTTTACTATGTTCAGCCTTTTACGTACAATGTTTGTCCATCTACTCTGCCTGTCCATCCATTCAGCCTCATGTTCATTGTATCCATCCACCCGCCTGCAATACCTATCCATCAACCATATCAGTCCTATTCATCCAACCATTGCACCTGTTCATCTATATGATCCACTCGCTATATCTGTCTGTCTAGCTTGCAGTATCCATCCATTCATCCACTGGATCTATGTCCTTCTAAATTGTCAATCTACCATAAGTACATGCCTGTCTTCCTGCTGTATCCCTCAATCTCTCCAACAATCTGCTGTATCACTACATTTATTTCTCTCTGTCTGGGGTATCTGATTACCCACCCATCTACAAAATCTATTCATATAGATCTTTTCATGTATCAAAAGCATACATTTACAGTATCTGTTGTGTATAAACAAAATAGATACATGCTTGTCTGTTTGTAATCACATAAATATTTATAGATCTACATATTATATATGAATATGCATCTCGTAGGAGCTCTTATCCCATAGGTAATGTGCATATATGTACTGATGAAACGACACTATGCTGTTGATTTCCTTTCATTGAGATTACTTTATAGAAAAGGTGTGTGTTGACATGTAATAGGATTTTTTTAGCATTTATTTTTATTGCAGTTTATTTTTTTTATCATTTTCTTAAAAGTCTAATGCTATGACATCACTGCTGGGGTTGCAGTTCTATTCAGTACTCAATTGACAATCACCTATTTTTGCAACACCTTCCAAATTTGTTTTATATGGAACACATATAGACACAGCAGACATAAGGTACCAGAAACATTACATGCACTATCTGGGCCTAACAGATGTATTGAATGGATCTGGAGTGACACACTAAGACTCTGACTATACAAAACCCCCAACAGATATATAGATGGACAAAAAGAACAAAGGTTCCTGGGCAACTGAAAGGGTTAAAAGTCTGTGCTTGGCAATATACAGAAAGAAATCAAACAGATTGTAACAGATTAGAAATACCTGTCCATCCAATAATTTTAAATAGCAGTCAGGAGACTGTAATTACAACACGTGGATTAAAGGCATGCTAAAAAGGCTAGACCGGACATTTATCACCTAAAGCATAGCTGTGTGATGCTTGTAGCACATGATTCCAGCAGATACAAGTAGTTCTGGTACCTTTCATGCAGTGAACTCTTCTGACATTAAGAAATACATTAAGACTAGTCAGTGAGAAGGATATTACAATGACCATGGCTGCTTCATTTGACCTCTTTTTACAATTTATCGGGGGTGGGGGAGGCAGAGATCACAATTTGAAGGGTGATACCCTGCTACTTATAAAGAGTAGATATAGATTAGTTTAGCCCTTTGTACGAGTGGACATGCTTTTGAGAACACTTTCCCTGGTGTTTTAGATGCTATCTGTTAAGTAAGATTAGCATATGGGAAATTGTAACAAAATCCTTCATTAGTCACTGAAGCTTCACTGGTTGTTAAAAAGCCTTTCCTGTAAAACTGAAAAGGTATCTGAAGGTTGAACCTTTACCTAAACTAATTAGTAGATATCAAGGTACAAATGCTGGATTTTTCAGTGTACTCTTATACCCTGCTTGAATCCCTGTGGCTCTCAAAAGCCATTCCTCTGAATAATTTCTGCTGCTTTCTTTGGAGCTGACATAGTCACCTTTGGCCTGGTTAGATTTTTGCTCTGGGAAGTTACTTTTTAATGTATTTCTAGAACAGATTCTGGATCTCTAATTCAGTGCATTATTCCTAGCTAATAAATTCTCCCAGCAGTTTTGATCAGTTATGTTCTAGCATTGTTTCTGGATCCAGAATTGCTCAAATAGTACATTTTCTTCTTGACTTAATGGTGCTCATATCTCCTTCTCTTGCAGATGATATGGCCTCATCTAGAGTCCGCCTCTATTTCTTCATCTCAAATGAAGGGAACCAGAACTTGTTTGTCGTTCAAGCCAGCCTGTGGCTTTACTTGAAGCTGTTTCCGTATGTCCTAGAGAAAGGCAGCAGGCGAAAAGTAAGAGTCAAAGTCTATTTCCAAGACCTGGACACTAGCAACAAGTGGAATGTGGTTGAAAAGAAAGTTGATGTCAAAAGAAGTGGTTGGCACACTTTTCCCATGACCGAGGCGATACAGGCTCTGTTCGAGAAAGGAGAAAGGAGACTGAATCTGGATGTTCAGTGTGAGGGCTGTGAAGAGTATTCAGTGCTGCCAATTTATGTGGACCCTGGGGAGGAATCCCACCGGCCTTTTTTAGTGGTGCAAGCCCGCGTAGCTGATAACAAACACAGGATCCGGAAAAGAGGCCTGGAGTGTGATGGCCGGACCAATCTATGTTGCAGGCAACAGTTTTACATTGACTTTAGACTCATTGGGTGGAATGACTGGATCATAGCGCCATCGGGTTACTATGGGAATTACTGTGAAGGGAGCTGCCCAGCTTACTTGGCTGGAGTCCCAGGGTCAGCTTCCTCTTTTCACACGGCGGTAGTGAATCAGTACCGCATGCGAGGGCTGAACCCAGGCACCGTGAACTCCTGTTGCATTCCAACCAAACTTAGCACAATGTCAATGCTGTACTTTGACGATGAATACAACATTGTGAAAAGGGACGTTCCCAATATGATTGTGGAAGAATGTGGTTGTGCTTGACTGAAGGTGTGTTTCGGGGGGGGAGAAAGAGAACTTTCCCATCCTAGATGGTATTGGAGGAAGTTTCACTGTGTATCCAGGCATCAGTGTTAAGTCACTGTGGGGAAGTCTGGCAAAAAAGTTTCCCATCGGTGTCAGGACAGTGGGATTTTGTGGATCTTGGACATTTAAATATTCTACCACTTATAAACTAATGCTATGAAATACTTTAAATGCGCACACACACACACAAACATACACACGCAACAGACATACAAGTAACAGGAAGTCAATCACCAGTGACAACATAACTAAAATGCCTGCCAGTACAAGTGAATGGCTAAGCAGCTGTTTCCCCACCTGCCTGGGAAGTCAGACTGAAATGAGCTCTATGTGCTCATACAAAAGAACACAAAAAAGAGAGACCATAATATATTCTTGCACGCAGGTGTCAGAATCACCAAACTTAAAAATGACGATCACCTCGTAGGTCCAAAGGGAAGCCGCAGTCCACCTGCGTATGCAGGGGATCACTTCCTCTTAATTTAAAAATCTCCTAATATAAACACCACACATATCATTATCTTCCAACAGCACTTCCAATAAGGAATATCGTATGATAACATGAGAGAGAGGGAGAGATGCACATAAGCAGCTATTGTAATTCTGAGACTGTTGCTGTATTCTTCTAAATCATGTTTGGTTGGCATTATTTGATGCTTTAACTGACTGCTAGAAATCTATGGACGGCTATGTCTGTTGTGCCATTGAAAAGGGTCTTTTTTGTCATATCTAGATTGTGCTGACCATTAGCATCTCACTATTCTAAAAACAAAAAATCAAAGTTGCAATCTGTGTGTTTCAGCAGGAGGCTCTGCAAGGACATGTAATGTGGGAGAAAAACAAATGCTACCACAACTAAACCAATGAACCCTAAAAGGAATTACAGTAACATGGCGGAAACATTCTGAAAAATGCTGTGCATTTAATAGCAGGTGAAGAACATTTTAACAAGTCTTGGAAAAGAGGAGAGTGCTTTCAATTTCTTTACCAGGAAGTGTCAAGGATGGCCATAAAGATCAGAAAATAAAGATACAGCATAGCACTTGCAAACTGCTTGAATGCACATATTATAGCACTTGCAGATTTCAATGCCTTGAAAAGTGGTACTTGATAGTGCACTTATCTTTGCTCACTATCTAGGTAAACAGGTGCCGCATGAGCTATGCAATTTAAAGTGTTGACCCATACTAGACAAAACTGGACTTATGATATGACTTTTTTATATTTTTTTATACTTGAAATTAAATCTTTTGCTTCTTTTTTTAAAGCGAATGATTGCTTTTAATGTTTGCACTGATTTAGTTGCATGATGAGTCAAAAAAAAAAAAACCTGCCATTTGAAAAAAGTTATTTTTATAGCAGCAAAAATGAATACATTTAAATGTATTATACATAAATTTTGGAACCAAAGAGGCCAACATATTAGTTATAATTTTTATGAGATGGCAAAGCCATCATATATCATGTAGTTGTACTGAGCAATCCCTCACAAGGCCTACCGATTCTTTCAGGGTACAAAATGGATTCTGTTTGTTCTATTCAATGTCTTTTCTATACTGTACGCACATGGAACGTAGAGTGAAAAAATGACTGTTGTAGAATACATTACAATATGTACAACCTTTACATCCATTTTTTTATGTTTATTTAATAAAGTTCCTTTTAGGTTCTGTTCCATAGTAATTTAAAACCAAACAAGTTTCACTTAGATTTGCTGTTGACGTATTTTGCATTTGTGTACAGATTAAGTAAATAAAAAGATAAAAACTGAATGAAAACTTTTATGCATATCACCTCCTGGGGAGCTTGGTTCCATATAATGTACAACTCTCAGGATTAAGGGTGTGGAAGATGGGTAAATTGGAACATGAGACTACTATAAGGGTGGCCAATTTTGGTTGGACATATTCCTGGAGGTTTCCTCACATGACATAATCTTTAATGAAAGATTTACCTTTAACTCCTGGAGACTCCAGGACAATCATGGAGGTTTGGCAACCCTAGACTGTATTAACGTTGCTCACTGCACAAAGTGTGGTGTCAGGCCCGAAAATCATATATTCTGCTTTTCCAGTGTTACAGGCACCTGAACAGTTGTTAGAAGTATTTTCAGTTCATGTGCTTATTTGTATGCCGTGAAATCTGTGTTCAAGCACCACTTAAGGGACAGTCAAAAGTCAGTTCTTAAGCAAGCAGGTTCTATAATTAAGGCATACAAAAATGACCTGCGCCCAGATCCTCAAAGCTATTTAGGTATCTGAATTGAAATCAGTGGGAGTTAAGCACCTATGAACCTTTGAGGATTTGGGCCTAGGTTACTTTTTAAAAGGAGATTTGGGCTCCCAAGTCAAGTGAGCACTTTTTAACCCAGTGTCTTACGTGTTACCTGTTTCCTTTGCTCTTACCTGTGGAATGAGTTACTGGTCTTAGCACAAAGCTGGGGGCTAATAAAGCATGAGAGCTAATCCTGGTTCTGATCCCTGGGCTGGGTCATTGTCACTTAGCTCCACATTTTCAAAAGTGGGCTCTGATGTTGAGTGCTAATTTAAGGCACTATGGGCTTAGTTTTCAGAGGTGCTGGACCTGTAGGGGCCAGCACCTCTCAACAGCAGGCCCCCATGTGTCTCATGCTGAACACCTAGAAAAAGAGGCACCCAAAATGAGAGGCCACTTTTGGAAATGTTGTCTTTCATCTTTTTTGCTTCAGGTGGCCCTCTCTCTAACACAGGAATAGCACTTCTCTGCAAGTGCTGCAAAGATTGCAGGTCACAGCAGGTGTTGTGAAGATTAGTTAATGTTTGCAAAAGTGCATAGTGGGCCAGATCCAAAGCCCATTGAAATCAATGGGAATCTTTCACATTGACTTCAATGGACTTTGACTTAGGCCCTATAAATGCTAAGTATTATTATTCAGTCTTGCTGGTGCACTAAGGTTCTGGAGCTTGAAATCGGTGCTCCTTCATCATTTAAAATATTCTAACAGAAGTAAAAACTAAGTTCCCTACATGGAACTCCCACTGGTCTGTGAAAGGCAAGTCACTATGGGGTGAATCAACAGAACACACAATGGATCTACTCTGCAAACTGTGCATTTCCACTGGGAATAGATAATTGCTCAGAAATCACCCAAGACTCACCTGATTTGCTTTGTCACTTGCGAGAGAGGAGAAAACAGCAATGGAAATTAACAATGTATTTGTCGTATAGTCTATTCACACAGCAATAACATATGAAAATGAAAGTCAGAACAGGTAGATCATGAAAAGTAAGGGTTAAACTTCATATACTTAACCACAACTGGTTACAGATCAATAATATTAGTAAAAAAAAATGCACAGTTATGCTTAAGTACTGAGGATTTAGGCTGGGATTTTGCAAAGGTGCCAAAGGGAGTAAGATACCCAACTCCCTTACAGTCCTTTAAAAATCTGAGCCTTTATGCTTAGTTAATTTATTATTCTTAATAATAACTTACATTTGGACAGTGACTTTCTGCTCAAAAGATTGTGAAGCACTTTACAAAATATTTCAAGATTCTTTCATAGAGCAAAACATTTTTCTCTGAGAGCAGTTGCTGCTCTCAATACTGGTGTCAGCTTGGAGTAACTGCACTGATACACTCTAGTGCAAGTAAGCACAGAGTCTCGCTCTATGTCTGTCTGGCTATGTATACGCTGTCCACCATTAAAATGCATCCACCTTTTGGATTGGAATCAGCAACTGCTTAACAAAAGTAAAGGTTTATTATACAGGGACAATTTACTTACATGCCTTGTGTTTGGCCAGGAAATAGCACTCACCTCTTGTGCAAAACACCACAGGATCTTTAATGATCTTGAGTGCGCAGGATCTCTATTCAAAGGCTGGATTTCCCTCGTTGCTCACAGGCGTAGCAACCACTTTTACATCATTGTAACTCCATGGATTTCAGTGGAGTTATTCCTGAGCTATACCAGCATAGGTGAAAACAGAATTACGCTCTAGCATGGTCTTCTTGTGGAGCTTTTGGAATAACTTTTAGTAAACTGTTGTGTATTTCAGTAATTTCCACAATTATATCAAATTACACAATTGGTGTGATTACTGGACCTCACATAACCAGTCTGTGTAACATGCCGTATTTTAAAATCATTATGAAACATGAGCTGTAGCCTGGGTCTTTTCAGTATCAAATTTAGCGCCTGATGACATGTATGGAACTCCTGTTGTCTTCAATAGACGGTCTGTGTGCAAAGGGCTTGCAGGCTAAGTCTTACATATTTCTTATTTTACTCTGGTTCACCACTTCTACCTAGCAAGATCCCTCTTTGAATGTACCCAGTTGTCAATGGGATTCCCTTTGCAAAGTGATGAGCTAAAGTTTTACGGTGTCATGGCAAACACAAGCAGCCGTAGCTGAGAACTCTGTGGCACCAGCAAAATCCTGATGTATGCACACGGCAGCCTTATATTAAAGCTGATTGCCTGTGTTTTGTTGTCTATATTTTAGCCACCGCTCAAAATTTAAAGGCAAAACCTTGATCCGATCAAGTGACTAAGGCTAAATCTCCCCTGGAATTGGAGTGGTGATAGCAGCTCTGGTAAGCATAGCTGTGCTAGCTTTAATTTAGCTGGCATGGCTAAAAAATAATAGTAAAGATGCAGTGGCACGAGCACCAGTGTGGGCTGTACAATGGGAGTTAGGCACATAAATACGTTTCAGGGGCTGGGCCCTAGTAACTGGCGGTAGGAGTGTATGCTTTGGAGCTGTAGGGTTGAATCCTGCAATGAGCTCCGGGGAGGTAAGGAGTCTGCCTATGCAGGATTAGGGCAGAGCTGTTACTATGAAGTATTTGTATGACGGTAGTGTCCACAGACTCCAACAGAGATCAGGGCCCCATTGTGTGAGGCACTGCACATATTCATGGTCAGAGCTCATCTCTGCTCTGAAATGTTTACAATCTAAATACAGAAACACAGGTGGCAGGTAGAAAGGGAAACTGGTGCACAGAGCGACGATGTGACTTCCTTTGGCTCACACAGGCTAGCAGAAGATCTGAGCCAATAGCCCAGAGCTTCAGCATTTCAGGCCCGTTCCCCTTGGCCTGGACCCTGCTGCGTCTCCCCATCAAGGGCTCACTCCTGCCCGGTGCTGAGCATCTCACGGAAGTTCAGAGTGCTTCACACTTTGCACAATCCAGCCCCAATTGAAAGAGTGTAAAATACATCTATGACCCACATATGCTTCACAAGCAGGCTTTATAAATACTTATACTACTGTAAAGCTACGATAAGATCCACCAGTGCAAGGCTTTTCTTAGCAACTGTCTGGCTGCCGCTGCCTTTTCTTCCTGTAGGGCTTCCCTCTTTTTCCCAGCATGCCTTTCTGAGGGATAGGCTTTTTAAATCTGGCAGGATGAGGCTGCTGCAGCCTTAAAATGGCCATTTTGTAATTAGCTGCTGTTGGCCGCACATTTCTTGCTTCCTTCCAGTTGGTAAGTAGGCCTAGCAGCCCCTGCTATGTTTGCCCCTAGGTTTTATTTTCTGGTTTTGAGGAGAATTGCCCAACACCATATTGTAGCAAAATGTGATGAAGGTGACTGATTCATTAGAGGGAAAAGACAGCACTGCAGAAGAGCAAACTTATGCATCTTTCTAAGAAGACAGCCCTTTGTGTAGAACTTATGTCAGTCAGATGGGCACAAGCTCACATCCTGTGAGTGTTTTACCTAAGCAGAGGTTTGAGTTCATTGCCTGTGAGTTTTGTTTCATTGGTGTTTGGGGGAATGTGCTAATCCTGCCCCAGTTCAGGGAGCGGTGTTTATGCTGAACACAGAATCATGGCAGTTAAGCCTGTGCTCACTTGGTGCCAAGAAACTAATTGTCTCAGGCACTCATTATATCTTCAGGTCAGGTATGGGGGAAGAGGGAGTTTTCAGATTGGTGGGGCAACATGGGATGAATGGTGTAAGGGACAGTGGCGCCTGAACAGCGTAGCTCAACTATTCATTCTCTCCAGGAGCAGTGATACAGGAATCATAAGTGTTACCTGTAGCCCAGAGAGTGGCTCTCACATCCCTGTGGTATGGAGGTAGAAATGGAGCCTAGAACCCCTTATGCCATGAATTGCGCCATCAACAGCTCCCTTCCCCTCACCCCCAATTACTCAGACTGTAACCAGGTTTTAGTCCTCCCCAGCTAATCTTTGGATTGGGTTTTTTCAGAGGTGCTGTACACCCACAGCTCCCCTGACTCTGGTTGGACGGGGCCGCAAGCGCTCAGCATTTCTGTAAATTCAGGCCATGGGACTCCAGTCTCATGGGAAGGCCAACAAATAACTCTTATCACTCCTAATGGGAGTTATGTCTGTGCATTTCAGGTCCGTTGGAGTGAATCATCTCCGGTAGTGATATTTTGTAAAACCCTGTAATTTATGAGGTGGTTATTAATGACTCATGAGAATCTGTGTTTGTGTTTTAGATGGATGTGGGTTTGTGTATTTTTCTGGATCTTCACTTCAGCTGTTTTAGGTGGTGTGTTTGTGTATGTAAACACACACACACATGCACAAATTAGCTAATGTTTATAGAGACAGTTCCTTGAGGAGTGTATGGTTCTCTACAAGTACTAAGTATACTGTGTTCTGTGGTAGCCATCATATGAGCTTCGTCTCTTCAGTGACAATATCACACTGGGTTTTGCACAAGGGGGCAGAGTTACAGTTGTTCAGAGTACAGTGGTGCTCTGGTCTCACCACCTTTTACTCAGTCATGTTTCCTATGCCTGGGGATGCTGGTAAGGTTGCCACCTGGCTGTTTTTTAACTGCCCAGGCTGGATTTTGTAGTGCTTTGCCAGTTGCTGGTGAAAATGTGCCATTTTTTCCCCTTCCCTGCACCTACCTTCCCTCTGTAAGCTGCGCACACAAGCCATGGCCCTCATGCAGCAATCTTTTCATTATTGGTGTGTGCATGTCATGTGGCTGGGAGGGGGATGTGACTGGCATGGTATGCAGGCATTTTACACCTTTTTTGTGCAATTGTACATAACTGCACAAGGTGCAAGATATTGGAGAACAAGGCCTATAATATTTTCAGGCAGTATGAGGCTGCAGCTCCATTATTCTCAATTGAGTGGCACCCAATTAAACCAGGTGTGAATTTATCCCATTGGCTTGAAGGCAAGACCCCTATTTTAAATCACCCAGCATTAGGGTTCCTTGTATTATGTTCTTTCTCTACATCTCCAGTGATAGCTGCTGTTGGTCTATTCTGTAATATCTTCATGGTGTTGGGTATTGTGAGTCATGCCATAATATCATTGTGAGCAGTTTGTTTACAAGACTATTAGAATAGCCGTATCATTTCACTACAGAAATGTGCTTGTCTCTCTTTCTATTATTAATTCCTGTTTTGGGGTGCTTATACCCATACTCCAGTCTTTAAAATTCTCATTGGGCTAGAAATTGGCATGGCAAGATTGGGTCCACAAATGCTTTTTAAAATCAGAATCTGGCAATTAAATTCATTTGGTTATCTCTGAGTAGGAAAGAATGCCCCCCACAGAGTACAATAAAAAAAAATCTTTATTTTGCAGGCAATAGATAGTAATATGGACTAATCACTTCAGCAATACACAGAAATGAAATGCAAATCCTAGAGTTGCATGGTTTTAAAAAATGAGTTATTAAGGAAGTTGGTTGAATATTTTTTCTAACTCTGGTGATATATGGAATTTTTGACAAAAAAAAGGAAATAGTCTCCTTTTGCCCCTCCAAAAGGCAGTCCCTCCCCTTTTGTTTGTCATTAGCCAACTCTAGTTTGTTTTAGGGCCTGAATCCTGTCAACGGCACCTTGAGGAACATCTTCCATAAATGCACAGATCTTCTAAGATACTTGTGCATGTTGGTGATCTACGGGACAGAGGGGCATTTATTCAAACGACCCACAGTTTAGCACTTCTGCCTAATCGCACTGCTGCAGGAGCCGGTGCCTTTGGTCTAAGGGTCTTCCACTCTGCAGAGAGAGAAAGAGAGAACGCAAGAGCAGTAACCTGTACTCAGGGAGTTTTGGGAAGGAAGTCCCCATCTGAATCCCTTCCCACCTGCAGACATGAGCCCTGTCGGGGGAGGGCTTTAGTCTATAAGCATTTTAGGCAGGGACCTTGTCTGATCAGTTGCTTTTGTCCAATCAGTTTAGTACCTAGCATATGTTGGGTGTTATATATATATTCTCTTTCTGGTAGTATAAGGATGATTTGAACACAGGTTTGTTACTTGTACATTTTACAGTAGTGTGTACAGTGGCCATAGGTGCTCTGAGTAAATCTCGCCATGATTGACAGAAACAGCTTTAAAATCAAAGCAAAACAGATCAGGAAGATAGAAAGAGCTGATAAAGCCTCTAGTGTCAAGAGTCTACATGTTGAAACATTCTGTAATTATGTATGTATCCAATCCAGTTAATATTACAGAGCTTGCTATTTCCCTCCCCCCCTGCGTAATTAGGGGTTATGAAAATATCTACACAGCAATACTATGTTTCCTAAATATAGCATCTTTCTTTCTGAAGTGCTTTTTGCAGTTCAAGAGCCATGGGCTAAGTTCACAACTGATGTATGCTGGTGCAACTCTACTGATTTCAGTGGAATTGTGCCCATTTCACCAGTGATGAATCTGGATATAAGTAGAGTGAATCTTATTTTTCTCGAGGTTCTGTACTGCTGCTCATTGCTGTTGGTTGACAATAACACGCTCTATGGCTCCTCTCTCTTCTCAGGTTATAGAAAGCTCTGCATGGGCTGCATTTGCTGCTGTTTTTTTGTTCTGTTGTTTGTGGGGGTGGAGAGAAGGGAATGGTTGATGCTGTGGGTATCATCTTGGTTATGATGGAAAAGTTTTATCAAAGAGGAAGGGTTTTGCAGGTTTCTAAACATGGTCAGATTATGGATTCATCTAATTTCTATTGGAAGTTCATTCCACAGGCAGATTCTCTTGCTTGAGAATGCTTTGTGCTTAGCTCCGATCTGCTTTGTCCTGTGTATCAGTGTATTTGTGTGTCTGCACATCTGGGCTCTGTGCCTCCCAGAGGAATGCAGTTGTTTTGGTGGTTCAGAGATGGAGATGGGGTTTCTAATGTTGCTGGGACCTGATTTATTTTGCCCATCACGTCTTTTCACTCTCTGAAGTGCAGTCATCACCGGGATGAAACAGCTGCACTGCAAAATAGTTTAGAAGTAAAAGCCACTGTGTCCATTTGAAGCTGCCGCAGAGTGAAATATATTTAACCAAACTGGAATTTGGCCAAGATGCTACTGGGGTTAATAGACTGTGCTATTTGTAAAGTACCCTACAAACTTCAATTACCCGAAGAGAAGAAGGATGGACCAGTGGTTAGGGCAGTAGCCTGAGTCTTCGGAGACCTGGACTCAATTCCTTGTTCTGTCAAAGACTTCCTGTGGGACCATGGCTCAAGTCACACAGTTTCTCTGTGTCTCTTTGTACCGTCTGAGAAATAGGGATAATGGTACACTCCAGGGGTGGTGCTGAAGGTAAATACATTATATCCTCAAGCAAGAGGATCTGCCTGTGGGATGAACTTCTAGGACAGATTAGATGAATCCACAATCTGACCATGCTTAGAAACCTGCAAAACCTTCCTGTTTGATAAAGCTTTTCCACCATAACCAAGATGATACTCTCAGCATCAACCAATCAATACATTAAATTACACTCCAATACTATGGTAATGGGGTGTGGTAGGGGTCACGTAAGTACCTAAATTAGACAGAAGTGGTTTAAAGTTTCATCCAAAAGATGGCAACTCTAGTAGCAAGTACCCTCTAATAACACCAGGCTGGTCTAACTTATGGCTCCGTATGTGTTTTGTGTGCAAGATTTGCAGCTTCTAAGTAGGAGGGATCTAGGGCCAGATTTTTAAAGGTGTTTAGGTGCCTAACCTCCATGGAAACTGATGGAAATTCAGTGTCTAAATGCCTTTAGAAACATGGTCCTTAGTCTCATACTCTTGGCCCTGGTTGTTTTACACTGGGACAGGCTGCCACCTATTAATAACCAACCTCACTTCCGGTAATAGCTTGGAGTTTCCCTCGAGGTCTCTTATCTGAAGACTAACAAAGTGGCTGCTTGCTAGATTTAGAGATCTGAAAGGAAATACTGTATAGGGTGATACACCATTACCAGGAAGTGGAGTTGATGATACTGAGTGACCCTACCACAACTAGAAGAGAAAAATAATCTCTCCTCTTCCTATAAAATCTGATTGTTGAGATTTCAGTGCAGGCATAACAGGGAATTAATGAATGAATTAATCAGCATTTGCCCAGTAAGGTGAACTGAGGATAGAACATCAGTCCAGACATCCAGGCTTATCCCTGAATTGCCTGGATTTTATGAGTTTAAGCCTGACTCTGAATAGGTTTTAAGGGCATTTTCTTGGTGGATTAGTAGACCCTGTGTTTGGACAATCCCATCCACTGTAGCTATGGGACTGTACAGAGCCCTAATTTTACTATTTGTATCTTTTTCTAAATCCTGTTATCCATTTTCCTCTGAAACAAAAAGCTTTTAAACTGGAATTAGAGTAGGGTACATAGCAGGAAGGGAGAGAGTACATGTCTGGAAAGACTCAACAGCGTTTCATAGACAATGCTGAAACTTTCTCTCTCTCTCTCTTTAAAATGTGTTCTGCAGTGCTGATGGATCATCATCTGTGTTTCTCTTTCTCTGTTATTTTAACAAGGGGTATTTGGCTGAAATAGAAATGTGTACAACACTGCCCTGTGAGGAGAATGGACTTAAATGGCCCTCTAGGTCTTTTCCATCTCCGAGTTCTGTGATTCTGAGGTTCTTGGGTCAGAATATGTCCCCTGCTTCTATGACTGAAGAGAATCTGTCCTACCTGGTGGTGGTGGTTGAGTGCCATCGCTGTACCAACATCTTCTGTTGAAGCTCAGCAATTTGCAATGAATGGTTTATCTAATGAATTTAAAATTTCCATTTGAGGGGCCTCATGTCAGGAGTGCCCATGGGCTCACCCAGGTAACAGAACCAATTCTGTGGGATGTACAAAACCATTTTAAATACTTGCAGCAAAACATTTGCTGATCAAACTGTAGAATTTGTCAAATAAATATGACTAATGAGGAGGAATCAAAATCTGACCCTGAGCAGAAAAGGAGGTAGAATTTCTCAGATAAATAATTTTGTGAATTATTTGCTCTGCGCTGTCCTCAAGGAATGTGGAGGGATAGCCACTGAGTGGCAAGTCAAAATGCTAATGACTGCAAACAAATAATCTTCCATGGGCAGGGAAAGGAATTAGATGATTTGGCAGGTCATGGGCCACTCTAGATTCTGTATCACAGGCAGGATTTTTGTTCTATTTTAGGTTCATTATATGGTTCTCATTAGCGTGGCATCTGAGCACCACACAATTAAGAATAAAATACGAGGCGTACTCCTGGCACCAAATGCATGGAGCAGAAAAAACTAGTAGGCCGGCAGATATAATATATATATATATATATAT
>ML677353.1:6277633-6302961 GCA_007922305.1 Dermatemys mawii
AGATGGGAGTGGCCTTACCAAGTGGGGGTCAATGCTAACGAGACAATTCAGTTAAGGTGGAAGTGGGCTATTCTCAACCAGGGCTGGCTCTAAAAAGCCCCCCAAAACAGCCAGAGCACTGCTGACACGCAATAAAAACCAAAACAAAAACCCGGCCTGAGTGCCGCCGAAGTGGGGGTGGGAGGAAGGGGCGGAACAGCCGGAAAGTGCCACCCCAAGATTGGCTGGAATGCCGCCTCTTAAAATGTGCTTCCTCGGCTGGTGCCTGAAGCCAGCCCTGTTCTCAACACTAAAATACACAGGGACAAAAAATCACTTTTGTAGTGGTAATGAGGCCAATGTAAACAGGGTGCCCCATTTCAAACAACTGACAAGAAGGTGTGAGTAACAGTAGGGGGAAGTTAGTATGGGGAAATCAGTTTTTGTAGTGACCCATCCACTCCCAGTCTTTATTCAGGCCTAATTTGATGGTGTCCAGTTGCAAATTAATTCCAGTTCTGTAGTTTTCTACTCCATGATATGGGCCTATAACACAGGAAGGGTGGCTCAGTGGTTAGGGCACTCACTTGGGATTTAGGAGACCTGGAGTCAGTTCCTGCTTTGCCACAGATCTCCTGTGTGATCTGGGTCAAGTCACTTACTTTATTTCTGCCTCAGTTTCCCATCTGTAAAATGAGGATAGTAATACTCCACTAACCCACACAGGTGTTTCTATATACAGTTAAGATTGCACTTAAATCTGTTCAGATACAATGGTTCTGAGGACCTAAGGTATCTAGAGGAATAAACATGTTGTATTATATATTATCATATATAATTTTCTAATTCACCCATTTCATCTGCCTTGAAACCTTCAAATAAATAAATCACACAGTTATTTACTGGTGCTTCTTTTCTCTCATTAGCCTAGACCAGATGTGCTGGGGCAAAATATTTTCCCAGATGAGACATGGAAAATGGCTCCTTTACTGTAAAAGTAGGTCTTCGAGAGAAGCCCATGTTAGTTTTACATTAGGCAAAAGCCTGTAGAGGTAGAGTCGCTGCCTTTGATAAAGTCCTCCTACAGTCTTCAATATATTTCTGCATAAAACTCAAGTCTGAAACAGAGTGGAAGAAACCTGATGGATACTGATGACAAACTAATAAAGCGCAAGTTTATTTGTAGACCATCTGAAAGAAATCAGGTATATCTACGCAACGCTGGTGCCAAGATGTCCCAAACAAAAAGGCCAGTGTGCAGAGAGCAGTTAAATAACTTAGGGTGCGAAGTGGGGGTCTGGTGGACTCCCACCAGAACACAAGTATGCAGGAACTGTTCAAGCCATTAGACCACCCACTGCTTCAACAGTGTAAGTTAGCTTCTCGGGACTCTGCAATTCTGTTTTGTCACATCACTCAGGATAACACAGAAATATTACGTTGAACTTGAAGCACTGGTGCTTGTGCAGGGGGAAAAAAAAAGACTATGCAGCGGCTAAAAGAGAGAAGGCCTGATTCTAATCCAATTTACGCTAGTCTTCCACTGTTTCTGACTCCACTGGAATTACACCTGTCTGTCTCCGGTGTAACAAGAGCCAAGCTTAATATGAGAGATACTATATGCTTTGACTGTCTAAAAAGAAGGAAAAGAGATTATCTTGCTAGTGGATAGTCTGAAGGTGATAAGAGTATGGTAAAGGCAGTGCAGTTCACAATGATTATTTCCAATATAATGAAAACCCAAAGTATCATGGAAAAGAAATACTTAGATGGGATGAAAGCTTTTGTCTGTATAATTAGGACAATATGTACTTAAGCAGCCTCTCCCCATAGGCATGTTATTGCATACTTGACTATTGTTTTGTTTTTTTTTAAATTCCTTCCTCTAAATAATCTGCTACAGGTCACTGTTGGAGATAGGATTCCGAGCTGGAAGATCTATTGTTCTGATGGCATATGGCTGGTCTAATGTTTCTGAAAGAATGAGGAAAACTGGCATCAACTGGAAGAGTTCAGGGAAGACAGATTAGGGAAGATGGTTGCATGTGTACTTCCAAGATAGCAGTCTGACATGTTATACTTCAAAAGCTGTCATCAAGTGGTAGAACTGGCTAAGAAACGGGACTTGGACACTGAGCATTTAACCCTTATTGTGCCTTAGCTTTTCCATCTCTAAAGTGGGAATAATCAGATTCACTTATCTCCCAGGAGTGTTGGCAGGTTTAATTCATACACTCATTTTCAGATCTTTTGTTGAAGGAGCTACAAGGGAACAAAATGAAGAAAGTTTGAAGTTATGAAAAATGCTAAAAAAACAAAAACAAAAAACCCCACATCCTCTCACCAAATCTGATTTAACTGATGAGAGAAGTGACCGTGACAAAGCTCCTGTATTGGAGACTTACAGAAACCACAGCAATGATAAAAAAAATCCACTAATGTTTACTTAAGGCCCACATATGGGGCTACAAATTGCACAAGATTGGAAAATTACTCTCAAGCTCATGAACAATTTGGGGAGGAAATATTACATGTGCCCCTCCAATATTCCCAGTAATGTTTAGCACTTAATAATTAGCACTTGCCTAGTATCTTGAGGATAAGGATGGTCTTGTGACTGAAGGACTGAGCTTGGGAGATCTTGGTTCAAGTACCTGCTCTTACATAGACTTCCTGCGTGATGATGGACAAGACACTTTATTTCTTTGTCTCGGCTCTCCATCAATAAAATGGGGATACTGCTACAGTAGAACCTCAGAGTGAGTTGTCGATTAATCTCAGTTAACTCACGTGATTAACTCAAAAAATTAATTGTGATTAAAAAAATTAATCATGATCAATTGTAGTTTTAATCACACTGTTATTCAATAGAATACCAATTGAAATTCATTACATATTTTGGATGTTTTTCTACATTTTCATATATATTGTATTCTGTGTTGTAATTGAAATCAAAGTATGTATTATTTTTGATTATAAATATTTGAACTGTAAAAATGATAAAAGAAATTGTATTTTTAAATTCACCTCATACAAGTACTGTAGTTCAATCTCATTATCATGAAAGTGTAACTCACAATGTAGATTTTTTTTGTGTTACATAACTGCTCTCAAAAACAAAATGATATAAAACTTCAGAGCCTACAAGTCCACTCAGTCTTCTTGTTCAGCCAATCGCTAAAACAAGTAATGCTGCCCTCTTCTTATTTACATCACCCAAAAATGAGAACAAGCATTATGACATTTTTGTAACCGGCATTGCAAGGTATTTACGTGCCAGATATGCTAAACTTTCGTATGCCCCTTCATTCTTCAGCCACCATTCCAGAGGACATGCTTCCATGCTGATGATGCTAATTTAAAAAAAATGCTTTAATTAAATTTGTGATTGAATGCCTTGCGGGAGAATTGTATGTCCCCTGCTCTATTTTACCTGCATTCTGCAATATATTTCTTGTTATAGCAATCTCGGATGATGATCCAGCATGTATTCGTTTTAAGAACACTTTCTCTACAGATTTGATAAAAGGCAAAGAAGATACCAATGTGAAATTTCTAAAGTTAGCTACAGCACCGTACCCAAGGTTTAAGAACCTGAAGTGTCTTCCAAAATCTGAGAGGGACGAGGTGTGGAGCATGTTTTCAGAAGCCTTTAAAGAGCAACAGTCAGATGCAGAAACTATAGAACCCGAACCACCAAAAAAGAAAATCAACCTTCTGCTGGTGACGACTGACTCAGATAATTAAAATGAACATGCGTTGCTCTGCACTGCTTTGGATTGTTATTGAGCAGAACCCATGATCAGCATGGATGTATGTCTCCTAGAATGGTGGTTGAAGCATGAAGGAACAAATTAATCTTTATTGCATCTAGCATGTAAATATCTTGCAGCGCCGGCTACAACAGTGCCATGGGAACGCCTGTTCTCACTTTCAGCTGATATTGTAAACAAGAAGCAGGTAGCAATTTGTTTGTCCAAGAAAATGGCTGAACAAGAAGTAAGGCTGAATGGACTTGCAGGCTCTAAAATTTTACTTTTTTTTTTTTTTGATGCAGTTTTTTTGTACATAATTCTACATTTGTAAGTTCTGCTCTTTCAAGTGCTAAGTGCAGAAATGCACATGCAAAACAAAAATAATAATACACAAAGCATCTGCAATGACCTCAATTGCAATGAGCATGATCAAATATGCAAACTGATTATTTGAATGTACAACAGCCATAATTTTGAGTGTGCCTTTTTGTACTCACAACTATGCTGAAAATCGTGTGTGTGTGTGTAATGTCCTATTCTGCCTGTGTGTTTGAATGATCTGTCTCTCTGTCAGGCCCTTCCCCTCTCCATTCCAAGGCTAGCCCCAGCTCAGTAGTCACTACATGGCTGATTGAAAGCCAGTAGTCCAGGAGTTTAGAACTCCCCTCTGCGGGGTTCTGTTTTTCACTTCAATATCAGCCATCTAGGGGAAGTGACAAGGCCCCGAGCCCGGGGTCTGCAAGCTGCCTTCTGACGGACAGGCTGTGGGGATACGCTATGGGGATATGGGGGCCAGGCCAGTGGCTGCAGGCACCTCCAGTGCACTGGGTTAGGCCTCTAGGCCCATCTCCAGAGCGACAGAGGTGCACAGATCAAACTGTGCAGTCAATGGGCTCCATTCACAGGACTCAGTCCGGGATATCCCGGGCAGGGAGCAGTTTCTGGGCCTCGGATCAGTCCAGCCCCTCCCCACCCTGGCCCCTCGCCCTGGGGACCAGCTCCCACTGGGCCCTGATTGCCCTGGCCCTAGTCTCTTGCTATGGAGACCAATCCTTCCAACCATTGACCCTTGCTCTGGGTACTTACCCCCCACTCTGCCCTGATTGCCCTGGCCCCTCAGTATGGGGACCGACCCCTCCCTGCCCCAGCCTGCTGCTCTGGGGATGCCCCCCCTGCTGTGCCCTGATTGGGTGGGCGGGTTTCATGTGAACTCCTCCTATCCTGGATCTGCATGCAGCAGATGAGTCCCGGAAGAGAAGGGGAGTCTGAGAGGGGGTGGGTGGAGAGCAAGCAAAGGAGGAAGGGCGGAGAGGACTGAGCGGGGGGCAGGGCCTTGGTGGAAGAGGTGAGGGATGGGCAGGGCCTTGGTGGAAGAGGGAGGACGGGGGCAGGGCAAGAGTGTTCGGTTTTCAGCAATGAGAAAGTTGGCAACCCTACACATAATACAATGGGGCCTTGATATTGGTTCAGACGTCTGGGTGGCGGTATAATACAAATAATGCAAACCTTCCGTTCAAATGTCTTCTTTAGCTGAGTAGCTCCTAAAGTTAGGAGTGGGATTCTATCTGGCAGATTGCCTATGATGTGTAGGAGAAATCAGATGGATGGTGTCTAGCGAGATTGCTTCAGATTCAGGAATTTACATGAGCTTTTTTGCATATCTGTACAACGTCACAGTCCTGGAGTGTGAAACTACTTTTTACTTTATTCCATCCTTTTCCTTTTTTATAAAATAGCCTGGTAATTCCATACAGAAAACACTGAATTAGCAGAATATTAAGCTTACACAGTTAAATACTCAAAAATTTAGCAGATTGGGGGGATCAGATTACTAAAATGTTATCAATTTTTTCTCAATTTCCTTTTTCTGAATTACAAAATTTTGTAAAATTTTGAAATTTGAAAAAATATTGACCTAATCCTAGTATTAGTCAATTAATATTTATATAGTGCCAAAAGTGTGCTAAATGCTATATTGACAAGTATAAAGGGTGAAAATTCCGGCCGTATTGAAGTCAATAGCAAAACTCCCACTTACTTCAGCGGGATCAGGTTTTCACCCATGCTCCCTTCCAGAAAATTAGTCTAAACAGTCAGCATGCTGATAAAGTATGGGAAATGGGATGCAACTGGAAGCAAAGTAATTGAGTGGTAAAATCCAGCATGAAGTTTGTTAGTTACACGATTTTTGTTTTGAGTTTGTACTTTATCTTCTCTCTCCTTTGGTATATTTTGTCAACTCTTTTTTGAGAGCAGAGCTATGGTAGGGATTTTAGGTGCCTTTGAAGGAGTGTATTTGAAGAATGGAGAGAAGCAGTAGCAGAATCAAGTCAGGGAAAGAGACCAGAGTGGCAGTGATAGTGATTTTCTATTTCAGCGGTTCTCAAACTTGTTGGGTCGGCGGCCCTTTTTCTTGTCCCCGCGGACCGCGATGACCACTGTGTGTCTGCCGAAATGCCGCCAAGCTGAATGCTTCTGGTTTCAGCAGCATTTTGGCAGACATGCTGAGCGCTTCACAGTGTCCACCGAAAAGCTGCCGAAACTGGAAACTTTCACTTCAGCGGCTTTTCAGAAGACATTCTGAAGTGCATGGCATGTCTGCCGAAATGCTGCCAAAAGCGAAAGCATTCAGCTTGGCGGCACTTGAGCGGTGCAGGTAGCTCGCAATCCCCCAGGGGGTTGCGACCCCCAGTTTGAGAACCACTTATCTATTTGTATTAACATAGAAAACAGAGGACTAAACTGAGGTCAGGGTCCCTGTACGTAGAATCATAGAAACGTAGGGTGAGAAGCGACCTCAGGAGGTCCTCTAGTTCAACCCCCTACACAGAGAGAGAGCTTAAAATCTGACTAAATAAGGTAGATAAAGAGTGAGAAAAAGGAAGTAATTTTTCCTCTTTTTCAAGATGGGGATCTGAGGCACAGAGAAACAAAAAGTGACTTTCTCAAAATCACAGGATTTATCATTGTGGGAAAGTTGCACTACTTTAACTGAAGGTGTAACTTAAAAATTAGTGCAAAAGACTGTGTGAACAGTCTTATTTCAGTTTAAATCAGATTTATTTCAGTTTTGCTAAAATTAACTGGCAAAGAGTTTAAGCTACATCAAAATAAGCCGGATTTAACCAAAAGAAGACCCCACACAGCCTCTTGCAGTAGTTTAAAAAACTGATTTAAATTAACTCAATGCAACTTTTGCATGTAAACAGAGGTATGAGTGAAAACTGGCTCCAGATCTCCTGAGTCCCACTTCAGTATCTTAACCACAAGCCCTTCTTTTATAATAGTGGAAACATGGGAGTAAATGCAGAGTCAACAGTAGGAGAACGTCATAGTGTAATATCACCATAGGAGGAGGTTGCCTTTTGGACCATTACAATAGAATACTTCAGAACATATGGTCGAGGGCGAAACAACAATAGAGCAGCAGGCAAGAGCTAAAACTGAACCTTGAAATAAGGAGTTAAGCTTAATGTGGTGCAGAACCCTGGTACAGCATTATAGAATAGGCCTTGAATTCACATACAGCATGTGCTTTAGGAAACTGAACTTTTAAAGTGGAAGCCAGGTCATGTGTCTACCTCATCTTCATTGGACTCATACACTTCATTCAGGTTATAGAAATGATATTGTCACATACCTCCACAGAGTGTGTACTCTGTGATGTGCACAACACAAATTCAGGGCACTGCAAGTGTTTACACTCCTAGAATAAATATCTGCCCATAACTGGACAATTTCAACCCCTCCATCTTCCCATTCCTGGCCTCTTGTGGTTGGCCTTGCCTTGAAAAGACTGACCAAAGAACCATTTTAGCTGCATTTGTATTTTGACTTGATCAGCTTTTTAGTGCTTCCATCCCCAGACTCAGAACCCACTAGTATAAAGGGAGGGAGCCCTTCATTCTGTGCTGGAAGACAGGAATGCTGGTTTTACCAGTTGTTGCCAGTTTTCAGGAGATGGAGAGTCCATTTTTGCTCCTTTAGCAGCTGCTCCCCTACTGGGAATGTTTGAAAAACCTAAACCAGCAGGAGGAAATAAATTGTGCTGTAAAGGTTTGATCAGACACAAACTCTGCATCCCTGAAAATGTTGGTCCATTCTAAGCTGTACAGTAATGGTACCAGACAGTGCAGCGTACTGTGGTGTCAGTAGCATATTTTTCATGAGGAGTCAGTCCCTGCTGGATTGAAGGAAATATGAGTTAAGGGCTGGAAAGCAAAACTGGTTTTGCTTGCAGGCCAGCATAGATGGAAATAAAAAGGCACAGCTGTACTGTTCCCATAGATTGATCTCCACCTTTGCCTTGTGCTTAATGTGACTTTTATCCTCAGTTCTGGGGAGGTTGGAAGGGGGGAAGACCAGTGCTCCCTTTCAGCAATACTGTGTTCATTGGGAGCATCACCCTAACTTGGGTGAGCTAACTCTCACATAGGATGGTCTTTTCTGACTTCCTGTGCTGGTGAATATTGATGTTTATTTTTCTCTCTGTCAATATTTATCACCTAGATGAATACATCTTGATATTCATGTCAGTATCCTTATTATGACTATTCTATGCAAGAGTGGGTTACAGAGAGAATGTGACTCATCAAAGATTGCACAGTGAGTCATTTTACCAACTGGGACTAGAACCCAGGAACCTGACTCTCAGTCCTCTATTCTCACTAGCGCTGCTTAAATTTAAATCTAACAGAATTATCAGACTAACCCCCATGTTCACAGGACTGGGCCTGTCATAAAGTCTTCAAGAAGGAATAAAAATCTTCTGGCTTACCAGCTGGGCTGACTAGCTACAATGTCCCAATGAAAGATTTAACTTAGTGGCAGAATTATTGCTCAACCATGTGTTGAATTGCTGGGAGATACCTAAGACTCAAAATACAAATAGACATAAGGTTTTACGTCACAGGTTAAGTAACAAAATTTGCATGTAGTTTGAGATAAGCAGAACAAGCCCATTTTACAGTGCTTTTCTTCTCTACCTCTGAAAGAGATTGCAGCATTAAACATCCTCTAGGGCTCGTTTTAGTAAGTGCAACTACACCAAACTAATTAGCTGATTTAACTGGAGAAAGACAAATAGCATTAACACACTAGCTCTTCTGTATAATAGCAAGGGGAAACATAAATGTGTTCAGAGTCTTTTCAGACCCTGAATGTCATCAGGGGTAGGTGGTGGTGTTGTAGCCCTGTTGGTCCCAGGATACTAGGGAGACAAGGTGGGTGAGGTAAAAGACACTGGTTTTATGGCTTATTACAACAATTTGTAACCCACTAACCCCCATTTTTCTCCTATGGCAACAGGAGTATTAATGGGCCACTTCACGTTGAATGGGCCTTTGGAATATGTGCTAATTACTTATGCCCCGAGACCTCCCTCCCCGCTGAGCTGAAGCCCGTACCCCACCACCCTGCTGCAAGGAAGAGATCCTGAGCTCCCCCCTCCACACTCTGATAGGTGGAGAATGGCATGGGGATTGGGAGTGCTGCGAGCTGCACTTTAACTGTTAAAGAGCCACATGCAGCTCACGAGCCATGGTTTGGTCACACCGGGTGTAGATGCTTTTTACAGTGATGGGAGGGGTTCGTTCATAATTGTAAAAATTCCACCTCCCCAAATACCTAGGTTGACAGAAGCATTATTCTGTTGACCCAGCTACATCAACACTGCAGATTAGGTTGGCATAGTTACAGCGCTCAGGGATGTGGATTTTTCACACTCCTGAGCACCGTAGCTAAGTTGACCTAACTTTTAAGTGTAGACTAGGGCCTGAATGTAGTTGGAATTTTCAAACATGATTAGAGGATTTAGATGCCCAACTCCCATGAAAATTATGGACGTTGCTTGTATATATTTGTAGTGACTATAAAAATCTCAGCCTATGTGTTTGTACGGTACCTAGTGCAATGGAAGCTCGATCTTGGTTGGAGTCTTAGGTGCTGCTGTTTTATAAAGAATGTTGGGGGAGACATTCAAAGCTGTTGGCTAACTGCTCTCTCTTTGTGCCTTTGACTATTGATCTCCCTTGATATATTTTCCATGGCATGAACAAAGGCCCTATCCGATGAGGGGAGGTAGGGGGGAGGAAGAGAGGTTGGTTAAAAAGTCCTGCTGGATATATTGAGACATAAGCATTCTGTTTTTGTCCCTTAACCACTGTTATTCTGCTTACATAGAATGCTAGCAGCAAAATGATCTCTGTAATGTCTCTGCTACAGCTCTGCTTGGATCTGGGTTTCAGACGGTCAGTATTTCCAAATGCTGTTTTAAGGTTAAGCTCCCGTTAGTTATGGATTGTTGTAGCATTCAAGGTGCAAAATGCAAAACAGAGGGGGCTTGCATGCGTGATAAGCTATTAACTGGAGAAGTCTTCAAGTGAAGTGATCACAAGTTAGCATTATACACGAGAAAGAACTGCACTGAAAATGTTGAGAAATCATCACTTTTAAAAGATGGAACACCTGCAAACTGTTTCTGGCCAGCACAGATGAAGGAAAAAAAACACCAATCAAACTAAATTAGATAGTTGCAGAATTCAAAGGAATTTTCACAAGAAGCAAGATTAGATGGTATGTTTTTTCCTAATTCTCAGGGGGCACCTCCATCATGTGGCTTTTGATTCAGCACTGAAGATAGGGGAGCTATTGAGAAGAACAAAAACATTATTGGTTTCATTATTTATGTCGAGTTGGCAATGAAAGCCTCTGGGCACTGGCAAAATTATAGCAAATTTATGGCCTAGGGCTTTGCTGCTATCTTTGTGCTACAGACCGTAGCAGCTCAGGACATTCATGACCACAAATCCTCCAGTTTCAAAACCCTGCTATTTGAGCTTTAACTGTATGAGGTTTACGATGCACATTCTGATTCCATACAGAGCCAGGGGGGTTTTCAGTACACATCACCGTATACTTCAGTAAACAGGTGTTGGCCATGATGGACCTTATTTCAAGCATAGCCTCAATCCGTCTACTGCTGGGTGAATGTCCTACTGTGGGATCAGTAAGGCTCTCTGTGTTGGGTGAGATGTAATTGAATAGGCCTGGGAAAGGTTTGCAGTTTGCTTTTTCCTCTCTTGCTGGCTGCCCCTTGCCATCAGTTTTCTCCATTTTGTGCTTAGTGCCATTCATGTATTGCATTTCTTCTAATGTGGCTCAGCTCAGTGATTGTCTGTCCACCTTCTCAGCCATGAGATTCTCTGCTGTAGCTTGCTCTCTTGCTAGCCCCCTGCTCCTTATTATATATGGCTATGAGTGTAATCGGAGGGCATGGTACCATATTTTCAGGTAAGAAATATAGGGTGAAACCCTGGCCTCACTGAAGTAAGTGGCAAACTTCCCATCAGTTTCAGTGGGTCCAAGATTTCTCCCATGATCCTCGTCCCAACTTGTTCAGAACCTAAACCTAATGAGGAACAAGGAGAGCCTCAGAGAACAATGTCACAGGGAGATTCCAATGCACGAGGCTTAGGTCTAGCAATTTGTAGCTGTTCTATATGTTAAATTCCAGACCATGGCACTAAGGCTTTTAAACGTTATATTAAATAGTATAATTGGACTTCCTTTAGGAAAGTCAGGCCCTGGGAGAGAGCAGAACAGAGAGCAGGAGTGGAAAGTTAGCCAAGAAAGTGGGTTCTGAGGAGGGATTGAAAGGAAGGAGTTGGGGTACCGCTGGCTGCTTAGAAAAAGGAGGCTGCTCCTCATGTAGAGAGTAGCATGGGAAAAGTGGAGTTGTGTGCCGTGGGAGAGGCAGGGATCTGCAAAGAAGGCAGAGTGGAGGAGTATAGAGATGTAGGTGAAACAGAGCAGTGCACACCCTTGCAGGTGAGAATACTGGGCCTGATATTCCACTGCCTTGTGTTGTCATTTTTTCCTATTCAAAGTCTGTGTAAATTATTAGCATCCTTCTGATATGGCAACAGTTTGCCCTTACTTTGCACATGTGTAAATACAACACAAGGTGCAGGGGAGTGGAGAATCAGGCTAAAGTACTATTAGCCCCATTTTACAGAAAGTAAATTGAGGCACAGAGAGCTTTTGACTTGCTCAAGGTCAATGCAGAAAGTCTGTGGTAGAGATGGCAGTAAAACTCTGAGTGCAGGCCCTAACCACAAGACCTTACTCTCTAGACTATCAAGCTATTAGGAGACATTTTTGGACATAAAAGGACATTTCTGCCCTTTTAGTTTGGTTTATGTCACACTATTCCTTCTGGTTCCAGTCCTTCAGTGATCTCAATTCTTGGCTCTCGTTGATGTACCTTCTAGAACTGGCTCAGGGATAGATTTTTGCTTTTTTTCCTTTTTCTTCACACACACCAAAAAGTGTTAACATTCCTAAGGGGATTGGAAATGGAGGCAACTTGGGGCCATCTGCACACCCCAAATGGTGTCCTCATGGCTTTTCCCTCATTCCTTGACCTTGCCCCGCCTTGGGAGGGCAACAGGTTTCAGAGTTAAGGTAAGTGCACACCTATTGGAGCTATTGTTTCAGCCTATTTACACATTTGGATAGGTGTCAGATACACTTGGGTTGCATTTTCAAGCCATTCTCTGTATCCATAAGGGCTAGAAGCATTAAAAAAAAGAGAGAGTCTGATCTGTAATCACATGACTCGAGGAGCTGGGGCCCTAGGCACAGGTTCATTATGCCTATGCATTAATCCAGACATGGTTGAAGGTGGGAAGCCAGAGAAGTAGAAACAAAACAAAACAAGCCAGTCTACAGGTCACTTTGGCTTTTCTCCTTTTCAAGTCTGAATTGGGCACATGGATCCTGCCATGTTGTTTAACTAGCTTGATTTTACGTGCTTTGGTCAGGAAATTAATATAGAAACAACATAAGGGAACATGATGCTATCCAAAGTAAATCATTGCCTCGCACAGTGCTCCTCCCATTGCTTAGGTAATGCAGGATAAGAAAATGGGCTGGCTTGAATGCACGCATCTGATTATCTAGTAAATGTCCAGCCTTTGCAATTCGGTGACAATAACCATGTGGCTAGAATTACTCAGATATGCTATAGGTAACAATCCTGCACTAGCTGGATTCCTGGAATCTGATTTCATCTCTAAATTACATTATTTTTAAATTCTTTAATCTTCCTTTTCACACAAGCTACTCACCATTTTCTAAATAGAATAACACAGACCATAAGAAAACAGGAACTGCCAAACTAGCTGAAACCATTCAGTGCAACATCCTCTCTGCAACAGTGCCCAGCACTAAACACCACTGAGGAAGGTTCAAGAAATCTGATAATGGGCATAGAGAAGTTTATTTCCAACACCAGACAGTTAGCAACTGGCCGATGGCCTGACGAATGATGACTTCATAACCTTTAGTGCTTGCTTTATCCTGGATAAAGCATCTGTGGAAATCTTTATTAGCTGTGTAAATATCTAATCCTTTTTTTGGACCCTAGTAAGATTTTGGCTTCAATAACATTGTGTGGCAGTGAGTCCCACTGGTTAACTTTGTGCACATGTGTGTGTGTGTATGTATGTGTGGCGGGAGGTGGGGTGGCGGTGGTTTTGTTTTATCATGTTAACCCTCACCTTTTAAATGTGCTGCCTTTCAAATATTATTCTGTCTCCTTGCTCTAGTAATTATATGAGAAGGCCAAGTAATAGATTTTAAGGTCAAAAGGGACCATTGTGATAATTTTTCTGACCTCCTCACCTAGTTTTGATCCCTTCACCTTGTAATTTCTGCACCAAACCCACAATTTGTTTGAGTTGTTGTCTATCTCTCTGAAAGACAGACAGTCTTGGTTTAAAGTGAAAATAGGAGGGCCTAAATGAAATTTTTTATACACGTGATTATTTTATATACCTGTATCTTGCCTTATTCGTCTTCTCTTTAAGTTATGTTGTCTGAATCGTTTCTAGCTCTCCTTGTTTTCTTGCCTCTCTGCTTTCAGTGCCCTTTATTGATCCCTTCCTATTCTTGTCCCCTTACCTATAGATATTTAGCAGCTGTCATCATGGTGTGTAGATACAGGTATTTGGGGGACCTACCGTGTTTCAGGTGCTGATGACTCCATATCTCTCAATACACCCGGCTAGGGCAGCATGTTGTGTTGTGGAGACGTTCAGCAATACAACAGGTTTAAAGACTTTTGCATCATGTGTGTTTTCCCAATAGTAATGGCACATCTGGAAATACTGGAAAATGAGTATTGTCATCAAGTGAATTGTTGTTATTGTACAGTCAAGTGGTACCATAGTGCTGGTAAGAAACCAGGAAATGCCACTTCAGCAGGAGGAAGTAACTAGATTTTTATTGCCCACATGTTCTGGACACCACCCAAAGTATACATTGTCAGGCCTTGGTAGCTCCTTATCTTGGGGCTCGCTTGACATGAGTAAACAATCCACTGTATTAACTTTCTTGTGCTTTATAGTATCATCAAATCCTCCCGATAAAAATACAGCTGCGTGACACATAGCTGGGTACATGCCATTAGATATGTGACGCTATTCAAAGGCTCCCTTTTGCTGTGGTCATAATTGTGTAATGCAGTACCTAAAACCTCATGGCTTTTATTATGAGTGATCTGTTTATGTGTGTTACATAGCACCCAAAATGTGCCTAAAGGAATGCATGGTCTCTGAGCCGATGGAGTTGAAGTCTATTAAATCAAAATACAGCTGAAGTGTGGGGGAAAGGAATACTGGTACAAGCAAGTGGTTGGGGCAGTGATATGTATGCATAAGCCTTGTTAGTTCCACTTATTTGTTTTGTCTCATGGCTTTAGTAATAATAGTGATTACAGTCATACCCAGAGGCACCAACAGAATCAAGGCCTCACTGTTTTAGGTGCTGCTATACAAAGACAGTCCTGGCCCAGAACCTGCAAAGAGTTAAGTATGTGTGTAATTTTACCTGTGAGGCCTGAGAATGCTATGGTTAAAGATGAGAAGTTGCATTTGTTACTGGCATAGTCTGTATGCAGAGGTTCTATATATGAACTCTTTGGATCTATAAGCCTTCAGTTATGTTATTTTTACATGCTATATAGAGCCTCCAAAACCAAGCTGTGGACACAGGTTGCCGAAAGCCCATCTAGCATGCTGTGTTACTCCCTTTTCTTTAATTATATTCTCAACCCTTCTAACTAACAGAGACATCTGATGTTTGAGATAGACCCACTTTGCCTGGGGGAGAGGTGAATCTTTTAGACACACACAGTTTGATTTTCAGAGGTGATGAAGACCCATAGCTCCAACTGGCTAATTCACAATAAATAATTACATTGCTAAATTAATATTTTGCCTTTTATCTATTTGTGAATTGTCCAGGGGCAAATTGTGAAATTCTAATGTTTGTCATTTGAAATTAGTGAATAATTTCTTCAGTGAATGATTTCTTGATCTGTAGATCCTTTGCCATAGACAATCTTTATGGTAACTTAAGTAACTATTGTAATCAACTAACCCACATAAATTTCAAATTGTACATTTGTAATTTTTGCAACTGGCAATTTGTTTTGTTGATTGATTAAGGTATCCAGTGAGGGAACAGGAACAATACTATGTGATTTATGTAACTAACCAACACTGCACATTTAAAAACAATATGGAATTCACTTTGGGCAAACATTTGTACATTCAAGCTTCGATCCTAAGAATATTCACAAGGATGAAGTGTGAGTGCTCAGATATTCAGAGAAAATGAATGAGAAGTCAGGAACGTGATCAACCAGAAATTCACCTTCAAACTCAAACAAATATCCATAGAAACCTTTTTCTTCCCTGTTCACTCGGTTTCATTCAAAGTGCCCTGAAAGCGCAGGCTGAATCACAGCTGTGTTGTACTAGGAATAGGCCACGCATGTCTCATTTGTTAATTGGAATTCTAGAGAATCACAGCATCTCACGGTAGGATATCAGATTATAACTAAATGGAGAAAGAGGAGGGAACCAAGGAAGAATGCATAAAGTCAGAAGGGAGAAGAGAAGGCATGGAAGTGAACAAAATTGGGCAATATGTCGCCGAACATTGTCTAGTGTGGGACAGACACTTCTCCACATGAACATCTAGTGGGGAGGAACTGGTCAGTGTGGTACTAGAAGGTGTACTAGGGAAATGTGATGAACTAGAGAGAAATTCAAGCTGACTATCAGGGAAAGCTTGTCAATTGTGGAATCAGTCTAAGACTCAGGAATAGCCTCACAGGAGAAGTGGGATGTTGAAGCCAGGCTAGAAAATTGTGCTGCAGTGCCAAATGTGCTGCAGTGCAAAATCATGCAAAGGGGTATGGAGCAGGTGACCTAATGGGTCTTTTCCATGCCTGAGTTCTAGAAGTCTCTGAAATCCTCATGCCTCACAATTTCTCAGATGTTTCAGGCATAGCCTTAACTGCTCTCCCCCGCAACATCTCCTAAGTACTGAGTGAACTCATCTGTATTGTACGAGATCAGGCAATGTGCAACACTGTGTATATATAACAAGGCTGGAATATGTGCAATCCATAGCTGCTGCTGATATCAAGGTCTCTGGGAAGAATGAGCAGCTGTCTGCTGTTATACATTATGCTGATACTACAAGAACCATGAATTATCTTTGGTTTGTTCAGGACACATAATTAAACACAGAGGTACATCAGTGACACTGTCCAGTTGCTTCAGTCTAAAAATTTGACCTTACTTGAACTTAAAATCTGATGAGGAAGCTCATCTGGATTCAAATTTTCTGCTTACAGAGGTAGGGAGAGAACAAAACAAAAAACAAACAAGCCACCACCCAAACTACTACTCAGAAACCCCCCACTTAGTTGCCAAGAGACTTAAAAGAACCCACAATTTAAATGTTTTTTGCTACAGCTCTGTATAGCCAGCAGAGGGAGTATAAGTTAATTTAGAACCACTCTCTCAGCAGCTAAGTATCCTCAGTGATGTTGGTGCACAAACAAGGAAGTAAACAAAGAAGGGTGTTAATTTCAAGATCCAGAAATTCTAGCACCAGTGCTATAGGGAAGAACCAGAACCAGAGCAACAGCTTTCTGAAAGTGAAATCAACATAACCATCACACAGTCTCTTGAGGGAAGTTGAAGAAGTCCCTTCTCTGGAGGCATATAAACCAGATAGGGCAATTTACTAGAAAATATAACAACTTTTTCTGGTGGGGTTACTTTACATTGTTGCCAACTCCCATTATATTAATTATTAGTCTCACAACATTTTGTTTGTTTTTTTTCCAAAGGGCCAGCTCTTGACATATTATTACATGAGAATCTCAACTTTCATTTTAAAAAAGGAAGTTTCTAGCTCTCATAGTTGTGGAGAGAAGCTTGAAAATGTGACCAGAGTCCACCCTAACGACTCGTATACCAGAAAGCAAACGAGAAGATCCTACTATTAGTTATTGTTGAAGTATGATAATTTTAAGCCAATCTTCATTATTTTGTAGGGCCTGACTTATGATAGTTGAATGCTTTGGGTTGGCAAAGCTGTGACTATTCAAAATCATAGTCAAAGACACTAGATCTCTGCTAGGAGAGTCCAAAGAAGTTAGGTTTATCTCTTCATCTTTCAGATTCCCCCATCCCTTCCCCACAAAGTGTGTGTGTGTGCGTGCGTGTGGAGGCACCATTGAAACTGTATTTTCAATCGCAACCTTCCATTCATATTGTAGTTTAGGTAGGTGTATACTGCCTATATGCTATAAACTCTCTCTGTATCTTCAGTTACGTATAGTTTTCTTCTCTCCTTCTGTGAGCTGTCATTAGGCTTGCTGTACACTGTTAAGTAGTTTTTGCATTCCACCCCAGGGGTAGTTGCATCTCAGTTATGAATAGAACTGAGCGAATAATTGATTTTTGTTTTCCAGTTAGGTGGCCAAAGTGGATGGGAGGCACAACAATTCTGTTGGAACTGAAACTGATTTTTTCCCCTTGTTGAAACTAAAACCTGAAAGATTTTATTTGGGTCAAGCTAATCAACATTTCCTAAATGAAATGTCACCACAAAACATCATTTTTTTAAACGAACCGTTCTGATTTTTTTTTTTTTTTGAAATTTTTTTTTTCCTAATTTTTTATTTGGCTGAAATTATTCACCAAATTTTTCCCAAATTTGTGAACAGTTTTGATTGTACTGAAACTGCATTTTTCAGTGAATTTACTATTTGCTGAAAAATGTCACCTGGCTGTAGTGTTGAATAATGAGATTTATTAAAAACTGTGTATCATAAAGCATGATGCACAGTTGGGCTAAATTAAGGTTGTACAGGCAGCCTTAATTCTTCCATTTCCTAACTTTTGAATACTTGGCTTTGCAACTTCAATAATATTCTTTGATTATTTTTTTTTGCATGTAATGGATATATAAGAGCCTTTGAAATAAAAAAAAACATTGTGGCATTAGTAGAGATTATCAGAAATGGTTGTGGTGGGCTTTTTTTTCTTTTTTCTTCTGTGTGTATTGTTCGTTGGGTGACCTGACATTCCTTTGTCTGAGGCTGTCATGTGCTTTATAGTGATGGTATTGGAGAATCACCCAGACCTGTTAATAGAGCTTCAGATTCTTAGATGCATCCTGGGTGTGCTGGTACAACATTCATAGCATTTATGAGTATCTGCTTCTCCATCCTGCACGTCAGGGGCTCTTCACCTCTGACATGTCAGCACAAGCCTATGGCTTCCTGCACAAAACTAGGCTCATTTGAATTAGGCATTGTTTGCAAATCATACACTGTGCCCAACGCCAGCTTTCTGTAGTATCGTGCAGCACAGGCTTAACTGGGTTGCACTGGAGCTGTTCCTTTTTTTGAGGAAATTAGAAATGGGCTCAATCTGGAACACCAGATCTGACTCGCCTGTTAGAGCTTTGGGGAAGGTTCCCATCCACATCTGCATGTAATGACTCAGACTTCTGTCTGTCATGGACTGAGTCAGAACACCAAATCAGCACTCTTCTCATGGCTAGTGATGTTCAGATTGACGCTTGATTCGGGATCTGAAATTTGTGACTCAGGCCCATCTCTGGAAGTAATCAAATCATATCCTAGAGGAGCAGAACAAAGACTTGCAAAGGTCACCAAGTTTGCTCCTCATATAACCATCCCAATGTTGCTGTTCTCTCTGGCAGTCTGTCCCTAGCAAGGTCACTGGACGCTTTATACTATTTCATATGGAAGCTATTTTATGGTTTTAGCTCTTACAACTTGTGTGATCATCTACCTCCCTTCCCTGCAATCTTCTGCCACCTTTTGGTACACGTGCTTGGAGAGGCCAGGTGTCCACTTTCAGCTGCAACAGCCGTGTCATTACTACATTCTGCAGGCTGCTGTACTCTGCTTTGATTTGCACATTCAGGAGGATTCAGCAAGCACCAGCCTTATGTTGCTCAATCTTAGCATCTACACTGCGATAAAAGACCTGGCTCATGGCCACAGTGGGTATGGGACAACTGATTCCAGCTTGCAGGGCTTGGGCTGAGAGGCTATAAGATTGCTGTGTAGATGTCCAGGCTTGGGGTGGAGCATGGGCTCTTGGACCCTGCCCCCACGCAGGGTTTCAGAGCCTGGCCTCCAGCCTGGGCCCGAAAGTCTACCTGTTTATAGCCCTGCAGCCCAATGCCCATGAGCCCAAGTTAGCTGGCCCAGGCCAGCCCTGGTCTAAGGATCATCAGTCATAGAAATGGTTGTGAACCTGTGTTGGAAAACTGGTTTACAGTGTTTAGTGCAGCAAGGACCTTGCCAGCAAAGACCGTTGTCCAGCAGAGAACAGGATGGGTCTGAAATTACTGAACTAGCCATCATTTGCAACAGGAATTGTAATGGTGTATCACCTACTATATGAAGGGGTGTTAGTCTTACTCTAGTTCTGTCCACAAAATAAGCTCAGTCTACAGGAGTTGCCAAAAGGAACTGCTGCTCCCAGTACATTAGTAAGGGAGTAGCTGTTTTGTGTAAGACTGGAGGCATGGCTATGGAGGTTGGAAGGGTCACCGTCCGTATAGAAAGGCTGACCCTGAACTGCAGAGATAGAGAATGAGCTGCACTCTCTGGTTTCTGTGGTGGTCCTTTATTTAAAGATGTGTACATGTTCAATACAAGCTCTGATTGCTTTAACGAGAAGAGCAATACAGTGCATGTTTGGGTGCACTCTCTTACCTCCTTGAGGTCGGATGTCTGGATTGAATATGCCTATGGGTTCTTCCAGACTCCTTGGGTATTGCTCCTTTTAAATTGAGGGGAAAATAAATGGTGATAGCTCCCAAACACAACCCAAATGCACTCACCAATTTTGCAGATCTGCAAGCCAACCGCTCCTTTCTACATGAGTAATGAAATCGTTAACAGTGTTGACATTTAAATTTAATTACCACTGGGCATCTGACTCAACATGTCTCTGAGTTAAATGGGATAGATCACACCTCTCAGAGCTATGGTTCCAGATTTTACAGACTCATTTAGGCATCTCTGTGTTTGTGTATACTCCGTTCATGGTTTTTTCCATAAACTCTTTTAAAAATAATGAAAGTTGAGATTCTGGAGACCAAAGTTGGCACCTTGAGAGAGGTGCTGGTTAAATGATTAGCTAAGTCCTGACTAAGTGTCAATGTTTCTAAGATGTTTGGTGAAGTTTATGTGGTCCTGAGTAACAATGTGTTTTGATTCAAGGCTCAGATTCAAACTCTTGTCAATGGCAATGCTGCAATCATGTGTCTGTTTCTTCTTCTGATCAAACTTGTATTCGTTTCATGATGAACCAAATGTAGTTTGGGTGGATCATTAGGTCATGCAATCACAGCACAGAAATAAAGTTTCAGGTCCAATCATATGGTGCAAATACTTGCCTCATACATTTCCTTTGTGACCTGGGGCAAGTCACTTAAGGTCTGTCTACATAGCCTGTGGCTTGACAGCATCAGGCTTATGGGGCTTGTCTGTGCAGCTATTTTTAGCCCTGTAGCACACTATGGCTTGGGCAAGCCACTCTGTCTAAACAGCTATTTTTAGGGCTGTAGTGTGAGATTGAGTACACTGACCTGAACTGGGAAGCTTGCTGCCACTGGCTGTGTAGGCATACCCATAGTCTCTCCCTGCCTCAGTTCCACATACAGTAGAACACCTTGTGATTGGAGGTTGGTTGTAACTCCGAACAAAATGTTATGGTTGTTCTTTCAGAAGTTTACAACTGAACATTGACTTAATGCAGCTTTGAAACTTTACTATGCAGAAGAAAATGCTGCGTTTAACCATCTTAATATAAATGAAACAAGCACAAAAAGAGTTTCTTTACTTTGGCAAATCTTTTTTTTTTTTTAATTTTCTGTTTATGTTTGACACAGTACTATCCTGTATTTGCCTCCTCTTTTTTTGGTCTCTACTATGACCTGGTCACATGCTTCCAGTTCCAAATGAGGTATATGGTTGACCGATCAGTTTGTTGTAACTCTGATGTTCGTAATTCTGAGGCTCTACCGTATATAGCAAGGGGATAATAATACTTCCTGTCTCCCACTCTTTGTCTGTCTTGTTTCTTTAGATTGGGGTGGGCAAACTATGGACTGCGGACCAGATGTGGCCCTCCGGCCATTTTCATCGGCCCGCAAGCTCGGGCCGGGGCGCGGGTCCAGAAGCCTCGCTCTCCCAGCCCAAGGGCCGGTGAGCCTGTCGCGGGTCCCCGCGCTCCCGGGCCAGGGGCCGGGTCGCGCGTGGGGAGCCGCTCAGCCCCATGCTCCCCGGCAGGGGGCCAGATGGAGCGCAGGAGCCGGGTGGAGTGCGGGGAGCCACGGAGCCCCGTGCTCCCGGGCCAGGCCCGCCCTCCCTGGCTGGGGCTGAAGCTGGGTGGAGTGCAGGGAGCTGCTCGGCCCCGTGCTCTCTGGCCAGGGGCCGGATTGAGTGCGGGAGCTGTGGGGCCCCTCGGTCCCGGACCAGGCCCACCCCACGGTCCCTGGCCGGGGGCCGGGTGGAGTGCGGGGAGCCGCTCGGCCCCGCTGTCTCTGGCAGGGGGCCAGGTCGAGCATGGGGAGCTGTGGGGTTCTGTGCTCCCTGGCCTGGGGGCCGGGTCCAAGAGCACCTGGCTGATTAAGGTAAGCAGTGAGGGGGGAGGGTTAGGTGGTGGTGGGATCTCAGAAGGGTGCAGTCAGGGAACAAAGCGGGGGGATTAGATACGGGGTGGGGTTCTGGGGCGGCAGAGTGGGGGGGGTCTCTAGAGAGGGTAATCAGGGGACAAGAAGCAGGGGGAGGGTTGGATGGATTGGGGGTTCTGAGAGGGTCAGTCAGGTGGCAGGAAGTGGGTGGGGGTTGGATAAGGGGCAGGTTCAGGCTTCTCTACCTGGCCCTCCGCACAATTTTCTAACCCTAATGTGGCCCTTGGGCCAAAGAGTTTGCTCACCGCTGCTTTAGATTGTAAGCTTTCAGGGTAAGGACTGTCCCTTCTCTCTGTATTTGTACATCACAGAGCATCATAGGCTTCTGGACTCTGTTGGGAACTGAAGGCAATAATGCAAAAAATAATTCATATTTGAATTGAAGGTAAAAGAGTTATTGTCAGCCTATCGTATTTCTAGTGAGTTACTCAATTATTATTATTTCTTTTCCAGTGGCACCTGGGATGAATTGGACCCATTTCTCTAGTTTTCTTTGTGCTAGACAAATAGAAATGCCAAGCCTTCCATTTGGTTAGCTGAGAATGGAGGTGAACTGCTACATTATGTCATTGTATACTTCTTCCAAGGACAGTGAAAAGTCTAAGAGTACTTTGTATTATTCCTTGTATTAACTTTTCCAGTACAAGGAATCCATCCAGTATTTCTTGGTATGTTTAAAAAATCCAGTGCAGTGTTTACAACAGTAGCTTTGACTATGGAGTACCTCTGATATCTACAGACTGGAGTGCAAGAGAGGATTCAGCTCAGGACAAACTGGCTTAGTTGAGGGAAGAGGTCAGACAGGCTAGGGATAGAATTAAAAAATACAAGTTTCACTGGGACAACTGACGTCTGGAATTCTGCACTGATATGCTTTCTTGAGTCTTGGGAAAAGCTCAGAAAGCTTAACTTCTTTTGAGACAAAAACCCTTTAGAAAAATAAGTTAAACCATGGGAAAATGCCCAGATATATTTTCAAAACAGAATGTTTCCATTTGCTTTCTTGCCTTCGCAGCATTTTAGTCAATCTTTGTCTGAAACTGTTACTGTGCTTTCTGAGCTGGCTGCTGGGATTACTGATGTGTTATTGCGTAATGCCTGTGTTTGTGCTTGGTATGTCACAGGATACACTCAGAGGTTGGGTCCCTGTCCCAGATGGCTTACTTTCTAGATAATGGACTTGAGACAAGGAGGATATAGTAGACTCTAGGGATGGGAAAGACAAAGGAGGGATCCAGATTATGGGTTAAGGGCCAAGGAGGGGTCTAGTTTATGTCTATATGAGGGCTGGAAGGTGTTAGTTCAGCTCAAGGCAACATACCTACATTAGCACTGATCAAGCTAGCATACTAAAAGATGAAGTGTAAGCCGTGGTGGTGTATCAGGAGGGGCTAACTGCCTGGAGTATGATCCTGTCTGAGACCATAGCTACGTACTCAAGGCAGCTAGCTTCTCCCACTACTTGCACTGTATTTTTAGCTTGCTAGCTCAATCAAAGCTAGTGTGGGTATGTCTCCACTAGCTCAAATTCATACCTCCCCCACTCCATTGTAGACATACTCATTGAGTTTAGATATAGGTATATATGTATATCTTGGATGGCTTCTGTGTTTGGATAAATGCAGAGGCCAGATCCTCAGTGTAGCTCAAATCAAGTGGGTAGAACTAAAACTATTTATATCTTGTGAGGATCTGGCCCTCAGTATTTACTGCCGAAGAGATTTCTCAGGAGTGATTTGTCTGAGGTGACAAGTGATGCTTGGTCACTAGATTTTAGATGGGTATTGCAAGGATAAGGGAAGTCATGGGAGATGGCACAGAGATGTTTGTGAGATACAGAAATGAAGGGGGCACTGAGACTGGTGTCAGTGACAGAGCAGAAAGGTGGCAGGGGACTGGATTTGATACCAGCCTCTGCCTCAGAACATCTTTGTGACCGTGGGCAAATCCATTAACTGCTCTGTACTTAAGTTTCCCCATTTGTAAAACTAGCTTGGCAATGCAATATTCTTGGCTCCTGGGTGGACTCAAATAAAGCTGAAACAGAGTATTCAGAGCAAACCCATATAAAGCCTGAATCTTGGTAGACATTTGGGTTGTTGCTTTTTGGTGCCTTGGGGAACCCTGCATGGGGCCAAAGAGAACAGGAGATTGGGCCGTATGGCATTTTCACCATCCAGAGAGTGAAATTCCAGAAGACCAGTTCTCACATTATTCCAGTTCTGTAAAAGGCTCCCTGAGAAGTTAAAGAATTCTGTGAAAAATGTAATTACAAACAGTAGAAACTAGGGCCTACCTCAGAGGGAGGCTTTGAGATTTGATGTTTGAAAAGTGCTTTGAGATCCATAGATGGCAGACACCATTTAGACCTGCCTTTCTGTCTGCACTTCTCTCTATAGCATCAGGGTACTTTAGAAATTGGCATATCATAAATGCATATGTTACATACAGGGAGAGATTTCCAGCTGAGACAAGTTTAGAATGGTTTCTACTGACCAGGCAATAGACAGCTCCCAGATGGGTCAGCTGGTACCATTGCTGCCAAGAATCCACGTAGACTGCAGCTGATCAGATATCAGTTGCAGAAATATGTTCAAATGCACCTCAGAATCTGAGGCAAAAGATTGGGGGACTTTGCTAACTAAGTCTGCACCAGTGCCTGGTTACTAGTTTGCAGACATAACAGTATAATCTTCTCCAACACAACAACATGTTCTTCTCTTGGGAAAACACTAAATGTTCTCTTTTCAAGCTTATCTGTTGCACTAAACAGAGATAAGGATGGGCACTCAGAGTGTGTGTGCATGTGTGTCTTCAATCTTAAATGTTAACAAAAACATTTAGATCAGATTTTGAATCACTGGGCCAAAGTTCTGGGAGTTTTTGGATCTGGGATGTTGGTTCACATTTGTCATTATTGGAAACATATGTATTTTTCCCTCCCTGTGTCTGTGTGCATCATTTAGCTAGTCACCAGTGGAAAGTTTCTCATTCACAATTTGCGCATAAAGCAAGATTTAATTAAGCCAGCCACCCAGCTGTTTACAAGATAGTTGGGTCCTCCGAAAGATGTAGTGGTAACCTTGGAGAAAAATTTCACTTGCCCTAAAAACACATCTTTCATGCTAATTGCCTTACTGCCCGATTAGTACACATTGTGGTCAGTGCCAGGATATTTGAGAGATAAGGTGGGTGGGGTAATATCTTTTACTGGACCAACTTCTATTGGTGAGAGAGACAAGCTTTCGAGCCATTCATAGCTCTTATTCAGGCTGGGAGAAGGCACTCCCAGCATCACAACAAAGTGCAAGAGATTGTTTAGCATAAATAGTACATATTTTAAGGGACCATTCAAGGTAGATTTCAGAGTAGCAGCCGTGTTAGTCTGTATCTGCAAAAAAGAACGAGGAGTACTTGTGGCACCTTAGAGACTAACCAAATTAGAGCATAAGCTTTCATGGGCTACAGCCCACTTCATCAGACGCA
>ML677353.1:6303361-6381287 GCA_007922305.1 Dermatemys mawii
TATATATATATATATATAAAGAGATCACGAAAAGGGGGAAGTTGTCATATGGAGCCAGACTAAAAAAAGGGCTACAAGAGTTTTTTTTTCTCCTGCTGATAATAGCTCATCTTAATTAATTAGCCTCTTAGAGTTGGTATGACTTACAAGGAGAGGCTGAGAGAACTGGGCTTATTTAGTCTGCAGAAGAGAAGAGTGAGGGGGGATTTGATAGCAGCCTTCAACTACCTGAAGGGGCTTCCAAAGAGGATGGAGCTAGACTGTTTTCAGTGGTGGTAGAGGACAGAACAAGGAGCAGTGGGCTCAAGTTGCAGTAGGAGAGGTCTAGGTTGGATATTAAGAAACACTATTTAACTAGGAGAGTGGTGAAGCACTGGGATAGGTTATCTAGGGAGGTGGCAGAATCTCTATTCTTAGAGATTTTTAAGGCCCGAGTTGACAAAATCCTGGCTGGGATGATTTAATTGAAGTTGGTCCTTCTTTGAGCAGGGTCTCTTCCAACCCTAATCTTCTATGATTCTATGAAAGGCGTGTTGTGGAGAGTGTCGATCATTGTAGCCATAGAGATATGTCTGTAGGTTTTGCATCTGTTGTTCTGACAGGTTCTGGTGCCACTTTGAGTTGGTGTTTCCCGGTCTGCGATGAGCTTGGAGAAGTTGGGGAGTTGTTTGAAAACCACAAGTGGGGGCTCAGGAAAGATTTCTGATAACTGCTTAATAGCCAGACAGTCTGTCAGCACCAGACTGAGAGCTGTATGGACATCACCTTGTAATCTTTATGTTCTGAAATTAGCAACACTGCCTTAAACACTGCAATAGCAGAGGTCTGAGAACTGGATTAGAAATATGCTGTTTCCAGGAACAAGTCTAGATTCATGTTTTCAGAGTGATGTGTAGATGAATTGCTATATCAGGAGTTAGCAGGATCCTATCCTATTGGAATTAATACCAGAGGATATAAAACTAGCAAGTGAAAAATACCTAGCTTCAGGGACTAGATAACCCTCCCTCAATTAATGTATGATAATGCTGAAAAATTCAGATGGAGACAGGAACAATGATGCCATTCCCAGAGCATATTGAGCACAAAGTAGCAATGTGCAAACTACTTTCTAAGGCCTGGTCTACACTAGCGGGGAGGGTCGACCTAAGATCACGTAGCTGAAGTTGCGTATCTTAGGTCGAATTACCTGCCATCCTCACGGCAGCAGCGGTCGATAGCGGGCTCCCCCGTCAACTCTGCCTTGCGCCTTTTGGCGAGCTGGCATTCCAGAGCCGACTTTAGGGACCAATTTATCGCATCTTCACGAGACGCGATAAATCGATCCCCAATAGATAGATCTCTACCCACCGATCCAGCTGGTAGTGTAGACAAGGCCTAAAAGCAGTAACTTAATAAACAGTCATGAAAACAGACAATTCTCTCTTTGTGCAACTAAAAATTGTCAAATGATTTGTTGAAAATTCTAGCTTTTTGTCCATTTGCAAATCCTTCTTAATCCAACCCAGATTTCTATTTGTAATTTATAAATATTTGCCAAAGAGCTTGTGAATAAATTCCCACCTAGGGATTGTTGGAGAGCTCTTGACTCTGACTAGCTGGTATTTGTTGTCCAGGATGTGTGACTGGTTACCTGCATCACAATGTATTTATTGCTTCCTGACTGGGTGACTGAAACCTTTTAAGCACAAAAAGCAGTGAAATAATACACGTTGTGATACGAATTACCAGATGAATAACTCATTAAGGTTCATGAAACTTTATTTGTGAACATTGTTCTGGGCAACCATCCACGTACTTCTCAAGAGTTAATAATGACTCCACTAATAACCGTGAGCCAATCTTACTGCTTTTGTTTGCACATCTTTTTTTGTATTATTTGACCGAATTCACACGGTCAAGGACATATGAAGTGGAAGCATGAGCTTGAGGTTCCGGTCCTGGACAGGACCCAGGAGATCTCAGTTAAATTCCTGGCTCTGATGCAAGCTTCCTGTGTGACCTGGGGCAAGTCACTGAAGCCTGGTGTATGCTACAGACCTATATTGGCATAACTACATCGCTCAGGGATGTAAATTCACATTGCTGAGCAACACAGTTATACCGACCTAACCCTCCTCCCCCTTCTCCTTGTAGACAGCACCTCTCCACCAACATAGCTACGGCCTCGTGAGAAGATGGGTTAACTACGTTGATGGACGAACTGTCTACAATCAGCTTAGAGGGTCTCCATTAAAGTGCTACAGCTGCACTGATGCAGTGTTTTAAGTATAGACTTGCCCTTAGTCTTTCTGTGCCTCAGTTTCCCCATCTGTAAAATGAGGATAGTACTTTCCTACGGTATTGTGAGGTTAAAATCATTAATGTTTGTGAGGCACGTTAGTGGTGAGGTCCATATAAGCATATGAAGTGATATGGGGTAAAACAGAGACAGTATTGCTGATTGTTTGAATCTTACGTTGTGGTACATCTCAATGTGAAAGTTGGGAAGGTAAATGCATGCATTATGAGGCAGTGGGGTAGTCTAGGTGATGAAAGTATATGGAGGGTCTATTAATCTGTAGGCCACCATTGGTTTGAATTGGGGACAGTTTTGTAATTTCTAGAGATTTTACCATCTCTTGGCATTTGGTGATTTATATGAAAGGAGCTGGTGATCCCAGTGAACTACCAACTGGAAAAGGGTTCATGTCACAAAAATTGAGATAGCCATTTGCATTAGCAGAAAACCTCGTACGTGGTCTCTATGCATTGGTTTAACTCCTTTGGCTTCGGCAGAGTTCCTCCTCATCATAAATAAGATCTCGATTGCTATCATAGAGCTGTAATGGTGAAATGCCTCTTGTTCTGTGGAATAGAACTATATCTGATATGTTTTCTTGTCTGTTTTTTTTTATCTTCCCTGTATTTATCAGTGTTCAGGAACTGCACTTTGCATTTGTACGGCACGTTTCATTCAGTTGGCTCATAGCTCTTTAAAAACTTTAAGGACCAGAACATCAGCTGGCATAATCACTGACACCAGGCCAGCTGAGGGTCTCATCCTGCCTCAGCTTCCCTTTCATATGTAAATAGTAACATCTCTGTCTTAGACAGAAGGCACAAAGAGGTTATGAGTGACTTTGTTAATATTAATATTAATTGTTTGTATTGCAGTAACACCTAGGGGCCAGGAGCCCATTGTGCTAGGTAGCATATCAGTGTACAACAAAGAAATAATACCTGCCTCAAAGAGTTGATAATCTTCACTCAAGTTTAGACTCTTTCCAAGCTCGCAGAACGAATTGGTGGCAGACCTGGGAAGGGAACCTGGAGCTGAGAACTCATGCCCCCTCCTTAAGTTACAAAATCAGGTTGACTCCCTGAATTAATCAAAATATGTTTAAACGTGACCTGGAGGTGGATATCATATATTATTGGAGTGCATGAAATGTGTCTATTGAATTTCCCCATTAAATGTGCTTATCTAAATAAGTATGTTTGGATATTATTCTGGTTGTATTAAGTTGTGCTAAGTGCCTAGAGCATATGGGCAGATGATCGTGTGTGTGTGTAAATAGGGGCCCAATATAACTCCTATAGAAATAAATGGAAAGACTCTTATTGACCTTGCTGGGAGTTGGGTTGGGACTTAGGCCAAGAAGAGCATTTGTTACCCATCTGGCTCAGAGAACTATTCAGTATCTTAGAGGGACAAAGTAGGTGAGGTAATATCTTTTATTGGACCAGCTTCTGTTGGTGAAAGAGACAGTGTTTGTCTTCAGATCTGTGAACATTACTCAGAGTTTCACAGCTAAACACAAGGTGGAACAGATTGTTTAGCATATGGAGTTAACATATTGTAAGAGACCATTCAAGGTAAAACGGGTAACACCTTTGCAGTCATGGGACAATGAGGGGTAATGGGTTAGCGATTGTTGTAATGAGACATAAGTCCAGTGTCCTTATTGAGTCCGTAATTTTTAGTGTTTAGAAAAGTTATGAATTTAAACTCCCAGGCTTGTCTTTTGAAGGTATTGTGCAGCTTTCCTTTGAGGAGGAGGACTGAGAGGTCAGATATGGAATAATTGTTTTGTGAAAAGTGTTCACACACAGGTGATATGGTGTTCTGTCTTATCATTTGCTGTCTGAATTCAGTCGAGAGTATAGTGATTGTTTCATTTCACTCATATAGTTGCTATGGTGGCATTTAGTGCACTGGATGGGGTACACCACATGTTGTGATAGGCAGGGTATTAATCCATGGATCTTGAAAGTTATGTTGTGGGGAGTATTCGATCATTGTAGCAGGGGAGACATGTCTGTATCTGTTGTTGTGGCTGGGTCTGGTGCATCTTTGAGTTGCTGTGTCCTGGTCTGTGTGGAGCTTGCTTTTGATAAGGAGCTTGATGAGGTTGGGGGGTTGTTTGAAAGCCAGAAATGGGGGTTCAGAAAAGATTTCTCTCAAGATGCAGTCCTCATCAAGTATGGGTTGTACTTGTTTAATGACATCTTATATAGGGTGGTAGGTGAAAATTAGGGTGGTGTGGTCAGAGATATTTTTTTTTTTTCTGTATTGAAGCAAGTTCTCTGAGATATTTCGGTAGCCCATTCCATGGTGCAATCTACTTGTCTGGTGGAGTGTCTTTGTTTTGGTGAAGGTGGTTTTAAGTGTATTAAGGTGTGTATCCTGGACTTTTTCCTCTGAGCATATTCTGTGGTATCTGAGGGCTTGGCTGTAGGTAACAGATTTATTGGTGTGTTTGGAGTGGTTACTGGATCTGTGAAGGTAACTGTGGTGATTCGCTCATTTTGTTGTAGGTAGTTGTTTGTACAATTCCATTCCTGAAGCTGATTGTGGTGTCATAAGAACATAACATAAGAAAGGTCGTACTGGATCTGACCAAGGGTCCATCCAGCCCAGTATTCTGACTACTGACAGTGACCAATGCCAGGTGCCCCGGAGTGAGTGAACCTAATAGGTAATGATCAAGTGATCTCTCTCCAGCCTTATAAATTTTCCATGCTTGATCATTTCAGTTTATATTCATTGCTGTCAGGGTTCCCTCTCCACTCTGAACTCTGGGGTACAGATTGGGGACCTGCATGAAAGACCCCCTAAGCATATTTCTACCAGTTTAGGTTAAAAACTTCCCCAAGGCACAAATCCTTTCCTTGTCCTTGGACAGTATTGCTGCCATTACCAAGTGATTTAACCAAAAATTTAGGGACGGGTCACTTGGAGCCCTATCCACCCAAAATATCCCAAGTCCTTTCACCCCGTTTCCTGGGGAGGCTCGAGAATAATATACCAACCAACAGGTTAATAAAGTGAGCATAGACCAAACCCTTTGGTTTATAGGACACTAAAAATCAATCAGGTTCTTAAAAGAAGAACTTTATTATGAAGAAAAAAGTAAAATAATCACACCTGCAAAATCAGGATGGAAGGTAACTTTACAGGTAATAAAACATTTAAAACATAGAGGACACCTCTCTGGGTTCAACTTCACAGTTACAAAAACCAGGAATAAAACTACCTCTGAGAATAGGGAAAATTCACAAGCTAAAACAAAAGATAAGCTAAAGCTTTATGTACAATTTGCATAGTCTTATCGGGAGATGTTTTTAGGAGATGTTTCTTTCTGCCTGGTCCCTCTCTCCCTCCAGAGAGAGAACAATAAAAAGAGCACACACACAACCTCCCTCCCCCAGATTTGAAAGTATCTTTTTTCTTATTGGTCCTTTTGGTCAGGTTCCAACCGGGGTTATCTGAGCTTCTTAACCCCTTATAAGTAAAGTGATTCTGTACCTCTAACGAGGAGGGATTTTATGTTACTGCATATATAAAGGTTGTTACCCTTCCCTTTATATTATAACAACTGCTAACTATTTCCCCTTTTTTCTAAGTTTTATATAGTGCTCTTTCATTTCTAATTGCTGCATTCATTTTCCCACTGAACCAGGATGGACTTTTAGCTAAAGGGGTCCTTTTTCTCGATTATGGGATTGTGACTTTTTGCTACAATCAATTCTTCTTAAAGAACTTCCAATTTTCATTCACATTTTTCTGTCTGAATGGAATGAAAAAATTAATTTCACTTATACTTTCTTCAGCTTTGGGAAATTAGCCCTTTGGAGCACTGAGTACATATATAACTGGTTGGGACTGTTCTCTGTTTGCCCGTATTGAATCTAATCAGGTCATCATCACTGGTTCCTGGGAAACCAGCAGCTTCCTGTCCAATAATTCATTTTCATCCATCATCATGAGTCAAAAACAGTTACCTCATATTGGGTGCGGTAAATTTTGTATTAGAAAATCATCATCTGTAATTTTTAGAAACTCTATTGATGTTTTACTACTGTCTGGATGAGACTTTCAGCATATGTCTCCCACACTGAAGTCCCCCTGTAGCCGAGAAGTGACTCACCCTGCAGCGCCTCCCGCTGATGGGCCAGGGAATTAGCTCTCACCAGCGACCGGAGCGCCCTCTGCAGGCTGTCGTCCCGCCTGCTCCTCGGCCCCGTGTCCCTCCTGGACCCCGGTGCCCTTTTCCGCTGGGGTGCTGCACTGTTGCAATACCCCCACAGACTCAGGGTCTCCCCTCCCTGGGGAACCCCCATCCACTATCCCCACCTTGCCTCAGTCTAGGCAACTGCCATTGACCACTTGCCCCCGTTTTCAGGGGTAGACTGCAGTGTCATTGCCATTCACCACCGGCAAGGGGGGTTGGCCTGCTGCCTCTACAACTAACCATGGGCTGCCCCCTACAACCCCAGTACCCCTTGTTGGACCGGTCCCCTAGGCCCTGCAGCCTGGGGGTTTTAAGGCCAGAGCTTCCCCAGCTTCTCTTGTCTCCCCTCAGCCCTGCTCCACTCTGGGTATCCTAAGCTTCCCAGCAGCCTGGCCTGTCTGCCTCTGTTACCAGGGGAGACTGTGTCTCTCAGGCCCCTGCCGCTCAATCCTTTTATAAGGGCCTGTGGGTCTCTTTGGGGTGTGGCCACCCAGCTGAGCCTGCTTTCTAATCAGCCTGGGAGCTTGCTTGCTCTCAGACACAAGCCTTTCCTGGGCTGTTTTAACCCCTTCTATCTGGGAGTGGGTAGCCACCCCGCTGCACCCCCATAACAACACAGTTTTTCTTTCCACACATTACAGACATGTGCATATGGAATAACTCATCCCAGGGGCAATGGATTCTTTCTAAAAGTGTGTGTGGGAGGGGAAGACCCCACCCCTTCTTTGGCCCCACCCCTTCCCCCTGAGGCGTCGCTCCCCAGCCAAGCCAGAACTGGGATGGGGGGGGGCCCAAGAGCAGCCCCCGGCCCTTGTCCGCACCCTCCCTGGCCAGGATAGGTGGAGGGTCCACGGCTCTCCAGAGCTCCCGCACAGCTCTTACACCGACTCAGTTCTGGCTTCTGGTTCGGTCTGGGGGTGGGGTCTCGGGGGCTGAAGAGCTGAGGCCAGGCCATGGTAAGAGCCACCCAGGCAGCTGTTGGGAGTTGTGCGCTGGGCAGAGGGCCCCGGAGATGATGACATAGACAGGGCTGCTCTCAGTCCCCTCCGCCCCAGACAGGTGGAGGGTCTGTGAATCCCCACAGCTGTCAGGGTCCCTGGGCAGTTCTGACCCAGGCCTGGCTCCAGCTTCTGGCCTGGCTTGGGGGATGGAGCCTTCGGGGGGGAGAGGGGAGGAGCAGGGGCGGGGCCATGGTGAAAAGTGGATGAGCCAGGTCTGTCCACTTTCAAAAGTGGGAGGGCCGTGGCCCCTTGACTCCTCCCACTTCCCGGCTCATGACTTATCCTGTTTTTGAGTTTGTTGCGATGGTCTGTAATAGACCCCCACCAGTAGTCCTCCTGGACTTCAGTTAGTTGCACGTTGATCCCTTTGTAGTCAAGATCCTCTAGTTTTGAATGATCAATAACTAAAACAAGTGTCTCTTACTATAGAGCGCCACCTCTCAACCTCTCTACCCACCATATCTTTCTTGAACTGGCTATAAATAGATATATCACATCCAATCGTGAATCATCTTGCCAGATGTCAATAATGCCTGTTATATCTCATTTCTTCTCATCAGTGAGAATTTCCAATTCCTTTTGGTTATCCAGACTCCTACCCTTGGTATATAAGATACTGACAAATTTGTTTTCCTCACATTCTTTGCCACACCAGTTGAGTTGTTGTGACATACTGAGTTTGAGTTTGCACTGAATTTGTCGTCTTACCACTTTTCACTTGTATTGATAGTTTTTAATGTCTTCCTGATCAGTCCAGCTACTCTCCAAATGAGAAGATTAATTCCTCTTGTGAGATGCAGGACATCCTGTTCATACAGACCCCTGTTCCACTGGAATGTGACTCAGTGTTCAATAAAACCAAAAGCCTTCAGCTTCACATCAATCATGCAAACAACTATTAACCTGCAGGTTTAAGATTTGCAGTCATGTTAGTCTGTATCCATAAATAAGACGAGGAAGACTTGTGGCACCTTAGAGACTAACCAGTTTAATTAACCTACAGTATTTTCTCCTTCCTCTAGCTTGGATCAGAAGGATCTCTGAGACGATCACTAGGACTTTCTTCTTCTTAGCTCCCTCTCAAGATCCCTGAAGAGTTCTATAATTTGTGTAGTTCTACATGATGATGAATCATCACCAGTGGAGAGTTTTCAGATGACTTCATAATTTTGCATAACCTGGCTGTAGCATCTCGTGTTTTCACTCCAAGAAGACAGCACGCCATCCTGTTGTCCTTTGTTGAACTCTCTGTCTATGCATCTTAATATGGAGTCACCAGTGATGACTGTGTGCCTTAGAATGACCGAAGAAACTTTCTTGGTAGCTGCTTGCTTCATATCAGAAGAAAGCCCTTCAGGTATATCCCCTTCTAGCTTTCTATTATGTTCCTCCAGTCCAGAGGAAGGTTCCTGGATAGCCGACTTACCCTGTATCTGATAACAATTTGATATTTATAGCTGGGTTGAATGCCTTTGGGTTCTCCTTTCCTTCTTTGTCACAAATCACGAGTCTGCTTTTTTCAATTTTTACTCTCTCCAGTTCATTTATTACTGATCTGTCCTCTTGTGGGATATGTGACAATGATTTCGGAATCTGGTTGTCCAAGAAGTCATCATCTTTTTTTTATGATGATACAGTGCTGAAATTTGTGCTTCCAGATGTCATGCGTTTTCCTCCAGTATGGCCACCGTCTTGCACTTCATGCTTTGAAAATCTCTTCTGTCTTTTGGCAGAAAGGAAAACACAGTATTTCCAAAGCCAGTCACAGCAGTTTGTTCCCTCATTGTTCATACATGCTATGTGGTGTAGAAGGAACCACACCCCTTCTCCAAACTAGGGTGACCAGACTGCAAGTGTGAAAGATTGGGACAGAGGGTGTGTGTGTGTGTGGGGCGGGGGGGTGGTGGTGGTGGTGGTAATGGGAGCCTATATAAGAAAAAACACAAAATCAGGACTGTCCCTATAAAATTGGGATATCTGGTCACCCTACTCCAAACTCCCATTATCTGCCACTTGTTCACCCACTTAGGAATTCTAACAGGCTTCATTTCAAATATCTGATAACAGTGTTTCACAGACGTGCAAAGCTACTGTTCTTTTGCTGAGTGAAGAATGAATTGCATTTCTCTTGAAATCTCTTCTTAATGGATTTGTTTTCAATGTATAACTAGCTTGAAGAGACAATTCAGACTAGCAGTCATTTGACTGATGTTGAAATAGTGATAAGTACTCCATTTAATAAAATAACAGTGCTTTGCTGTTGTACATTGCTTTTCCTCTGAGGATTTCAAGACACTTTGAAACATTAATGAATTAATATGGAAATACTCCTGCTAGTTAAGTAGGTATTATTAGCTCCATTTTACAGATAGTTAGCAGAAGCATAGAAAGGTTAAGCAACTTGTCCAAGGTCACAGAGTAAGGCCCTGATCCCTTAAGGAAATCTCTGAGTGGATCCATGTGCCTGTATAGAGATATGTTGACTTCACTGGGGTTCTGAACAGATGGATGGGCTTGGTTACAGAGAGCCCCTTGATGAATCAGGGCCTAAAATTAGTGGCAAAGCAAGAAATAGGACCCAGGAACCCTGACTCTGTTTTTAAAATTTGTTTCCAAATGTCAAGCTCCAAGATAATTCATACTAAGTGTGGTGACAGGGTTGAAGGGTTTGATTTGTTGGAACCATAGAACCCAAGAGACCTGTAAGCATTTGCTTCATATCCACTGACATCTCCTGTCCAGTCAGCTCAGCTAGTCATATTTTAGCAGTTATTTTGCACCATATATATTAATGGCAACTTGGACAGTTACAAAGGGCAGTAAGTTTGTTCTGTGAGAGAGTTTTAAAATGGAAAGAATCCAGAAATGATGCTGTGGGAGGAAATCATCTCTCTCCCAAGGAAAGCTAGCACTCAATTCTGCAGGCAACAAAGCATCCTCAGCTCCTTCTGAGTAAGCTGGGAGTTTAGAGTGCACAGCACCTTTTAGGGGGTTCTCAGCATCTTGCAGGATCAGGCCACTGAGCTATAATGTTAAGCATCACGTTTCATTAATACTGGTCTTTCTACCAGATGGAAGTAAGTGACAACTACTCCGGTTGTCAAGCACAGAAACCTGTGTCCATCGCACATCCCCGGTCAGCGGCTTGAGCAATCCTCTTAAAACTCAATTATGCAATAGAAATCCCAGTGCAGGAGGTTGAGCGTGTTAGCTCATTTACATTGATCAAAAAGCTGACCTTCGGGGGGACTTTTCATAGCCATTTTTGATCGAATGTGTTCTATGCCTTGGATCAGCTGCCACCTTGCAAGTAATCCACTTAAGAGGATGTTTTCCAGCTTTTAAATAGCCACAAGCTGTGGTTCAGCTTGCATAGAAATTACATGTGTACTTAAATTCTGTACAACTGATGAGTTAAGAGCAAGTACTCAAAACCAGTGCCGATCGACCTTTGACTAAAATGTGTAACCATTATAGCCGTCCTCTCTCAGTGGAACATTCTTTGTTTATTAGACATATAATGTCATTTGGCCGTGCTAGAACAGAATAATAATACATAAATAAAGACGATATCCATCCATGTATCCTGGAATCTTGAAGGATCCCACAGGACTCTCTAAATGTAATGAAAATATATTTATATCTACACATCTATATTCATATCCTGTAGTATTATAATTTCATCTAAAATAAAAATGCAGCCTCCTTCGGGGTGGAATGCAGCAGCATAAAAGGGGAGCCACAGCACAAAGGTTTAGTGAAATTGAAATGGAACGGGACTGAAGAAGACAGAATACACTGACCAAAGTGTCTGATCAAGGAGTCTGACTAGATCACTATGGCCTTATATCTTGAATCTGACAATGATGAGATTGCTTTAAGAACACCTGGACATATGACTCCTTAACTGTTTTTATGGCACAGCCACTTTTGCTTAAACATTGACCGAATTTCCCTCCGTTTTACTCAATTTTGAAAATGTCACGCTCTCTATGGCTCAAAGTTGGATCCATTTTCACATAAAATTGAGTTTAGTGGCATGAATGCTCACAGACATGGGATTAAATTTTTTTTGGAGAATAGTCACAGCGAGAAAACTTTGAATATGTGCACTGGAACCTGCTTTTGAGAGCTATGTCCAGGGAATAAAAATGTGACTTGTATGTTTAATCAAACTGACTGACAGATGCTGGCTAACAAGTGCTTATAACAATCAGCTCATGAACAACCTACAGAGACAGATTTATTTTTCACAGAAAGAATTTAGTGAGTAACTTTGAAAAATGAATAAATAGAAGAAAACATCAAACTGATGTGTGGACAGTTCACATTGGGCTTAAATTCACAAAATAAATGATTTGCTCAGCTCTAACGGCCAAAATAAACCTGCTCTGAAATTACTGGCACAACGTGGGTGAGCTAGTCTGACATGGAAAACACCCCAGGCTAACCTGAGCAAGAGCGCTGACAAATCCAGGAATATACTAATAAGTTAACACACTTAGAAAGCATGTTTGTTTGAGTTTGTTCTCTTTCCCTGAGGCAAAATGGAAGTAAGAAGGTCAAAACATTACTCCTTGCACTGGGAACATTTCATACACTTCTAGGAGTTTTCCCAGGGGTTGCGATTGCTCATGATAGTGAAAATCCTAATGACATTTTGTGCACACAAAGGCAATCTGAGGTCCTGGCAGAGCTGCATGTGAGGCTCCCCATAGCTTCTCTCCTATAGCCATAACCCACTCCAAAGCCCATTCGCTTCTTGGCTTGGCAGTAGCAAGGGCCACCCACTTAAGAGCTGTCTGTTGGGTGGTGGGTGACCTGCTGCTGCTAATCTTTGGGCAAGCTGGTCCTACCCTCCTCCCTGAAGTTCATTGCACCATCTTCTGGAAGACTGGGGTCTGTTCTGGAAGAGGGAAAACTTGTTTCTTGCCCACCTATGCAAAGGATTCTGTGGGTGAAGGACACCTGTTGGTGAAGAATACCACCTCAGCGGAGCAGTGGTAGGCTAGCATCAGTGAGACATCACTCTCACCCTCCACACTCATAGAGCCCTGTGCTAGGATGACGTTGTTGGGAGGCTCCCTTCCTCCCTTTACCCCCTCCCCTCGAGAAAGCAAGTTTCAGAGTTAAGATGCAGGGTGAGTCACGCTTTTCAGAGCTGTTTTTCAGGATGCCGAGATAGGCAGACCTTGGTAACACTTATGTCACATTTTTGAGCTTTTCTTCACAGCCAAGGGAGACTAGAAATGTAAGGGTTTTTTTTTTTTAATGAAAGCTGGGACTCTGATCTCATCAAGTGACTCCAGCCAGGGCCCGAGACATAGGCCTACAATGCCTGTGCCTTAATCTGATCCTGATCTCTCCGCGAACACCTTACTCAAAGGGATTAGCAAGGCTTGTTATAGTACCATCTTGTCGGGGATGGTGGGGAAGGGGGGAAGATTTACAGAAGGGCTGAATAACAGTCAGTCCGATGGGACCTCTGGATGCACTGCACTTCTGGAAAATCAGGCCAGTTTTTTAGGTGTCTAAATGTGGATGTAGACACACATTTTTGAATATGTTGGCCTTTGTACATGTAAAGTGCTTTATCATCATTAGACAGGCAGATAGCATTGTGATGCTGTCTAATGGTTAAAGCTGAGGACTGGTGGCCACGACGCTTGGTTTCCTAAGTTCCTAGCAAGCTTTGCAAATGACTTTCTGTGTGTTCTTGGGCAAGTTACATAGTGTGTCTTGTCACAGTGTACTTCTTAAAGTGGGTAGGTGCTTATCAAGCTCACAGAGTGTGAGGAAATTGATTTGATTTCTTTACAGAGGCTCAGATACAGAGGTCCTGAATACATGTGAAGGGTTTTTTCATTATTATTATTATTATTATTATTATTATTATTATTATTATTATTAATTTATTATTTATTAACTGCACAATCGAAAGCAATGGTCCAAGATGAATAAATCATTTATATTAATGAAAGAGAAGACAAGTTTTAACTAGAGGCAGCCTCCTCAATGACTGTAATTCACCACTCTCACAGTTCAGCAAGTTTTAATTGGGGGGATTTTAGTTTCCTCCCAGGCAACCCCCCAAGTCATCTCATTAATTTCCATGGATCTTTATGTTGTCAGGAGATATTTGGCTGGAATTCTCAGGGAGCTTCTAATTTGTATAATGCTGAGGTGCCTGATTGTACAGATCATAGTTCGCATCTGCTGGGGTGATTGATAAGTGCTGTGCTGTGACAGGGCCTGGAGAGTGAGACGAAGCACAAAGGTTTAGAATTAAGTGTTTTTTTTCTTTTCCATAGCAAAGGACAACCAGGCCCAAGGCTGCAGTTAGCACAGACTGAAGAGATGGTGAGAGAAATCAGAGCAAAGTGCTGACTTAAGGGCATTCCCTTGACTTCCTAACACCTGGCACTTTGAATGTGCATCCCTAAAGCTCCCAAAGTGCTTTATATATATAGTGTTTTCCAGACAGGAACAAGGCTGACTGAAGCACCTCTCAGATGCCCTCCTAAAATGCCCAAGATTCAGCATTTCTCCTTTCTCTTCCCTGTACCATGAACGTACGTACCACAGTTTGCTCTGCCATGCTAGCTATGGTATGTGTACGAACTGGGAGAATTTGGCCCTATGTGAGGCTGGAGGAGGAATGTGTTCTGAACTGGTGTATGTGAACAAAGTTGAGAAGAGAATAGTGGCTACAATTAAAAAGGGTGGGGGAGGAAGGGTGCTTGTGGTGAGTTACAGTAATGGGAGATTCAGCTTGATTCTCCAGGGCATCTTAGCACCACAGAGCTTTCCCAATATGCATCGCCAGAGCGTGAGCTGTAAGCCTCCTGTTATCATTTCAGCTCTTCTGTTACAATGTGGTGGGCCATGCAGCTTTGAGATAACTGGTTCTGTACTAGAATACCATCCCCCACCACTGGAACACAGCTACCAGTGGGGTAGCGTGCAGCAGGTACTGCACATGGGAATGCTTCCCCACAGGAAATGAAGAATACTGTCTCCATTTGGTATTGCAGGGGAAATACAGGCAGAATGGAATTTGGCCTGGTAACCACTGTTCACTTTCCCATGCTTGAGATATTTAATCATAGGGAGATCAGATAATAACTGTGAAAAAATGGGATAGAGCTTGGGGTAATAGGTGCCTATATAAGAAGAAAATCCCCAAAACAGGACTGTCCCTTTAAAAATGGGACATCTGGTCACCCTATTTAATCACCACAAGTAGCTAAAACTTCAGCTTTACTCCTCAGCTCCACCTTGATCCTCAACACCATCCTAGTGCATTTGACACTAGCTGAAGAGAAAGGATTCCCTCCCTCTACTGGATTTCCACCACCATGTCCTGCAGCATCCTGGCTTTTTCTTATGGAAGTGTAATGCCAGCATGTGTAGTCATACCAGTGCAAGCTTTGATCGAGCTGGAGTGCCAATCAACCTGGGACCATGGTTACATACTTGAGTGGCTACCCTAGACTGCTGCAGCTTCACTGCTATTTTTTAGCAAGCTAGTTCAGGTATGCATGCACATACTACATTCACATTTCTGTTTGCACTGTAGATGTACCCTTTGACTCCCATCTCAGTACTGATTTACCCCTGCTTAGCTTGAGAGTTCTGATAGAATCAGGGAGGTTACAAAATTAGCAAAAGATTATTTGCCAACTTTAATTTTTCATTGACTAGTGATTCATAGTGTTCTGTGGCACAAATGCCCTGTTTGGTTCATATGTAAACTGATTTTGGCAGGGAGATAAATCTTGCAGTTGTCGTTCTCAAATTATGGCTAAAAATAAATAGAAGCTATCTTTGCACTCCAAGAATTAAGCTAGTATTATGTTGGGGAATTAATCACAGCTGAATGTCTAAACTGATGCTAACGAGTGCTCAATGAATCTACAGAACCCTTTCAGTTTGTCTTCTGATGGCATTTATTTTAGTATCACAGTAATAATGCTATTATTAGAGCCAAAAATCCAGTGTCTGGGAACATTATAAATATCTAGTAGCAAAACACTATCGTCAACAGTTTTGAATGTGTCAGGTCATTTTGGGTGCCTCAACTTAAGACACATGTATTAACTGACATCGTCTCATGTTGGGCACTCAAAATCAGTAGATGCAGCTGGAGCTTTGGTCTCGAGAGGTTTACCTATAGATATAGAAAGAGAGTTTGTTTGGATTCCCAGACTCCTTTTCTAATTAGTAGAGTCCTGGATTCTGCTTTGCCACTAAATCACTGTGGGACCTTGTCCAAGTTACTTACGTCAATATTTTCAGATGTGGCCTCTGATTTTGGGTATTTCATTTTTTGGCTGACCAATTAAAGTAACTTTGAGACTGGTATTTTCAGAGGTATTGGATTACCTGCATCCCCTGTGGACTTCAGGTGCCCAGCACTTCTGAAAACCCATGCCATAAGTATCAAGCTGTCTGTCCAGAAGCAGAAACCATTTCTGAAAATTTGACCTTAATTCCTCTATGCCTTAGTTTTCCCAGCTGTAAACTGGGGATAGTACTTGCCTACCTTTCAGGGATCATGAGGCTTTATGTTTGCAAAGGGCATTGAGATCATCGGATGAAAGGTGGTAAACTTAGAGTGTCCCATAATTAATTAAATAATTGGACCAGAGACACAGTGAAGAATGAGGGGTTGTGGGATTAAACCAGGGTCTTCCACATCACAGGAATATCCTAATCACTAAAGGTAATAAGTGAGGCCACCACCACCTCCAAATGTCTGTGTGAAGTTAAGCAGATTTCCAAGCCATCCCTGCAGCAGCTTAAGTGCCTAAGCTACCTGACACCAGGAGAAGGGTTCCCTGTTGCGGATCACAAGCGGAGATTGGCATCTAATTCAATGAGAGTGACTAGATTTAGTATACATCCTTCCTGTCAGCTCCCCACCTAGCTCTTGTAGATCCCATTTCAGGTGCCTCTCTCTCCCCGTGTGTTTTGTAGGGAGCTTAGACATGTAACTTGAGCTTTATGGATTCCAGTGATTTTTTTCAAGGCACCTGAAAGTTAGTCATTGCAATACGCAAGTGCCTTTGTGGATCTAAGCCACAAGGAATAAAGATCTATTCGACCACCATTCTTCTGTAGTGAGGTAGCTTTGTAAATGTAGCTTTTTTGTGGAATATTTTTTTCAGGGTTATTGCCAATCTGGAAATTTATTTTCTTGAATGTGATTTTTAGATTCAATATTTACCTTATGCTTAGTGCATATAGGCTAAGGTGGAGTTGCTGAATTGCTGTTGGCCAAAAGATTTTTGAAATGCACACTGTTGTACATAATGTTATAATTTACTTTTTTTCAATCTAGAGACAGAGCAGAGCAGGAAATCTATTTCAGAGCTGCTTCTGAGCAGACAAGGTTGTCTAAAAGCTCATTAGACTGCTGTGTTCATATACAAGTTAACAATTTATCAGGAAAAAACAAGTGGATACTTCATTTTTTATTCAGTGTCCAAAAGTGTCCAAAAATTCCATTCAAGCCCATTTTCAATCAATAATCACAATCTTAGAAGAATTCCTTGGGTCTTTCTTTCTTTCTTTCTTTCTTTCTTTCTTTCTTTAACTGTTCAGCTATTATTTAGTCAGACAAGCATGAAAAATCTTCTCTTGAGCTGAAATAAAAGTGTTCATTTTTTGTGTGATCACATAATTCAAAAGAGGCTAATTTTTAAAACCTCAAACCTTGGCTCGTGGCCACACTCAGCTGGTTGATACACTTGCTATTTTTGCTACATGTGAGCTTACTACTTCTGGAAGCTGCTGCCAGAAGACTTCACTCTATTATGCTTTGCACTGTGCCGGTACAACTTGGACAACAGCAATGCAATCTTCCCTGCACCGCAGTACTTCAGTGTGCTTCTGCTGGGACCTGGAGGGACCATCTCTGTGTTTGAGGGGGTATTTAATCTCTTTGCCAATTCAATCCTTGACATCTCTGATGAGTCTGCTAATAATGGTGCCAGTTGTGGTGAATCAAGTTTAGGAACTTGTACAGTGACTGCTGAGTGAACTGGATTCAATTCACACTGTCCCCAGACAGCCATCAGTTGGGTGGTAACTTCCAAGCACTGTCATTCTGGTCAGATTGGACTAGCTCCCTTGAGGTAAAAGGCTCCCTGTACCATTATCCTTCCCTTCAGACCTACAATGTCTAAAGTTGCATGGGTAATTAGAGTATGATAACCAAATACATGCATTTGGCTATGAACTTAAGTCCGGGAAGAACCTGGTGGGAGGGTTGAGAGGATTGTTGCAGCTTAAGGTGGATGGATGAGGGTTCAGGAGCGTTTTGTGAGCTAGGAGGGTAGCTATCTATGTCAGCTAGGAATGAGGTGTCAGGCTTGTCAATGCTGACCAGAATTTTTCTGCAGTTTCCCTCCAAAAGACAGACGTGCCCAGATCTCTCAAGTACTCCTTGTTTCCCTACACAATACTTTAGGTAATGAATACAAATACTCAGTTTGAAATTGCAAGTGGAGCGTGGGGGACTTAAGTAGACAGAAGGTAGTTGCCTACATCAGATTAGGTCAAGACATTAGGGATAAGAACTGTAGCTCTTCCAAAAAGTGCCATGGGATCTTCAAATGCTACAAGTAATGAGGACCTTGGTTTTTATTAGACTGAGTTTAAATTTTTGTTCAAAACCATTTTTGATGGAAAATCGTCTTTTTACAGGATTGAAACTTTTTGTAGAAATTGCCCCCCTGTCCCCAACTCTGTTTTTTGATGATGAAATCCCCCTTAAATCTACAAAAATGGTGGTTTCCACACCCTCTGCCCTTTACCTCTCCCTTTTTTCCTTCTTTCTTTTCCCAATTTGTCACTACAATGGGGGAACCCAAATAAAAATTTTCCATTTCTGTGTGAATCACAGGATAGCATTTCTGTGAGAATCAGCTCTAGTTTTCATTAGATTATTATAGTGTAGAGTTTAGAAAATATACAATGTGCATTAATCAGTATTTTTTATTGACTTCACCCAAAAGGTAGCAATTCTTATGACATTGGTTGGTTCAGGGCCACATACTGAATTGTTGGTTTAGGGCCACATACTGAATTGCCAATACCCTACATTCCAGAACTATGAGTTCTCTTTTTAGGTTACACATCCATGTACTAACCAGGCCTCTCTGTGATTAGCTTGTGAAATAATCATAATCTCAGGTGGTCTGGTTGTAGGCAGCCTCTTTGAGAAGGATATACTACCTAGATGAGAGAATATCTAGGCAAGGACAGAATAGTAGCCAAAAAGTGACAAAGATTCTAAATCCAGCTTTGTTTGAAGAGTCAAGAATATTTTTTTGCTTGATACTTTTGAATTGTAAAGACTCCAGACGAAAGAGAGTATGCAAACACAGGCATGTCTACTTTATATATCAGTCACAATATGTGTGAAATTATAAATTAGGAAGGGTGATATTTTACTATTTCAATTCATACTGTAAATATTATTAAATGTTATTAAATAGACTCTGTTCTTGTGGTATAGCCATAACTTTCTCTGAAAGTGGTAAAACAAAAAATGGCAACTGCAAATTAAACATTTTAAGGTTTTTGATACAGTTCTGTTAAGATAATTAATAAAACATTTGCAAACATTGATGCAAAGTATCCAGATTCCCAGACATTTGTTGCATAAGTTTAGGTTAGTTGTGTGAACGAGTTTTTTTTGTTTTTTTTTGTTTTTTTTCTTTTTTGCTGTGGGTGTCTAGTCCACTGCAATCCTCAAACATATCTTTGTTGTGTTAGCATAATCAGTGACTTGGACTTTCACAAGTTTCATCATCAGGGAATATATTTTAGTTCAGACATAAGAATTAAGATACCATATAAAAAATGGATTTGAAGACTGAAAATTGACTACAGGTTTATTTAATCTATTCTGTGCCCTTCCACGCTTAATATGGGAGCGTGGAAGGGCACAGAATGTGGATAACAGAATGTGGATAACACTCAGCTGTAGATCTTTTCCCTACTGAACCTGTATTTACTGGTTCCTTTGCTTTTTTTGTGTGTTTGGCAGAGATGGAAATGAACTGGCTGCAATTCAGTGAAGAGCAGTGTAAATGACGATCAGTCAGGGAAGAATAGGATGGGAGTTTTGCCTGCCTCATCTTGTATGGCACCTTGTCCTTTCATACCACTGTATAGTAAGAAACCACTGCGCGGCTAATCTCCGTCTGGAGAGGGAAAAAATCAAACAATCTGAAGATGGCTGCATGGCCATGCCTGGGGCTAACCTATAGGCAAACACATGAATGTCTACGTCCACGTGAGTCCTTTGTTTTCCTAAAGAAAAAAGGTAGAACAAAAATGTTTGCAGATCATGAATGCAAGAGAGCAGAGCCATGAATATTAAGAAAAACATTGTGACTTTTTGATAATATTTGCCCATTTCTACTGACATAAAAATGGCAAAAGAAGATCCCAATGACAGATTCTGGATGTTGTTGTAATAGAAGTAATAAATAACAATAAAGATAAGAATAAGGAAGAACTTGGAGGTCAGTAAGTAGAGTAGGGTGGGGGGAGAGATAGGAACGAGCAATCAAGGAGATGTTGGAGATTTTTGTCCTGGGAGTTTTCTGCTCTGCACTAAATATCACATGGCCAGACCAAGTCTGAATTTATTTACAGTCAGGATTGTTAAAGTTGGCAGTGTGGGCTGCATGTTCAACAAGACAGATTTATGAACTTAAACTCAAGCAAGAGGTTAGACCTTGTATGCTGTTAGCACTAAGGGAGGCCAGTAATCTTGAGGTGAATCCTGCCACACCTGCTCAGCTGTGATAAAAACCACAACACTTCTGATCCCATAAGAACCTACAGCTGTATAGAAAAATGCATAAACAACTGAATTTTAACATACACATTTTATGTATTTATACTTCAACCCCAGGATTATTGCATGTGTACCAGCTTTTATATGTTGCTCATGATGTGTATTGCTTCCTAAAAGCTCTTACTCTGCTCATATAAAATACTAACACTGGTTGGTAGATAGTTTTATCGTTTCTCTCATGACTTTCATTTCTCTGCATGACAGCACTGAAGCATGTGACTGAATGAGAACCTGGAGGGATTTCAAATATATTGGGCTGATATCTTTTTAGAATTTGTGTTATATTGTATTTTGTACTTCTTAAATTTGAAACCATCAGATTGAAAACACTAGTTATGAGCAGAAAATTTACATCTTTCTCAGAGTTCTGGATGGATCAGAGCTATAGCTGCCTGCTTTATTGTTTAAGACAGGCCTGCACAACTCAGAAAGCAGCGAGGGCCACATTACTGCAAAAAAACCCAGCTGCAGGCTGAAAAGCCCCGCCCTTGCCCTGCCCCCATCTGCTGCCCCCAACCCTCCCATTTAGCTTGCCCCACCCCTACTCACCCCCCACGGGCTGCACAGTGAGCCCGTGCGGGCCGCATGTGGCCCCTGGGCCCCATGTTGTGCAGGCCTGGTTTAAGACAAAGAGTTTTTTCCTTTAGCACTGCAGGCCTGCGTTAATAATATACATCAGGTCTTTACTAATGGAAACATGTTATATAAATTATTTCCCACCTGTCTCACCAGATTGGTAAATATCATTTTCCACACTGTACAGATGGGAAAACTGAGGCCAGCGATTAAGTAACCCACTTAGCGAGCTGAAGGCAGACACAGGATTAGAAAACCCAAACAAGTTTCTTATTCCCAACTCATGCTCTGTTCACTACACAGCACTGCATCTCTGAGTTCAAGCCTGTCACTGATTTGCAGCTGCAGAGTGACATGTCCTCAGCAGAAAGACCATAGCTGGATTTTTCTGAACCCAGACAGAATTTTTAGAACTGCCTTTTGGAAAATTGTATGGTGACCTGTAAACTTCACAAACTTCAGCTATATGGAATGACTGAGAGAATAAATATGAACCCTCTCCTACTGATTCACTTTTCTGATTTTAGCTGCATCCTGAAGGATTCAAAAGCTGGTTGATTTAACACAAAGCATCACTTCTATTGTCAATAAACATTCTTCAGCCTCAAATGACAACAAGCTAGTGCATTATGATTAATTACATCACCCATACTACAGGTGTTGATATTGTTTGATGCTGATTATGAAGATATCTGCTATCCAGGTGGTCTCTTTATTATAAAAAGATAGTAGCGTAATAAACCAGAAATTGAACCAATGAGAAAAAAACCCTCATACTTGAATGCATTAATCATTTTTAATAAGCTTAGCCAGCTCAGCACTGCTAATCAGCTGTGGAGTCCTTGCTTTGAAGAAGCAGCAATTCAGTTGTATACCCAGTAGGGTAAATAAAAGATAAGCCAAGAGAGATGGAGGACGTTTGTAAATCTAAAAGCTTTAAAGATTTTGCCAAATGTTACACACCTGATAAGGTTTTAGAAATTGTATCACTCTAACAAAGAGAAGGTGCAGTTATCTTTTATTAACACAGAGATATAACATTCAGATGACGCTGCAATCATCAAAGAAATAGCTGGTTATTTAGAATATAGTGCAACACTCTTTTGCTAACCCCTGTATAGTTAAGTTCTAGATCCTTCCAGTGCACTGTAATGTTCACATTGCAACTGGGGTAACAGAGCCTGATCCAAAGTCCACAGACATTGTAGTTTTTCCACTGACTACAGTGGGCTGCAGATCAGGCCAATAGCAACACCTGAAGCTTAGCAGGATACTGTTTGAAAAAATGTTGTCAAGAGGTTTCACTGTATTTTCAACGTCTAAAAATCTGTTTTATCCTATCCTAGCCCATACAATCCATTGTACTTCAAATTCCCTAATAATAAATACAAATACAGTATTTAGATAAAGGCTCATTTCACTGTGTCTACACAGCATGGTCTATTTAGTTTATTCTCCACTGTACTTCTTTTCTAATATCATAAATGCTTGTTTTGTTCTCCTTTAAGATCAGATTCTGCAACCCTTAGCAATTCCTGTACTTTTACTATCTGAGTTTCCCTCACAGATTTTCTCACAAATTTCATCCCATTGACATCATTTTATCAAATTTCATCATCATGAACATTATATCTTTGGGACTAGTGGATGTTCAGCTCTGCCCCGCAAGGCAGTGGAAAAGTTTGGCAGCATCCTAGCATCCTGAGCAGCCCTTTTCAGGATAGCACTGCTCACCATTTTTAAGGGAGGGGACTAGAAACTCTACTACTACTAAACATTGCCTGCCCCATAACATCTGGCCAGACTACTGCAGCTGGAAGATCATCCTACAGCATTTAAAAAAACAAGAAAAGAATCATTCTAGGAACATGGAACCTCCTCACTCTTATGGACGGAGGCGATGCACAAAGGCCTGAAAGAACTGCTCATGTTTCCAGAGAATTTGTCCAGGACAATATTGATCTTGCAGCACTGTGTGATACTAGATTGGCCAGAAAAGGTTCTATGAGTGAGCTAGGAGGCAACTATACATTCTTTTGGAAAGGAAAAGCAGAGGATGAAGACAGGATCCATGGAGTTGGATCTGCAATTAGAACATCTTTCTTGACACAACTTCCTGATTTCTCTGTTGCCCTGAATGAACGGCTCATGGAACTTCAATTCTTTGTGGAATGTCACTGTCATCAGTGCCTATGCACCTACACTGACGAGCACAGAGGAAAGCAAGGAACAGCTCTACTCTGATCTGGACTCCATCCTCAGATCAACCTCTGCATATGACAAGCTCATCCTGCTGGGAGACTTTAACGCTAGAGTTGGTAGAGACAGCAGTGACTGGAGAGGTGTGATAGAATGACATGGAGTGGGAAAGATTAACAGCATCATAGGCTGCTCATCACTAACACCAACTTTAGGCAAAATGATAAATATAAAATGACATGAATACACCCACTAAACAATGGCACCTGATTGACTATGTTATCATCCGCCAGTGAAACATCTGGAATGTCAGACTTACCAGAGCCATGCATGGTACAGAATGCTGGACAGAATACAGATTGGTAAGAGCATTGCTCAACTGCATATAATCCCCTCACTGTGCAAGCATCTCAAGCTCAACAGAACAGCCTTCAATATAGAAAAGCTTGAACACTTTGCCTATCAGCTGCAGTTTCAGCAATCACTTGATGACAAGCTTTTCTTATGCCCACCATTCACTGGCAACTCAACAGAAAAATGGAACCAGTTCAAACATATGATTATTGATGCAGCTAAATCAGTGCTTGGGCCAAAGAAAACGGTTCATCAGGATTGGTTCGATGAGAACAATGAGGACATTTCCAAACTCCTAATTGACAAGTAGAAAGCATTTGTTGACTGGCAGAATGATCTCACTTCCATCTCAAAGAAAGATGGCTGAAGTACCTACAGAGCAAGGGTCGTTTAAACTGAGGAGATTGGAGGATGAGAAGAAAACTGCAGAAGTTCAACATTATGCAAAGATATTCTCTGGCTCTCTCAAAGCAGTCTACAGACCTTCTAAATTTGGCACAGCTGCCCTGAAGTCAGCAGATGGCGTAACCTTCATCAAAGGATTTTGACCTTCCTCCATCAGTTGAAGAGGTCATGAAAGTCATCAAACTTTTGAACTCTGGCAAGGTGTCTGGAAAGGATGGTATTCCAACAGAACTGTGTAAAGTAGTAGGCCCAAAGGATATCAAGGTGTTTCATGACATCTTGAGTAGCATTTGGAAGGAAGAAGTAATGTCCTAAGTCTTCGAAGATACTATTATTGTATCACTGTTCAAAAACAAAGGCAGCAAAGCTGATTGTAGAAACTATAGAGTCATTTCCCTCCTCTATACATCAGGGAAAATACTAGCTAACATTCTACTGGATGGACTCATTGCAAACATATCTGAGAATCTTCAAAAAGTGCAGTGTAGTTTCAGACCAGGTCATAGTACTATGTACATGTTTTTTGTCATAAGGCAAGTCCAGGAAAAATGTTTAGAATAGAACATGGATGCAGTCTTTATTGACCTGACCAAAGCTTGTCAGCAGATACTGTCAACAGAGAGGGACTCCATGCTATTCTACAAAAACTGGGCTGCCCAAGAAGGGTCATACAAGTCATCCGTCTGTTCCATGACCATGTGACAGTACAAATACTCTCCAGTGGTGACTCTTCTGATGCATTCGAAATCTTGAATGGAATGAGGCAAGGCTGCATACTTGCTGCAGTGCTGTTCAACATATTCTTTGCCTTTGTCCTCAGCCATGCCACAAGGGACTTGGATCAGGGCTGCCAATTTGATGGCTCCCTCTTTGATCTTCAAAGACTCATGCTAAGACCAAGACATTGGAGAGACTTCTTGTCAAGGCACTTATCACAGATGACTGTGCCTTGATGGCCCATAGACATGATGACCTTCAGGTCATTGTCAATAGGTTTTCTGACGCATCCTAGCTCTTTGGACTTACCATCAATCTCAGTAAGACAGGGGTCTTTTTCCAACCAGAACCTCATTCCAGTGTCCTAGCACCAGCCATCTTCATGCACGACGTGCAGCTGAAAAATGTGGATCCGTTCGAATATTTGAGTAGCACCATCTCGAGTGAAGGTTCCCTTGATAAGGAAATTTCCTCCAGAATCAGTAAAGCCAGCCAGGCTCTTGGCTGACTCCAAACAAGAGTTCTTAACCAACACCATATTCCTCTCTCCACCAAATTGAAGATCTACAATGCAGTGGTTCTAACATCTCTCCTATATGGATCTGAGACATGGACTTTTAATAGATGGCACATTAAACAGCTTGAGTAATTTCACATGCGTTCCCTCTGCTCAATAATGAACATTGACTGGCAGGACAGAGCGACCAATATTAAGGTCCTTGAGAGAGCAAACAATCAGCATTGAGGAAATGCTACTGAGAGCACAACTTAGATGGACTGAACATGGCAACAGAATGGAAGACCAGTCTCACAAAATGGATCTTGTATGGGGAACTGAGTCAGGACAAAAGAAAGGATTGTTGGTATAAGTGCTTCAAAGATAAGAAGAGCAAACTCAAGTGGGCTGGCATCAATCTCAATGAACTTGAGCAAATGGCTCAGAACAAGGCTCACTGGTACTTTCTGACAAGATCAACGTGCAACAGGTTCAAGCAGGATCGACAAAATTGTCTCCAGACTGCATGTGAAAGGCTGCATTACCAAGCATCACAGATATGGACTTTCCCTGCCTTCAGTGCTGCCAATTCTGTGCATGAGGGTTCAGACTTCAGAGTCATATGCGTAGCTATAGATGAGAATTGCAACAATATTGCCATCATCATCAGTGATGGACCATCAACACTATCTGAGTTGTTAAACTTAGGATTTTCAGAAAATTGCAGTATACAGAAAAGAAAAAATCGTGTACAGAACTGAAAATGACAGGAGACAAACTTTTCTTTCCTTTCACAAAATTGATGAGTTACTGATGTTTAAGGTAACCTGGTTTTTGATTCTATGGACCTCTCTGGGAGATTCTGTTGGGCCTTTCTCAACCAGATATTACAATCACCTTCATGCAAATTGCCCTGCAGTCATGTTGGTGCATGTCAGGCTAGAGGAGAAGAGAAGGATTTCTCACAGTACTTAGCAATGCTGCAAGCAGCTGTGATTTCATTAGGCTATTAATGTGATTTTTTTTTCATTGCTTGGAAGGTTTTTTTAAAATATATTTTCTTAGCATTGAAACAATTCTTAGTGGAGGATGGGAGATGCACCAAATTTTAGAGTGTTTTCCTCTATTCTGCCATTTTGGGTTTATTGATAAGCAAATCAGGCTTAACGTTGTGTTTTTGTTTGGTTTGCTTTTGTTTTTGAGTTGAAAGTGTATTTTTCTCATTCTCCCCTAATTCTTAGAGAGCTGAACAGATTTTCCTCAGACTTTCCCGTGCCATTTACTTCTGTGATGAAACTGAGCAAGGAATGTTTCAGCCCAAAAGAACAGTTATGAAACATGTGACAATCTGGGGTTCATAGGAAAATCTGGTTGTATATTGTAACTATAACTGTTTTGTTAGCTATTTGCGATTATTCATAAATAGAATTATTGGCCATTCTGTAGGACTCTCTAAGAAGGGACTAGGCTAGACTGGAATTTGGTTTCATAAGTTAGAAACCATTCTTTTCAGAATGTTAGATTTTGTGTAAAATATTACAGCCATGTTGGGATACTCAATTATTATAACCCAGTTATGTCCTTAACATGGTATAACTAGAGTTGGTTTTACATATGTACATGGAATCTTACCACTTCCATAACCAAGTCAAGGCAAAAATGCTACGACAATGTATTTTCTTCTCAGGACAGCAGCACATTTATTGCTCTAAGGTGGTAACCAAGTTTGGATCATATCTCTACAGCAGGGGTGGGCAAACTTTTTGGCCTGAGGGCCACATCGGGGTTCCAAAATTGTACAGAAGGCGGGTAGTGAAGGCCCTGCCCCATATCTGACCCCCACCCACTTCCTGCCCCTGATTGTCCCCCTCAGAATACCCAACCCATCCTACTCCTTGTCCCCTGAACGCTCCCTCCCGAAAACTCCCCAACCACCACCCCAGGATCCCACCTCTTACCCAACCTCCCCTCCTCCCTGTCCCCTGACTGCCCCAACCCCTATTCACCCCCCACCTCCTGACAGACCCCCGGGACTCCCCCTTACCATGCCGCTTACCCCGTCTCCCCGCTCTCCCGGAGCCTCAGTGCGCTGCGTCCAGGAGCAGCCCTGGACAATGCTGCAGCAGCATGGCTCTGGTGGCCCCTGAGCTCTCCCGCTCGGCTCGCCTGAGCTCGTAGCCCCATCCCCTTACCATGCCGCTCACAGCAGCAGCTCAGGCCTTGCTGGAGCCATGCCACTGCAGCGTTGTCCAGGGCAGCTCCTGGACACGGCATGCAGAAGCTCCAGGGGATGAAGGAATGACGTGGTAAGGGGGAGGGGCTGCGAGCTCCGGTGGGCCATGCAGCAGGAGCTCACCCCGCCCCGCCCCCAAACCCCAGAGCGACACCACTGCAGCGCTGTCCAGGGCCGCTCCTGGACGCGAGGTGCTGAAGCTTCAGGAGAGCGAGGAAGGCGGGGGAGGGGCTGGGGGTAGCCTCCCCAGCCAGGAGCTCGGGGGCGGGGTGGACAAAATTAGCTCGCGGGCCAGATGTGGCCCGCGGGCCATAGTTTGCCCAACCCTGCTCTACAGGCAATTCAAACTAAGTTATAACACAGTTGAAACAGGCCATCTGTATTGTGGCTTGCTGCTTGGATATAAAGATGTTGTAACTATAGTTTTCCGGCACTAATGTGGTTACAGATTAAGCAAGACCTAAAATACTGGCAGCTAGTAGGAAATACAGCAACCACTGTGTACGTAAAACGGATGGATATTTCACAACTTCTTGGAATACCTTCAGCAGGACTCATTATGAAGTGGCTTTCAAGAGAAAACCATCTCACTCCCACACTGTTTTCATGCCGATGAACCTCATGCTCCTGAGATGCTGTGATCACAGTAAAGGCTGACACAGGCCCAACATGTTCAAATTAATGATTTCTTCTGATTCAGCATGTTATGCATAGTGATTCAACCTTCATATGGTGACTGTCTGGTGTTATGACCACTGGGTAGAGCATACTTTCCCTTTAAGAGGCACTCTTTGAAGCCCTGCCTGTACTTATATCTCAGAATTCCCCAATGCACTTCGTGTTATCCAGACACACAGGCATTCCCAATCTCTTCCTCAAAGAGCTCTCAGGTTGAGAAAATGTCTTTCTCTTATGGAGAAGAAACTAAGAACAAAATATTTTACAGGTGTGTGCTGCCCCTGTATTAGGTTTGCACTGCTGCCAAAGGCTGTGAGGGAAGGATGTGAGATTATGAATATGATTGGACATGAGTGGCCTAAGTTGTCTAAATTTAAGGAAAGAGGACTTGAAGTCTGTTCAAGGAAGTCACTAAATGGTGAGGCTGAAAACCAACTACTTATCTGTAGGTATCTGGGGTAGCACCAGCAAACTTACTGATTCATGATGATGGCTGGCATTTTGCAGAATACAAAGGCTGATGTGTGGACTGGAGTACAGCTATTAGTTTCTCTGATGGGGTGGAGGTTAGCTGCTTTCACGTCCCCTGGTGGTGCTATGACTGCAGCTTTGCGGACTGTGATTCAAGAGACACATATTTAAATGTACATGACAAAAAAATATATTGTACTTCTCAGAAGAGAAATGGGTTTCTGTACTAGATGACTGGAAGATAGTTAATATAATACTGATTTTAAAAAGGTTCCAGTGGTGATCTTGGCAATTACAGGCTTGTAAGCCTAACTTCAATACCAAACATATTGGCTGAATCCATGGTAAAGAACAGAATTATCAGACAGATGGATCAACACAATATGTTGGGAAAGAGTCAAACATGGCTTTTTAAAGGGGAAATCATGCCTCGCCAATCTATCAGAATCCTTTAAGAGGGGGTCAACAAGCATGTGGATAAGAATGTGTACTTGGACTTTCAGAAAGCCTTTGACAAGGTCCCCCACCAAAGGCGCTTAAGACAAAATAAGCAGTCAAGGGATAAGAAAGAAGGTCCTCTCATGGATCAGTAGCTAGTTAAAAGACAGGAAACAAAGGGTAGGAATAAATGCTCAGTTTCCAGAATGGAGAGAAGTAAATAGTGGTGTCCCCCAAGGATCTCTCCTGGCACCCGTGCGGTTCAACATTTTAATAAATGATTTGGAAAAAGTAGTAAATAGCGAGGTAGCAAAATTTGCAAAATTACTCAAGATAGTTAAGTCCAAAGCAAGTTGCGAAGCGATACAAAAAGATCTCTCAAAACTGGGTGACTGGAGAAACAAAATGGCAGATAAAATTCAGTGCTGATAAATGCAAAGTAATGCACACTGGAAAACATAATCCCTACAAAATGATGGGATCTTGTGATGGGGCAGAAAAGCCCCGCAGTGGGATAGACGGGGTTAATCACTCCCTCTTGGCAGAGGAAGCCCTGCCCCGGAAGTCCTACTGGGCATGCTCACGCTGTCAGAGCAGTATAAAAGCCTGCCAGACTGCTCAGTCTGGGCTGGCTGCCAGAGAGGAAGGACACTTGGCAGAGGCTCCAACCCCCGACTAGGTACAACTTTTGCCGGGGAGAGCTGAAGAACTGGGAGGGCGGATCAGAGGCCAGCAGCGAAGGAGACCCCAGCAAGTGGCTGCGGCTGCAGAGGATCCCAGAGACCCTGGAGGTACCAGAGCCACAGAGGACTGGTGGGAAGTGACCCAGGGAAGGGAAGGTCAGCGTGTTGTGGTTTGGATCCCCGCTGACCCAGATGGGAGTAAGCCGCCTGGACAGGGCCCTGGGTCAGAGCCCGGTGAAGGTGGGAGGGCCCGGGCTCCCCCACCAGGGGTTGTTAACCCCCCCAGTTTTTTTAGCGACTCAACATATTCTCAGAGACTCTGGCCATTGGGCCACACTGATGCAGGGACAGAGTGCATAGAGACTTCGGCTGATAAGCCACACGCTCCCATTAGGGGAGGGACGAGCGAGAGACTCTGGCCATTGGGCCACACGGCTGCAGAGGCAGCGCAGGTAGTGACTTTGGCTGGTAAGCCACACGCTCCCATTAGGGGAGGAGAGAGCGAGAGACTCTGGCCAGTGAGCCGCGCTGTCATAGAGGCCTAAGACAGAGAGATTTTGGCCTCTAGACCGCGGTCACCCGTAGGAGGGGTAGAAAGGGTGGGGTTGCCTCTTGCCCAAGACCCAAGAGGGGCTGACGGGGTGCCAGCCCTGCCACAGATCTAGATAAGCGGTTACCACTCAAGAAAGAGATCTTGGAGTCACTATGAATAATTCTCTAAAAACATCTGCTGTATGTGCAGCGGCAGTCAAAAAGACTAACAGAATGTTAGGAACCTTTAGGAAAGGGATAGATAAGACTGAAAATATAATGCCACTGTATAAATCCATGGTTTGGCCCACACCTTGAGTAGTGCATGAAGTTCTGGTCATCCCATCTCAAAAACAGATATACTAGAATTGGAATAAGTACAGAGAAGGGCAACAAAAATGATTTAAGAGTATGAAACGACTTCCATTTGAGGGGAGATTAAAAAGACTGGGGCTGGTCAGAGAAGATGTGACTAAGGGGGGATATGATAGGGGTCTATAAAATCCTGAACAGTATGGAAGTGTTTGCCCTTCATGTAACAGAAGAACCAGGGATCACCCAATGAAATTAATAGGCAGCAGATTTAAAACAAACAAAAGGAAGTACTTTTTCTTACAGCCTGTGGAACTTGTTGCCAGGGGATGTTGTGAAGGCCAATAGTATGAGTGGGTTCAAAAAAAGAATTAAGTTCATGGAGAACAGGTCAATCAATGGCTATTAGTCAAGATGGTCAGGGATGCAAATCTATGCTGTGGGTGTCCCTACACCTCTGACTGCCAGAAGCCGAGACTGGATAATGGGATGGCTCATTCAATAATTACCCTGTTCTGTTCATTCCGTCTGAAGCATCTGGCACTGGCCACAGTTGGAAGACAGGATGCTGTGCTAGATGGAGCAATTGTTCTGACCTAGTATGACCATTTTGATGTTCTTATGAGTGTTTGATTCCATGCAAACAGCTGCTCTGTGTCATAGGATTCTTATATGAGAAATATATACTTCCCATACTAGCAGAGCTGGTTCCTATATTCCATCAGCAATCAGGGATGCTTTAAGACAGACAAAAATCTCATATGTTCATTCAATGTTGGCTCATCAAGGGCCAAACTTTCATCAATTTTCTCTTAAACCAAAAAAATGTACTTCTCCTTGTGGGTTTCAGAATCAGTATATTGAAATCACTTTAATCATATATCTCTACTGAATTATGGCCCTCCTGCCAACCTGTGGCAGATTTTTGGGGCTTTGCAGCTTGGTTTCCTGTCAGAGGAGATTTCAGGGATGTAACATCTGGGTATATTCTTAGCATTACTTGTTAACCAGTCCCTGAATAGACGTGTTCACAAACAGCACACAAAAAATCGCCTCTTTCAGAAATCTTAGTCAGTGTCTGTTGCAGGAAGTGACTCTGACACAAGAATTGACTTTAGATAGAGACACTAGGGTAGAAAACATCCTCTCTTGCTGTTTGCAACAATTTCTCCAGGGACAAATTTCATCAGCAACTAACAAGAATGCAACATTTCTTCAAAGGCTCTACACTGCTTGCAAGCAAAGAAAAAGAACTAGTAGACCTATGTAACAGTGCCATCTCGTGTTAGCGCAAGTCCTCTTCTCACATCTCTCCTGTCACGTAGGGATTTGTCTGGCAAAGCAATATAATATAGGATTAGTCTTTCTAAATGATCATTGTGGAAAATGATGACAGATGAGACTGACCAACATCCACTCATATAAATGATACCATTGTATTTCCCTGCTTAAAGATATATTAAAGTGAGAGAGCTTCATACAGAATGAACCCTTGCCCTTTTCCAGATCATTCGGTCTCTTGCAGGCTCAAAGCAGTCCTGAACTCCAGGAGGTACTTCCAGGACTAGAACTACTTCCCTTTGAATGCTATCAAAGCATGAGGTCAAGTTAAATATAAAGAGCCAAGGGAAAATGGGGTAGATGGAAATTTTTAAATGCAATTTCTAAGGATAGTAAATTTTTAGAGAGATTTCCTAGGAACAATATAGTCTCCTTTATAGATTATTGAAGGCCATGTGACTGTAACAATACTGTTCCCATTATTTTCTGTTTTACTCTTGTATTTATTGTAATTTTTTTCTTTCATATGTTTTGCCAAACCTAAAAGTGCTTCAGTTCAGTGAATCGGTAGGTAAAGAATAAAGATTACTGATAATTTGTCATATGCTTTCCCAAAGATTTGGGAGGTAACAAATATGGAAATTACTCTCTCATGCCCACCATACTTCCTATGAGGAATGCTGCTTTGATTGTCCCATTGAATTCAGCTGGGTTTCATTGAGTTAAGCTACTCATCGTAGCCAGTACTAAGCTCAGAAATGTTAGTGGAATTAGGCCCCATGTCAACGTAGCACTGATCTATAGGGTTGTGGAATAGCTGTCTCTCAAGATTAGATTATATAGAATTTGCTGTCTACAAAAAAAAAAAAAAAAGAAGAAAAATCTTTATTCCAAATGACATCAGGTGAAGCATGAATTTGGGAGAACAGAATAAGATAAGGCAGGAAAATTTTTTGTTTCGGAAATACAAAGCCAGACTCCCAGCTGATGTAAATTGGAAAACTTAAAGTCAACAGAGCTACATGAATTTCCCTGCTTCCCAAACTTGTTGGAATAGCAACCTGTGATGGGACACCCTCCTCCGCCCCCGCAGGCTTCTGGTGGAAAGGCTTATAAGCATATGTGCATTAAAGCAGTGCCAGTTAGGTGCACCTGCAGAATGCGCTACACCTGGAGAAGGGTGAGACTGGCTACAGAAAGAGAGGGAGTTTTCCCAGGGACAGTGAGGCTGCCAGGGACTGCTAGTGAGCTTCAGCAATAAGGGGAGCTGAGCCTGAGGCAGTTGCTAACTTCTTCCTTCAATCCCCCTCTCTGAGGCAGATGGATACTGCAGGCTTGGTAAGAGCAAAGGCCCCAAGATAGCTGTTTCAAGCCAGTGACCTATGGTGGGTCCTGGGAAGCACTGCCAGGGCCTATAGACAAGGAGACGGTAAATTGGGTTCTGAAAAGACCCCATGAGCTGAACTCCTTCTGGGAACAGTAGGATTGCCTAGAAATGGGGGCTCCTGAAGGAAACGCAGGGCAAGAGGATTAAAGCTATTACAATTTGAGAGTCAGCTGACTACAAAACCCGCAGGTTCCGGCTTGAGTCTGTCCAAAGATTTTCTCAGTTCTATAGCATTTTACCACATACACTGGGTTCTTCTTTAAGTTCATATCCACCAGCACTGGAATTTTAGTTTCTACTAGATCAGTAAATGGTTCAAAATTTTTAACTTTGGGGACTCCAAAGATCATGGAATTTCAACAGTAGATCTGGGTTTCAAGGAGATCAAAACATCTGGCTATCCAGGAACTGTGCTAACTATAGCCTTTTTAAAATGTGTTGAATTTTAATTGGTATTTAATGTTGATTAAGCCTGATTCCACAGTAGCTATTCTACTACCCAACAACGGTAATTTAGTATATGCAATTTCAATTTTAGAGTAGTCAGGAATCCAAAATGTGCCATCCAAAATAGGTGTCTTAGTATCTCCTTTAGTAATAAAGGTTTCCAAATGAATGGTACCCACTGTGGAAAAGTGAGGAAGGTCTAGAGCTCCATGTACCACTGGGTATAAAATTATGTGATTTAAAGGAGACATATTTTTGTCCATCTTTTATTTTTGTGCCCTTTAAGAGCCACTTTCTCTTGCTGTGGATGAGATGTGTACAGCTGTGTTATGCAAATATAACTTAATTCCAGCAGTAGAAACTGAATTCTCTCTAAATGCATCCGGACTTCTCAGAGCTGCGTCCTATCTCCCCTCATCACAGGTTTTTTTCCATATCCAAATAAGTGATGAGTAATTCCTTGGTTTCAAATTATTATTCAAGCAATTATAGTTGATGAGCTTCAAAGTAAACATTTCTGTTGGCTGTGCCCTTAATGCAAAGAAAGTTTCACAATCACCTTTTATTTTAGGTTTTAATTGCTTCAGTTTGCTGTCAAGTCCTCCCTCCCCTTTTATAACAGGTTTTCTCTGTTCCTGCATTGCTAATGAGATGATCCATGGTTGCAATATCATGGGGCCGACTCTGAGCAAGCTAAAATGTCATGTCGTCTTTTGGAGTCCTTATTCCTTCTCAGTGGAGGCTACGTAAATGAAACCAGTGCTCCATCCTCTCCTTCATTCCCCACTCCACTCTGAACTGATTGTTCTGTTTCCTTCCACTGACTGGTTGCCTCATGCTCTGCCATCAGAAACTTTCTACAGTCCAGGCTTCAGGGCTTTAATCTATTTTTTCCTATCAACACGTTTGGTTTGTGACAAAAGAAATGATCACCCTTGTGCTTGTTGATGTTAAATTAAGCACATGTTTGTCCCCCGCCCCCATCCTCCCACAGATTCTGCTTTGAGGTCCTGCTAGGCTTACTTTCTAATAAGATACATCTATAATTATGAAGGATCAGGGTTTGAAGATCTGAAATTGGCACCAGATGAACCAAAAGAGAGCTAATTGCTAATTATTTTTTCTAACATTAAATTTTGGGGTTTTTGTGCCTTGCAACCTTTTAGTTTGCTTTGCATTCTGGGGCCAGATTTTGATTAGCATTTCTAATCTATTAAACAATACCAGCTTACTCTTTTTCTGTGGAACACACAGAAAAATGGGGACTGAGCCTGATGTAATTTATGGGCTTTTAACTCCAGTCAGTGGGCCTGATACTCCACTCACACTAGGATAAATCAGGAGTAATTCCAGGCAAATCAATGGATTTTCCCTTCAGCAGAACTGGTGTGAGTGGGAGAGAGTGACTGTGACATACTGCAGTGTGAGATCAAAGCTGCCAGCTTATGCTCTAAGAGATGGTCAAAGATCAGATGAGAGTACATGGTTCAGGAACCCCAGGGAATGATTGTAATGCAGAACTTGTTTTCTGCAGATGGGAATTGTGATGACAACATATCCATGTGGGTTAGCAGTTGTAGGTCTGTTGGTGTCAGTGATATTACTCTGGATTTACACTGCTATAACTAACTTTAGGTTCTGAATACTTTGAATCTATTTTGGCCATATTAGACTAAACTTTTTGCTGCCAATCTACACTCACCCAATCACTCCCTAGTTTATGAATGCTACAGGTTAAATGCTGAAATCTACATTCTTTGATACCATTTCAGGGTTGGGGCACATCAGAATTGCAGGATGGTTCCATAAGTTGGTCTTAAGGGTTTGGGTTTCCACATTTTTTCTTTTCTCTAAGCAGTTAGTAAATTAATTTGCATGAGACATGCACTTCAGCAAAAACTATCTCCTAGCTATTGTTTCAGCCGAGCAGCTGTCATTTGCCTAACATTATGCATTCTTCATTGTACTATGTTAATTTTTTGAGGGGCAATTTTTCTACATTGAGCACTGCTGCTTTTAACAGAAACTTCTTTATGGCGTTGGCCCCGGGGAGCTGCTAGTTCTGCCAAATCAAACAAAGGCTTATTGCTCCAACTGGGCATAGCCGTGCCTGTAATACAGCATGAAGTTCATAGAACAGTGCGTCCAATCTGCACATAGTTAACACCTGGTCTAATGCCTTCTGGCATTTAATCAAGATATCAATCAGGGATGACAAAAATTAATAAATAACCCATGTTTGCATATTGGCCATCTTCAGGATGGAAGAATTTGCATTGCTGCTTACAGTCTAGTCAAATAAATGTTTTGACTGCTTTTCCAGTCACTGATACTATATAATATACTTAGTAATTATTTCTGGGTGTGAACAAGTGGTATCTTGAAAATTTACCAAACAGTGCAAGCTCAAAATTAGTTTATCACAGTCAAAGGTTTAATCTGGTTAATCGAAAACCCAAATTCCCTAAACTCTTGGAGGTTTATCCATGGCTAGTACATATATCGATTGGTTTAGCCTAACGTTTTCTTCTCTGATAGAGAGGAGTGATTTAAGTTGAACATGACCCACCAATTAAAGAAAAGGGGTTTTCTGTATTATAGGCCAAACTCTGTTTTGTAACACTGTTGCATATCTGGAGCAAGGGCCTTTTGAAAGCCTTTGGAATTTAGCCATTGATTTCAGTTGGGTCAGACCTGGCCCATTCTCCATTTGAAGTCCATGGAATTATTCTGTATTGTGAAGTTTAACTCCTTAATGTGTACAGTGCAAATGTATGTGCTAAGTATAGTTATCATTGATGCACAGTCATTTGTGTGGCCATCATCAGGAAGTAAGCTTGTATCCAAGAAGGAATTGACCCTCACTGAAAACAGAGACCTTCAAGTCAAACATCCTCTTTTCCTGGGGGTTGGTAGTTTTGATTCTTTTGTTTGTTTGTTTGTTGTTGTGCAACTAAAATATTCCAGGGAATGAATCACTCCATTATCGTCCTTTCTGTAGGCACCAAAGTTTCTTTTATTATAGCAGAAGACAGAGTGTATAAGGCACTATCACAGTTAGTCACCCTTGTCTCAAGTCCCAGGAGAAGCAAGAGGCTGAATGGGCCTGGGATCTGAACTTTGCTGTCATCCTCTAGGTCAAGGCTGAAACATGTTGGTGGGGCAGGGCTTGGAAGTTTCCACTGCTTCACTGATTTTGCCTGTGCTCTAGCAGTTTGATGGATAAATCGGACTGCAATCTATGGATTTCAATCAATAGCACTAAATCTGCTTAACCAAAAGAAGAAAAAAGGGTAAGGCAAATTTGGTGGTTTCGAAATAGAGGATTGAATGTTACCAGGTAGTGCCAAGAGTAAGGGATGTGCAAGCTCTGCACACAGCTCTAGCCATGTACCTCAGCCCTGACCCCTCTGGCATTCCCTTATACTCTGGATCAGAATTCTGGCTATCACACTGAATGAATGGTGCAGTGGCCTTTTGATGTGGTTAAACATTGTCATAGAAGTAGGCTGAGACCACCAAATCCTTTGGCACTGTTTCAACACTGAGAGTCTACTAGGGCTGAATATACATAGTAGATTTAGAAGGAAGCTGTCATGATGGTATCTCGGACTAAAGGGAAATGGAGCCCATTAATTAGTCCTGCCACCTGAATTCAGTTATCGAACCAAGATCTCCAAAGAGAAACTTCTAAATTATTTTTCCCTTGGCTTCCAAGTTATTTGGAATATAACAGCTCCCCTGCACATTGTGATTTAAATGCCTTCTAAAACAAGGAGACAAGAACATTTAAAGTAGGTTATTAAGGATGTATCTGACATAAGTGTAATAAAAATTCACTATCTGTCATATGTGATCTTTATATGACCTGTGCATCATCTTAGCCACAGAACAATTCATATTTCATAACTACACTAAAGTCAATCTTAATATCATGTATTCATATTTAATAAATTATGATTTTCTTTCCTTTGAGATGCAACTTTGATGAGACATTAAGTGTGATCTAAAGGCACATAACTCCATGACTGGTTATGCAATGCTTCTAGTGGGGCATCATTATAGATACTGCGAGAAAAATGAAATGAAAATTAAATTCTATTCTATTCTATGAAGTTCCTTTACTGCAACCTTTTACTGACGTAATAGAGTAGTAACTGTAAGATCATTTCTGTAGACCTCTGAGCAATAATTTCCCACTCTTACTTCATGTTTATTGGTATTGGAAAAATATTTACCTAGAAATATAAAAATGGTTAAATTTCTATCTACTATGCAGGGCACCTGATCAGTCAATGACTGTAATTATCTGTCTAATAGAGTAAGTAAAAAGTGAAACAGAAATGATCACACCCTAGTTTGAATCTTATGGTCTCTTTATAGGCAGCTAAATATGATACAAATTGACAGGTGATGATATGACAAACTAAATCAGGAAGGGTCAAAGTTTCATATCGCTCTTGATTGTAATTAATTTTCTAATGAAGTTGGAATGTTTGGTTGTCCGATGAGATTGGGCCCTGATATTTCACGCACCGTAGGAATCTCAATTTTGCCCATGATTCGTTGAACAAGTACTTGTAAGGATGAAACATGTAAGTGAGAGATGGGAAAAATCTATTGGGTCGTCTAGTCCATCTCCCAGCAAATTAAGGACTGTTCAATTTTTGACTTGTTCATTGATCATGTAAATGTTACAGTGTTTCGTGCAGTCTAAATTTAAAAATCCTAAAACCTGTAAATTTTTAGATATATATTGTTCCCACTGCCTAATGCTAGGGCAAACACCAACAAATGTTTAAATATACCGTGGATTGGCCAATCCCATCACCAACAAAAAGAAGCTATATATACACTGTACAGCCAGCTTTCAGTCAAAAGTCAACAAACTGAAAGAAAAGTATTTTAGCATCAAGGGCCCAAGCAGAACCTACCAAAAGGCTCCAGATGTTTCAAACTGATCTCAACTTTTGTGACAACACTTAGGGAATTGTTTTAATTACCCAAGGAATATAGAATTCAATCTCCTGATAGATGATATATTGGATGTTCAACTGGCTCTGAGCTTGACCTTTTGAAGAAAACATGCTCTTTTTTTTTAAATGAGTATCTCTGCATGCAGATCTGATAGACCCTGATCCAGCAAAGCACTTAAGCACATGATTTACTTTAAGCCCCATAGTAATCTCATTGACTTCATAGTCAAGATTTTTCTTGCTTATCTGTTGGGAAATAATTGACCTGCTCCCCATGCAAGATTTCCATGATATGCTTTGAAGAAACAGCTGGTCTAATGATGGAGGTTGGTTCTTGTCTGAAATTGCTCTTGCCAAATTGTGGTTTTGATACAGTGGACCAAAACATGGCCGATGTAACCCATTATTATTATAATTGTTATTTATTTATTTTATTTATTTACTCTTCAGAATGGAATAGCATCCAGCATATGGTAGGTGCTTTCCAAGTACAGAAGAAGGTGCATTCCTTGTACCAGAATACATGCAGTCTAAGATGACAAATGGAGTAGAAAGGGATACAAAATACAGGCATAACAGTTAGTATGGTGATAGGCACAGGTTTGGTGTGTGGTATTTTTCTTTAAATAAGTACCCTTCCTTCATCTTTCCTCAGTCATTCATTCCCTTATGTACTCCTCCTGAACTAATGTTCTCATGCTTCTTCCCAATATTCAGCTTCTCCCCTTTTGGAAGTGAGCATTTAACTCAAAGGACCCTGGGACTTTAGTTAGACTCAGCTTTTTTGCTAGGCTCTTGGAAGCCAGATTTCAGGAAACTAATCATCAGCCACTGAAGCAAGTGGGAGGAGCTAATGCTTTTGGCCTTTGTTCTGGGTAACAACAGAGTGAGGCAGTGAGAGGCCTTTCTTAGCAAGAAGAGGCCCCAGAGCGAGTGAGAAGGCAACAGATGGAGTGAGCACAGGGGAGCTTGGACTGAGTAGATGTTAGGCACTGAGGGGGGAAGTTGGCTCCAAATTTAACTGAATAGGCTGGCAGACTGAAGAATTCAAACTATAATAATAATAAAGTCTTTTCCCTGAATAATTTAAAGACCCCAGATAAATTTGATGAAGCTCTACTCAGAGTTGAAAGCCAGTCTAACTAAGCAGGAAGAAGACCAGCAGCAGACTGACCATGGTGAACGCAACTCAGATGGTTGTCCAAAATGCAGAATGTGTGACTACTTGGTTTGTGGCCAGGTATCCTACATGTACTAGCAGCTCTTGGCCCTTAGAACCCAGGTACCAGAGTTATTGAACTGGAGGAGCAGAGAGAGAGAGAGGGCTTGTCTTCACTAGAGCCGGGAGAGATCGATCTTATGGCGATCGATTTATCGCGTCTCGTCAAGACGCGATAAATCGATCGCCTGCGGCACCCCTGTCGACTCCGTAGCTCCAGCTCGCCAAAAGGCGCAAGCTGGAATCGACAGGGGAGCGCGCCGCCGCCCGCCACCACCGTGAGGACAGCAGGTAAGTCGGCTGTAGATACGCCAATTTCAGCTATGTATCTACAGTCGATCCCCTGCGCTAGTGAAGACCAGCCCAGAGAGAGAGAGAACTGTTTTTAGATATGCTATACAGGGACACCATTAAGTGAGCCCACCTCAGAAGTGACTTCCCCAATCCTCCAATTGAGGGAACAAATCTAATGATGGAAGGACAGTTAGACAGAATGGAGGGACATGCCTCTTTTAGATGGGACCCTCCTTCCGACTAAGATAGTGGAGGCTGACAATTTCTCATGCAAGAAGGATGCTTCAGGAGATGGAACTACAGTGGGGTGGCAAAGACAGGCTCTTTGGTTGGAGTCTTCATAATCAGAAACATACAGTTGGGTGTTTGGTGACTGTGAGAACAACTTGGTGACTTGCTAGCCTGTTGTGAAGTTGAAAACCTGAGAGTGCGGGGGAGGAACTTGTGGTCATGGTATGTATTGGTACCAGTGATGTAGGAGAGAGGTCCTGGAAGCAAAATTTAGACTACTGGGTGTAAGGCCTCAGTGGTAGCTTTCTCTGAAATGTGTCCATTTTCATGCAAAGCTCCAGCTAGAGCAAGGGAACTTCAGGGCATTTGTGTGTGGTTCAGAAGATCATGTATTAAAGAGGGTCTGCGTTTATTAGGCAACAGGGAATATTTTGAGGAAAGAGGGGAGCTTATGCAGAGGGGAAGGGTTCCACATTAATAAAAATGGAACCAGGCTGTTGCTGCCTATATATGTAAAATAAATAGGATTTGGGGGGAATGTTTACACTATGAGCTTGGGGAAGCCAGTGGGAGACAAAGAGCATACAAATGAGACTTCTATTAAAGATGTTGCTAATATAACAATTAGGGTTGTCGATTTAATTGTAGTTAACTCACTCAACTAAAAAAAATAATTGTGATTACTCATAGTTTTAATTACACTGTTTACCAGTAGACTACCAGTTGAAATATATTAAATATTTTGGGTGTTTTTCTACATTTTCAAATATATTGATTTCAATTACAACACAGAATACAAAGTGTACAGTGCTCACTTTATATTATTTTTAATCACAAATATTTGCACTGTAATAGTGATGAACAAAAAATAGTATTTTTCAGTTCACCTCCTACAATTATTGTAGTGCAATCTCTTTAGCGTGAAAGTGAAACAACTGAACTCAAGAATAAAACAAGAACTGAACATAACAAGAACAAAACAATGCAAAATTTTAGAGCCTACAAGTCCACTCAGTCCTACTTTTTGTTCAGTCAATCGCTAACACAGACAAATTTGTTTAAATTTATGGGAGATAATACTGCCCGCTTCTTTACAATGTCACCTGAAAATAAGAACAAGCATCCACATGGTACTTTTGGAGCCAGCATTGCAAGGTATTTACATGCCAGAGATACCAAACATTTTTATGACTCTTCATGCTCTTGCCACCATGCGAGAGGACATGCTTCCATGCTGACGATGCTTGTTAAAAAAAAAATGTGTTAATTAAATTTGTGACTGAACTGCTCTGTGTTAGCCACATTCTGCCATATCTTTCATCTAATAGCAGTCTCAGATGATGATCCAGTACACGTTCGTTTTAAGAACACTTTCATTGCAGATATGACAAAACACAAAGAAGGTAACACGTGAGATTTCTAAAGATACCTGCAGCACTGGACCCAAGGTTTATGAATCTGAAGTGCCGTCCAAAATCTCATAAGGACAAGGTGTGGAACATGCTTTCTGAAGTCTTAAAAGAGCAACACTCGGATGCAAAAACTACAGAACCCGAACTACCAAAAAAAATAAAATCAACCTGCTGGTGGCATCTGACTCAGATAATGAAAATGAACATGCATAGGTCTGCATTGCTTTGGATCATTATTGAGCAGAACCCATTATCAGCATGGATGAATGTCCTCTGGAATGGTGGTTGAAGCATCATGGGACATATAACTCTTTTTAGTGCATCTGGCATGTAAATACCTTGAGACACGTGTTCTTACTTTCAGGTGACATTACATTATAAACAAGAAGTGGTCAGCATTATCTTCTGAATATGTAAACAAACTTGTTTTTCTGAGCGATTTGGCTGAACAAGAAGCAGCACTGAATGCAGTTTTTTTTGTAAATAATTCTACATTTGTAAGTTTAACTTTCACAGTAAAGAGATTGCATTACAGTATTTGTATTAGGTGAATTGAAATACTATTTCTTTTTCTTTTTACAGTGCAAATATTTGTAATAATATATAAAGTGAGCATTGTACACTTTGTGATTGAAATCAATATATTTGAATATGTAGAAAACATCCACAAATATTTAAATAAATATTATCCTATTATTGTTTAACAGCATGATTAATCACACAAATAATCACGATTAATTTTTTTAATTGTTTGACAGCCCTATTAACAATATCAATAGAGGTCAATTCTGTGCAAATGTGAGATCAAGACACACCTAGTCAAGAATAAAACTATAGTTGTCTATATATAGACATGCAAGAAGTTTAAAGGCAAAAATAGGGGAGTTAGAATGCCTTGCAATGATTGAAGACTTTGATATAATAGGAATTACATAAATTTGGTGGAATGATGACAAAAAGGAGAAAAGGGGATCTTGAAAGGCAGACTAGGAAAAAGAGGTAGAGGAGTAGTACTGTATCTAGATAGAGTGATTAAAAAGTCTGAATGAAGAGGATCACATGGTTAAATCTATATGGCTCTAAATCCCAAGAATGTAAATATACTAGTAGCGCTATACTACTGGCTTCTGAAACAAGAAAAGGAAATGGAGTTCACAGTGTTGAGGGATGAGAGGCAGCAAAATCTAACAGAATGACTATATTGGGGGACTCCAACTACTCACAAAAGGTCAAGTGGAACAACAGGACCAATAGTAGATAACCAATTTCTTGGAACGGCTAATTCTAGTGCACACAAAAAGACGGGCTATTCTTGACTTAGTCTTAAATAACACACAGAAGCGAATTTAGGAAGTGATGATAGCTGAGCTACTAAGTTCGAGTGATCACAATATAATTAGGTTAAACATTGAAGGAGCATGCAGTGTACCAAAAACTTTAAAAAGAGAGTGTGTCAGTAAAATGAGGTTCATTAAAAAGTTCCCATAAAGTTAAAGGTAAAATCATTAGCGGTGGCATGGAACAACTTTTTTTAAAAAAAGTCTCAGAAGATGTGTACTGCTGAACAAGAAGGGAACCACAAAGGCGAGGAGCAATCCAATGTAGAGAAATGGCAAGGATCGAGAGGCTATTCACGACAAAGAGAAGTCCTACAAAATTTGGAAGCCAATAAACAGGAGTATAAAGTACAGCAGGCAATAAGTAAGAGGAAAATTAGTCACACTGGGTTTAGAAGAGCAAATATCTAAACATATAAAAATACAGCATGAGAGATTCTTTAAGTATATCATAAGCAGGTAGTTGACAAATGAATTGGTGGGTCATCAGGGGTTAAAGGGAATAATTAAAAACACAGACACTGATGAGAACCTAAATGATTTTTTTTTGGGGGGGGTCTGTCTTTGCCACAGGGGATGTTGGAGAAATACCTACCTCGGGCCTGCTCTTTTTTTGGCAACAAAAATGAGGTGCTCTGGGAGATTGAAGGTATCAGAAGAAGAGGTGCTAGAGCAAATAGATAATTTAAAAAGTAATAAGTCATCAGCCCCAGACAGTATGCATCCAAGAGGCAGTTTAAATATGAAGTTTTTGAGCTGCACACAAAAGTATGCAATCTCTCATTAAAAACAGTCCCTGTTCCAGATGATTGGAAAGTAGCAAATGGTGAACCTAAGTTTAATAAAGGCCATGAGAATTATAGACCAGTAAGCCTTACATCTGTACATGACAAATTGATTGAAATGATAATGAAAAGCAGAATAACAAAACACCTGAAAGATCATAATATGGTAGAGTCTAATCAGGTTGGTTTCTGCAAAGGAAAATAGTGTCATGCTTATCTCTTGGAATTCTTTGAATGTGTCAATAAAGTAGTGGATAAAGAAGAAGCAGTTGACATGTATTTAGGTTTCCAAAAGGCCTTGACAACACAAGACACAAGGGACTACTAAAGAAGCTGAATAGTAATGAGTTAGAGATATAGTATTGTCATGGATCCAAAACTGGCAAAGAGACCAAAAGCAAAGAACATGGTCAATTTTCATCATAGCAAAAGGCTAACAGTAGGGGCCACAAAATTCTCTACTAGGGCCTTGTTGTTTAATATATTATTAATGATCTGGAGAAGTAAGATGAGTAGTGAGGTGGCAGCACTTGCAGATGACATATGGGGATCAAAACCACTACAATCAAGGTTACGCGTGGTTCTCTCTGGAGACCAATCCAGCTGCTGAATCTCCCAGATGGGGTTTCTGTAGAGCAATTAAAGGTTTTCTCTTCCCCAACTCCAGGGGACAGGGCATTGCCTGTTCAGAAGATTTTTTTATCAGTTTATTTTGGTGGTGGATGGTGAATGTGTACCCTACTTACTCTCTTCCACATACAGCATCAGCCCTCACATCATGGCTTCTGAAGAGGGCTACTCCACATGACTCAGATTTGCAGATATAGGCCCTAAAATAACTAAGCAATTATCAAAACCAACTCTTATAGGGCCTTATCCTGCCTCCAGTGAAGTCAAGACAAAATGTCCTATAGATTTCAACAACAACAGGATCAAGTCCTTTCAAGAGATGTGGTTAGAAATTGCATGAGGCATGTTTTCTTTCAAACAAAAACAAACACTGAATCAGACTGTGATGATGAAATCTGAATAATTTCCTCCTTGGAATAAACTGGCTAAACTGGTTCAGTCATGACAATGATGTAATACTAAGGAAAAAACTGTTCTATGTTTGTTTTCTGAGATAGTTTCTGGAGAAATAGTCACTACATAATGCAAATAAAACCACTCACCTTTTTTACCGTTTCACTGTTTGCTGATGTTGGAAACTATCCCAAGGAAGAAACATTACAAAATTGTCTGTGGTCTTTTTCATATCTTCACCTGTCTAATTATAGTTTAATTTTAGTTTAGCATTTTTAACCAGTATTATAAAACAGTATATAGAGAGCTAAACAACATAATTTAACCACACTAAATAGCATCATCTTAATTAAATGCTGCTTTACAATCCTCTATTAAATCTTTTACATTTTCCTTTTGACTTAGAGGATTTAATAGAATCTTGGCTAGGGTTCTTTTAAGTCATGTACTGTTCGACTTCTCATACTAAAATAAGAAACTGAAGAACTTGAATTATTTATGCGACACTCCATTTAGGATTCACAGCTAAAACACACAGGAGTGTAAAAGTTCAAAGGTGGTGTGTTTTTCCCCCCTTCAAATAAAAAACCCTAACATTTTAAGATAGATGAGTAATCTTTGATCCTGCTGTTGTGACACACAGAGATGGTTTTAAGTTTGATATCTTTAGCAACAATGATAGAGATGAGCTAATGTTGTATAAGATGAACACTGAAGTTCTCTAATTGCCTGGCACACATACTTTCCCATAAATGTAACCAGCTTAAGGAACACATTCTTTATTCCTCTTGTGCAATTCTGCCATGCCTGCAAACATTATTTTACAGAAAATGAAGAGCTTGGGGCAAAGTAAAATTTATTAAAAGGAACAAACAAACAAAAATGAAATTCTAAACTGTTATATGGTGGTGATTTCATTTTCATTATGTACATTTGCTATGCAACAACGACGATATATGTACGCCAGATTGGCGTGTTTATGAAGAGAGGAAGAGTGGTCTCCTGTGGTGAAAGCCTGGGATGTGGATCAGAAGATCTGAGTTTCGTTTCTGACTCTGGGGTAAATTTGACATATCACCATGGGAAAGCTTTTGAACTTCACACTGGCCTAGATCCTGCAATAAGCTCTGTATGAGCAGTTAGTCCCCTGTACAGTGGAAGACTGCTTGAGAGAAACAGCAGCTTGTTATCTGATGGCAATTTGAATTTATGTTTTTCTTTTGATTTGGAAGGCTAATTTTGGTATATGGCATGACTCTTCACATAGGCAAAATCCTACACACATTACACAAGTAATGGGAGTTTTAACAGAGTAAGCATTTCAAGTTTTGGCCCTACATAATGGAAGAGTCTTACAGTGACAGCTAAATATTTGAAGAGAGGCAGTCTTGGAAAGTGAAAACTTATTCTGAAGAATAATGTGTTGTCATTATCTCATAATGTATTTCAATTTATTATATATCATTTTTATTCCTAATAGTATAGACTGCTCCATCAGTAAGTGCATGACTTGGCTAGATTATGTAGTTTGCACTAGATTCACATAATTAAAAGGCAGTTAAGCCTATGATGTTTGCTTTAGATAAGAAGGTAAAACAATGAATTCTGTCCATTTGTGCATGTAATCATAGGCACCAACTCCATGGGTGTTCCGGGGCTGGAGCACCCAGGGGGAAAAATTGGTGGGTGCTCTGCTCCTTGTAGCTCCCTGCCCTGCTGCCCCAGCTCGCCTCTCCCTCCTCCTCCTGAGTGCACCTTCTCTGCTTCTCCTCCCAGAGCTTGCTACCATGAAACAGCTGTTTTGCAGCATAACAAGCTGTGGAAGGGAGGGAGGAGGAGCGGGAACACGGCATGCTCAGGGGAGGAGGGGGGGAAGAGGTGGAGCCCCTGTGGAGATTTGGGGAGGGAGTCCAGTAGGGGCAGGGATGGGGCAGAGTTGGGCAGGGACTTTGGGGAAGGGGTTGTAATGGGGCGGGGTAGGGGTGGAGTTGGGGCGAGGCCAGGGGCACACAAGTACCCACTGGCACCAGGATAAGTTGGCGCCTATGCATGTAATATATATAGTCTTAACACAAGCCATAGACTTCTACTTCAAGTCCAGTAGCTATGGTTAAACCAGAGCATATCTTTTAGAAAAACATCCAATCTTGATTTAAAACTTCCAATGCTAGAGAATCCATCACAACCCTTGGTAAGTGGGTCCAATGGATATTGCACTCACTGTTAAAAATTTGCATCTTATTTCTAGTGTGAGTGTGTTTAGCATTTATGGCATTTTGTATTAGAGTTGGCCAAAAAACAACCATTCCCTTTCATGAAACATTTCAAGGTTTCAAAGTCTGTTTTTGTTCTGACATGGGACAAAATGTGACCTTTAGAAAATGTTCCCAAAAAAAACGAGAGTATATGTTGTTCTGTAACTTATGAATAGTATATCTACTCCATGTTTGTCTGATTGTACAGGGATTCACTGTATGACTACATGGGGTTAATTCAATAAGAGGCTTTCTGTATGTAGGCAAGAAAGAGTACAACGGCTTCATATAGCCGTCTATATACTAACACTCCAGGGAAAATGGAAAAGCCATTCTCTTTCAAGTCTACCTCCAACACCCTGCTAAGTGTCCTGGACTGATTTTGGGCAGCAGAGCCAAAAGGCCTGGGAAACTGAGACAAAGGACCTTTGACTGTATAAAAGCAACTCTCTGTCTAGTCAAGGGGCAGCTGTTTGGGAGAGAATAAAGGGAGGCAACCCTAGGCAAGCCTTAAGGTAAGCTAGACTTGCGCAAGACTTTTATTTTTCCTCTTATTTCTACTGTTAGTATTAAACTATACTTTAGCTTGAGTAGCTGTTTCGTCACTGTATTTACAACTGATCACAGTCTCTTGAAGGCAAGCAACAAACCCAGTTGGACTTGTTAGGAAACATGGTTGATCTGTTACCTCAGTTTTCCTAAAAAAAACAATCAGGGGTTACACTTGTATTGGTTTTATTAAATGCCGCTATTGGGTCAACAGAAAAGGAATGGATCTTATTCATGCATGCACGCATTCATACCCTCGAGCACCCACACACTCATAGAGGCGGAGAGTTACCCAGAGACAACATAGGAAACTGAGAAGCTGAAGCAGAGTAGGTCTGGTGTCCACCTACGGTCACAGATTCGGACCAGCGAGCAAGTCAAGAAGTAAAGGGCTTGTGTACATGCCTTCTTCCGTTCGCTGGAACTGAGTGGCTCTTGTCATGTACACTGAGTTTTCCTTCTGAGTCTGTCACGGAGAAGCATTCCCAGACCAGTTCTTTTCATGTGTACCAGGTTCTTCTTTTCTTTACAGCACCCCATGATTGCCTTCTCAGGGCAGATTACATCAGAGAAATCTGTCTCAGGGCTCTTTTCTCCTTGCAGTTCTTCTCCACCCAGTCCCACATACACTCCTTTGTTCACACTCTCTCTGATTGCGTGATGGAATATTGCAAAGCTTGGAGGTTCATACAAATGGTAACTGAAAAGGTTACAAAGCTTGTAAAAGTTACAAAACTTAAAAGGCTATGCTAACAGTAATAAAAGTTACAAGGTTTGCAAAAGGTTACAGAACTTAATGATCATGCTAGCAATGACTGAAAAGTTACAAATCTTACAATCGTATTCTACTGGAGTGACTGGAGGCTTTACATAACAGATCCCATGGGGTTTGTAGCTCATCATCTGGTCTGAATAGGAAAATTATGTGATTCCACCCCAGCAGAAGTAAAGGCATAAGGCCTGATGCCTGGGATGGTGTACTCAAAGAGATCAGAGAAAGGGGTCAGAGATGCAGCTAGCCTGGTATTCGAGACAGTCACTTTTTAACATTTTATGTATATGATTCATGGAGGATTGTGAGCAAAGATGGGTTCAAAGTTCAGTTATGGATATAAAGTTCAGGGGTATATTGATCTGGGGATTTAGCCTTGTCCATTATAAAAACAGGCACAAGTTGAAATTGTGGATTAGATCCAGCTCTGAAGCTCCCCAAAGTTCAGTGGTGTTGAGACTCAATACCATCTTCATTAGAGAGCTACCATTTCTGCTGTACAACTGGAGTACTCATTGAATATTTCAGAGAGATGATGTAGTTATTGCTTCTCTGAAGAGGCTGATGGCATCCCAGTAACCATTAATTTGAGTCTTGAGTATCCTAGAATTTCTTAATACTGGTATAAGGGTTCATGGACTAGAACCCAGGTCTGCAGAGCCTCGGATGGCTGATGTTCCCATTGTGCCCTCGGGAGGCCATGCAGAAACCCAGGGAGGGAGCACTATGGAGAGTAAGCACCACTGGAAGTACCACCCAAGGGAGCCAGAGTGGCAATACCCTATGACCCTCTGATTGGCCAAGTGCCCTATTTAATCCCAGGGGTTGCCCCAAGAGCAACCACACTGACTTTGGCCTGCTGCAACTCCCAACCTCAGCTTGTCTCTTGATTTTTGGTCTCTGATCCCAGCCTGACCCTAACCCTGACTTTTGCCTCCTGACTCCAGCCTGGTTCTATCTCTGATTTCCGGTCTTTGACTCAAGCCTCACTCTGACCCTGGTTCCTGCCTCCTGGTTTCAGCCTGGTACTACCTCTGACTTGGACCCTGACTCTTGCAATTCTTCTGACTCCTGCTCAGTGGCTACCATCTCTGATGTGCAGACCCCAGCTGAGCTGTGACCGCTAGGCCAGACCACCTATGTCTTGGCCCTTTATAATTGCTTTGTCTTTTACATAGTATTTTTTTAAATTAATCTGTGAGGAAAATAGAGTATTATGATTACTGCATGATTATATCACATCTACTATGTCCCACAAACCAGCTAGTGAGCAGGCTTGACAAGTTCATTTTTGTGGAAGACATTCTCTTATTTCCAATTCACTAGCATCTACCGATGACACGTTACAAAAATGTCACTGTTACATAATTAATAATCACTCAACAACTCAGTAAATGGACCTTGGAAAGAGGCAGCACTTCTGTGCTCAGAGAAGAAATTTTCTCTGAGTTATTCCACACAGGTATGGCTAAGGTGAGTATTTGCTGTTCCGGAAATGCCAGTGAAGAAATTATTCTGGAGCAGAGTTGTCTTTTTTTTTTTTTTTAAAAAAAAAGATAAAATACCTCTTAAATAAATAATGATCACATATGTATGCAGCACTTCTTGTATTAAAGGAATTTAATAAACTTAAACTGAATATACAAACACTGAGGGATCACTTACTCCAGTGTAGCAAACTCTGGGATGAAACACAACAAATGTTTGACAGTATGCAACAGAGTTCAGGACACACATTAGAGAATATTTTTTCTGACTGAAACTATAGGGGATATGGGTGATGTAACTGGCCAGGCCAACAGAATAAATAACCCTGTTCTCACTTAAAGTAGGATGGGATTTTTAATTACCGTCTCTAGTTAGATTCCAAGTCTTGCATCTCTTACACATAATGGCCTCTCTGGGATTGCACTGTCCATATTTCAACGTTAGAAATTAACTGAGGATAAGCACAAAAGGAAGAGTGCCACCTACTGATTCACTAACATATTGTCTTGAAGTGATAAGATCTGTGGTCCATGGAACACTTGGTGGTGGATATGGAGACACGGTCCTTCTTCCTTTCCAACAGCAATTGCATTAAAAGGCAGCTAACAATATATTAAATATTTTCCTATATTAGTTTTCCTTGTAAGCAACTGCTGTAGTTGCCACAATATTATTATTCAGTTTCCAATGCAAGATGAAGTGGTTGATGCAATGCTAAAGGTAGGGAATGTGTGTTCCAGGGCACAACTTCTGTACTGAGATGTGATCCACACTATGAAAATATTTGGGAGTTTCCGATTTAGATCGTTCCTGATGGTCACTCAGACGAGTATCTACTAGGTCTAAGGCTGTTGATGGGATCTTATGAAGTCTGACAATATAACAGCTTGTGTGGAGTTGGCTCCACAATTGCAATTGGACTGATTCTGCCGAAATAGCATTTGCAGCTGATTGAAGTGGTGGAAACCCAAATCTTTTGAGGGATTTTAAACTTGTTGAGAAAAAGCACTAGAAAACATTGTAATGAATACTTGGCTTGGAAAGGAAGGGATGTATGGGTTTTCCATCTCTCTTATGGTTCTTTTATAACAAGGTCAGTATCTCAGTACTGGGTGATGTTTTTTTCAGGCTGATATTGGAAGTTTACCATCATTATTTTTGTTCAGGCTTTTGTTATTTCCTATTTTATTCCAAAAATGCAAAAAGAAAGAAAAAAGGGGAGGGAGAAATCATTTCTTTTTATGTATTAATAAGGAGCATGGAAATTCTGTGTCACTCTTTGGGCCTATACACACATTCATTAAACTAGCCATGGACTCTTGTTTGCATAGTTGGGGAAGGAGTCATAAGTAATCCCCACCTATAAGAGAAAAGCTTTAGATGTCATCTGTTTAAACAAGGATTAGGGTCTCAAAGTGGTAGCCTTTTTCTGCAAGATTTAAGGGAGATGAATTCTCTTTCATGAAAATAGTGACTGTGATGCCTATATAAAACGTCACTCACCATTGTTCCCTTTCTTGTTAATGTGTCCATCTCTTGCTGAAGGAATTATTTAGTTATTGAGTAAAAAAAAGGTGTGTTGCTATGACATTTCAGATGCACACACAAAATCAACAAAAGGGAAGGAAAATCAAAAAGGTAAGGGTCCAACAGCTGACATGGATATATTGCACATCTTGTATGTTTTATTGTGCATATGAAATGACAAACAGTTATGTGGTAAGATACACATTTGTCAAAAAAGGAATAATGAAAGTATTATCCATGCAAAGCCATTGTACTTTACTAGTTGCATTTCTTACTTTTTTGTGATTTTTCAACTGTGCAGATAATGTTGAATTAGCACATTTTTTTCCTGTTTGTTTTCCATGATTTTAAAGGAAAGAGAAAAGAGTGGGGAGGGGGGAAATTAAACCCCCAGATCTGTTTGGTTAGCAGAATTTACCAGCTCCAACAATGTATTGTGGTGGTGTGCAGAAGCCCCATTTGGGCTCAGGAGGCTGTTATGTTGGGTGCTGTACAAACACACAGATGTGAATCCTGCCCTGATGAGTTGACATCCAAGGGCCTTATCTACATTAAGAACATTTACACGGGTGTATCTCCATCAATTTAGTTTACTTACACCTGTGCAAAAACTCCTCTTATAATGGGCTGTATCAATGCAAAGTGGAGCTTTAAGGGGTGTAGCTTAATTTGGTTCATTACCAAATCTGAATAACATAAAAGTGTATTTTAATCCTTTCTGATCTCAAAACCAAATGAAGGGACTTTGTTCAAATGTTAAAAAAAATCTCATGAAAATAACCGCGGAAAACCCCACTTTCAGACAAAGATCAAGCATGGAAAATGTCAGCCCTAACTTTACAGAGCAAGTGCTAGCAGGTGGATTGAGCAATGATGTTTTCTGACTTTAATTTTGCATTTCTTTTTTTCCCCAAGGTGGGGAAGAGCTGTGGGTGAGTGTTTACATTTTTCAATTTAGCATTTACTAAGCTCTTTGGTGCATGGGATATGTCTTACTCTCTGTATTTACAGCACCTAGTATAATAAGGCCCGGCCTCTAAGCACTAATGGACTACACATGGCGCATCATAACTTTGTAATTAATCAATATTGTTGTGTTGCATTATTCTATGGGTGTTTTGAAATCAACACCTCCATCAGATGAAAGGGCTATGAGGTAGAGGGATGGACAGGAAATGGTTCAGAAAAGGGCAACAATAATGATTAGGGATCTGGAACAGCTTCCATATGAAGAGAGATTAGTAAGATTGGGTCTTTTAAGCTCAGAAAAGAGGTGGGATATGATAGAGATCTATAAAATCATGACTGGTGTGGAGAAAGTAAATAAGGAAGTGTTATTTACTCCTTTTCATAACACAAGAACTAGGGGTCACTAAATGAAATTAATAGGCAGCAGGTTTAAAGCAAACAAAAGAAAATATTTCTTCACACAACACAATCTGTGGAACCCTTTGCCAGAGGATGTTGTGAAGGCCAAGACTATAACAGGGTTAAAAAAAACCCTAAAGTTTATGGCCACTGTTGGAAGACAGAATATTGGATAGATGGACTCTTGGTCTAACTCAGTATGGCTGTTCTTGTGTTCACAACTTTACTGTTGCTTTTGTTCCATATGAGCCAGTTTAGGTTCTGAACTAGCAGCCACTGAAATCCGTAGAAAGAGTCCTATTGATGGATGTTGGCTCAGGCTTTGCTGCTGGATGTCAGACTTCACACAGTCACCGAGAACTAACCACAAGCTAAAGTCTGAGATACCAGAATCAACCATGTTGGTGTTAAACCCTAAACAATTGTTTTTGTTCCTCTTACAGCACATACAAATGGCTGATCGGTTTCTTCTTAAACTTTGCCAGAGAATCCAACTGTAAGGTGTGAATGAGCACCCATGGGCTTTATGAGGTGGCAGTAGCCATAAAGTGCTCTTGGAGAGGTGTCCTTAGCTGGAACTCATTTTGAACCATCTTCATCTGTCAGAGGTGATTTTTCAGAACCTGCTCATTCATGTGCGTGTTGAAGGAGTATTGGGGATTTATGATGAAACCTGAGATGGAGGCCAAATTGATGGCTGAGAATGTTTGTTTTTTTTTAGGGGGCTTCGTTAGGGCTTAGTGGATATTGTGATGGAGTCAGACCAGAAGGATATAGGAGAGTGCTGGAAGGCAGGTATATTAGTCTCAGGATGTGCAGGTCCCTGTTCCCTGGATAGCCAAACAAAGGCTACTCCAGGCCAATCAAGACACCTGGGGCCAATTAAGAACCTTCTAGAAAGGAGTAGAAACAGCTAGCCTAATTGGGACACCTGAAGCCAGTCAGGGATTGGCTGAAACCAGATAAAAACCTCCCAGTTAGTCAGGTGGGTGTGGGTGTCAGGACCTGTGGAAGGAAGTTATGCTCTTGGTGAGACTGAGTGTTGGACAACATATCATACTGAAGGAAGGAGGCCCTGAGGTAAGGGTGAAGTGGAGTTTGAAGAAGTGGGGACTGCTGTGGGGAAGTAGCCCAGGGAATTGTATTGTGTTTTGTGCCTAAAAGGTCAGCCATCTTAGCTGATACTATTAGGGTCCCTGGGCTGGAGTCCGGAGTAGAGGGCGGGCCCGGGCTCCCCGCTTTTCCATCTTCCATACTGGCCTGTGATGAAGGTAACTCACTAGGTGGTGACTCTTGCCAATTATACTGACAAAGGGAGGTCACTCTGGGGCCTAGATGAGTTTCTGAGGCCCCTAAATCTGCCAGGAAGCGCAGGACCCACAAGTACAGACTTGGAGCTTTGTCACAGTATATATACTTATACTAGGATTAAACTTGTTGCAGCATGTACATGAAAGAACTAGAGCTTGTGATGGGAAAAAATGTGAAAACTAAAACAAATACATAAATATTGTGATAAATAGGCTGAACAAATATCTGCACATACACACTTCTTTCCAACCAAAATTAACCAACTCTGGAAGTCCAAAACTCTCCTTGGACTACTCAGAAGACAAGACAACTTAGAATAGTAAATATTGAGTATACTGAAATATAAATAAAAGAAACCCCACTTATCTTTTCCATGCTGCTTGCAGCCTCTGTAGTAAAAGCTTCTATTTCAGAGCTGTGTCAAGAACCATGAAGAGTTACAGCTTGACCAAGCATCGACCTGGCACTAAGCAGACTCATTGCCCCTGGAGACAACTGAGTGGAGAGAGTAAAATAAACTTCTCAAAACACTCTCTAAACAGCAGTGGCAATTGCCCAACTGCACCAACTTCTTTGGTCCTCTTATTTTTACTTTTTACATTTATATTCAACATGCTTTGACCTCACAGATTCCTGGATTATTTAGATTCTTCCCATGGATATATCTGCAGGGCTAATTATACCCTCCTGAAACAATTAGAAGACGGAAAAGACCTACTTAGGTGCGGGTTCTCAAACTTTCTTTTCTACACATGACCTCAAAATCACCCTCTTTTTCCTTCTTTGACTCTGTTACCAAGAATAATTTGCATTTTGTCTAAACAAAAATCCCGCAGACAAAGAAATGAAAATCTGGTAAGACCTAATTTCCTTGTTTTTTAAGGTTTTTTGTGCCATCTTAAATCATTATTTACATTACACTGAGCATGTATAAATCTAATGCTTTCACATTTATGAATATACCAAAAGGTATCACTTTTTACATTTGTACTGAGGGGTTTAATGAATTGCCCATGCCTCAGTATTGTATATTCGGTAAGTCGAGTTTCAGTAGCTATCAATATTCACATATGCGATGCTCCAAATTAAAAATGTGTATGCCAAGATTTTCAAAATTGGCTTGTGATTTTTGGTTGCCCAATTTCAGATACCTTCATCTGTGAAAATCAGGCCCCTTTAAAGTGTCTGAAGTTGAGCATCCAAAAATCCCTAGGTTTTTTTTTATTTGTTTTTTCAAAAAAATAAAAAACCTTTGTCTGTAATTTTTTTTTCTAAATTGTAAGTGCGTGGATTTCTTTTGCAGCTCCTCTTCCCCCACTCTTACACGTGCATCTCTCAATTTCTGTAATGGTGGTGGCTTTATGTCCACACCAGGTGACAGAGAGGGTCCTAGTTTTGAGAGTTCATAGGTTTTAAGGCCAGAAAGAGAGAGTATGATTATTTAGCTTGATGTCCTGATATATAACACAGGCTATGGAATTGCACCCAGCGATTCCTGCATTGAGCCCAATAACTTGTCGTTGAGCTTGAGCGTATGGTTTAGAGAGACATCATCTTGTTTTAAAGATTCCAAGCAATGAAGAATGGCACCATATCAACTGTTAATTGGTTCCAATGGATTATAAACACCCTATTAAAATTTTTATTTAAAGTGACCTGGATTGTATAAACAGTATTAAAGACCCTGATGAGATGAGGGGAGAGGAGGACAAGGAAGGGAGAGGGGCAATCATGCAAGGCTGAACTAAGAAGAAAAGGGCAGAGGGATACTAAAGAGGTAGTGAGGTGGAGGGAGAAAATGAAGCATCCAGAACACACAAACCTGTTCCCACTCCCTAGGTATTTCCATAATAGTGTTTGTTTTGAAAATATCACACAAGTCTTGGATAAAAGGACCCATTAAGGTGAGACTGGGAGTGAAGGATCTTCCAGCACATTTTCTATTATGTCTCTTCTCTTGTCTTCATGTTCTTATACCAGCCTCATTACCATAGTATGTGAGCTCCTTCCAGAAGTGCAGTAAGAGTGGAGTGACTTGTGTGTCATGCAATTCTTTCTTTCTTCTTTTACTCTCCTAGGCAAAAACAAAGTGAGTTATTAAAAAATAGATTTAATGTATGCATTTTATGTCTGCTGTCCTGTGTGTGTGTTATTGGCAACAAGATCAAAGACACGTGCCTTGTACTAGGAATGGACATGGCACTATTGGAAGCAGTTCTTAGATCTTGTGGAAGTTCCTTGTCCGTTCTGGGATTGGCCAGCTGGAGATGGTAGAAACCATTACTTGTAGATAGAGCTCCCAGAGCGTCATTCTCTTTTTTTCCTTTTTGTCTTCTATCGTAAGAAGTAAACCCACCAAAGATAAGTTTAAATAAGGTTAAAAGTCTAACCATCCACCAGGGGCTAAGGGTGAATTTACTTGTATCCCTCTGACTTTTATTTGACTTTCAGCTATTTGTTTCTCTGATTTAGCGAGTTGCATTGAGGCAGGAGAAGTTGAAGGCAGTACGAGTGACATGTCCCTAGGCCAGGCCTGCACAACATGTGGTCCGGGGGCCGCATGCGGCCCGCACAGGCGCTCACTATGCGGCCCACGAGGAGTGAATGGGGTGGGGCAAGCCAAGTGGTGGGGTGGGGGGAAGAAGTTGGGAGTGGGGCAATGGCGGGGCTTTTTGGCCCACAGCTGGATTTTTTATAGTAATATGGCCCTCGCTGTTTTCCGAGTTGTGCAGGCCTGCCCTAGGCCAAATCCTCAGATGGTTGCAGTGTAGCTCAGTTTACACCAACTGCGGCTCTGGCTACACATGGTTAAGTGACAGCAGCAATTTCAGCACTAAGTGGATATATTTATAAAGAAATAGCTCCCTATCACTCTCTAGAAAGAGTTAGTTGCTAAAGCATGTACTCTATCCAACTTTAGACTTAGAAGTGCTCAGTACTGTCATGGGTAATGAATGGTTTAGTTTTCTATGAATAAGGTGCCAAGTTCTCTGCAATGAAAGGCAACACTGAGAGTTTCTTATTGCACAAGTCTGAACTCAAGGCGCGGGGGGAGGGACGGACGGAATCATTCTTGACTGCCCTGAGCGATAAAGGGGGATGCATGCCACAGTTCAGCACGTAGCACACAGGAGAAACTAGAAAACAACAGCTAATCCTTGTCAGATCCTACTGCAGAACATCTTACTCTCTGGATAATCAGGATAAGTACTGAAGAGCTTGGAGTGTGATATGTCAGATTTATTTCATGATGAGTGGGGAAGATCTCTTGATCCTCAAACACTCCAAATAAAAGTTAAAAAGGGCAGTGTGAGGTACAGGGGAAGAGGAAAAGGTGGTTTTGTTACAGTGCAGTGAACATTTGCCCCTCCCCGCCCCCGTTTTAAATAGCAACAATATGAAAACTGTGTTTGCTTTGGGAAAAATGCTAGAATGTTTTCAGTGTGATCATCCTGTTTGGGTGTTTGTAAATCTGACGTAAAGCTGAAGAGGTATGTGCGCATGGAGTGGCAGGTTATATTTTATTATTTAATATTTTATTTGCTGAACAATTGTCTACAATAGTAACATAGGCTTATACGGCTCTTTATAAGCATGGGCTCAATCCCAAAAAGGCGTACAATGTATGCATGATTAAGTCTTTACAGGATATGGGCCAAAGGGAAAAATTCATTTCCCTGCCGTAACAAGCTTGCAAGTGAAATAGGACTAGACGCAGGACAACAATTCAGGAATGAGAATTTTCATAGAATATCAGGGTTGGAAGGGACCTCAGGAGGTCATCTAGTCCAACCCCCTGCTCAAAGCAGGACCAATCCACAACTAAGTCATTTCAGCAGGGCTTCGTCAAGCCTGACTGTAAAAACCTCTAAGGAAGGAGATTCCACCACCTCCCTAGGTAACCTATTCCAGTGCTTCACCACCCTCCTCCTGAAAAAAGTTTTTCCTAATATCCAACCTAAACCTCCTTCACTGCAACTTAAGACCATTACTCCTTGTTCTGTCATCTGGTACCACGGAGAACAATCTAGATCCATCCTCTTTGGAACCCCCTTTCAGGTAATTGAAACCAGCTATCAAATCTCCCCTCAGTCTTCTCTTCTGCAGACTAAACAATCTCAGTTCCCTCAGTCTCTCCTCATAAGTCGTGCTCCAGTCCCCTAATCATTTTTGCTGCTCTCCACTGGACTTTCTTCAATTTTTCCATATCCTTCTTGTAGTGCGGGGCCCAAAACTGGACACAGTACTTCAGATGAGGCCTCACCAATGCCAAACAGAGGGGAATGATCTGCTGGCAATGCCCTACTTATACAGCCCAAAATGCTGTTAGAATTTTGCATGATAAGAAGAGAGATGTACTTGAAGGGAGTTTGGAGGAAGTAGGTTCTCAGTGGTGGTTGTTCCAGGCTTAGGGGGCAATAACATAGAAGGCACAAAGCAAAGGTGATGATGATATAAGGAAAAGCAAACAGGATAACTGGGAAGAAACAGAACGGGGGCTAGAGGCAGAAATGAAGGATTTAGGGCCATTTAAGAATTGGAATTTGATTCAGTAAAGGCCTGTCTGCTGCACACTTAAGTGTCTCTGTGGCCCCTACTGCCAGACACAAAACATTTCCTAGTGCACTTTAGTCTGTTCCCATTTCAAAGTGGGGTTGATCAATGCACACTAAATAACTGGCCGGACAGAGCAGTGGGGTCCACATAGACACAGTGTATGGCAGGCTAGTGTGAGGTAGATTTACACCACAGCTTGCTGTGAACTAAGTTGTTTGTGTGGACAAGCTCTAAGAGGTGGGGAACCAGATATGCACCTAGAAGACACTATATCCATATAAGTATCGTGTGTGTGTGTGTTATACAGGATAACTTATTGCTAATTGTGAACACTGTTTTTATAGAAACCAAGTCCTTTTCCATGTCCATATGTCATTTCCTGCTTAGCTATGCACACATCTGAACCTTAAGCTGTGTATGGATTTCACTTTTGTTGCGTGGTATCAGGCTAACTATGCACATTTCTATTTCATTTTGGTGGACTCTTGGCAATATCATATAATACCCATTTCAGTCTTTTTTTGAAGAGCAAGACTCTAAATCACCTACTATCTTGGTAATACGTGCAGTGCTCAGATACATTAACTTAAAACCACTGTACAAATGATTACTCAAAGGAGCCCAAATAAGAAAACAGGATGAGTTAGTCTGAGGAAATCCTTCCTCTACCTGTGCTATTAAGATAGAGATTATTTAAATGATTCATTCACAGGGTGGTTTGAAGATGCTTGGCTTCAAGGCATGCAGACAGATGTAAGGTTTATCTTTCACCATGACAACTTGGTATACAGAAGATGGGAGGAATGAGAACCCAAGGGGTTCAAAATTTAGTAGACAGACCTTTAAATAAACATAGTGTTTGAGCACTCCCACCCTTCTGCAGAGCTCGTCCAAAGTTATGAAACCGCTGCTTTAGCCCTGCCTGTGTACTCTTGTCCACCTTCCATCACTGAGCTGGAAACACTTGCTCATTGCAACGCAGAACTTAAATCTGCTGTGTGAAGTACATGTAACAATGCTAAAAATGGAAAATCTTGGACTGTTCTGCCCTGAGTGCTCAGAAAAGTAAGCGCTTCATTTTCCCCCCTTAAAATGGCTACATATAGAACTATGGGCTCAGTCTCTCACACACACCCCTCTTACACACAACTCTCCATGGGAGTTTTACCCTAGTTAGGGCTGTGAATTGGGCCCCAAGTGTTTTGAGTGAAGCCTCATATTTAAAAAGATCAGTGTGCAGTTTCCTTTGGGAAAGGGCTTAGTGTGCTCATTTGCATCTCAATACCCAGAATGCTTCTTCCATATTAGTGCTGTTTCAGAGCTGTACTGGTGTCAGTGTTCTGGAGCAGCTGAAAAATGTCTTGATGTGCATGCACTAAATTCTTTTCCTCTGCAGCAAAAGAAAGGCTGCTAGCCTGGAACGAAGGGACCAGAGAGGCAGTCCATATTTCTTCTTAACTGCATGACACACACATAGATAGTCCTGTGCCCACCCAAACATGTGCCCAGAGAACAGATGCGAGTACTTGGAAGCTTACACTGCCTGAAAAAGCAACTGTGTGAAATTCTGAATCTCTAACATGATTTCACCTCCCTATGACAAACCATACATATTGGCTTGGTAATATTATGAAGTGCTGGGGGATGCTGGGGATTTGAAAACCAGCCCATTTTTGTGTGTCTCTAATGGCGGAGAAGAGCTGATGGATTTTGTTAATAAAATATTGAATAAAATGATGTTTGTAAGTGAATCAACTATCAGTTAACATTAAAAATATTAAATAAGACGAGGAAGACTTGTGGCACCTTAGAGACTAACCTGTTTATTTCAGCATAAGCTTTCGTGGGCTATAGCCCACTTCATCGGATGCATAGAATGGAACAGAAGTAAGATGTATTTATAGCACTGCATCACAGAGTTGGACAAATTCAACATATGAAAGAGTCTAATGTCAGGTATTCCATCCTCTGGCAGAGTAGGGTTGTGGTATACAGTACATTTACTAGTTAACTGAAATGGTATATTATTGAAGTTTTAGCATATATCTACTTACAAATGTAGCACCACAATTTGATAACACTTCAGCTCAGACCTTTAAAATAAATATCAAGGTTACATTTTGTAGAATGGCTATTGAACTTTTTCAAAGGACAGTTACTGAGGTGAAATTAACATGCAACAGATACTGCAAATCTACTTGCAAATTATGTAAATATTTTGCCAGGGGTAAACTTTCAGTGCCAGGTGTGAAAACTGGGGCACAATTCACATTAACAATAACATGGCTTGTGTATCTAATTTTCCAGGCTGAAGATTCAACCAACATTATGGAAGCAATTAAGGGCTTAACATTCCTTTAAGGGCAGAAAATGTGTAAAATAGTGGATAGCTTTTCAAAGGGACATTTAATGAGATACCTTCTAATAACTAATTTAAAGAACATGCTCTGGTTAAATTTATGACAGATTATGTTAGACCATTATTATTGCTATATAATCTTTATATTGCAGGGGTACCAGAAGCTTTCCAGGCTCCATTATGCTAGGTGCAGTACAAATACATGTGAGAATGTGGTCCCTTCTCTGAGGATTGATCTATAAATTGCTTTTCTAGCCTCATTTGGTTATGCACCAGGAAAATGCTGAAGGGTCCCACACTGTGTGAATCTGTTAAAAAGATAATCTGGAGCTATTTCAGTTGTTCAAATAGAGCATTTTTTTCTCTCCAAAGTGCGCGCACACAACTTTCATCAGCAGAGAGAGTAGCTCTTAAGATTTGGAACTATATATCTATCCTTCACATAGCTGTTAAATCCTAGTAAACGTAACTCTTTAGTAATAATCTGGTATTTTATTACAATACAATAACCTCTTTCCAAAGACTACAGTTGTGAATTTGGTGGCCTGGCCATAAAGACGCCAATTCAATGAATATTCATAAATCATGAATATTCATTAAACATCAGTGATGTTCTTTTGTAAACTGCTGTTATGCCAGGTCCCACTGGCACAGCAGATGGCACATGTTGAACGAGCTCTGCTCTTGTGGGGGGAGAAACCATCACATTCAAACAGAGCATGTACATCCAAAATGATCTCAGCACAGATCAATCTAAATCACAGCACAGGAATTATGAAGAAGGGCGTCTAGGTGGCAAAGTGTCTGACTGTGCAGGCATCCAGTATAAGATGGAATTCTGAATCCAATTGTTGCAACAGTGTAGCAATAAACATTTCTTCTTAACATTAATACATTGGAACTGATGGAGTTCCACTACATCCAGTAATTGCAGTTCTTTCTCTCTAGGTACTTATCTCTTCATGGTATCTGAGTATCTCTCAAAGAATGATTTTATCCTCAGGATGCTCCTGTGAGTTAGGGAGGCATTACCATTCCTGTTTACATTTGGGAAGCTAACACAGAGAGAGGTAACGTGACTTGCCTAAGTTCACACAGGAAATCTGTGGCAGAGTTGAGAATCAAACCCAGATCTCCTGAGTCTCAGTCCAATGCTGAGTGTTTTAGTAGATTAAAAAAAGTAGTGTGCTTTCAAGAGGTGCCTGGTTCACTTGCTTCTAACTCTGCAAAGTTCAAAGGTTAGTAGCTCATCTGCCATTCTCACTGTAGTTCATAGGAAAGGTGGGTATTAATCCTTCCTCTCAAAATCTTCAGTGTTCCCTTTGAGGAACAGACAGATTTCCCCTGAAGTGCTCCAGTAGTGTCTGCTTCTTTCTTCTTCTAACTTTGTGGCAAAATGTCTCTGACTGTAAGCCCCATGCATTCTTATGATGAGCCACACAATACCAGTAAAGAAAATTTGCTTAGAACCTTATGTCACAAGGTGTATCACAATGCAGTATAAGCTACTGTTCACCTTGTTAGTGCATTACTGCTCTAGCAAATCTGTTCAGGTGAAGGAGCATCATCCTAAAGGTTGGTTATTTGTTTTGACCATATATGGTATAACTGATCACCTGAATCACATGGTATTAGACTGAAAGCTCTCTAAACAGGAGGGAAACTGCAGATTTGAGCAAAAGCTTCTGCGGAGAAGGGACTGTTAATCAGAAATGTTTTGATATCAGATGTTATAAGATAAGTGCTAAGTGAAATTGCATGATGTACGCTGTGGGATGAAGACCAAAAAAGAACATAGGCTGCTGGGTGCACAGAGACACAGAAGCTTGGACTCTTGGATGGAAGTTCCGCCCTGACTGCTAGTTTGGAAAATTGCGGGTTGTGAATTTGAAGAATTGTTGGTTGGTCTCTCAAGCAAGAGGGAGCAGGAGCAGAAATGGAGTAGACGTAGAGGAACTTCTGTGCTGAGGACGGGAAGAACTGCCAGGCACTTATAACATTAAGCTTTCCCTTTGGGAGTAAGAAGGGTTACTGAAAGCTATTGTTATATTTTTTATGTTTAATTTGATTACATAAAAGCTTAGTGTTTTTTTCAAATCCAGAAGTCAGAGTTGTAGTCCAGGTTTTTTTAAAGAGATTTACAGGGTCCTCATAATGCTTAATAATACCTAATACTTACAGGCTAGTGACCTTAGAGAAAGAGTAGAGGGGTGAAAAGTGACCCAGAGATGCTGGTGTTGAACAAGTTGTGTGCCTGGAAAGGGATGGGTCATGACAGCATCCTACGTGCACAAGTACTCTCACATGAATGTGTTGCAAAACTTTTGCTTTGTATGAAAGACCTTATTTATGATCAACCTTTAAAGAATGTTAATAGAAAATGACTAGAAAGGATTGCTAATACTGTCAAAAAGTTGACTTATTTTAGCAAATAACTTTTTAATAGTTGCCCTGCTCCAAGTATTCTTTTTGTAAATGCTTATTTAAAGGTCTTACAGTCAAATTATTCATCTGGTCTTACACTAGCTTCTAAATTTACGCATGGAAATTTTTTCCAGGGGCCAAGCTGTACATGCCCAATTTGCATTTGTGCATGCAAATGTGTGGTTTTTTCATAGGCAATTTTGTAAGCATAAAATTGGAGGCTGCAGCTGAAAATATAGACCTTAATTTGAAGGGGTTACTGACACATAATGATTTTTCTTCCCCACCAGTGCATCTGCAGACAAAGGCAACATAACTGTACAATCAGATACTTTCGTAAAGTTGAACAGTACATGTTTGTGAGGAGTTCCTTGCAGACAATTTTCAAGTAGAAAAAGAGACTGTGTTTCTTTTGCCAATTTATGTAGTGAAATGCAGGTGCTAAACAGTTTTCTGGACCACTTGTTATGCAGTTAATCCTTCTAGAAACATATCAAAGTAATGATACATGGTGAGGCAAAAAAGTGAAAAATACCCGTTCTGACTTCAGTGGAGGAAAAATAGATATCTGAGACTTCCTAGTTAACGTTTGTGGCTGGGTTTCCAAAGATACAGAGCGAGACTAGAATGTGAGCAAGGTTCAGAAGTGCTGTAGTTTGCCATTAGAGATGAAGTGAAGAGGCAGGGGTTTAGTTTTGAAAAACCTCTTTGACCAAATCCTTGGCAAACTGGATTCAGACCCACTTTGGGGAGGTTCAGCTAATACTCATGTCTAGTTTCTGTGAATATTAGTGATGAGTGAACCTCAAAAGGTTTGCAGCTTGAGTTTGGATAAGCATCCCCTAATTCCAAAATATTACCCTTGCTATTTTTGCACCTGAAGTTGTGTACCAAAATAGGGTGGTATCATGATGACATTTTAATGAATAATGAATGAATAAAAACTCTGGGGTTGCTGAAACTTTTCTTCTTGTCATATTGGTGGGGTCTTGAAACCTTTGTAGCTTTAGGGTGATTGTAAGTAAAAGAGGGGTATTGTGTATTTTGGGTGGTCAAAATTTACACAGTTTATGTATGTATTTGTTGTCCTAATTTAAAAGGTTGGTTACAGTTGTTCAGAGTGGTATGAAGTAGGAAAAATTAAACTTAGGACATATCTTTAGATTGACCTACTTTTTCCTAACAGTTACATTTGGTAGACTATAGAATAGTCACGGCAACCTCTCACTTCAGTCATTAAACTTTGGAGTGGGAAAAGCACTGGAGAACATAACTTACAGGGAATAATTTTGTACTAGCATAGTGTAGAACAGATGACCCAGTCCCCTTCCATCTCTATTTTCTGTGATTTCTTTATCTGCATATTTCTGTAGTTTCCAGTTAGGAGGTGTTCTTCTACAATTATTGTCTTCAGTTTCTTTGCACTCTTGATTGCTGTATTTGTTTCTCTGTTTGCCATTGTGTGGATATGTATTCTGAGATACGGCTAAGAAAAATGTGGTAGTTTAAAAAAAAAAGTGGCTGAGTCAAAATGCTCATATCTAACTGTCAAACTTTAGTGGCTCTGTATAAGAACATAAGAACGGCCATACTAGGTCAGATCAAAAGTCCATCAAGCCCAGTATCCTGTCCTCTGACAGTGGCCAATGGCAGGTGCCCCAAAGGGAATGAACAGATGGGTTATCATCAAATGATCCATGCCGTGTCACCCAACCCCAGCTTCTGGCAAAGAGAGGCAAGGGACACCATTTCTGTCCATCCTGGCTAATGGCTATTGATGGACCTATCTAGCTCCCTTTTGAACCCTGTTATAGTATTGGCCTTACTATACCCTCTGGCAAGGAGTTCGAGGTTGACAGTGTGTTGCATGAAAAAATACTTTCTTGTGTTTGTTTTAAACCTGCTACCTATTAATTTCATTTTGTGGCCCCTTGTTCAAGCTAATTTCAAAACAAGCCACTCCCTAAAAACCCCAACACTCTATGTGACTAGATCCCCACTGGCATGCAGTCTGGGACTGTGGTGGGCTTGCTGTACACCCTTGACTCTCCCTACCCCCTTCCTCTGCTTGCTCCCCTTTGCCCCTGCTTGCCAGGAGCCAATCAAAAAAAAAAAAAAGGAGGAGCAAGCCAAACAAGCCAAAAACAATCCCAATTTCTGTGGTTTTCCATGGGTTTGGCATGGCTGCTTAGGATAGCTTTGATAGCTAGATGCCAGTGAACTGATAGTATTATGTGTGCATCATAAAGGGAAGAACTAGAAGAAAAACAAAATTGTATTCAGTTAAATCTTTTGGTAAGTACACAGAGATAATTATTTAAAGTTTATGAGCACATTTTAATTGACTGAACAATTTACATTTTATAATATAGCAGACCTACTTAAACAAGAGAGAACTCTTCATAGAAGGTATTGAAAATACACACACGTGATCCAGGAGCTGTTGATAGCTGGCCAGCCAGGTTCGTAAAGATTTTACTTTGAAGGAGTTGTTTGCCCAGAGGCAAAACCTGGCTCTGTACTATTGGTTGAACCTGACAAAGTGCAGATGTTGGAACTGAAGCACAATGGGAGTGCAGCTCACAGAATTTTTTTTAATATTTCCTACATACCAGGAATACAAAAGCATCTACGTGCATAAAACATTTGTCTCTGCATTCTAAATATAGAGGCTCCCACTTCAATGAATATTTCATAGAATAACCTATATAAAAGGAATAAATGTATGCTGCAATGATAGCTATAGGTTGCTATTTTTAAATGGAATCTCTTTTAAGTGAGTAAATGAATACCTGTTAAAGGCGTTAACCTCTTGTATGAATAAAAATTGCCTGGAGCTGCATGTAGTGACATACATGTTACTGGTCAGAAAACTTTTTAAAGAAGGATTGTCAGCTGATTTTAAAGAGGTGATGGTCAGCTTAGCTTAGTTGAAAAAACCTTCTGTATGTTTCCATCCTCATGCTGCAGCATATCTATTTTTAATTAAACAGATTTTATTTGCAAAGACCCAGAAAAGATTTAAATATCCCCCTTACTATGTTGTGAATTCAAACAATAACCAGACTGTGAAAGTGTATCAGACCCAACATGTGACCAGATCCTCATCTGACAGATGAGGATACTGTTTAGTTGTTTCATTCCTAGCCTCTCTGAGAGAACACACACGGTAATGTTAAGCAATCACTGTTCTTCCCTGTGTGGTTCTGCAGAGTCTGGGGAGTTCTGCTAGAGGGTTAGTGAGGAAACATGGTGGTGATGCCTTCACTGGCAAAATGGCATCCAGTTTTATATTTCTCTCTCTTTTTCTCTCTCTTTCTCTCTCTCTCTGTCTCTCTCTCTCTCTCTCAACCTGTGTGTGTGTGTGTATGATTGAGGAGACCGGGGCATGGATTGGCGTCAGCTGGCTGAAGCTCCATCCAGGTGAGCCAGAGATGACATTGGTGAGGTGGGGAAAGCAGCCAGAAGACATGATGAAAATTATTTTTGTTTTTCTTGTAGGGACCACTGCTTGTTGTTTCAGTTTGCAAATTGGGAGCCTTAGCTGTTGGTCAGATTTCAGTAGTGGCCAGAAACTTTTTCTTTCATTTCTTCTGGTTGGAAAGTTTGTAGTTCTTTCCTGCAGTCTTGGTCGTTCTCTCTGATGTGGACCTTGTTGCTGTGATTCATGCATGTATCGCCTTAAGATTAATTTACTGAAATGCTACATGTGGAAACTGTATTGGTGCAGATGCAATAGACTGGTTGTCATGAGGGATATCTCACTGCAAGCATATTACACTGGTGCTGTGCAATTGTGCTGGTTGCTTGAGATTTTCTGGAAGCTGTTTTAATTGTTGTTTACCTATAATGTCCTAGTGGCTTGCAACATGCTAGGTGAGATATCAACTCTCTTCCCATGACAAATTGTCATTGTTAAGATGACTGTTGTGCCCAAGCTAGATCATAGGAGATTGGCTTTGCATTGGCCCACTCCTTGGTCCAAAACACCTTTCGGGCATTCTGCAGATCTCCTCTTTTTACTTTTTAGTTTTAATAAAAGATATTTTCAACACTATACTTTTTTCTGCAAGAAATCTCTCAGGAGAGCAGTTATTAGTGGTTCTGGTAAGGCCTGGAAGTCAGATCGTCTGTGATCTTATTCCCAACTCTGTCACTAAGTCAGCATGTGACTTTGATTCCTCATTTTATCCATAGAACACTCCAACAATAATTCATGTTTGTGAAATGATTTGAAATCCACAGATAAATATAAAAATATTACTATGCTAATATGATATGCAAGTCCCTTTTATGTAAATTCTCTTTAAAGGGGCAAATCCATGTAAGTAATACTTTTTTGCCATGCTAGGTCTGTACGCTTTAGACATATCTGCTACAGCTTGACGTAATTGTTAATATCTAAGTGAGAGAAGAACATTTTCAACATAGGACTTGACCCAACTAGCTACTTAAGGCCCTTTGAAAAAAGTGCCTGTAACAGGCTAAATAAAACAGGAATAAGATTTTGTGACAGTCTGATAAATCCTTCCCTTATGGTTATTGATATTGAACCAGCTTTACTGTACCTTTAGTGCACCACATTGGTGAGATTGCTGTGTTGTATGACCAGCTGAGTAGAAAATTATTGTACCTTCCCCTTTTTAGCTTTTTTGCAAACTAAATGATATTCCAGAGCCTCTTGCTACTCTGATAATCCTGTCTCCCCCCGTTTTGAATCCTTCCATTGTCTTCCTGTCTCTCACTGCATCAAATTAAAACTATTCAGCCATACCTACACACTTTTAATGTTTGCCATTGAAGTGCTGATTTGCATAGCAAAGGAGATATTTATGTTTTCCTGACCTTGTCAATATTCTGGTGCACAATGAATGCTTATATGATAGCTTATTCCAGGATGATGAACAGATGCAAAAGTGTTCTTAATTGTCTCTGGAAATTAGCAATGGTCAATACATCCTGCAAACACAATGCTGGATGCTGTGGTGCATGCTAAACGTGTATGGCAGGCAGAGCGCATAGCCTTTTCCTGCCTACAACACACTTCATTTAATTTTAATAGTAGAACGAGACGTGGTGCCTTTTGAACATAGATATCCTTGTGGGCATATGTAAGTCTCAAACAATAAAAGTTTTGCATAGGAGAATTTGGCTTAACCCTGTCAGTCTTCCAGAGATTAACAACTTCATCAGCCACTGTTGATATTGACATTCAGTTGCTAGGCTACATGTTTACTGCTAAATGAATAGGCAACTGGGGCCAGTGTGAATATTCAACAGATTGGCAAATACGTAAAACGTGCTGTGACTTGATTTGTTAATTATAGTTGAAATAAATGGCTGTACTGATGACTATGATTTTACACAGCATTAGTCCTCTGAAAACAGCAATTGAGTCTGCCATGTAAACATATATCTTGCTTGTGACAAAAAAACAACAACAAAAACCAACTCCCCCAACCCTTAAACAATGAGTACCCCACTTCAGGCATCTTCACCAGAAGCCCTGAAGTGTTTACATTAGCTAAATTATGTCCTTGGGTGTTTTACACCTTTGCCTGAAGTACAACATTCAGTCATGTTGAAAAGCTTTCTTGTTCAGTGCATAAATCCTGCTACTTGTAGTAAGGGTTTGTTAAAATCAGAATGATCGTACCTGTGAAAGAGAGAATCCAATTAGTTTTTGGAAGGGAGCTCTTTGAAAGTTACATTTTTAATGTGAGTATAATAAATATCTAATGTAGTAAATATATGCTGTGATCAGCAAATATTATAAGGAAAGTTTCAAATGTAATACAGAATGGCTTGGTATAATAAAATAGTTCTCACAATTGCGTTTCCCATGACCCACTTGATATTCCCATTTCATTATCAATTCTCAGTATATTGGTTTGCTCATTTTCAGGTTTGGTAGTTTTAGACGTCCTATACAGCAAGAAGAGGAGGGGTGTATAAAATATTTCAGCACTAGTAATCACAAATTATTGCATTTGTATGGGAGATCTAGTGGATAAGCACTGGATTGGAAGTCAGAAAACTAAGGTTCCATTCCCTTCTCTGCTATTAGCTTCCTGTGTGTCTCTGGACAACTCATTCATTCTGTCTATAACTCAGTTTCTTCATCTATAAAATGGGAGTGATAATAATACCTACTTACCTAAGTGCAGAGCATTGTACTTATTTAACTAGCTCTTTATTGTGATGTTGTCTCTACCCTTCCCTACCACTGATCTACCAAATCTGATAGGCCTTGATGGTCCACTTCAGCCACGAGCATCTTCATTCTTTCTCCCATGTCGCCCTTATGCTTGAGAAGAACTCCTAGTGAAAATTCACGAAGCAGCGCCTAATTCTCTCTTACATCCCTCTTTAAAAACCAGTTTTGTCATGATGTCGACAAATCAGTCATATATGGCATTGGCCACTTCTTACTATGGCAACCACTTCAGCTACTAACTTCTGCACACAAAGTGGCTTGGCAGTGTGTACACCTCGGCAGTTTCACTGCAGCAAACTGCTTTATTGAGCAGAAACTTGCCAGTGTAGACGAGCCCTAAATTTCCTCCAGCTGCAGTGAGCCCTAAGAAGCTATTCTAGCAGCCAGGGATTGCTAGAATGCAGCAGTGTTCCAGCCACACTCCTTTCCCTGGTCATGTTCATATTGCAGGGGTTATGCTAAGAGAAAGCATTGAGCTACTATGTCAGATGTATGCCAGTTGGAGATTCCTCCATGTCAGAGGAATTCTCACTTGGCCGGTTATGACAGCTTTATAATCCTTTTGTTCCACAGGCTGTCTAGTTGGGTACCCAAATGTAGAGGTCAGTTTTAAAAATGTGATGCTTAACTTTTCGCATATGTAAAATAGGGATTGTGATGCTGGCAGAGCAGCTGCCACCTCATGGCAAGGCCCCTGGGCCTCAACTGAACACTGACCAATACGCAGCTGCAAACCAGTCTGGCTCACCTGTGAGTTAGCATTGTTAAAACAGATGTTGAATTTGTAATAATGTGTTTAGCCTTTAGACTTTATGAAATGCTTGTAAGATACTGCATGTACTAATCTCACTTATAACATCTGTATCCCATGTCATAAGGTTATATTGAGTGCTTGCATTGTAAACCTTGTAACTGTGTAACTCACCAAACAGGAAAGAAGCATTAACTAATGTAAAATGTTGTCTTCCTACAGACGGGATTAGGTCCTGCCCACTAAGAGGGCCCATTGAAACCAAATAAGCTATTATGAAACATCAAAGAACAAAGACTTTGTTAATTGCTTTTCTCCCCCGACCCATGAAGGAGAGACCTGAATGTGAACTCACCTCATCAGCTTGAGCTCTGGGGGAAAGGGAATAAAAATCCCCCCCGCCCCCCCCCCCCAAAAATGCATCTCTGTGCTGCTTGCACTTGGAGAGGGCAAGATTTCTAAGCATAAGCAATGGATCCCCAGCGGCTTAGCCTGGAGTAGCCCTAAAGGGACATATAGAGCTTGCATACAGCAGCTTCCATCACCTTTTGGAACCTAAGACTGTAACTCATTTGTGTGTATGTTTACCTGCTTTAACCTTGTAAATAACTTATTTATTTTCTTAGTTAATAAATCTTTAGCTTGTTTTTTATGGGATTGGCTATAAACATTATAATTGGTATGAGATCTAAAGTGCAATTGACCTGAGGTTAGTGACTGATCCTTTGGAACTGGGAGTAACCTGAATATTGTTGTGATGTTTGGTGTAAGGGACCATCTGTCACAAAGGCAAGTTTGCTTAGGTAGCAAGGTAAACCAGAGTACCCAGGTGGACTGTCTGTGACTCTGTTAAAACTCTTGAGAAGTTCACACTTGATGCTTGGTTGGTAAAATTTAAGTATAGAACTCATAACCAGCTGGAGGTGGTGCCTTGATTTGTACAGTCTGCTCTCAGGTTGGTACTCTATGCCCTGAGCCATTCGAGACAGCTTGACAGGGATAATACAATATTATTATAGATGGGGCTGGTAGCACTGCCTATTAGTAAAGCTGCATGACATTTTCTAATATAAGACATTGTTTTCAGTTTTTTGTAACTGAACATACTGTAAACATTCAGGCTGAAATTTTCCACGTTGTATGTCTGCCTCTGACTTACTTTTTTTTTATTAATAATTTCAGCCAAACTGGTTCAGCCATTTTGAGAATGAGGTTAAGATATTTTGCTCATGGTAAATTCTTGGCACCTTTTCTTTGAAATGCTTTGGTATTGGAGAAGGGATTTAAAATTTGACAGAGGGTGGTTTTTGTGTCAGGAATGTGCCTTTTGCCTTCCCATTGAAAATTCACCCAAATTTGGCCCAGTTATAAGCCCCTGAAAAATAGCAATTCACAAGTTCAGTAGAGAATTAGTAGAGTTTACCAGCTAAACTCTCCAAAGATTCCATTCTCACTGAGCATGCTCAAGCATCTCACAGGTCCTATGTGTGACCAGAATGCACATGCACCATCCCCACAGAGTGACTGAGCTTGCTCCATTTTCTCTGTACATGCTTCATCCTTAAAGAGCAACCAAGCATGCATCCTCCAGTCCAAGGCTATGGGAGAAAAGCCAGACTTTTCCTGTAATGACTGCTTGCAGCTTCTCTGGAATGACATGGAGTCAGGCACCAGGACTGAGAGCAGGAAGCCTGTCTATCCTGGGCTCTCAATGATCCCCACTGCTGGCATCCAGGTAGACTGGAGGAGAAAGCCATCTGATTCAAATACAGAGGGGACAAAAGTTAGCACAGTTGGGAGGGAAAGAAGTCAATTAGGACAAAGAGTCTGGTGGGATTAGGTCTAGAGGAGAGAAATTATGACTGTGTGTTGGAGGGGGGAGACTGGATGGGTAAGGAGACTGAGACAAGGAGCTGGGGGTAGGTGTGGCAGGGGAAGACTGAGATTGGGTGGAGGAATCTGAGGAGGGAGACTGGGAGTAGGAATCAATGAGATGTGGGCGTGCAACTAGATTGGACAGACAACTGTGAGAGAGGAAATTTAAATTGGTTGGACAAGGAGTCTAGGGCCGGATCTACATATGAGAATGTTTCTGGATTACCTACAGTCTACCATGAGACTGTTCATGTTCAATGAACTGGTGTTTGGGTTTTGTTGGAAAATTTCCAGCCAGATCTATTTACAGTCCCCACCCCAATTTACAGATGGTGGACCAAGGCACAGAGATATTAAATGACTTGCCAAAGGTCACACAGGAATTCTGTAGTGAAGCAGGGAAGTGAAGAGTCCTGTGATTAGGCCACTTGGGAGATTCCAGTTCAGTTCTCTACTCCACTGGCGATGTCCCGCTCATTTAGTCCCTCTGTACCTCTCAGGTCCCCATGCGTAAACTAGGGATAATAGTACTTTCCTACCTTATGAGGATAAATATGTTAGATTCTGAGATGCTCAGATACTACAGTAATTGGGGCCATATAAATACCTAAGACATATAGACAGACCAAGAAGTCTACTAAATGCTAGGATAGCACCTCAATCACTTTCTTAGACAATCCTGCCTGTGTTTTGCCAAAGATCTTATAAGTAGATCTGGTTGAAAAATGGCAAGGAATCTGAATTTTGAAAATGGAAAACTTAGAAATAATTTTTAATTCTATAGATCTTAGGGTAAACAGACTTTATACTGTCAATTTTTTGTGAATTTTTATCAGTTTTTTTGTTTAGGAAAATATTTCTTTTTTTCTGAATTTTGAGTGTTTTCTTCCTTTCCCTCTTTCTTTTCCCCCTTCCCCTCCCTTTATTTTCACTTGGCCATGAAAAGAGATGGGAAAGAGGGAAATGAAAGAAACCCTTTTATTTCATTGTTTAAAATAGAAAATTAAAAAAAAGATTTTTGGTGATTTTGTTTTCATTTCAAGACATTTTTCTGGATAGTGTGTGTGTGAGGGGAGAGGGGATTTGGAACAGCTCCACTTACAATCTAAAACAGACAGATGACTGATACAGATGAAAATATGCATTTCTTCAAGAGCCTAACTGTTTATGCAGTCAGATAAACAGAACCATCTAAATAATCTGCAACAGTGCCACATGGCCTTCTCCAAAATGTTTCCACCCTTTCATTATAAATCAAAAAGAAATCTTACTGAATTATGCATTACCCTAAACTTGAAATTTTGTTAACCAAATACTGCATGTTTGTATATTTCCACTTAACTACAAATTTTCTAACTAAAGTATTAAGTGCATAACACGTGTTTATAGATTCAGACTCTTGTGGTATGTGAATACATAGCCAGCATGGGCAACATAATGATTTTCCATGTATTTTGCTTCGTCCGTGAGTTGCAATAAACTTTAGCGAATGTGTTTAAATGTGGTGTAAAGTTTTCCTGTTTAACACAATCATCATGTGATGCAGAAATAGCACTTTTTGAGTCAGATTCTTTTGTATTAATCCCTACATCATCACTCTGCCCTGGGCAGGATGCCACTGGCTTCGGAGATGCTAGATGGCATTAGGGTTTTGCATGAATGCTCCATCTCCTTCTCAGAGGAGAGGTAGGGTTTTAGTGTTGCTGTTGAAATATTTAGACTGGAGGGTCCAGTCTTTAACTCAAATCAGGCCAAAGAGAATTCTTGGAGAAAGACTCCTTGATTAGATAAACCACTGATGTGATCCAATATGCCAGTTCTCAGAGAAACTTAGATTGATCATCCATCCATCACGTTTCTTGTACAATACAGTATTATGTTTCTGCTGCTATTTTGCTGCTAATTTAAATAAGAAAAATCCTAATTTATGTAAGGAAATGTAGCTGATTTCATCCTGCTTTATTTTATTTTAGTTTTTTTTTACATAGATACTAGCTACTTTGCATATAAGGAAATTGTGATTAAGAATGGCAGTTTATTATATGGCATTTTTTGCAAGATAAGGAAAATTTAGCCTCATATCCCTTAAATGAGTGCATTCTCTGTTGAGAGTGCTTGACTGTAGTTATAAAGAGAGTTACCCACAATAGTTAGTGTGGAAAGGAAACCCTAAGTAGAACATGCCATTGTGGCCTTTGAGCGGTTCCCATCTCTCCTATTCAGAAAGCAGAGTTAACTGAGGATAGCGAGAACAAAATGTACATGCGCTTGAGAAAAAGAACTTGACTTGGCAAGTTGGCATTAGTGTAGCACAATATATTACACTTTTCTGCTGGGCTCATTCTCTTACTGTCATTGACCAGATCTGTTCAACGGTTGCCATTTTCAGTTTCGAGTAGAAGAAACCCCAATTTTTCCTCCTTACTTTCCAAGAAAGTCTGTTTATGTAATCAATACTGGGTCTTTCTAGGAAGCTGTTCAGAATTTTTTGGGGTCAATAGGGGCACAATGAAGGAACAAACATTAGGTCTGACAAAGCTTGAAATATAAAACAAAAAAGCATCTGTGAGGCACAATAAAACAAAGTGTGTATACGTGTTGTTCTCACAGAGTATTTGGCTGAGCCTGGGCAACGGGAAAGCATGCATAGCTAACACCCCTGACTGTGTGAAACCCTTTGTATACTCCAGAGTCTCTGCAAGAGACTTTGATTACAGAGTTTGGCATCATACCCAATACATTTTTTGGAATAGTTTCTTGTCCATCACTAACACTTGTAATGAGAAATTTATACACCATCCAAAGAGGATAAATTAATTTCAGACACTTTAGACTCAGGTCAACAATGGCTACTGGCAGTGCCTATTATTTGCCTTTTTATTAATAAAAAACCCCAAGAACAACGACAATAAATTGCTCTTCTTCGTGGTGATAGCATGGTAAAGCCCCTGGTATAGTGGAGATAGGATCTTGGCAAACGCATAAATAGGTCAGGATAAAATATTTCATTTTTCATTGCAAATGAAAGTAATTTTCTACAATATGTAAGGTTTAATACATCCCCATAATGGTTTCATTAGGAAATCTGTATTTTAGCGAATGAAAGCTTTTTCTGAAAATAAAACATTTGGTGAATGTAATTTAGTTTTTATTTTTATATAATTCAATTAACGGTCAAGGACTGAACTATGAACTGGCTTCACCATGTTGAGACTTAAATGCAAAGCACATTTGTTCAACTTAGCTATCTCACATTACTTCTAGATTGCCCTCCCGTGCCCAAAAAAACAAAAGCAAAACCAACCAACCGATCAAAAAAAAACCACTTCCCTTTTAAACTGTTTCTTCTGTAGGCTTGGAAACAAAAGAGGGAGAAATTGCTATTATTTTCTTGGGGGATACCACAGTGATGGGAGCCTTAGAACTTAGATCAGTGATACTCAGAGAGTGGCTCTTGACCTGCAAATGTCTCTTGAATATGTGTCTTGTGGCTCTTTGTAGCACATGATATTAAAACACTGTGATTTTATTATTAACCAGTCAGGATGCTTTCACTGTCATTAACCAATTACGTTATGAACGTGCATTGTTATTAACTTATTCGCTGCAAAAATTATATAAAATAAACTAAATATTTCTCTTGTCATTCACACTATTGTGGCTTTTTTGGATAACATTGTTTGCTAATTTGGCTCCTGAACCACTACAGAATAAATATCACTGACCTAGATAAATTACTAAACCATAATTATCACATGGGTAAATTCCCTTCATTTGCAGTCTGGACTGGGTAATTTGTTACATTCTCTCACTGGACATAAGAGGCTACGTTTTTCAGCTGAACTTTGCACTAACATTTGTGTGCATTTTGTGTTGCGTGTGCAAGGCATGTGTGCAAGACAAATAATGGCACACACAAAAACCTATTTGTGTGCAGTCATCCATATGCAAGATTTCTGTGTGCCAACTTTCTAAACATAATTAGGGAGCCTAATGATAAATGAGATCTTAGATGTTCTGGATTGGGCAGAAGTGGCAAACAAATACCTATAATAAATATTAAAAATGAAATAAATATTCTAGTCAATAGGATGTATTTTAAAGTAATATACAATATACACATGATCTGAAACTACTGAGGTCAATGGGAGCTTTTTAAATTGATTTCATTGGACACAGAATCAGGCCCTGCATGCACATATACTTTTGTATTAGTTATACTTAGATAGTCTCTGCCCAAAGGAAATTACAATCTTTTTGTTTTGTGTTTGTGCAGCCCCAAGGCAATGGGGTCCTAGTCTATGGTGGGGTCCCTGGGTGCTATTGTGATATAAATAATAATAATTATATCTTTAATTGGCTGAAACACAGTCATGGGTTTAATACTATTGCCCTCATAGCTATTCAATAGATTTTGGGTAGCCATTGGCCAGACACGGTTACATGACACTGTCGGGTTGGAATGGGGGCAGGGTAGGGTGGGAAGAGGTGGGGCAGGGGCGGGGCCTCATGGAAAGGGTGGAGTGGGGCCAGGGATGAGGGCAGTGAGAGGGGGTGTCAGTGATGTGGCCCTTGGGCCAATGCACTAGTCCTCATGGGTCACTCATGGTCATTTGAGTTTGAGACCTCTGGGCTAGATACTGACCTGAAGAGAGAAGGTGAGGCTTATAGAGGAGTGCTTGTGTTGCCTGTGTCTGGTGGAATTGGGAAGTTGACCTCTGACAGGCACAGACAAGGTTTCCTCGCACTAAGGGCAGGTGGTAGCAAGGTCCTCACAGCCTGGGAACGCATGGGATGTGTCACAGGTATCGGGCCACATGGTGACGTGCCAAGCCATGGAGGCAATAAAGAGAACAGTAAGCAGAGAGGACTGTAGGAGGAACTGAAAGCAGAGCCAGAGGCTGCAAGGAATGTCTATGGATTATGTAGTTATCACCTTTTCTATAGTAGGAATGTGCCTCCATAATCGCCCATCTGAAATTGAAGAAATATTTGTAGAGCTATCTTCATACTCTTTCTCTACTCTCACGGTGAAAGAAGTAGTAAAGGAGACAATTGAAAGACTGGGTAGTTCTTTCCCCTCTCTCCTGCTGGTTACACAGCACATGAGGAAGCCTCATGTTTAGCAGGCTGTGGACTGGAATGCTGGGACCTGAAGGTTTCGTAACTGCTGCACTATTCAGAGTGCTGTTGGCTGAAATGCCCAGCCCAGTAGTGGCTAGGACAGTTACCAGGGTTGGGATGAGATGTCAGATTGATGCTGAAGCCTGAAGTTGCCATGAAAGTTGCAGATGCTAGGAGAACTGTCAGCTGGAACGTTGGGCCCTGGAGGTTCTGTGGCAGTTGGAAGAATTAAGGGAGCTGTTGGCTGGAACGTTGAGCCCTGGAGGTTCTGTAGCAGTTGAGAGTGTTAAGGGAGCCGTTGGCTGGAACGCTGGGCCCTGAAGATTCTGTTGCAGTTGGGAGTGTTAAGGGAGCCGTTGGCTGGAACGCTGGGCCCTGAAGGTTCTGTGGCAGTTGGAGAGAATTAAGGGAGCCGTTGGCTGGAACGCTGAGCCCTGAAGGTTCTGTGGCAGTTGGAGAGAATTAAGGGAGCCGTTGGCTGGAACGCTG
>ML677353.1:6381297-6864803 GCA_007922305.1 Dermatemys mawii
TCTGTGGCAGTTGGAGAGAATTAAGGGAGCCGTTGGCTGGAACGCTGGGCCCTAGAGGTTCTGTGGCAGTTGGAGAGAATTAAGGGAGCCGTTGGCTGGAACGCTGGGCCCTGGAGGTTCTGTGGCAGTTGGAGAGAATTAAAGGAGCCGTAGGCTGGAAGGCTGGGCCCTAGAGGTTCTGCGAAAGGAGAGCAGCTCATCTTAGAGAGGTGAGATGGCTGAGGAGGAAGGGGATGAAGACGTGCCAAATCTGAGCTCCATCACAATCACTGGATGCAGGATTCCAGGTAAGGGTGTATCAAAGATGTCGCTGTAATATGTTCACTGTTGTTCTATCCCATTCTTTATTCATGCTAATGTTTTGTTTGCTTTTTTAACTGCTGCTGAGCATCCTATTATCTGGGGCCGCTATGACCCAGAGAAGGAAACATTCTGACTGCAGGAAAGCATGGGCCAGAGCCCCTTCTATTAAACAGTGCGTCTCTAAGCCCCGCACCAGAACAGCTCTGTGAAGGGATGAGCACAGGCTGTTCTGGATGATCCAGTGTCTTTGGATATCTTTAGCTGAACCCATTTCCTGGCAAATACCTTGCTGAAGAGGTTCATCTGCTGCTTTTCCGCTGCAGTCCTGGAGTCGCAAGCTATCATTCGCTTACCATGAGGCTTCATACTGGAGCTCACTGGGGATTTTTCAATGAAGCATTTTTTTGTTGGAAAATCAATTTGTCGAAATGGTTTGTGGAAATGTACCTATTTCGGTGACATTTTTAGTAGGAAGGTTTCTCAGGCCCAGGATGGAATTTCTGGTCAGAATGAAACAGCTTGCCCTCCTCAGAATAACTGATAGCTCATTGGTTAGGCTGCTCACCTGGGCTGTGAGATCCAGTTTCAATTTGTGCTCTAAATCAGGCAGAGCCAGGTGAGTGCCCTAATCACTCGGCTATAGAGTCAGTCTCTCCCGATGTTTCTGTTGGAGCTGTTCCACTATGCAGAGACTGATTTTATACCGATGGCTAGGGCACTTACTGGGGAAATAGGAGATGTTAGTTCAAGTCCTTGTTCTGAAGCAGGCAGAGCAACGATTTGAACCGGGGTCTCCTGCCTCACAGGTTAGTGCCCCAACCCATTGGCTATGGAGGGGGCTGTCTTTTGCTCTTTTGTGAAAAATATGTAAAAGGCAAGTATTTGTTCCAAAACCAAATGTCAAAATACTGACTTTTTTCACTCAATGGAATTTTTGTTTTCCAGCCAGCCCTACTTTATATCTTTAGTTAGTTCAAGTAATAAGGTAAGGTCATGCATATCTGGATTTAGCACGCTGTAAAGTATGGTTCAGTAAAAATATGATTGCCATTTCATTAAAGTTTTCCCCAGGGTTCAGGGAAGAGGAAGTTATTATCTTGTAATTTGTACCTCTCTGGGGCATTGCACTTGTTAAATCATTATATATGATGGGACAATCTAGTTGCACTGAACAGATTATCTGCTGATTAGTACTTCTGGGATTTACAGATAATTGCTTATGATGAATGTCAAAATCTTTCTGAACTGAGAGTGAAGGAATTCATTCCAGCTGCTCTCATTCATTTAGTTTTTAATGACAGCTAGTATACTAATTAGTTTTTCATTGAGAATTTCAAGGCATAGAAATGTCTTGGAAATCTCTCTAATCTTGCAGTGTGGATTTGTGGGCATTTCTACCCATTACTTCAAATGGACAAGGAATTATTCCCTTCCTGTCCTAATATCCTGGTTTTGCTGTGCATTGTTAATAAAGCAGCCATGTTCCTCCCTCAGAGGTGAGTGCATTTCAATGGTAAGACAAATGGACCTCAGCTGTAAACTTTTCCAGTGTCCCTGGCTGTTTTAATCAAGATCTTCTTCATTACCAATTTTTAAAACATTTGGGGATGAAAGGCTTGCTGAATATGTATATTCTTTTACTATTGGACATTGATTTAGATGGAATAAAAAAGAGTGACATATAGAAACTGAGGGTCAGATTCAACCCCAGTGTAAGCAGGTGCAATGCCATTATCTTCGGCAGAGTAGCACGAGAACCAAAACTGGCCCAAAGTCTCTGGTATACAAGGAAACAAAAGTACTATACTTTAAAGAACTAATTTGCTGAATGTAGGAAAGCTACTTACAGTAACAGCATTTCCTTAGTAAACCTCAACTGGATCAAATGAATGGGGTTGAGGGATGGGACAGAAAGGAGAGCTGATAATATATTTCTGTCACTGAAAAGAAAACCGGAACTGCTAGCTTGTTATAATTACATAACAGATGATGTATTGTACAGTTTGTACTCTCGCTTCCAGAGTAGAAGTGGGCAAGCCAAAGGAGGCTTGAGCCTGGCTCGAACTGAGTGGCTGACTCTGGCCTGGCTCCACATCCATGAATAAAGACAAGTTAAAGAAGAGCCAAGCCAATGAGAATATGTTGGCATCATCATACTCCCTGTTCACAGTAACTAGATTGTTATGTATAAAACAAAACCCCCCAGAAGACTGCATTCTAGCTTCTCTTGTACTAATACATAAGTGTGAGGGAAAAGTCTTGGGAAATATTTTTGCTCATCTTATTCTCATGTGCAGAGGGCAGCCAGTGCCCTGCATTCCCTGAGTGAGAAGCGTGGGGTATCATTGCACCACCAACCGTGCAAGGCATAACCCACTTCCACTTTGGTCAGCACTCCAAGGCTAGTGCTGCTCATTAAACCTTTTTGCAGGCTGCAGCAGTTGGTGACCCTGCATGAACTTGCTTAGCACATAAGCAGGCATTCTGCCTACAGTACCTCAGTCTTCTACAGTTACATTCTCTCCATGAATCGCTTCTGGTGCAACTATGGCTAAGAAATGGTACAGAGTACTCAGACTGAGTGCTGCTATTTACTTTCTCTTATAATGCAGGAACAAGGGGGCATTCAATGAAACTGAAAGGGAACACATTTAAAATGGATACAGAAATATTTTTCTACACAGTTCATTAAAATTTGACCTGTGGAACTCACTGCCACAACTTTATCTCTAGCCAATATTTTATAGTGGCATTTGTATAGTGGGGCTGGGAAGGAATTTTCCTTCAGGTCAGATTGGCAATGGACCTTGGTAGGGGATTTTGTTTTCTGCTGCAGTGTGGTGAATGGGTCACTTGCTACGATCATTTGGATATATCTCATCAATTTCATGCCATTGGAGGGACCTCAGACAATGTTTCATCTCAGTTCTCCTTGTCCTGTGCCTGAGGCACACAGTAGTTTAGTCTCTGAAGGTTCTAACACTTTGATGTCATTCCAGTTTGTTGGGTTTGGTATGGAGGGCGATTGGGAAGTGTTTAACTGCCTATGATATGTGTACAGCAAGGTGTAGTAGCACTTCTGTGTTTTGCTATGTGAAAGGAAATAAATCTCAATATTTCTCAAAAAAAAATATGTAGGCTATGAGATTAGATGATCTGGTGGTCCCTTCAAGCCTTACGCTTTGTAACTCAATGGCCTAATTTTCCTCCCTTCTTCCCCATGATGAAGTATTCTCTCTCTCTTATCTCATTCTCTCTTTCTCACCTTGCTATATGCAACTGTTGCTGTGAGAAAGCCAAGCTCCAGAACTGAGTTTTATGTTTTATTATGAAGGTTGGAAGTTTAATGGCCATTCTGGTCTCCTCTGGTAATAAAGCTTTAGGTACAGAGCCAAACCTCTAGTCTATAACAAGGCTGTCTTTTGCTCTCTTCTTGCTGGTATGTTAATTTTGTTTAGCCCCCTGGCCAAACCTACAAAAAACCCTCCCCATTTAGTGTAATGAAAATCCAGAGGAAACAGGAAGCCCAAATGAAAATTCTTTCTCTGGGTCCAGCATTCCCTACAAGATTTATCAGTCGCCGTCCCTCCTGGGATTGATCCAGAAGCCAACAGAACAAAAGCTAACAAGTCTAAAAACCTTCACTGCTTAGTCTATCCCTAGGTTATGGGGGGGGGAGGGGAAGATAGCACCATTTACTATTAAGGTTGCCCAACACATCCTATAATAAGACTATGCTTTTAGCTGCTTATAACTTTACCAAACTTTAACTATTTGGGCTGAAATTTTCCGTATTAGGTGTTTTTTCTGGAATTTATCAGATAAAAGGGTTCGGCTATTTGTGAAATTGAGGCTAGGGGAAAATATTGTCTTGTCCATGTTAAAAAAAAAAAAAAAAAGCAACAAAATCTTTCGTTGAGAGGCTCCAGTGTCCCCATGCTTTGGAGCAGGGACTGAAATTTGGCAGGGGGCAGCCCTTGTGTCAGGGACATGCTTTTTGGTGCCTGAGTGCAAACTGGCCCAAATTTGGCCAATTTATAATCCTTTGAAAAATGGCAGCTCACACATGCTCAATAGAGACTTACTAGTGCATCACAGCTAAGAACTCAAAAGATTTTATCCATATTGATCATTCTCCAGTCCAGGGTTGAGTGGGACTTAGTAGGCCATAGCTGGGCAATGGAACTGAGAGCAGGGAGACAGTCTGTCTCTCTTGCGCTTGCAATATTCCTCCTGCTGGGCCCACGCAGCTTGCAGGAGGAAGCGTCTCCATTTAAATGCGGTGGGAACAAAAGCCACTTTTGGAAGGATGTGAGAAGTAGACTGGGACATGACTGGGACTGGAGGCTGGCATAGGGTAATGAGTGAGAGAGAAACTGGGTTTGGTAGCTGGCTTGGGGGAAACTGAGACTAGCTGGACCTGGAGCCTGGGACTGGGAGCCAAGGTTAGCAGCAGGGACTGCCTGTGCAGGCAGACTGGAGCTGGGTCCTGGGTGGGCAGAGGATTCAAAGATTTTTAAGGCAAGAAGAGAACATAAGATCATCTAGTCTGATTGCAGAGGAGACTGGCACTAGCTGGGCAAGGACACTGGAATTGGGAACAAGGGTGGAGTGGTAATGGCGTTAAAGGGGAGTGCAGATGCATCTGATGAGGAACCAGGGTATTGAAGTAGAAATGACATGGGTGGGCACAGAGAATGTGGAAATGAGCATAGCGAGGGACTGGGAGTTGGTGGGTCTGGGGAACATAGGCATGGGGATGGCAACATGGGGCAGCTGGAGATAGATTGTATGAGGAACCAGGAGGTAGTGAAGTGGGAATGGTGGTTGAAGACACTGGGACTGGGGTGGATATATTACAGGAGATGGGGGGCAGACCTGGGAGTGGAACAGGCACAAAAGTTGGTGCCCACTAGAGCACACTCCTCTCCAGAGCCTTCCGTGGAGCAATGACTTCTGAGACTCACTGTTCTTCTGCTGTCAGTACGTTTCTGTGAAATCCATTGGCAACATGTCCCTTGTGCTTTTTTAAGGAAGTGGTTGTGGTGGGTGAGTTTGGCCAAGCACACTCTATTCCTCACTAATGAGGTGCGGGGCTCCTGTCTAATCTGGTGCCCTCAGAAAGGAGGGTGAGCTGGTTCTATGTGCAGGATCCAGGAAGTGATATGGTTAGTGAGGACAGGGTGTCAGACCCGTCCAGATGTGTTTTCAGTATACTGTCTGCTGTTGATGCTTTGGCAGCAGCACAGATCCAGCCTTAGAATGTTTATGTTTAGTTATTAGTTTATCATGTTATTTTGTGGTCATCATTTTCCTGAGAAATGTAAGCTAGAGAAGGAAAATGGTGATTTTTAATGTAAATACCTCAACCAAATCTAGATGGAATTTCATGGAAGAAGCAAAAGGCACACAGATAACTGCAGGGTTTGGGGCCTGCTATAACCAACAGTAGAGTTACAGCTTCTCAAAGAAAAGGCCCAAAGAATTGTTTTATAAGGGAAACTGTTAAGCAAATCTAGGCATCGCAATGAGAATTATTTGTATTACAGTAGCAACTTGAGGCCCCAGCTGAGATTAGGGCCCTGTTGTGCTAGGCTCTGTACAAACACAGTGAGAAACAAGAATTTTAAATGGCTTGACAGCTCTAATTATAAAAATTAACCACGATTAATTGTGTTATTAAAAAATCATTCAAGACTAATCATGCAATTAATCACACTGTTAAATAATAATAGAATGCTGGTTATTTTAGTATTTTTGGATGTTTTCTACATTTTCAAATATATTGATTTCAATTACAACAAAGAATACAAAGTGTACAGTGCTCACTTTGTTTTTATTTTTGATTACACATATTTGTGCTGTAAAAAAATAAAAGAAATAGTATTTTTCAATTCACCTAATACAAGTACTGTAGTGCAATCTCTTTATCATTAAAATTGAACTTACAAATGTAGAATTATGTACAAAAATCTGCCTTCAAAAATAAAACAATGTAAAATTTTAGATCCTGCAAGTCCACTCAGTCCTACTTCTTGTTCAGCCAATCACTCAGAAAAACAAGTTTGTTTACATTTTCAGGAGATAATACTGCCTGCTTCTTGTTTACAATGTCATCTTAAAGTGAGAACAAGCATTCTCGTGGAACTGTTGTAGCCGGCGTTGCAAGATATTTATGTGCCAGATGCGCTAAAGATTCATGTCTCTTCATACTTCAACCACCAGTCCAGGGGGACATGCATCCATGTTGATTATGGGTCCTGCTCGATAACAATCCAAAGCAGTGTGCACCGACACACATTCACTTTCATTATCTGAGTGAGGTGCCAAGAACAGAGGTTGATTTTCTCTTTGGTGGTTTGGGTTCTGTAGTTTCCACATCAGAGCGTTTCTCTTTTAGGACTTCTGACAAAAGTGATATGCGTATGCCTGTTCTAACTTTTTGGTGACATTGTAAATAAGAAGAGGGCAGCATTATCTCCTGTAAATATTAACAAATAACAACATAAGACTGGCCAAACTGGGGCAGAACAATGGTATGTTTAGCCCAGAATTCTGTCTTCTGACAATGGCCAGTGCCAGATGCTTCAGAGGGAATGAATAGAACAGGGCAATTTATCAGGTGAATCATCTCTTGTTCTAGCATTCAAAGGTTTAGGAAACCCAGAGCATGGGGTTGTGTCCCTGACCATCTTGGCTAATAGCCATTAATGTACTTCCATTAATTATCCTCCATGAAAAAATATCTTATTCTTTTTTGAACCCAGTTATATTTTTGGCCTTTTCACGAATGCTCAGGATTGACCTAACTCTGCTTCCATTAAAGTCCAGGGGAGTTTTACCACTGACTCCAGTGAAAGGAGAATTAGATTGACACTGAACAGTTTTGAAAACCCTATCCCAAATATCTATCTATATTGTATTATCTGTCTATCTAGATATAGATAAATAAATGATACAATGTTACCATATTTGTGACAGATTTCTGTTGGATTGGTGTTACCTTTACTGGGTAACAGGTGAGTTTTATTTCAGATGAATTGAACACTTCCTCTCACTTCCCCTTTTCCTTGAAAATAAAAACGTATTAATAATATAGCTTAAACTGTTCCAGGCAGGGATTGTCTTCTTGATTGGCCCAGAGGACCACTTCAGTATTTAACATTTAATAATAATGAGCCAACTTTTCAAATATTTGCCTTTTGTTAGGTGTCTAAATGTACATATATGCAGCTGAATGCTGTTTCATTTCTTAAAAAATTACTTAGGTGCCTAAAACAGATATTAAAATATTTAAATAAGGATTTCGATATTTAACTATGCACATGGAAAATATGACATTATAATTTCCAAAAATTAAGGCTCCCTATATATCATCAGTTTGGATAGTTGGCCATTTTGCATGATTTGGGCCAGGTCCTCATCTGATATAAATCAGCATAGCTTCATTGAGAACTATACTGGCTTATATCACCTGATGATCTAGTTAATTATCCGTTTCTGTTCTTTCGGTTAAATATGATCTTCCAAAGATTACTGTTTTCTAGTAGTGTGCATTGTAAAATATTTAGGATGCCAACCACAACCAAGCTGACAGAGTGGGAGGAACCTTGGGTGAAATCCTGGCCCCAGTGAAGTCAGTGGGAATTTTGCCATTGACTTCACTGGAGCCAGGGTCTAATGCCTTAACTTTTGGAGTTTCCTTACCTTTGAGGACTTGATTCTCAACCTTGACATTTCATTAATGCTAGTTTTTGCATTCTGAAGACATAGTAGCCAGTAAACCAGATAATTCATCCCTAATATACAATGTGTTTCTGCTGCTGTCTTCTGCAAGCATCAAAGGATATTTCTCTCTGGTTACAACAGTGCTGGAACTAAAACTGTCTCCAAACTCACATCTAAGCAATTCAATGTGTATTGCACGAAACAGCTGCAAAATTCTACTTACTGCAATGGAAGTTGCATGGAGAAATGTAATCCTCACATTCAAGTCACTCAAGAGACAGTAAATAGAGATAATATAGCCAGATCCATTCAGGAAACAGTATATACAGACAATATACCTTAAAAAAAAAAATCATGTTCTTCAGTCCTTGGCACTCCTCAGTGAATATAATTGTCTAGTGTATTCATCAGAAGCTATTATTATTTTAGCCTTTATATTGCTGAAGCATCTTGATGCTCTGATCAGAGTCACAAGCTTTTTTTGCAAGATGCTATGCAAACTTGTGGAACGAATCCCTGATCTCAAAACAGCTTATAGTTTGAGAAGGTAAGGGTATGGTTACACTTACAGGATTATAGCGCTATTGGTTATAGCGGTCCCCTTATACAGCAATATGTATAGCGCTATTGTGTGTCCACACTGAGACGCGCCAGCGGTATAGCATGGCCACATTTGCGGCACTTCATGCGGCATTAAGAGCAGCACGTTAGGGCAGGTATCCCACAGAGCACTTCTTCCCGATCTGGTGCAATGCCTTGTGGTAGGGGGGGCGTCACTTGCGGGGCATTCTGCATCCTGTTCCAACTACCCATGATGCTTTGTGGCATATCCCGGCAATCCCTGGGTTTCCGTCCACCTCAGGCACCATCTTTGAACTGTTTCAGCAAGGCACGCTCCATCTTCCATTTTCGTGTGCTGCAATGAATCCACAACTGCTGAGGGACATGCTGACGACTGTCGCCAGCACATCTCTGTGTGCAGTGGAGTTAATCCTTGACATGCAGGATGACAGTGATAAGTCTGAAGATGAGATCGAAGCGGTGAACGCGTTTGACACGAAGCTTCTTGTGTCATTAACGGACATGCTCACGGCCGTGGAACACCGCTTCTGGGCACGGGAAATGAGCACTGAATGGTGGGATCGCATTGTCATGCAAGTCTGAGACGACGAGCAGTGGCTGCAAAACTTTCGCATGAGAAAAGCCACTTTCATGGCACTGTGTGCTGAACTCGCCCCTGCCCTGCGGCACAAGGACACCAGATTGAGAGCTGCCCTCCCGGTGGAGAAGCGGGTGGCTATCGTGATCTGGAAGCTGGCCACCCCAGACAGCTACCGATCAGTGCCCAACCACTTTGGAGTGGGAAAGTTGGCCATTGGAGTTGTGCTGATGCAAGCGTGCAGGGCCATTAATCGGATTCTGCTACAAAAAATCGTGACTCTGGGTAACGTGCATGACATTGTTGCTGGCTTTGAAGAGATGGGTTTCCCTCACTGTGGAGGGGTGATAGATGGGACCCATATACCTATTCTGGCGCCCGCCCACCTAGCAGATGAGTACATTAACCGAAAGGGGTACTTCTCATGGTTCTCCAGGCGCTTGTGGATCACCGTGCGTGTTTTACTGACATTAACGCGGGCTGGTCTGGAAAGGTGCATGACGCACGCATCTTCCGCAATACCGGCTTGTTCACGAAGCTGCAACCCGGGACTTTTTTCTCAGACCAGCGGATCCACATGGGGAAAGTCAAAATGCCCATCATGATTCTTGGCGACCCCGCTTACCCTTTAATGCCCTGGCTCATGAAACCCTACACAGGGAGCCTGGACAGCAGCCAGGAAAGGTTCAACTACAGGCTTAGCCGGTGTCGAATGACGGTGGAGTGTGCTTTTGGGCGTCTCACAGCACGCTGGTGCTGTTTTTATGGGAGGCTAGACTTGGCCGAGGGTAGTATCTCCGCGGTTATTTCCGCATGCTGTGCCCTACATAATCTTTGTGAGCGGAAGGGCGAAGGCTTCACTCAGGCCTGATCCTCGGAGGTTCAATGTCTGGAGGCCACATACGCACAGCCAGAGAGCAGGGCTCTTAGAGGGGCCCAGCATGAGGCTGTTAGGATCAGGGAAGCCTTGAGGGAGCATTTTGAGGCTGAAAGCCAGTTCTAAAGGGAGGTGCAGAGGAAGGGAAGGATGGAGTGTGCATTCCTTTAATAGGAACAGGCATCTGCTTTTCTGTAGCCACTAACAATCTATGTACAGTGAATAAAGAAACCCATTTATTAAGAAGACAATTCATTTATTCAACAGCTACTTCGGTTGCTGAAAGAAAATATTTTGATGCATGTGAGGGAGAAGCGGGGGGAGGTGCAATTGGGGTGGGATGGGGTCAGTCAGAGATTGGAATATGTCCGGATCTCTGAGTCTACAGTGCCCTCAGAGTTGCCGTGTCCCCGAACCCCATTTGCGGAGGGCAATAAGGCATATATTTAGGAGTTGAGTGAAGCGGATAAGGATCCTGGGTTTGGGGGTTGTTCGGTGAAGACAGAGGGGTTGGAGGCAGCTGTGGATGGTGATAACCAGATAGCTGATGATAGTGGCCTGGAGGGTACAGAGGGCCAGAAGGGGAAGGGTTTTGAGGCAAATGATAAAGGGGGCGGAGAGCATGGTGCTTCTCCTCCTGAATGGTGGCAATCCGCTGCATAGTCTCCAACTGAAGCTGCAGTAATGAGAGCAGCTTATCGGTGCTTTTCAGCCGGTGACTTGCGTTCTCCTGCCGCGCCTTCTCCCTCAGCTTGCTCTGGTCCTCCCTCCACCTCTGTGCAACTCGATTCTCCATTACAGCCTGTTGCATTACTTGCTGTACTAGATCCTCTTTGCTCTTTCGTGGCCTCTTACTCAGTCGCCTCAGCGCCTCAGCTACTGATAACAGTGATGGCACAGGGCTCAAGGCCGATGCTTCTAAAAGAAAAAGATACATGTAACAGTGGCTCCCTTGTAAACAGCAGAGATGCCTATGATTCCCCCACATTCCCCGCTTGCCTGTCCCGCAGAGAGCACACAGACAACAACGGAGCCCCTGCCATGGTGAGTCCACTCCAGAGGCAGGAGGAATGATTGTTTCCCTGCCCTGCTGTGCTTTGGCGGGGTGTGGGGGAGTGTGAGTGCCGGAAAGTGGCATGAGCCCTACTCTGAACACTGTCCCAACGTTGTCCATAGGTGTCTGTCCTGGAAGATATCTCGCTGCTGCGGGTCACCGAGGAACAAAGGGAGGGGATTCTAATGAGATGTGGCTTCCGCCCAGGGCCATATGCAGCTTGCCTCTGTGCAGCAATGCTCCCCGCACCCATTGTAGCACAGTGGCGGGGACTAGTGACCGTGACTGGGACGGGGGCCACATTGGCTCTCCCGGGAAACCTGCGCAGGCGCATTGCAAGTGCTCTTATTGAGACCTTTGAAGAGATTACGGATGACGATTACCGCGATGTGATAGACTACATCAATGCACTATTCCACATGTAGGCAAGCATGCAAGCATCCCTTTCCACCCCAAGCTGCCTGCCTTCCCAGTAGAAAAGCAGCTTTACCTCTGCAATCCGCTGCTGAGCTGCCTCCTGCAACCGCCGGATGCTGTGGCTGGTTGCCCTCCTCCTGGTTTGAGAAGAGCTCCTGGCTACGTGTCCAGTGTCTCCTCCGTGCCCTGGGTCGCTGCCGCCGCCGCCTCCTCCTCCTCTTCTTCATCCTCCTCCTCTTTGTCCTCCTCCTCACACTCCCCCCTTCACTGGTGGGCTGGGAAGTGTCCGTGGTGATCGATGGAGTGACCGTAGGATCACCACCAAGTATCGCATGCAGCTCCTTATAAAATCTGCATATCACCGGGGCTGCCCTGGAGCGGCCGTTTGCCTTGCGGACTTTGCGATACGCATTCCTAAGCTCCTTTACCTTAACACGGCACTGCAGAGTGTCCCGCTCATGGCCTCTTTCTGCCAAGACCCATGATATCTGCCCATAGGTATCATAATTCCTGCGGCTAGACCGCAGCTGAGACTGAACAGCCTCTTCCCCTCAACAGCTGATGAGGTCCAGCACCTCGCTATTGCTCCATATTGGGGATCGCCTATTGCGAGGAGGCATGGCGTGTGGAGTAATGATCACCTGCAAGGATTCCCTGACAGTACGCCATGCTTGGCTGGAGCAAACAGGAAGGGGATTTTCAAATTTCCCTGGAACTTTAAAGGGCGGGTCTGACGTGTGGTCACCTGAGGACAGGACAAAAGAGTTTGCAAGTGATGACCAGAGTGGCTCAAACAGGAATTATGGGACGGGCTGGAGGCCAATTAATGCACAGTGGGTGTCCACATTCTCGCTGTAGCACTACAGCAGCTGCGCTACAGCCCTTATTCCTCATGTGAAGGTGGATTACCAGGAGCGCTATAACTTCGCGGTTATAGCGCTCTACGTGCTTTGACAGTGTGGACAGGTAGGAGGTTATAGCGCTCCTGGGGGCTTTATAGCACTATAAAGTGCCAGTGTAACCATGGCCCAAGTAATTTAAGGAGAATCTGAAGGGAGGGAAGAAGGAAGGGATGGATACATTCCAATAGGTACAGGGTTTATATGTATGCTTACATGTGTTTTGTTATAGATAAAGCAAGAGTCAGGTATTCCCATCCACCCCTCAATATAGTCATCATTAATTGACTGCTTTCTTAAAGGCATCACAGCAGAAATCGATCTTGAGAAGGGATCTGAATGGGAGGATTTAAAGAGGGATTATTTGGCTACTGGCTGATCAATTTTTCCAGTAATGATAGCTGACCCAGCAACTTCTAAATCTTGTACTTTAAATTTTGATTATGTATAGTTTCTTCCATACAAATCATATCTATGCGTCTGCATGTTATACACTTGCTTTATGCAATTTATGTTTGTTTGTAATGGATTGAGTATATTGATTTGGATGCAGATGGTTATGAGTCAAACATCACTTTGGATTACAATAATAATGTAGTATTTCTATCTGCGCTTATATGTATATATGCATATATAAATCTATAATATGTAGGGCCAGCTGAGAATCTGGCCTACATTTGTTTTGCTTTAGCATATATCTGGAATTCTCTGCAAAGCAAAATGATAAAATATAAATCATTGTCCTCTTCACAACTCTCAACACAAGCACTTTCTAGCACAAAGATATAAACAGTATCTCTAGTTGCTGCATTTCATCTGACACTTCCAGGCCTTTTAACGTCACAGGCTACATTGCATTATTTCATGTTTATATCTTCTGCTAGAATTCTTTACAGGATTTTTTTTCTTTGTGATGATAAGAGGGAAGGAAAAGGAATTGTTTTGAAAGAATTTCAAACAGTTCAGCCATCATGCAGTATAATTTTCTTATGCCTCCTTTGCCAGGTTTGATTTCTTGATGGCATTTCATTTAAAAGCTCACCTGCCATCATGCAGTATAATTTTCTTATGCCTCCTTTGCCAGGTTTGATTCCTTGATGGCATTTCATTTAAAAGCTCATCTGCACCCAGTGTAAAAAGTGATTTTTAGAGTAAACATCCAGACAACCCCCATGCATCTTTCTAGGGGTATTGTTCCTGCAATTTAAACCATTTTCTTTTAAGTGCTAAGATTTCTAGGCACATGAGAATGTTCCCAAGTTTCAGATCCTTTGAAAATCCAGACCACTGACAGCTACTAGTAAACATCATGTAAACTATAAATATTCCAATCACCTCCACAGGTGCTGAACATTAGGAAAAGATGCACCTGCACTTTTAAAATTGAAGACATAAAATGAGTCATATCCCCATCACCCACAGGATCAGCTTTCAAAAGGTTATTGTCAGAGCATAGCCAGTTGAAAGTCCATCATTCAGCCAGATTTCTATGTCATGTCATTTTTTCCTTACTTTTTTCTATAATGACTAAAGTAATTTGATCATTCATTTCTTGAAACAAGTTGGAAGATATTGCAGCACAACTGTTGATGCATTAACATGTTTTTCCTTCCTCCTTTGGAGTGCTTATATTTGAGGGTGTGCCACGACCGTAATCAAAGGACAACTTGTCATTATGATTACAAAACAAATCAGTAGTCTCAGTATGGACCATCCCTGCCACTTCATGTTTTGAGTTGCCTTTATGTTTAACCATAGCAGGCAAATTTGTAAACAGGGTGCAAATTGTTTTCAGGGAAAACCTTATCATGTGCTGATTTGCTATTTTAGTGAAAAAAACAATTGGAGCTCTTCCAATCAGAGCTATCTAAGGCCTTTAACTGTGGACAGAATTGTTCCTCCTGATCCCTCCATGTATTGGGAAATATTCTATCTAATGCTAAAATAATTAGCATGGATTGTAAGATATTAACATTCTAATGTCTAATTAGATAACGGGAGAAACAAGATGGGTGAGGTAATATCTTTTATTGGAGCAACTTCAGCTGGTGAAAGAGACAAGCTTTCAAGCGACACAGAGTTCTTCTTCAGGTCTGGGAAAGGTACTAAGAGTGTCACTGCTAAATACAAGACTAAACACAATAGTGTAGCTTAAGTAGTTAGCACATATTGTAAGAGACCATTCAAGGTGAAGTCATAGGACAGAAAGGGGGGGTTAGTGGGTTACAGATCGTTCTAATAAGCCATAAATCCAGTGTCTTTATTAAGACCATGATTTTAAATGTCTAGTAAAATTACAGAATGATTGCTGTTTATCTGACCCATCAGTCCCCATCCTCAAAGGAAACCTGCACAACACTTTCAAAAGATGAGCCTTGAAGCTTAAATTCATAACTTTGCTACAGTTCATTTCTGTGTACAGAGCTCCCTTCTCTCACCAATAGAAGTTGGCCTAATAAAAGATATTACCTCATCCACCTTGTCTCTCTATTATCTTGGGACTGATATGGCTACAACAACATTGCATATAATAATTAGGTAATTGTCATTGGCACTGCAATACCTATTAGGAGCATGCAATTTGTGGATGGGGTAGTGATGGAACAGACTGCAGATACAGATGGTCTAACAGCAGGACTTCTACCCCACCTAAACCAAGATATTTTAATTAGCCATATGACCCTGATCATTGTTAAAAGGTAAGAACATGCACTCATCTTCCCACCATGAACTTCTTTGTATTTTTCAAGAACAATATTTAAATAACCAAACGCATTTTAAATTGCAATGCAGCTTGATTGAAATGCAATCAGAAGCTAGTTGTCATTTCATTTGACTGCTAGCTTATTATCACTTACTGGGCTTAGAAATTCTTCCTAACCATCAGTTTGCAGATTTTAAACATTAACATACAGGCTACTTCCTGCAAGTTACGGGGTGTAGCATAATGCAAATCTCAGCTAAGAGAAATTTAAATTAGGAAAATAGGGATCAAAACAAAAAGAAAAGCTAAATCCTACTTGCTATGAGCAACATTAGAAATTAGAACTGGAAAAGACCTATGAACTCATCTGCCCCATTTGCATCAGAACTGTAGAATTGCTGAGTACATTACATGGTCTAGAACAGACATTGCACTAGATAATCAAAGTAAAATGAGATGTAATCACAAATTTGTATTTCATTTCTTCATTTACCTTGCAGGAAATGAAAAAGAAATACCAAACAAATGCTGTAGAGGGAAAAAAGCAGGCATTGTTATAACTGTTCAGCAAATTTATGGAGCCATGCAATTTTTTTTAACTACATTATTAAACTGCAGTTCTACTCTGCAAAGCAATTCTGTAAAATATCTTTTTTTTTTAAATAAATCTGCTCCAAGTGATATCTAGTTACTTAGGCACTGATCCTGCAAACACTTATGCATGTGCTTAAATGTAAGAAAATGATTGGTCTTAGTGAATTAAAAAAGATAACTCATTTGAGTAAAGATAAGCATATATGTATCTGCAGGATCAGGGCCTTAAATTATAAACTATTCAACACAGGGACCGGCTTTTTGCTAAAAGTTCACACACTTTTGAGGGGTGCTGGAACAATTCATATAGTGGAGGTGCTGAGAGCCATTTAACTAAACTGCAAACCCTGTACACCGTGGAAACCACTTCAACACAAAGGATGTGGCAGCACCCCCAGCACCTCTTGTTCCAGCACCTATGGCAATGCCTAACGTAAAGGGGTTGTGACCCATGACTGGTGGTCTCCAAGTGCTACTATAATGCAAATAATAAATAATATTTTATCTACTTTTTACACTTTTTAGTGCTACAGAGCCAACAAAGCTTTAGGAGTAAGATTCAAGCTTACATATTCTCAATCGAATTGCTGTGTAAGGCCTGATCCTGTACATGTATATGTACATGCTTAACTTTAAGAATATGTTTTTCCTTGACTTTAGCAAAGCTTTTGATACAGTCTCCCACAGTATTCTTGCCAGCAAGTTAAAGAAGTATGGGCTGGATGAATGGACCATAGGGTGGATAGAAATCTGCCTGGATCGTCGGGCTCAAGAGGTAGTGATGAATGGCTCCATGTCTAGTTGGCAGCCGATATCAAGCGGAGTGCCCCAAAGGTTGGTCCTGGGGCTGGTTTTATTCAATATCTTTATCAGTGATCTGGAGGATGGTGTGGACTGCACCCTCAGCAAATTTGCAAATAACACTAAACTGGGAGGAGTGGTAGATACGCTGGAGGGTAGGGATAGGATACAGAGGGACCTGGACAAATTAGAGGATTGGGCCAAAAGAAATTTGATGTGGTTCAACAAGGGCATGTGCAGAATCCTGCACTTAGGACGGAAGAATTCCGTGCACTGACACAGACTAGGGACCGAATGGCTAGGCAGCAGTTCTGCAGAAAAGGACCTAGGGGTTACAGTGGACGAGAAGCTGGACATGAGTCAACAGTGTGTCCTTGTTGCCAAGAAGGCATATAAGTAGGGGCATTGCCAGCAGATTGAGGGATGTGATCGTTCCCCTCTGTTTGACATTGGTGTGGCCTAATCTGGAGTACTGTGTCAATTTTTGGGGTCCACACTACAAGAAAGATGTGCAAAAATTTTAAAGAGTCCAGAGGAGGGTAACAAAAATGATTAGGGGCCTGGAGCACATGACTTATTTGGAGAGTCTGAGGGAACTGGGATTGTTTAGTCTACAGAACAGAAGACTGAGGGGGGATTTGATAGCTGCTTTCAACTACCTGAAAGGAGGTTCCAAAGAGGATAGATCTAAATTGTTCTCAGTGGTACCAGATGACAGAACAAGGAGTAATGGTCTCAGGTTGCAGTGGGGAAGGTTTAGGTTGGATATTAGGAAAAACTTTTTCACTAGGAGCGTGGTGAAGCACTGGAATGGATTACCTAGGGAGGTGGTAGAATCTTCTTCCTTTGAGGTTTTTAAGGTCACGCTTGACAAAGTCCTGTTTGGGATGATTTACTTGTGGTTAGTCCTGTTTTAAGCAGGGGGTTGGACTAGATGACCTCCTGAGGTCCCTTCCAACACTGATATTCTATGAATAGTCCAATTTATTTCAAAGGGGCTATTAATATGTTTAATGTTAAACATGTATATAAGAGTTTCAGGGATCAGGTGTAAATTGTAATTAGAAGTCCAAAGTGTACAGATATAAACAAGGGCAGAATTTGGTCTACTGACTTTCTAATCACTGATGATGCATGAGCCAGGAAGTACAGACTTTAACTTTCAGATTACAGTTGGGTTTGCAGGACTGGAAATTATCAAACACAAGTTTTCACATGTAATATGAGCAACCTTGATCTGGAGTCACAGAGAAAATATACACAAACTCCTATAATGCTATTGTTAAAATCAACTTTGAGAACTTTCTAAGCTTCCTGTTGCAAACCATAACTGCTAGCTAAATGTAGATACTCAGATTCCATACTGATGGATATAGTATAAGATACCAAATATAATGGATTTCTTTAAGAATGATGTATTGATTTTAAATTGGTTATTCTTGATCTCCAAGTATGATAGCTAAAATTTAGTGTGAAGAATCTAATTAAATTAAGTGACTGCAATTAATTGATTTTCAACCATTTCTAAAATACAAAGACCTTGAGACCTATTAAGTGCTGCAGCAATCAGTAAGTCCTCATTATTTGACAAAGGGACAATTTCTGTTTACAAAACCAGAACTACTTCTGTACACATTCTGAACTGAAGTGTGTGGTGGTGGTGTGTTTTTTTGGATTATGCATGCAAATCCAGAGCTATGAATGAACACATGATAGTCCCAGCCTAGTTAGTATCTAAATGTGTATGTTGTTTATCCTTTGAAATCTCATTCTGTAATATTCATCTAATCAATGGAAATAAATGCATTTATTTTATTATTAGATTAAGTAACTTTAGCAGTACTCTTTCATCTAAAGAGTTGGCTTATGTCACTCCTTTCTGATGTGTGAATGTTTTTCCACTTCTGCCAGGTAAGCGTTATAAAGATCTTATTTTTTGAGTGCAAAATAATGCATACTTGTTGGTTAATGAGTTCAGTTACCATGAGATAATCCTCAAGTGACCTTATGTCTGTATGCATTTGAAAATAAATAAATAAAGTAAAATGAACTATAAACGTGCATATATCTCTCCTGCTGATACATGTTTTAATCATGGATGCCAATTACCTACTCATAGTCTTCGGATTCACACATTAATAACATTATATGGGGGTTATGTCTTTCTAAGCTGCAATTGCATTAAAAAGCTGGTACTTAGGTTACAATCCAGATTCAGTCTACCAGTCAGTCCTAGCTGGATTATTACTACATTACATAATGTGGTCCCTAGTGTTTTCTTACTGTGTAATTAACACGGGAGACTGACTTATCTAGTCCAATCTAATAAATCAAACTTAATAAGAAAAATAAAAGTAATAATTCCACTATGAATTCTGAACGCCTGTGTTATTCTTGCTATGAAATTTTTATGCATGCAATATTAAACATATGAAAAACTATATTCAATTCATATGCTCTAGTTTTTGTGGGATTTGACCATAATTTATACACAGCAGAAATTCATTACTGTGTAATATATGCAATGGAAGACAAACTTCTGAACTCTGTATTTTCCATTTGTAGCGGGGTGGCTACCCACTCCCAGCCACAAAGGGTTAAAGTCAGCCCAGGGAGAAGGCTGGGTTAGTAGGGTCAAGCCCAGGCTGATTGGGAGAGTAGGGTCAGCTGGGTGGCCATGCCCCAAACACTCTGCAGGCCCTTATAAAGGGCTGAGAGGCCAAGGCAAAAGAGAGAGAGTCTCCTCCTCCATCTGAGGAGGCAGATAGGCCTGGCTGCAGGGGAAGCCTAAGGAGACCCGGAGTGGAGCAGGGCTGGGGCTAGGCTAGGCTAGAGGAGCTGGGGGAGCTCCAGCCTGGAAACCCCCAGGCTGCGGGGCCTGGTAAATGGTCCCACAAGGGATATGGAGTTGAAGGGGCAGCCCCGGGGCAAGCAGAGGCAGTAGGCCAACCCCTCTTGCTGGTGATGAGTGGCAATTAGCCTGCAGTCTGCCCCAGGGAGTGGGGGCAAGTGGTGACTGGCAGTTGCCTAGACTGAGGCAAGGTGGGGGTATGGGGTGGGGGTTCCCTGGGGGTTCCCAAGATGGTGGAGGTATTGCAGGGTGCAGCACCCGAGGTAAGAGAGCACCAGGACCCAAGGAGGGGCACTGGTGCCAGTAATGAGTGGCACCAAACCCAGAAGAGGGCGCTCTAGGGGGCTGGACCAAGCTAATTCCCAGAAGGACCAGCAGGAGGCGCCGAGAGTGAGTTGCTGCACGCTTACAACATTATATTTCAATGCTGTCTGCACTTTCATTTTAGAGGAGAGCTGTGCTAGACACCAAAGCTAAAATTACTTCTTCCATACCCCAGCTTGTCATCTGCTTCACTGTAAAACTTGTTGCTGGGCTGTTTAAACAATGAGTGAAGAATATACAATAATAATACAATAATGTAGGCAATTAATGAATTATCATATTAGTGCTAGCTCCCAGCGTGCACCAGCAAATTCACTGTGCTTTTGTTGTGTTTCACTCCTTAGTTTCAGGTTAATTATACGTAATATTATAATTGGAGTACATCAGTTTGCTCTGGATGAGGGGAAAATCAATGGTTTCATTTAATGGGAACCGTAGCAGCAAAGCATCTTGGAAAACCAGGCCATAATAGCATCAGAAAATTAAACATTTCTAATGTCCTATCCATTTTCTTTTGTATTATGTGTTGTTATTAGCTAGCATTAACTTTATTTGTGTTTCACTGTTGGGAAACTATTCATGAGAATTGAACAGTTGGAACTTTGCTTATTAAGGATATGTCTATCTTACATCACAATCATCTCATTTCCAGTGAAATTCAGGATTCTGTCATGTATCTGATTGTGTTGTTTGTTTAAGTTCTCATATCTCACTCATTACCTTGGTGCCTAGTTTCCATGGAGATGCCCTAGAATAACCAGATGGTATTGTGTCCTTTGGAAAAAAGGAACCTTTAGAACCTCTGAGCTGTGGGTAACTCTCTTGGTTAGTCCATCACAAATTTAAATTGTAGCAAGGAGCATAATCTACTGGTTTATAGCTAGTGATAGAGAGTTGGCATAAGTGGGTGCAATTCATATTGATTTCATTGGGGATTACTTAATTTATGACAGAGCTAAATTTGGTCCTGGAATTCAGGACTTTTGGGTTCTATTCCCACCCCTGTTGTTAATTTGCTATGTGTTAAAGAAGTAGCCAATCTGAGCAACTTTTTACTCATTGGTCAGAAATTCGCACAGAAAAAATGTTTTGAATCCATCACCTGAATATTCCTAGACTATCATGTAACCAGTTAAATGGCAGTTTACACCCTCAATTACAGAAGACCCATCTTATTGGTCCTCTGTGCGCAATGATTGATCTGTGTGGACTGTGTGAATGGGAGATTATACACTGTTTCTGATTTCACACCAGTTTCACATTTGTGTGGCTCTCTGTTGACTTTAACTGAATTACTCTTGATATACACCACCAGTGTAAGTATAATCAGAATCAAACTTTATATTGAATTGTGTATTTCAAATAATATTTCAGATGTGAGTTCTCTCATTAACATTTTTCACCAGGCTATGTAGAGATTATGCAGTAACACATTCCTAATATGGCTACACTTGGTTTTATATAATGATATTTAATTTTATTTTGCTTGTCTCTTCACTTAACTATAACCTAAATAATGTTTGTGTTGTTTCCTTTCAATGTACTTAAGATGAATTTTTATCTAAACCCTCTCTAGGCCTCACAGATGTTCTATTAAAATATTTATCACTCAACTAAATGTTTTCATTTAAAAAAGAAATGTAAACATGAACTTTTTATCCAAATCGTTTTGGAAAATATAAGCATGCATTAGCTCTGAATGGTCTCATTTTTATCCATATTGCTATAATCCTTGTAATGACAGGTTAATGGCCAGTAGTGATTCCTGATATGTTTTTATTTGTTTAACTTATAATTGACCCCCTCCCACAAATTTAAATAACTAGAAAATAATTATGCACATAACTTGTTGTTAGACATGATTATTACAGTATTACCAAAGGACCAGCTGAGATTGGTAGAGCCCTGGGCAGATACAAATTTATGTCTGTGGATGTGGACATTGCAGATATAAATCGGTATCTGCTGAACTGCAGGGCTCTCCCACAAACTGCGGTGGCAAAAGGAGCAGAATGTGGGGCCACCGCTTCCAGAAGCTAGCGCCCCACACCAGCAGCTCCTGTGGAGTGGCTGTACTACCCCCAGCCCTGATCCCAGCCCTGTGTTCTGGCATGGCTGTGCAGACTGGAGACACAGCCATGTGTGAAAGGGATGGGGTCTGTGTGGTGGTACAGCTGCACAGAAGGAACTGTTAGTGCGAGGCGTTGACTCCTGGGGGTGGCAGCCCCATTATTCTGCTTCTTTCGCTGCTACGGTTCCTGGGAGAGCGCTGTGGTTCAACAGATACTGATTTCTATCCACGGGTATCCGCATCTGTGGGTATAAATGTCTATCGGCGCAGGGTTCTAGAGATCGGGGCCCCATTGTCTTTGTACAGTGCCTAGCACAGAGTAGTAGACAGTCTGTGCCCCAAAGACCTTATTTTTTGTCACTTATCCTTCCTCATTTCTCTCTGGTTTCCAGATATACCCTTTTCTTGCATGGTGTCCTAAATTAGAATGGGAATGTCTCAGGCCAAGGACGGTCTCTTATGTATATTTAGAGTGCTTCACAGAGTGGGGATGCTACTTTTCAGTAGGATCTCTGAGCTCTCCTGTAATACAAACAATAAATTATAATATGGATTCATTTAAAGATAGCTATTTATTTATTCAATATTCTTGTCTTTTACCGAGAGATGTATCAGAATGGATTCACCTGTCACATTTTGTGAGGAAAGGCATTCTTTAGGACTCCTGTAAATTTAGTGGGCCTTTCTGGTTCTGGATATGTAAATGTGATGAGGAATACAGCATACGTAGTCTGACATCTTTTTCTTTTTCAGTAATATCTCTTAATACAATTAACCTAGACATCTAGATGCTCCATGACCAATTCTAGCTTCAACAGCCCATTCTTTCCCTTCCCTCACTCCTTCCTCCATGTTAAGCTTTTCCCTAAACATGGAATGACCTCCCTATTATATTTCACCAAACCTGGACTGTCAAACACTACTTTAAAAGGCAAAAAACCCAAACATTCCTTGCACGATGCTTACAGGAAGGGAGTTTTGTAATTATGAAACAGAAGAAAACACTATTATCCCACCTTTGGACTTTCCAGTGTCCTTTCTTCTGTGTGTCTGTCACTTATGCTCTGATTCTGCAAACATTCACATGAGCAATCTTACACATGTGAATAGCTCCAACAACTTCAATGGGTCTACTACTGTGTGAAGTTATATAGGCAAGTGTTTGCTGGATCAAGGAACTAGATTGTAAGCTCTTATGGGATAAGTGTTATTCCTTCTATTTTCCTGTATTTTAGTGTGTCCAGTACATAGAGCTAAACAAGGAGTAATAAATATCAAATAGTTTTTGCAAAGACTAAATTGAAGGCTCAAAGCTATGCAAATACAACAAATCCAGTAGATTACCAAATGTGGCACTGAAATGTAAAACTATCCATTGTTTAATTATTGGGGCTTGAAGTCCTACAGTTTCTCTCATACTTTATCTTCTGTTGCAGCAATGTGCTATTACAAGATCTCACAAATCATTAGCTGTGATAGTCTAGTATAATAATATCAATAGACTCTGTGACTCATAATTGTCATATATTGTCATAATATATCTAGTTTTACCTACGATATATTATGATAATAAGGATTAAGTTCATTACATGGCAGGATTAGATCTTAACATCATTTTAGAAGAGGAAAGTGTTAATGTCTGTGAATATTTCAAATAAACATTAATGCTCACAATGCAAAAATAAAATATTGCAAAAACAATTTCATGGGTGACTCATTCAAGTGTTTGCTTTCCACTAATAACATTTAAATATATATCCAGAATATAAATTACATATACTTCTATCATTTACTACTGTCTCCCAATACCAGCTAATATTGTGACTTTCTCCAGCACTTTGTGAGCTGTAGAGACTATTGTCATCTTTGGGCAAAAGCTGGTATAATTTCAAAGTGCCATAACTTTATTTCTTGTAAACAGAAGTGTCTAGAGCAAATACTGCACCAATGAATCTTTTTATCATTCTACAATCCCACTTGTGATAAGAATTCCTTAGGGATTACTTTAAATTCTGTACATTAGCAGCAGTTCCGTGGGTTAAATCAGATAAAACGGGCTCTTATCTTATGTATTAGTCACATTAGGCAATTACATTCTTATCTCTTAGAAATAATTCTCGCTGGCTTGGTGCTTATTCCTCCCCATTAGAAGAGACTAATTCCTGATTAAGATCTTTTGCCGTCCGTGCAATAAACCTTTATATTGGATTTGCCACAGAAGTTGAAAAATACCCTGCAGCAGAGACTGACAGCTGCACTTCCCCTTTAGAAATGTATCTTCTATCTTCCCTATAATTTAAAGAACCAATTATATAGCCTTGCAACCTGTAGTTCAGAATTTAAGATGACAATGCTGGCATCCAACATATTTAAAATATTTTTAACTCAACAGCGTAATAGATCAGAGAAACGAAGATTTCTTTTTATTTGTGTTCTTGCTGAAGGTAGTTCAGATTTTTTCATGTAATTTAAACAAAAGAAGAATGTTTCACAAACACAACAAATGACCTCCCAATAAACAACTGTACATTTGGATGCCTTTATAACGGCATACGCTTGATTCTAGAGTGGGAGGACCTAAGGCAGGAACAGATTCTAATCTCCACTCTGTAATAGGTCTCTTGAAACTTTTTTCAGCAAGAGCAGTGTCACATGCTATGCATCTGGGATGAGAATCCGGCCATATTATTTTGATCTCTCAGCTAACGCTAGCGGGCTTACAGCAGCACAGCTGTCCCAATGCAGGTGTGCTGCTGTATGTAGCTGCTCTAAGATGATGGGGGAGAGCTCTCCCATCCACATAATTAAAGCAACTCCAGCAAACAGCGCCTCACGGCACTTCCATCGGTGTAACGTATGTTGCTCAGAGGAGTGCTTTTTCACACCCTGTGAGCAACATAAGTTATACTGACAAAAGTGCTAGTGTAGACATAGCCTAACACATCCTGTAAAAAACATGTAATCAGGAATTTTACTCAGGGTGATTAAGGAACATGTGAAGTCTAAATACTTCACTGAAAACAAATTAAATAAATGAAAAATCTATATTTGAATTACTGTATCTCTCTGGAAGTTGGTGCTATCACATATAGTTTGTCTAAATAGATACAATAAGCTTCCCAATATCTCCACAATTCATGCTGATGTACAGTCTGTTCTGTGTTGTGCCAATCATTATTCCCCTTACTGTATAAATCTATATTCCCTATACATAAGTTTCACTGTGTGCATTTAATATGTGTATATAGCAAGTGTCAATATCTCCAAAAGGGATCAGAAAAAAATCAGTCACTTCTTAGAAGTGTGTGTGTGCTGAAGGAGGTGATTTTCAAAGGGAAAAATGGCAAACATCTAACTCCTTCTAAATGTGGATGGGAATTAGATGGCTACTGTCATCTGTGCCTGTGAAAATCTCCCCTGTGGTCTTTAGAGTTTCAACCAAATTGTACTGAAAACCATGTGAGACTACATTACTTTTATACATTCAATTTGAAGTGGTTGCTTAAGGCAAAGTGTGCCTATTCAAGGTGATCCTTAGTGAAGATTTCAGTTTGTGTGTGTGTGTGCATGTGTGCGTGCACAACATATATCTCAGTATTACATTACATAGCACTCTTGACTCAAAGATTGCTGCAATGGCTCTGCAAATATTACTTTGTGTACTCTATGTACTGAGTTTTAATATTGATTTTAAATTTTCAAGGTGCAGTTATCTGTGGGCATAATATTCTAGCATTTGGACATTTATTAGATTGCATCCATGAGTAGTAATAATAATTACTTAGGTTATTATTTATGGAGCAGTTTGGAATATGACAATTCCAGTTGCGGAAACTTTTGAAATTTGTGTTCATTCTGCCCAGGAATGAATACAAAATCTTCACAGACTTGTGTCAAAATATGTGTGGTGGGGGTGTGAGATGAGTTGCTTACATTCTATTGGCAGGGGGTCAGAACCTGGGATGTGGAAGACCCAGGTTCAAGTTGCTGCTCTGCCAGATGAATAGCAGAAATGGGAACCCTAACCTGGACCTGAAAACATTCCTGACAAAATCGTCATTGAAACAAATGTGTCTCTGTTACATGTTTCAGCTTCAATGAAATTTCATTTAGTCAAAAATGTTGTAACTAGTCCTAATTGTTTGTATTGGCATAGCACCTAGAGGGTCCCAGTGAAGTTTGGGACTCCATTTTCTTGGGCAGTGTATATCCACATAATATAAGGGCTAGCCATGCTCTGAAGAGGTTATAGGCAAGACAGACAAAGGGCAGGAGAAAGGAAGTACTATTATGCCTGTTTTACCTATGGGGCCCTGAAGCATAGAGATTAAGTGATTTGACCAAGATCATTCAGAAAGACTGTGGCAGAGCTGGAAATCTGAAACTAAATCGCCTTCTCCCAATCCAATGCCACAAAACTGCCTCCTCCTTTCAGTTAGACTCCTAAATCCTAGGATTTGCACCTATGCAATTAGAGGCTGGTGAAACACCTTTTTATTTATTTTTTGCTGTTAGTATAGCATATTGACAACAGTTATATTTCTCCATTCATTTAGTAAGATTCCATTAAACACTGAACTTACACACAGCCCAGATCCTGGACTACACTGAGCCACCCGTACATTGCCATTTCTCAGACCACGGGCCCACTAATCCCCAGCATAAAGTAGAACAGATTTAGGGTGTTATAGCTGCTTGACTTTATTCCCAGTTACCCATGGCCCTGTGGAGTTGCTCTGGCAGTTAGGCATTGCTGGAGTGCACATAAAATACTTCCTACCCTGGTGGCTGGGAAAGGCAGTAGAGGTGGCCCTATGTGTCAGAGATTTTCTTGAAGCTGGGTGACTCATCCAGTTTCCAGTTAAGCTGCTTTTAAAGTTATTTTGTGCCACCAAGAGTGGCACAAAGAAACCTTTACAGGAACTGGTCCATTGATGTACAGTCACCCTCGTTGCTAGTGAAGTATTCTTACATCAGTTGCTCGCTGAAGTTGGTTTTGCCATAAAACAGATTAACTTATTCTCTAAACAGAATCTCTGTTTATGTTGAAGCTGTCGTCCTGGCAAAGTTACATTCAAGGTGAAAATCTAGCAGGACAAACCCCCGTAATATAAACAAGTGTTAGTAGGCCTCTTTTTTCTCAGTAGCAATTATAAATTTCTTCACTATTGATTACAGAAGATCTATTTCCTTGTGTGGTGAAGAATGCTAATGTGGATAACTCTTTATTAACTCTAACCACTAGCTGACTCCAACAATGCACTTTTCATAGTCCTCGATTCACTGATGACTTACAATCTTCATTGTTATTAGGGCTGTCTGAAAATTTTCTATTTAAACTTTTTTCAGTGGAAAATTGTGTTTTAGACTAAAGTAACATTTTCATGGAAAGCATCCGCTTTCCTCTTAAAAATTACAGACTTTCATCAGGAAACCAAAAACTACCAAAATGAAAATTTTCAGTGAAAAAGTACATTTTTAGTTTGCGGCCAAAAATATTTTGGTTTTTTGCAGCTGAAAATGGGGGAAAAAAATCTGTTTTGGGCTTTTCAACAAAAAGTTGAAATTTTTTGATGGGGAATAAGTCCCATTTTCAGACCAGAAATTCTAATTCAGATCTCAGCTACATCAGTGTTATATTGATATGACTCTGTTGGCTTCTATGCAGCCACTCCTGATCCTCGTGTGTTTAAGTGAGACCAGAATGGGACTGTCACAGTGAAGTGTCTACCAGATTGAGCTAATTTAAATTGTACGGCAGTCAAATTGAAATCCTGACTCAAGGTGGCCACAATTCCACAATGTAAACAAAAGTCTTTTGCTGACTTAATAAAAAGGTGCAGTCTGAGTTAGATACCTGACTAGCCTGGTCTTTTTGGGATAAGATGACATGTCTTTGCTCCCTTGTCCCAGCTTCATGCAGAATTGTCCCTTGGATGGAACAGACAGCATTTTTTTTTACCTTGCCTTTTGGGCCTTGATTGGCTCCTGTCCTCTTCCAGCTCTTCTGGTTGCTGGTTGGCACTGCCCTTAGCTGATCCTGGGTGGAATTCCTAGGCAGCTCTTGGAGATCTAAACTCACTGATGCTTTTCCCCAAAAGGACGTCTCCTTCAGATGAATTACACCAACAGGACAAAACCTCCAGCAGGGGGCAACAAATGCCTGGTACACCCCATCACAGGGACAGAGACAATTCAGGTTAGCGGCCTTATGTGAAGCTGAGTAACATGCTCTTTCACAATTAGGTCTAGCCTTGATTTTGGATTGTTCCAGTCTAATTTTTGTACATATACTCATTTGTCTCTAAAAGGCAGCAGACAACACACACACAACTTTGCTATAAACGCCAGTAGTTAGGATCTCTTTCTCTCCTTCCCTTTTTCAAGAAGTGTAACGCTTCCTCGTCAGGATAAATATAAAATATTTATAAATGAGTGTGATAAAGGCCTTCTTGCTATTCTGGTACTGTCTGTATATTTGATATTCTATAAAGGAATAGGAAGCTCTTTAGACTCAGAAAAACAGATACACTATGTTCTTTGTTTTGCAACTGAAAGATTCATGGGTTTTCTACTTTTTATATTTTGATTTAAATATATTCAGTTTCTTTTCAATAAAGAAAATTTCCACAGTTAATCTTAAAACCAGCATTGTAACAATAAGAAGTCTGGGTACAAAACAAATCTGCTGTTATGACAGGGGTCAGATCATAATGGGCATTCATGTCACAAGTTTAATTTGTTCTTGTGATAAAGACAGTGTCAAAAACAAATTCATAGCCAATTTATCTTTACTGAAATAGACTTCAAGGTGATAATGTTATGTTCTGCCTCTGATGCCACAGTGAGCTTCATTAAATTAGAAATGGGACCAACAGAAATCTCTGAATTTGCCTACCTCTAGGCTGCAGGGTAAGTCACATCTTCCATGGGTCACATGTAACACTCATGTATTGCTTTTTAATGTCATGCTCTCCTGAATACCATATGTAATCTAACACACAGGGTATGTCTTCACTACCCATTGGATTGGCGGTTAGTGATTGATCTATTGGAGATCAATTTATCGCGTCTCGTCAAGATGCGATAAATCGATCGCCAAGGTACTCCCGTCAACTCCGAAACTCCAGCTAGCCAAAAGGTGCAGGGCAGAGTCGACGGGAGAGCCTGCTGCCGACCGTGGCCGCTGTGAGGATGGTATGTAAGTCAGCCTAAGATGCGCTAACTTCAGCTACGTTATTCATGTAGCTGAAGTTGCATATCTTAGGTCGACTCCTTGCCCTGATGTAGACCAAGCCACAGTCTAGACACCAAAGACTGGTGCATTGGCCCTTTAAGTCTTTCAGTGAGATGGGAAAGGAGGAAGGAGCTGTGTGTTGCTTCTCCCCGCATTGCCTGTCCCACCTCTGCAGGCAGCAGCTGTTTGAGAAATTTGCTGCCACCCAATAAGGACCTTCCCATCTCAATTCCTGAGTTGGCTGCTACCCTCGTTGCTTCCATCCCCCAGATACCAGACCCTCTCCACTGCTCCAGGTTCCCCTATTGCCCAGTTCACTTTACTGCAGTATCCCTGATCCTTCTTCACTGTTTTCTTTCTAGTGGCCACCTCTCCCCATGAAATGACTACATACAGACCATCTAATCAGGAAGAAGAGGTGGATGAGGCTTTTTTTCCCACAACACAACACAAATCATCCACAACATAGGAGTTGGTGATTATGGGGGACTTCAATTATCCAGACATCTGTTGGGAAAATAGATTATCCAACAAATTCTTGGAATGTATTGGAGACAATTTTTTAATTTCGGAAAGTGAAGAAAGATAGTACGGGAGAGGCTGTTCTAAATTTGATTTTGATAAATAGGGAGGAATTGGTTGAGAATTTGCAAGTGGAAGGCAGCTTAGGTGAAAGTGATCATGAAATGGTTGAGTTCATGATTCTAAGGAATGGTAGGAGGGAAAACAGCACTATAAAGATAATGGATCTCAAGAAGCAGACATTAGCAAACTCAGGGAATGGGTAGGTAAGATACCATAGGGAGCTTGTCTGAGGGGGAAAACACTTCAAGAGAGTTGGCAGTTTTTCAAATACATTATTAAGGGTGCAAAAGCAAACTATTGCACTGCATAGGAAAGACTGGTAGCCTGGCTTAATCAGGAAATTTTCAATGATCTGAAACTCAAAAAAGAGTTCTACAAAACTGGAAACTAGGTAAAATTACAAAGGCCAAGGCACAAAACAAGATTAAACTAGCTAGAGACATAAAAAGTAACAAAAAAAATTCTACAAATACATTAGAAGCAAGAGGAAGACCAACGACAGAATAGGCTTATTACTCAGTTTGGGGGTAAATAATAACAGAAAATGTGGGAATGGCAGAAGTGCTAAATAATGATTTTTTGTTTCATTTTTCACCAAAAAAGTTAGTAGCAACTGGACGTCTAACATAGTGAATATCAGTGAAATTGAGGTAGGATCAGAGGCTAAAATAAGGAAAGAAGAATTTAAAAATTAGGTAGACAAGTTAGTTGTCTTCAAGTCAATAAGGCCTGATGCAATACATCTTAGAGTATACAAGGAGCTGACTGAAGAGACAGCTGAGCCATTAGCAATGATCTTTGAAAAGTCCTGGAAGATGGGAGAGATTCCAGATGCCTGGAAAAGGGCAAATACAGTACCAATCTATACAAAGAAAAATAAGGACAACATGTGGAATTACAGACCAGTTGCCTTAACTTCAGCACCCAGAAAGATAATGAAACAAATAATTAAGCAATTAGTTTGAAAACATCTAGAAGATAATAAGGTGATAAGGAACCGTCAGCATGGATTTGTCAAGAACAAATCATGTCAAACCAAGCTCATAGCTTTCTTCGACTATTTCTTTCACAATAAGCCTTGTGGATGGAGGAAGTGATAGATGTGGTATATCTTGACTTTAGTAAGGCTTTTGATACTGTCTCACATGGCCTTTTCATAAACAAACTAAGGTAATGCAACTTAGCTGGAGCTACTATAACGTGGGTGCATACCTGGTTGGAAAACTATTCCCAGAGAGTAATCATCAGTGGTTCAGTGTCATACTGGTAGAGCATACTGAGTGGGGGCCTGTAGGGATCAGCTATGGGTCCGGTTCTGATCAATTCTTTCATCAACGATTTAGATAATGGCATACTTATACTTAGAGTATACTTACGAAGTTTTTGGACTATACCAATCTGGGAGAGGTTGCAAGTGCTTTAGAGGATAGGATAAAAATTCAAAATGATCTCAACAAACTGAAGAAATGGTCTGAAGTAAATAAGATGAAATTCAATAAGCACACATGCAAAGTACTCCCACTTAGGAAGAAACAATCAGTTGCACCTACAGAAAATAGGAAATGATTGCCTAGGAAAGATTACTTCAGAAAGGGATCTGGGGGTCATAGTGGATATGAGTCAACAGTGTAACACTGTTGCAAAGAAAGCAAACATCATTTTGGGATGTATTAGCAGGAGTGTTGTAAGCAAGACATGAGAAGTAATTCTTACGCTCTATTCGACACTGATTCGGCCTCAGCTGGAGTATTGTGTCCAGTTCTGGGTGCTACATTTCAGGAAAGATTTCGACAAATTGGAGAAAGTCCAGAGAAGAGCAACAAAAATGATTAAAGGTCTAGAAAACATGACCTATGAGAGAAGATGGAAAAAATTGGTTTTGTTTAGTCTGGAGAAAGGAAGACTGAGAGGGGACATGATAATTGTCAAGTACATAAGAGGTTGTTATAAGGAGGAAAGAGAAAAATGGTTCTCAACCTTTTGAGGTTAGGACAAGAAGCAATGGGCTTAAATTGCAGCAAGGGCAGTTTGGATTGGACATTGGGAAAAACGTTCTGTCTGGGTAGTTAAGTGCTGACATAAATTGCCAAGGGAGGTAGTGGAATCTCAATCACTGGAGATTTTTAGAGCAGGTTAGACAGGGGTGGTCTAAATAATACTTAGGCCTGCCTTGAGTGCCGGGCACTGGACTAGATGACCTTTCAAGGTCCTCGTCTATGATTCTAATTAGTAAGGAAATGATGCATATGTAACCTGTGAAATTCTTTGGACTTTCCAGGAATAATCTGGAAAGTCAAGATTTTTGCCCCTCGTATATCTGCTAAAATGCATAATTTCATGAAAAAAGTTGGCATTTTGCTTTTCCCCCTCGCTTTCAAATAGGAATCCTTTTGATTTAAAATCACGAATTTTTAAAAATGTTAAAATTCTTAATTTTCAAGCCAAGATCAGTGTTTGCAAAATGTGTAGAAAAAAATTGTGTTTTACCATGTTAAAATGCAGAGCTGGCAATTTTTCAAAAAGCTCAGTAAAGCAAAATTTCCGGGTTCTGAAATGACCCCAGACTGAATTTGAAACACTTCAGATAACATTTCATGTACACTATAAATACATTATGAATAATTACTGCTATTTATGACATGAGTAAACAGTTTATAATAGGTGACTTTCTGAAAATCTCAGGCTTTTTACTTAAAAGATCTATTAAATTGAAATGGCATGTTCCAGGAAATTAAAAGCCCAGTTTTAAAATCTAGGAGCCAAATCCTCAGCTGGGTAAGAGGGCTGGGAAAGAGGACTCTAAAACATCTTTACCTAAATCCAGGGCCGCTGGCAGCGGGCTATAGCTCTTGGATTATTTTAAAACAGCCTTTAAACTGCTCTGTTACATTGTTTGTAGTCCCAGATTACTGCAACCAGCCAAGGATCAGATGGAGCACTATGCACCCTGGCCTTATCCCTTGTCACCAGCAGTTTCTCCTTCCTGCTTTTCTCTGTTTTGGCCACACACACCTTCTAAGGGATGGGGAAGCTGCTTCTGTTCATAGTTTTATAATTGCTTTGGGTTACCAGAATAGCAAAAAGGACATGGAACAAAGGTTGAGGATTTGGCCCCAGATATGTAATTTCTAGTTATTCCTACAGTAGTTGCGCCATATATTAGAAATATTCCTCAGTTTGGGTCTTCTCCAATAACACTTGAACACAACAGAAAGACTTCAGTTTACTTCCCTCGGTGTTGGATCAAGGCTTGATACTGAAAGGTGCTGTTAAGCACCTGGCAGAGTGCCATGGAACAGTGCTTCTGAAATGGTAATCTGTACTTGAAATAGTGCTGCTAGCAAATATCACTTCTATTCCAAAGATGTAGAGAGCTAATTTACCAGGAGGCTAAACTGAATCCTTCAGCTGATTTCTGAGACACTTGTTAGTTTTAGTTTTTCCTCTTAGAATGGATTCCCTTAATTGAATGTTGGCTTTTAATGACATATTAACCTTTAGATCCTATGCAGTTTAGATATACTAGAAATTTTACCTATAATGGACCTGAGCATCTATTGAGTTTTGGTACAGTGCATACACTGATTTACGGAAATGATAACCTAAGGGAGCATACAAAGCTCTGCTTAAATCAAATTTTGCAGCCTGAGTGATCCAAGGATAATTGTTTTTATAGCCAATGTAACAAAGCTTTTAGTGGCTTTAAAATGTTATTTGCTTAAGCTTAACAAAAGGTTCAGTTGTAGTCATAGCTATTTATTTTACAAGGCAGTTATGGGTGGATTTTACAGCTGGTTAGGTTTATAACAACATCTGTTTCCCTAAAGGGGGGGTATTCTAATTTCTATTAAAACCTTGACTATTGTGTAAAACAAAATGGGGTTCTTGTTGGTGAATTGCTCTGTCTTTAGTACGTTTGCATGTTTGTTCCTGTTAGCACAATAATGGAAAGAAAAGGTTTTATGTGGCTTTATTACTGATGGGAAATGATTAATAAATCCCATTGAACCTACACATTTCTTCAACTCTTAGTGTTCCTGTTGACGTAAAGATGATTAATGTGAATATTACAAAGGGCTTAATCATTTCCATACATAGTTCCATTTGCCATCCAAGGAGCTTTCTTCTGAGGAAAATTTTGAATAGAACTTTTTTCAGTGAGTTCAGATAATGAAACAACATAGTAAATTCTTCTGTGATTTGAAGGATTAATGAGTGAACCTTCAAAAGCTTGGAATTTGGAATTGGTTCGGTTAAGCATCGAAAATCTATAGGCTGATAGGAAATTTCTCAACACACTGTTGGCTTTGCCAGTTTTCCTGGAATCTTGTGAAAGTAGATTTTGGTGAGATTTTAGCACTTGCTAATTCTAGATTACTTTTCTTTTACCATTTTGGCATTTTCAGTGTCAAATTGTTCATATTTCTTCTGATTTGGAAAAATGTTATCCTTTTTTTGAGATGTGAAAACATTAGATATTTGAGACAGCTGGGTGAAATTGCTGTGTCTGCACCTGGTAAAAGATGAAATCTTCCAAGAAATATGTCTTTTCAAGATACATGCTAAATCTTGTGGTGTGTCATGAATTCTGTAACCTCACAGTTTCTGCTAAATGAGCAAAGTGAAGTAGAGATGAGCTGAAAAAAAACTCTGAATGTTCACAACATTTTGGGATGTTCAGAATCCAGGCCTTTATAGTCTCCTTATCTGTGCCAATGAGTGACTGCATTACTTCTGATTTTCATTGATATAAGTGAGAGCAGAATCATGTCCAGAGTGTTAATTGGAAGTCATATTTTGGTTTTCTGAATAATTGTGACCTGATCTAGGTTTTGTGATCATGCATGACTTCTTTACACATACTTTCAAAATGTTATTGAAAACGTTATTGAAACAGTTATCCAAATGTTTGTTACCAAAACTGGTTTGAGGAAAAAAATTAAGTCTCAAAAATTTATTTAAAAAAATTGAAAATATGTCCACTTTGAACATTTTGAAATGAAAACAGCTTTGAAATGTCAAAATATTTCATGAAAATAGATTTTAAGTTCTGGACCAGCTCTTTCCTATAGCCCCCATAACCACAATATAGCATCTGCATCACAACAGATTTTAAAGAAAATGTCTTGAAAGAATCATGTTTCCAACATCGAGATTCAAACCTTCAGGAAGCTCAGAGCTTCTCAGACTTGTTTAACTGTTGTTGTATGTTTCAGATATCTCCAGGTAAAATAATCCTCCTGTGTTGCCGCATGTGTATTTGGTGTATGTTCAGCAGCACAGCAGGTGTATTCTTCCTGAACATACCCGAAACTGTCAACAGTAGCGAAGGAAGCAGTTAAATACATTTACACAAACCAGGGAAACTCTAAGCTGCCAGGTGATTTGAATTTAGGAACATTCCCCATAGATGTTCCAGCAACCAACTATTTCAATAGAGTGTCAACTGCTGAAGTAACTCGCTTCATAAGATCAGAGCTCAAATTCATATGCATCTGTATTAGTTTGGGTATGGGGAATTTCATTTTGCTACTCTCTTGAAGCAAATTCCACATAGCAGCACAAGAAAGAGTTGCCTTATTGGATCTGACACCCTCCCACTCTCCTCTATGAGAGTGTTTTCCATTTTTCCCTCTCTGCAAAATAGCTCTTTGCCAGTTTATAGTGGATTTCTTCTTTTCAATTTCTTTTGTTTAAGAAAGAGATTCAAACTTGGATTTTTAAGTACGTTTAGAAACAGGCATTAAGTGTGTGTGGGGAGTGGGGGAATGAAAAAATTTTGTTTGCAAAACACTTTACTCCATAAAGCCCCCACAAATGACACGGATTGCTATCAAACGCTGATAGCAGTTATTTTCCTTTGGGCTGTGAATGGTCCTTATTCTGCATACATTTGTCCTAAATGTATTTGCAAAACCTGGGCATATTTAATAAACTTCATAATTTCAAAGATTCAACACCTTTCAAAGGTAAAATAAAACATGCACCATTCAGTCCACAAAATTACCTAATTTCTCAGTCATTGCCATATTATGAGCCCAAGTTATAACAGGAAAAGTTTGAGTTTCAAGGCCTCCCATTCAGCCATACAGAAAGATTGGGTGATCATGACCTCATATTCAGAACTCACGACATAGTACTATATATTTTTTTTTTAATAATTTCAGGAAGTGGTAGTGAATCAAACAAATATTTTGCTTTACATATGAACTAAATTGGAGTTTTACCAACTGTACCAGCCCCACATTGCAAGCCAGCTTAGCAAAAGAGGGTTGGGCCTGCACAATATCCCCAACATACCATGCCATGCCTTTGGCTGCACTGCTACTTGCTCACATCTTGAGCCCAGAGAGTACAACACTAGGCTTTTGTTGGCATATAGTGGTGCTGTCTTCCCACTGACACTTTGCATACCTGTGCTTGGGCAGCCAAAATCTGGTCCTGTGTCTTCAGTAAATTCAATTTGCTTCTGAAATAATACTTAGGCAATGTGCTCTCTCTGTGCTGCTACTGATCAAAAACTGCCCATAGTGAGCAATGATAATTGACAGCTTGTATAGTACCCTGCCTGTGTGCTGTTATAGGTTCATAGGAATTTGTAGTCTTACATGAGGAGGGATGATATTCATATGATACATTGCTTTAACTTTGCAACCATGTAACAAACAGCATTTAATCTGCAATTGTGACACACTCCCTTGCATTCTACCTGTCTGATAGGGCTACATCCATTCAACATTGTTACATTATCTGAAATCTACGAGTAGCTTTCAAACTCTTGGTTAATTTTTTAAATAAAAGGAACTTGCCACAAAAATGTCTCCCCTCCCAATAAGTGGGACCTAAAATCACCCAATATACAGAATGGAAAATAACAGTCCTGCTTTTAAGAGTTAATATCTTGCAATCCTCCAAGGATGGTTTCTTCCACTAGAGAGCTGGGATATTCCTGGGATATTTCCAGAAGATTTTAGAGGTTTTAAAACACACATTAGTACTATTTTTCCTCTCTTGTTGGACCTCTGTAGTTGGAATAATTCATGTATAATAACATCTATACCAATTTCTATTTTTTTTCTATACAATGCAGCATCCACAATATCTAGCAGTAGACAATTATATTAAGGTGTGACAAAGGGATCTCCCTCACTCATGGCTTCAATATTTATAAATAACATGCCCATCCCTAGCTCATGCCAATAAAACTTCATACCACTGCTCATATGATATTTAATGATGTCTCTGGCCAAGCCCATTGCCATAGCATTGGATGCTTTATTTTGTGTTAACAAATAGTCACTGAGATTGACTCAGTAAAATTATACAACCTGTAATTTCCTTTAATGGTAATTGGAAAGCTGGAGTGAACATTCCATTATGAAAGCATATTCTGTAGCACCTTGGATCCTAAGGCTGTCTGCACTATAGAGTACATCAGTATAATGCACGTCACTCAGGTGTGTGAATAATTCACACCCCTGAACGACGTAAATTATACTGACCTAAGCACTGATGTGGACAGTGTTATGTTGGCGGGAGAACATCTCCCACTGCCATAGCTACTGCCTCTCGCAGTCATAGGAGTTAAGCTGATGGGAAAGCTCTCTCCTGTTTGCTTACAGTGTCTTTGCCAGAAGCATTATGGCAGTGCAGCTTCATTGGTGCAGCTGTGCCACTGTAGCTGTTGTAATGTAGACATAACTTTAGTTAACAAGCCTTACCACTGGAAGTTTATTTGGAAAATTTTCAGAAACTAATAGCAAAAGTATTCCAGAAGATCTTATCCTCCTAATTACTGGGTCTATTATTCTATATAGAATGTTTTAGAAGGATGATTTAATTATAAATAAAAGTGTTGGGATCTCTGATTCATGGGAACCATAGCATACTTAATTTATGTGTATTTGGATAATTCATGAAAATGGCTGCAATTCTGCCATTGTGCTTTTCCTATAAATCTGTCTCAATTCTGTATTGCAGTGTAACCAGTACTGTGATCAGATAGATCTATAAAGTCATTTAGACTACACTTCCTGTATTTGATAGATCTCTTACAGTTATTTCTCTTCTGTCAGTCTATTTTTAAGTGACTCATACAATGGATATTGTTCAGTTTCCCTGAGACATTATTCCATAGTCCAATAGATTTCACACAATATTTAAAATTCGTAAGAATTTTAAATATTGGTGAAAATAATCAAATTCTTATTCCTGTACATGGTGGTGAAGATGAAAATGGAATATTTCCATAAATGTGGAAACTGATTAGCACTAGGCCTCCTGGCATACAAACTGGAGACTTCAGTTATTATCAGAGTTCAAGATGTTGCCAGTGGGAGTTATTTTTAACTTACACAGGTTCATGACTGGAGAAAGGGTAGATTCAAGCTGACAGGGAGAGAAAATTAACCTCCCATACCCCTCTACTACATATTCCCACTGTAGCCTAGCCTATATGAATCCAGTGAATTCCTGCGTACCTGTCAGTTCACCACAGATTCACAAATTGATTCTTTCAGATGTATGGAGGCTTTGGGTCCTATAAAGAACTTCCATAAGGAATTGACAAAATATTTCAGACAGAGGACATAATTTTTTAATTTTTCAAAAGATAGCAGTAAATGTATTCATTGCATAAGAAATCTATAATTTAGCAGCAGATGTGCAGCAGCCTCTGTGTTTTAATGCATTCTACTCTATCAATGATTTTAAATATTTATGCTGTCATCCCACGTTCATGAAAAATATTTAAATTAAACATGTATAAGAAAAAGATGCCTTTTGCACACTGACAAGAAAACCCAGTCATAAACTTCTTCTAATGAAATATTACTCAACCCGTGTCGCTTTAGGAAGTAATGACTCTAAAGTGGAAGCAGACTTATTCCAGTGGAACTTTTCCAGAGAACATGGGCATGTGAACAGCAGAGACTTTGGTTAATGGGAAAACATAGATTGTAGTGATATGCTGGAGATCTATGCTTTCACTACTATCTCAAGAGAGTAACTTGAGGCTGAATTAAAATTTCCTGGGCACATGTGGAAGACTGAGTTGTACAGTTCTTCAGATTTTCTGCAGTAATATCAGAGGTTATCCGTTTTCAATACAGAGTCTGTAGACTTTGTTAGATTTTTGTTGCAGAAATTACCTTAAAATAATTTGAATAATTATACCAAAAGGTACAAGTTAACATAGTTCTATATACTCTATAAAAAAAGCCAGCTGATTAAGGTCCTACTTGAATTGTGGGATGATTGTCAAAAATTGAAGATAAGTTGTGGACAAGACATGGAAAATTGCAGAAAAGTAATAATGGACCTTTATTTATTGCGGTAATTTGGAAAGGCCAGAGAAGATCTATTTGTTCAAGAAAAATTTGCTGGAACAATATAAACTCATATATTATGTTACGCCTGCTAATTTTTTTGATAACCAGACATTTTGCTGCAACTATATTATAGTCATTAATGCACAGGGCTGACAGTGGGAACTCCAGCCAACAGCTGCTGGGTGCTGAAAGTGGGAGCCCCGCCCATCAGCCACCGGGAGCTGACAGCGGGAACCTCGGCCGTCAGCTACCAGAGGCTGATAGTGGGAACTCTGGCCATAAGCGGCTGACAGCCAGAGCTTCCGCTGCCATCCCCAGGGGCTCCAGCTGACAGCCTGGCAGCTGACAAAATTGCAGGGGAAGCACAGTATTGCAGGATCCACAATATCACAAACTAAGTAGGGCCTTACAAACCATTCCTTAATAAAGACATAATTATTTTATTATGAAACAAGGAAGATTAAAGGAAATATCTTGGGATGGTTGCAATCTATTGGCCTTGTCCAGCCTCTACCTTCCCCACTCTGAGTACCGAAAAACAGTCACCATAGGTAATCAATAAAGTAAGAGAAGCAGCGAGAGACAAAAGGGCATCCTTTAAAAAATGGAAGTTAAATCCTAGTGAGGAAAATACAAAGGAGCATAAACTCTGGCAAATGAAGTTTAAAATATACTTAGGAAGGCCAAAAAAGAATTTGAAGAACAGCTAGCCAAAGACTCAAAAAGTAATAGCAAAATTTTTTTTAGGTACATCAGAAGCAGGAAGCCTGCTAATCAACCAGTGGGGCCATTGGATGATCAAGATGTTAAAGGAGCACTCAAGGATAAGGCCATTGCAGAAAAAATAAATGAATTCTTTGCATCATTCTTCACAGTCGAGGATGTGAGGGAGATTCCCAACCCTGAGCCATTCTTTTTAGGTGACAAATATGAGGAACTGTCCCAGACTGAGGTGTCATTAGAGGAGATTCTGGAGCAAGTTGATTAACTAAACAGTAATAAGTCATTAGGACCAGATGGCATTCATCCAAGAGTTTTGAAGGAACTCAAATGTGAAACTGTGGGACTATTAACTGTAGTCTGTAACCGATCATTTAAATCAGCTTCTGTACCAAAGGATAGCTAGTGCGGATGATAGGTCTAGAGGATAAGGACTGGAAGATAGTTAATGTGATGCCAATTTTTAAAAAGGGCTCTAGAGATGACCCCGGCAATTACAGATTAGTAAGGCTGACTTCAGTACTAGGCAAACTGGTTGAAACTATAGTAAGGAATAAAATTGGCAGACACAGATGAACATAATTTATTGAGGAAGAGTCAACATGGTTTTTTTAAAGGGAAATAATGCCTCACCAATCTACTAGAATTCTTTGAGAGGGGTCAACAAGCATGTGCACAAGGAGGGTCCAGTGGATATAGTGTATTCAGATTTTCAGAAAGCCTTTGACAAGGTCTTTCACCAAAGGCTCTTACTCAAAGCAAGCTGTCATGGGATAAGAGGGAAGGTCCTCTCATGGACTGGTAACTGGTTAAAAGATAGGAAACAAAGGGTAGGTATAAATGGTCAATTTTCAGAATGGAGAGAAGTAAATAGTGGTGTCCCCCACACTGGTGATATTCTGAACAAAAAAGACCTCAAGCCAAGTTTGTACCTTTTTTCTGTCACCTCACATGGACTCTGCAGAAATGATAGGTTTCAGAGTGACACACGGACTAATGTTCCTGAAATCTTATTTATATAGATTCTCTGCTGATAAACATTCTCCTAGAGTAAAATTCCCTTCTCTTATTTTCTCCCCTCCCCCTTCTCTACCCCTTTGCCCTCTTCCCATCAGCACTGTCATTTCTGATGAGCGTTTGGTCTACCTTAGCTTGTCAAGTTGAGGGTGGAAGCATAGCCAAGTGGATAGGAAACTGGACTGGGAGTAGACCTCTGTTCAATTCCCAGCTCAGCCACATACTTCCTATGTGAGCTTGTGCAAGTCACTTAATCAGTCTTGTGTCTCAGAAGTAAGGATAATACTTACATACGCCCCAGGGATGTTGGGAGGATAAAATCCATCAATGACTGTGGCTATTACAGTGATGAGGGCAATGTAAGTACCTAAAGAGACAAATATTGTTTACAGCCATGCCTTAATTAAGAATTTGTATTCAGTGCAGTCTTTGCAGTGTCCTTATATTTACAGTACATGTTTAGCTGGCTAGGTAACAGAGAGAGTTCTTAGGTTGTAGAATTTTTCATATTGCTTTCTCCCCCACTTTCCTCCTCTGTGTAAAGATTTTGAAAACTGGCATTACCGGACTGTTTAAAGAAAATACAGAAATCAAAGAGGTAGAAGAGCACCCCTAAATAATTTCTAGTGACACCCCTATGCATTTAATTAATATAAAACAATTAGAAATACAAAAATAAAGACGCTCTTGGAAAAATTAACTTGGATGCACTGAATGTCCAGTGTATTTTACCATATGAATTTAACAAGATATAGAGCCCTATATTCAGCTACCCCCTTAAAAGAGAAAAAGTAATAGAGTATATCATCTATGGACAAAATGGCCATTGCATTTGGACCCTTTATTTTGCATTTCTTCGCTCTTTCTCATTCTAATGTCACAAAGTTCATACTGCATTAACATAGGGTTTTTGTATGTAAGTTATGACCTAATCCTGAGGACTAAATATTTGTAGATGGTACTGGATAGACAGTCTTAAAAAAATTAAAATCCTGTTTACACACGGTACAGTTACAACACAGGTAGTTGCAATGCAAGCATCCCCTGACTGCCCTACTCAAACCTCATGTGAGGACATTGCTAGAGGAGAAAGTGTACATCAGTTTCTAGTCCTATTCAGTCCTTGGGCTCTCCTAAGAGACCATCAGCAAGTTATGGTGGTCTTTTTGTGATGCAGATACTTGTTCCATAAGAGCTGTTTTGGGCACATCAAACTCCTTTTAAACAAGCCATCTCTGGGGAAAAAACTATCAAGATGAAGTGAACTGCGTGATAGCTTTTATCCTTAATACTGGTCAAAGATTAATAAACTATCAAGTTTCTATCAACTATATTAGTAGACTGAAGAAGCTAAATTCTGCTTTCACCTGTGCCTGTATAAATCTGGAATCACTCCATTGATTACAACAGAATTGCTAGGGGTTAAAAGCAACATAACGGAGAAAAGACATAACTGGCCTTGTTACTAAATGACTACATAATACTAACACATGACTAAATGACTACATAATACATCAATATCTTGTGACATTCCTGCACGTCACTAGAGCTTTTTATTCAGCCTATTAAAATGCATTACGGTATGGGGGTTGCTGAAATGTAAATTAAAGGCTACAGCACTAGTAGTTTAACAGCTGCTGTGTGGATTGACAGCCTTTGTGAACCCAGCTGGCAATGTCAGGTTAGTGGGTCTCTAGTCACAACATTAATCAGCTTTATTAGTGCCACTAATACCAATTTGTAAGCAGACTGCAAGGATCAGACGGGCCAGCTGTCAGGCTCTACGGGTGGATTATTATAGGATTTCATTTTATTGTTGAAGATTAGAATTATAATTTAATTAGGGAATTTAACTATTTTGTGCATCTACTACAAAATAGCACAGATTTAATAAAAATGTCCTCTTTTCCCCTCTCAACAGGCAGGAAAGAAAATGAATTCCCTTTTGCAAAAACTATATTACTATAAAACTATATACACCGGGTAGAAGATGATTGGCTAAGATGAAGAACTTCTTCAATTGCATTTAATGGGTTATATTGTGTGATTCAGAATTTCTCGTTGATATCCACAGGCAGTTCTGTATAATAGCCTGATGATGTGTGATATGGCCTAAAATGTTGTTAGGACAGAAGAATAAAAGGATTTTATACCTAATTTGCTCCCCAAATACTGCATATTGGCTATACCACTCCTTTTTCATACTAATTTCTTCGTAGTAGTTTTTTAAAAAAATCAAACATGTTTAAAATGTATCTGTAACCTGCACACATGTTTGTGTTGATAATGCTCTGGGGAATATAAATACCCACTGCTAAATAGGATCATGTTATAATAAGTCAATTATGCAATGCGACAAAAGTAGAGTAAGATCTATTAAAGCGCTGTGTCTCAAGAAGTCTTTTTTTCATATATTTGGGATGGGAACCTTTATCCTTATTATATTACACATCAGTTTCAACTCATTTTAATTCATTATTTTAAATTAGGCTAAGAGGATATTAATACATGAAGCCTGCCAATGAAGGCAGGAAGCTGAGGCTCAGACACAACCTTCCAAAATCTCTGCAGCTCACATCTTATGACACTTTCCTGTTGGCCATACAGATTACATTTCCTGCACTGTTAAAGCAGCTTTTCTAATGGGTCAGAAACATGATAAATTTACCCTTCATTTTCAAATGTGGCCCGAGGATGTGACTTAACAGAAAAATAAAAATCCCATAGTCCAAACATTAAATAAAGGGAACATAAGGATGAGGATACCATGCGCTTATATGAAATAAGCCACAGAACTTCTAACTTAAGCAGTGTCATGAAGTCTTGCTTATACCCCAGAAAAGCTAGGGAATTTAGGCTGAATGGCCAGAATGGCATTCAGCCCCTTGCCTGGCCCTTTTGTGCCGATCAGTAAGTATGCTACCTCCAAAGGTACAGATGATCCTAAATACATCAGAAATGTCATGTTTACACTGTGAAGGGATGGGAGGTTTCTTGAAAGGGAGATTCCTGCACTGAGGAAGAGGGGTCTACAGAAGCTATCTTTGCAGCAGTGTTGATGCGTTTTGGAGAGCAGCTAGAAGAGGGGAGAATGTTAGTACAATTCCATCTCCTGAAATGGAATTCAGAAGTTGTGACCACTGTTGCTGTAAAAGCCAAAGAGAGTGGATTTGTAGGTTCTTCAGAGCTTGAGGAGGCAGAACTCCTGCCCCCATGACCATTCCCCCAGTTTAGGCTGTAGAACCTCTGTTACTTAGGATTTGCATAGCTATTTGTGATGGAGGTTTGTGTGTTGGGAAAGAGAGACTTGGGTCCTGTTTTAAGCACTTCCAGGTTTCAAGCAAGAACATTTCTGTGAAAGTTTCATTTTAGCAGGTAAATTTTAAGTTTATATCGTCCACCTGAATGTTGCAAGTTGTGACATTTGTGGAAAAAATAGAGATACACCTTTAAACTCCACTTCCATATATTGGGTTAGGCTTTTGATTGATAAAGAAGCCATCACTGTGGCAAGGTATTTGGTTTTCATTTATTGAGTCTTGTATAGCAATTATTTACATTTTTTAGCCAATAGAAGGCCCATAGAGTTACATAGTGTTAAATATTTTGCTAATACATAGAACACAGTCCTCCTAAGTAAGGACTCTAGAGTGGGCATTCTTTGCCACCAGTTACCACACAGGTGTCTCTGAGAAGCAGTTGAAATGTAACTAATCAGAAAATATAAAATAAAGCAGAGCCTTTTTCTTTAATATACACCCAAACTCCCACTGATTCAAGAAAAATTGTCAGACCACACATTGAAAACATGTTTTAAGTAAAGTGAAAGTGGCACTTTTTACACTAAAATATGTGATCTATATAAAAGTGTTTTATTCACAGCCTTAAATGTGTATTTCAAACATTATAGATGGGTATTACCTACATATATGGGAGAGAGAAATTATTAAATTGATATAATACGATAATTTTATATTTGCCTTTATTTTACATAAATATCTCATTAATATATTGACTGTGTTCTGTACCTGCATCTATTGACATGGCTCTACTTAGTCCTCCATCTCTGAAAATAGTAACTGTAGAAGAACAGTAACATTCACAATGAAATCGTGAGAGCTGAGAGTCTCACAATATTTGGTCTTTTTTTTTTTCTTTTTTTTTTCTTTTACAGACAGCCCCTGGAACTATGTGAATACAGGAGAATTTCAGCCCTCATGGTTGTGGAGAAAATCTTGAAAATGTGACCCAAGTGTACCTGAAAGTCTCAAAACCACAAAGGTAAATAAAAAGAACCCATATGTATTATTATTTTTAGTCTTACAATGTTTAAACCAAGCTCATGATTCTGGGGAGCCTTACTCATGGTTTTTGATTGCTTAGGGTTGGTGATATTGGAAAAGTGGCCAGCTGTAACCCCTAAAGATCAAAGACTTTTGGCTCATCTGAAGACTGCAAAGGCAAATTGTGGATCCTGGGGCTTTTTGGGAGGTGGGAAAAGAGGGTAAGATGTTCTCTTGGAAGTCTGAGTTGACTCTCCAAGTGACCATTTAAAAGGACCTTTAGACAGTTGAACTACATGGTTCACAAGAGCTTTCATATACCAAAACTCCAGAGTTTGCACAGCTGTACTGAAAAACAGAAAGGCCAATTAAAGTACATTAAATTTTTTAAAATTGCTCTGGGGTAAAGTCTTCATCTGCTGCCTTTTCATTTGAGGTCAGATATTTACCGATGAGCTTCTAAAACTCAAAACTGGGTTGAAAATGGAAGCAGATCACTAGCTCATGCATGTTTTATAATGATACTGAAGTCCATTAAATATTTAAAGTGTTGGTGGAAGACAGTATAAAGCTACTACTACATATTTGTTACATTCATACTATAGTATATCTCTAAAAACTTGTTGGTTTTACTAACTGTACAGAAACTGCTTTAAATTGACCTATTTTTACTAGATGTAAATAAATAACACTGTGTTTCTGATATCTCAGTGATGGCCATGGTATCAGAATCTAGATAGATACCTGCATCCACAGGTACCTTGATAGAAAACTGTATCTACAGGAAGGCCATTGTCTTAGAAATTCCAATAGACTTGATTATAACCTGCTGGGGGAGGACTGCAGTACCTTTGAGAGTGATGTGACCTTGAGTGTATTTAAGAAGAGATGGGGTATTTTGGGGGTGCTCATGAGTGAGATGGTGGTGTGATTACTAACCAATTTTTAAAAAAGAACTGTTTATTGAAATTTTGTCAATTTTCAGCCTTTGTGTAAGGACTACTAAAAATGTAATCCAAAATTCTGTTTTTTGGGGTTTTTTTTGGTAAGCCCTGATTTCAGTAAATCCTGAATAGAACTGAGCTATTTTGGTTAATCTATAACTGCTGTTTTTATTGGATAATGAGTTTTGACTCTCTGTTATACTGGTTCTCTATATAGCCTGTGTCTCAGATATCTCCTTGTATCCCACACATTTGATAAAAGTTATGAATGCACACTTGGCTATATTCTGGAGCTAGACAGATCTGCACGCTAGAAAAACCTTTGACTAGCAGTAGAGAGGAGGATTAGAAATGATTTAACCCTACTCTAAAATGTCAGCTATAGGTCATTCCACATACCTTCCGTTATAGCAGAAGTGGATGGGATATTTCGGAACTGTGACCCGGGGTGAAGGTTCATGGTCTGTCTATTTATGGACGTACATATCATGACATGTCAGTAGCCTTTATGAACAACCTGCAGCACAGATTGTATGAGGGGTTAATGCATGAAGTTGATTCTATAGCATGTATTGTATCTCTTTGATGGGGGCATTGCACTTACTCTTTCCTGGAACCTACTAGAATTTGACTCTTTCTACTCAACTAAAAACGTTGTATCCTCCTTCCTTTGATTTGCTTCCTTTGTATTCACTCATGCTGAGATTAAACAGCATAGTTATTGGCAACTAAGAAATCTGCCAGGCATTTGTGACAAAAATGAGACAGAGAACAGCAATTTAAACTGTAATGGAAACTTATTTAACAGAAGTGCTTAGAATTAGTGGGTAAAGTAGATTGAAATGTGAGGGAAGGTCTCAGTGCACCAACCAAAGAGGAGGGGAGTTGCCTGAGATTGTGAGGACTACTATTTATCCAAACCAGGCAGAGGAGGAGTGTTTCCCTTCTGTTTTTAGCTAAGGAGGGAGAACTGACAGCTGATTTTGGCACCACCACTGAGTACCGTCATTTTATTCTGCTCTTATTGAAGGAATACAGCCCAGTGGGGCATCTGAGACCCCTCAAATGGGAGCCAGCTCAAGAAGCCCAGTGAGTTATTCAAGCCAACCCAAGGAATGCAGCAGAGCCTATTGAGGGGAACCCTAACCCTTTGAACATCTGCACAATCTAATGTGAGCAGCGTCACGTGTAGGCAGATCTAATTTTCACAGTTTCATAGATTATATGGCCACAAGGAACCACTATGATCACCTAGTCTAACCTTTGTAACATAGGCCATAGGATTTCCCTGAATTAATTCCTGATTGAACTAGAGTATATATTTTAGAAAGCCATCCAGTCTTAATTTTAAAATTTCCAGTGATGGGAATAAGCGACAGGGAATGGATCACTTGATGATTATCTGTTCTGTTCATTCCCTTTGGGGCATCTGTCATTGGCCACTGTCAAAAGACAGGATAATGGGTTATATGGATCTTTGATCTGACCCAGTGTGCCCATTCTTATGTTCTTGTATTCTTAGCCCCAGGTAAATTGTTCCTGTGGTTAATTAACCTGACCGTTTAAAAATCTGTGCCTTATTTACAGCATGAATTTCTCTATCTTCAACTTCCAGCCATTGAATCTTATATCTTTGTATGTCAGGTTGGATAGCTCATTATCAATTTTTTGTTCCCTGTGTAAATACTTATATAGCAGTCAAGTCATGCTTAATCTTCTCTTTAAGCTGAAGAGACTCCTTGAATCTTTCACAATATGGCATGTTTTCCATGCTTTAATCATTCTTGTGGCTCTTCTTTGAACCCTCTCCAGTTTATCAACATTCTTCTTGTATTGTGAACACCGGAACTGGACAGCGTGTTCCAGTAATGGCTCCACCAGTGCCAGGTACAGGGATAATATAACCTCCCTATTCCTGCTCACTGTTGTTTGATATTTTATGGGTGGAAGTTGGATGGATACCATTATCATTCCCCTCCCAATCTGTTTCCTACATGAAACAGTAAATCTACCTACTTCACTCTCTCCCTCAGCCTGCTCCAATCCCCTAACTGGTCTTCCATGCATGGTGGCACATGGTTGGGCTCAGCAGCATATGGGGTATGTCTGTTCCCTATGCAGACACGTCAAATCCTGCCCAAGCACCCATTAGCAGAACACCAGTTTCACTGTGGGCACTGCCTTCTGCACCAATGAAAAAGGAAAAAGATTTTCCACCTACAGGAGAAAAGCTAGGCTGATCTAGGTACAGATTTCTCCCTTCTTGGAGTGATGATCTGGCTCTCCAGAGTCCCTCATGCCCACATCCAAGGATGCGTGAAGAAATTTAAATTTGATTGCTTTTGGAGAGGCAAGTTCTGTGCCCTGGCCCCAGGGTCAGAGGAACTCACTCTACTCAATATGGCCCAGAGCTAAGGGAGCTGTAACCTCCTGCTGCAGGGCTGCAGCAGAAGGAACGGGTTGTCCGTGCCATGGTCATGGGGCCAGAGGAGCTCACTCTCCCCAACGTGGCCACAGAACCTGAGGAGCTGTCAGTTCCCGTCAGGGCTGGAGGAGCAGGCTGTCCCTGCCGCAGCCCCAGGGCTGGAGTTCTGTGCACTCTCTGATTATTATAGGCCCTGGTTCAAGAAAGCACATGCATTCCCAAAGTGGTCTCCAGAATCGTGGCCATAACTCCTCAAATAAGGGAGGGGAGGTATACTTTGCTAAGGGGACGCTCTCCTGTGTAGAGTGAGGTCATTTTATGGAAGAAAAGCAAAAATTAATTCAGAAAGTTATTTTCTAGCACTTCCTCCAGTTTAGTTTTAAGTTTTAAATATTTAATATATTCATATAATTTATCTCAGCCATCAAAGCCTTGTACATTCAGTTCTACATTAACAGGCATTTATCAAAGCAATCTACTTGTATTTTTAACATCTCATTTATGACATTCCCAAGTTTCTTACACTGAACGGTGTGGAAAATCTTCTTATCGGATGGTATATAGTTCTGGAAATTGGCCCATTATTTTTTACAAAGCTTAAGAATGGGAACTCTAAATTGTTAATCACTTCTACCATGGAAATATCAAGCAGCTTTTCTTTGAGAAGGGAAAAGGACCCTTTTTGCACTACATACAAAAAGGTTTTCTTTGTTACACCTGCCAGCATGAAAAAGGATTAATTTTAACAGAGCTTAACCCAGCCATCTAGGTGAAAACATTTAAATGACTCTGTCCCCTGCTTACTTTTAAGGATATTGCTTTGGTGACTTCATTTAGTTTTACAATATATCAAAAGTTTTCAAGCTACACGATTCAGTGGTTTTCTTCTCCTCTTACTCCTGCTATTGTACAATGCTAGGCTGGCTCTGCAGCACAGTGGTAGGGGTACTTCTTTTGTGTTTTGCTATGGTCTCCATAAGGAAAAAAATTAAGGAACTATAAATGTGCTTTTGTTTTCCAGTGATGACATTTTAAAAAGCAGTTAATTCAAATCTTGTTTCAATTTAATGTGGATATAATTGTTATAGTTTTTTATACTTTGATTTGCTAGTACAGTAACTACAAAAGATGTTGTTGAGACTAATTTCTAGATGACACAGGAGTTACAAATGACACTGTCTTCTGTGGAAGATGTAGACTCACAGTTTCTGCCCAAAGAGACAGAATTAGAGAAAAAAATGTTATAACTGAAAGCAATAGCTTAACAATAGATTTCTAATAGCAGAGGCTTCACTCCACATTTTACCATCCTGATATTCTGAATTATCATAAACTTATGCAATGCAATGTAATGGATTCAGTATAAATAAATACACTCATTAGCAATGTCTGGATTGTTATATACATGTAGAATCCCTTTGGGCCAAGGTTTTTCCGACTTATCTGCTCTTTGAGCTTTGAGTAGCATGGACTGGCATGGAGCCAGCCACCCACACATGGCCTTAGCTATGCCAACTACACTGTGTGTTTGTTTGCATTCAGCCGAATCAGTTGCTTTGATACAAATCTATCCATGAATAAAAATGTACAGGATATTTTTATTCAGCTTTTGATCTTATGATCTTATTGATAGGTTTACAAACATTTTCAAGCTATCGAAAGCTGTGTTATTGCATAACTAGTTTTAATGGTCTGGAATGTATCTTTTGAAAGCCTGTAAATAGACATTACGGAATGGTCCACTTAAGAAGTGAAAAAACAAGTTAGGCTAAAAGAAACAAAATTTCCCCATTGGAAACTATTAGATCATATAGGACTGTATGAAAGAAATTAGTCTTTTTTAGTAACTTCTAACAAGTAGTGATGTAATCAAAAGTATTCAGATTACACTTGCCTGTAATGGGGGAGGGGGAAGAGGGATTAAAAAATTGGGGGAGAGAAAACAAACTAGACAGGTTTTTTTTTCCTGACTTCTGACTGTTCATTTATTTTCTTTATTCTTGACATTTTGCCTATGACAGCAAAAGCTTCTTTATTTGCTTAAAATTATTTATTGTGAATAACCTCCCTAAGCTGAAAAGTAAATTTGAACAAAGGCCCGGGTGGCATCAGGTTCCACGAGTACACTGGAAAACAGCAACAAATAAGAAATAGTTAGGTAACTTAAGAAAATCAATCCTTGCATTTTTTAGAACAAAGAAACAAAGAGATCCCAGTATTTTGTATTGAACTGATTCTTGAGAATAATTGTACGGTAGAATATACTTACTGAACCCCTTTGCTGACCTTAGATTTAATCATATTTATTATTTACTGTTTGGATCCAGCTTGTAAATTCAAAAATTATTTTATTAAAAATAAATGAAACACTTACTGTTTCTAATGGACTGCCTTGAGATATATTAATAATTTCAATTAAGCTTAAATAAAAGAAAATAAAATGTTTTAAACCCCCCACAACTGTTCTCACTAGCAAACTGTTTGTTGTTTTTTAAAATCTTATTTTCCTATTCCCTACATATAAATAAGCTAGCATCTAGCATCTGCAAATACTTGTTTTAATAATTTTCAAGGAGAATGAAAAATGGAAACTTACTGTTTTGGAGCAATAGCATTTCAAGTATGTGTCGAGTCAAATATTCCTTTTTCTTTAAAAATAAAAATCAGTAAATCCCATGCTTTTTGGAGTTTCATTAATTCCAATGGCAAATACAAAATTGAGCATAAGTTTTTCTTTTTATCTCTACCTAAGTTCAAGCAGAGCAACTGCTCTAACAAAGCTAATCCTCTAGTCATGGATATAATGACTTAGGTGGTGTTTGAAAGACACTTAGGACAACTTCTGTGGACTTCCTGAGTCTCAGTGGTTATATTTATTGCAGACATTGGTTGACTGACACTTGCTGACCAAAGATGTTTGGCAGATACCAGTTAGGGTCATTTCAGTTTCTTTTGAAACCTCAGGGCTCTGTCAAATCCCCCTCTGTCTTAGACTGTGTGACCTTAAGGGCCACTTCACTATTGTGCCTATGTGCTCAAGACTACTTAGTATATAGTTATTAGGAGAACTGCCCAAATCAGATTATTTTAAAACTTGCATACCCTTTGTAGCAGAATGTTTTTAGAAATGGATTTATTAAGATTGTGATGAGACACAAATCTGAAAAAGAAACCATGACTATGGATATGATATAGAATTTGGTTTGATTCAGAGTAAATAAACATTCTACAACTGGGTTACATCAACAGATCAGTAGGGAATGAGTCTGATTCACACTTAAAAATCATTTTGCAGTGGTTTAGTGGGTGAGAGCATGAATTATGTAGAGCTGTACAGTGACAGCATTACTGTAAATGCAGTTATTTTCTCTGCAGTTATAGTATCACATAGTTATCATTCTATTTCGGTGTTATTGATCTTTGCCATTCAGTATGCAGAGGTGCTGTATAGTTACTGAACTGTAATTCTACAGTAGTTCTCCGCACCTGTCCGGTGTGCAGATCCTTCCACTGTGATTCATTTCTGCCTTGAGAACCTACTGGCCATATGCCCACAACAAACATGACCTCCTTAGCCTCCTCCTATTTTGACCGTTTAAAAGTTTTAAACCAAATGACATTCAAAATATTAGACATTTTGGCAAGGTTGGTCCTAGATTTTGTGAGTTCATGTATGAAGTAGCCGTGAGGTAAGGATGGAAACGGATTATTATCCCATTTTATAGATGAGGAACTGAGGGACAGAGACACTAAGTGATTTTCCCAAAGTTCCACCAGAACTCTGCAGCGAGTTAGGACACTGAGTTCAGGTCTCCCAAGATCCAGGCTAGCACCGCCTAACCACTGGACTGTCCTTCTTTTCAGGGAAGTGTGGTCGGTATCTCTGTCTCTCTCACACACACATACTTTCTATCTCCTGTCTGCCTATATCCCCTTCAGCCTGTGGTGAGTCCCTCTATCCAACCACATGTGAAATTCCATTGCTTCTGATCACCTTCATACATAGAATAAAGAGCCAGAGTTGTAGCTGAAGCACAAATTCAATACACTATTTCACTTGGGACTGAGTGAGTTTCAGAATAACATTTTTATGTTACTAAACACATTTTTATGTTACTAAAAGCTATCAGCCTCTATACTATTAGGGACCTTCTTCAACATACTGTCCTGTCAGTCCACTGTATAATGTCTCAGAGGAAGTGTGGCATCTTTTAACTTGCTGTTGTCTTAACTCTGCTGACCAAATCAAATGTTTCAGGTAGGGAGATCTAATCAATTTATGGTTTGACCTTGACAACAGCTTTCATATCATTAACCCTTTCTTGACCTGAGCAGTTAGCCAAAATTTGAAATCTAGTAGGTTGCTTCAGTTTGAAATTGATGTTGGAGTCACATGTATCTTTGGTGCAATCCTGTTAATTTACAAACAGTGTACAAAGTTCTGTTTCCCTGAACACAGCAGGAGTCAGTATTGTTGCACACATTTCCAAGACCCTTTTCAGTTAGCACTTAGCTCAAAGCTTTCATTCACTGCTTGTTCTGGCTGCATTCTTGGCTTTCTGCTGCTCAGCTTCTCTGGTGTTTCTACTGCTTTTCTCCCGCAAACAGACACACCACTTCAATAAATTGCCTGATTCTGTGTTTATCATCACATTGGAACCTCATCCCTCAGGCCAACCTCGGGCTACCTGGTTCAGCTTCTATACCACCCTTGCATGTGATTTTCTTTTGGGCAGAGGCCCCTATTATTTCAGCTGTCTGGTTCTATAAAGAAGCTTGATTTTTTTTCCACTTGTCCTGAATGAGGGATGGCTACTAAACATACCAGTTTCAATGAGATTTCACACAGTCTATACCTAGATTATTATTAACTAGATTTTGGGTTCCAATGTCAAACATATTCTGAAAGGTAATTTCAAGAAGCACTATTCTGAGTAAGTGCTCAATCAAGAAACACTTAACTGACAATGGATTTTGGGAGATGCCAATCCCACATCCTGGGAATGTTCAAACTAACATGTTAACAGTGGCGTCGGCCTGCAAAAAGCAGAATCATTCATGGACATGTGACTTGCCTAGGTGGCTACAAACTCCATTTTGTGGCCATGCACAGAAGAACAAAGGGTTTTCCACCTTCAAGAGTGAGAATATAAAAGGCCCTGGAAGCCTCTCCGTTTTGTCTTCAGCTGGCTCAAGAGATGGCCTCTCCACCCCAAAGAGATGTCTGAAAGAAACTGGAACAAAGAACTGTAACTGTGGGGGTGTGAGTGATTGCTGGACCCAGGCCATAAATCACAACTTTGGTCTGAAAAGGATTGGGCCCAGACTAGGAAGAAGTCTAGTCTGTGCAAGAAGCTTTTTGGAACATCTCTAAGCATGAGGTTTGCCTGTATTCAGTTTTCTACTGTATTAAGCTTAAATATTGTATGTTTTATTTTGTTTGGTAACTTACTTTGTTCCGTCTGTCATTACTTGAAACCTCTTAAATTCTACTTTTTATATTTAATAAAATCACTTTGGCTTATTAGTTAACCCAGAGTAAGTAATTAATACCTGGGGGAGCAAACCACTGTGCATATCTCTCTATCAGTTTTATAGAGGGCAGACGATATATGAGTTTCCTGTATAAGCTCTATACAGAGTAAAGGGATTGATTTGGGGTTTGGATCCCATTGGGAGCTGTGTGTCTGGGTGCTAGAGACAGGAGCACTTGCTAAGCCATTTTCAATTAAGTCTGCACCTTTGGGGACATGGGTCAGACTCTGGGTCTGTGCTGCAACAGATTAGCATATCTGACTCAACAAGACAGGGTTCTGGAGGCCCAAACTGGCAGAGAAAATGGGCTCAGAGGTAGTCTCAGCACATCTGGTGACAGTTGCAAGGGGGTCTCTGTGACCCAACCTGTCAGAGGTGCCACCTGGTGTCATTTGTCAAAGCTATTCCAGCCTCCCTTGTAAGCCTGGTGCTTTTCAGATGGCATGTGCTGGGGGGATTTACATCCTCCCTTAATTTCATTTCATGGATGAGCAGGAGACATCCCTTTCCTGTGAACACATCTTCATGTGTCTGGTTCAGGTCATCATGGCTGTTTTCTTGACTCTCTTTGGTTGTAAATTCTCTTGGTTTAAGCCAAGCACTTTACCTGCACAGGCCCAGGACTGGATGCTTTCCTTGTATTAACAGAAGCAGAGTAAATTTATGCCCCAAAAATGCGTTAATCTCTAAGGTGACACGAGTACTCCTCGTTGTTTTTGCTGATACACGCTAATACTGCTACCACTGTGAAACTTGTAGTATCTTAGTGAAAGTTCACATGGCCCAAAGACTGGCTAACAGGCTTTTCCTGACACAATTGACTTCTCAGATTTTAAAGAGTGTTTGCTTTAGAATTCCTCTGCTTCCATTTCTGTGCTTACCCACAGAACTCTATCTATTTTGTGCCATGTAGGCCATTTACACACATTCATATCAGTCATTAATTAGATTAGTAGCTTCATTCATTATTGTGCATATGAACATCTCCCCCTACTCTGGAGGAAAACTTTGCATTCTCCCTTTAACTTGTATTTTTCTTTTGTTTTCTATGTATATTTATGCATTGCATTGGGCTTATTAGGGTTCCTTAAAGTTTGCCTGCATGCTGAGCTATTTTCCATATGTATGCCAGCTTCAACATTGCTGGCATTGTTCCTTATCTGGCATGTTTTCCCTCTCTTATCGCTTTATTTTATGTAAACATTTTTTCTTATTTATTTAATGGTAATGTATATAGTCCTGTAGTCTATGCTTCCAAAGCTTCAAATTGAATTTTTCATTCTCCTGCTGCCATATTCTCATCTGCATCTCTAACCTCTGTGAAAGGTATTGATGCATCTTTTATATGTGACATTTGTGTGTGTGTGACACAATGTGTGACATAGGGATCCTTAAATGAGGAATAATTTCTGTAGAGTTGTCTTTTTGCTTGTTGTCATGACAAAATGAGAGGGTTGTGTTGATGTATCCTACATTTCTGTTACTGCTGCTGTAAAAATAACAGATGAAGTTTTTGATGATCATCCATTTTGCTAGCTTCTATGGATTCTGATGTATTTCTCAGATTTCTCTTTCAATCTTTGTTATCTCTCCTCATTGTTGCATATCAGGGTTAAACGACCAGCCTTCAGCCTCAGGGTTCATCTAATAAACATACCGGCCTTGGGTTTGGGGATTTATTTAGCTGAGGTTACTATTATTACCTCAAAGATGCTTCCTGTTTACAAATGATCATCTTATAATATTTTATGAGTGTCAACATATAATTTATAGAGGGTTTTCCTATATTTCTGTACATTTTTTAATATCTATAAACTGAGATTCATGGTATCTACCTGGAAAATATTTACTCCTTTCTCTACCATGAGAGTGATAGCACGGCCATTTTTCATCCCTAGCTGGCATCCATTGGAGATCAGGATCTTTAAAGGGCCATATCTTCACTCCCAGTGGGGGAGAATGATAGCAAGATCTGGCTGGCTTCTCTTCACTCCCAGATAGAAATAGCTGCAGCAAGGTGAGGATTTTTTTATTCTATCTTAATTCTCTTCCGATGGAACAGAAGCAGCTTCTTTTCTTCTTCCCGTCCCACTCTGTTCAACCAAAATTGACTAGTCCATCTGGTCTTGTATCCTGTCTCCAACAGTCAATGAATGATGTTTCTGAAGAAATCATAATCCCACCTTTATGCACCTGCTATTCTGTAATTGTGTGAGAGTAAATGATGGAGGACAGGTGAGGAATTCTGTTTTGACCCAAAAAGAGGGTGATCAGTTTATGCTCCGAACCCTGATGATCCCTATGCAATTTTTATCCTAGATGCTGTAGTTTAACTGCAGAGGCTACTCTTATTTTCACTCACCTTGATGTTGCTTCCTTATTGAGTGTTATCTAAAGAACATTTCCAAGATTAGACACTTGGCCTCCGCAATGTACACCAGGATGCTCATCCATTCTTTTGTGATTAGCAGACTGGATTATTGTGCAACTCTGTATCATCTTGTCTCCCTGCTTCCACTCTTCACTCTCTTTGTGTCAATTTCACACCACAGCAACTAGGCTGTTCGTGAAATCTCAACTTTAATATCCTTAAGTTGGTTTAAGAAAAGCTTTACATGGCCTTACTTTTTCTTACAGATCTAATTTGGCTTCATCCTACTTTCTAGGGACAGCCTTGTATTCTGCTAAAGCTGACATGGATTAAAAGTGCACTGGTCCTAGGATTAAATGGCTTGTGACCAAACATTTCCTCATTTTCCAGCCATCATGCTCAGTTCTCCTTCTCAGGAAGATGGATGTTGTCTTTGATTTTTATCCACTGGGTTCAATTTTCCTCCCACTGAAGTCAATGATAAAACTTTCACTGACTCTAATAGAACGAGTTACATACAAAAATATAGTCTGTATTAATCAAAAAATGTTGCTGCCCTTTCATCTGATTTCTTTCAAACACCCGGGTCCTCAAAGATAAATTTAGACTAGTGCTTATTAAGAGTCTGATCCAAAATCTGTGGAAATCAGTTGGAGTTTTTGGATGGGCTTTAGATCAGGCCCTAAAATTACACACACGGGGTATTCTCCTCTAACCTTTTACATACTCCTGAGCTTTATAAACATGTTATCCTCTTTTGTCTTCTTACCTCTTGTTGTTTCCATTGTCACATGCTCTTCAAACAATCTTTCTTGGCCCAACATACCTTGTTTTTTAATCATCCAGCAGAAACACACCCTGTTGTGCATGCACAAACAGGCATTCATCACCCTCAGCATGTCCCATCAGTGCAAAAACATTGATATGTCCAAACTATCTTCAAGCAACACAAGTACACAGCCTGTTCCTACACAAAATGCCAGGAAGTCAACAAATCCTACCAATGTCAGTGGGTTGATAAACAAGGACGACACCTCCCCGCAACAGACATTACTAATGACTGTTAGGGATGGGGTGAGTGAAGGGGCCCTCTATTGAAAGTATTTTTTCAACTACAGTCACCCATTATCCAGGAAGCTTGTGATCCCAAACAGGGTGGATGCAGCCAGCAATCACAGATGCTGTAGTCATTCCGTTTTGCTTTCTCCGTGACTTAATGATGGGGCCTCTTGAATGATTATGAATCCCACAACTTCTGATGATGACTTCTGGGCTGTAATTTTTGAGTAATACTGTAAAATAGTCTGTATTCCTTTGTCCATGTATGGTTGCTGGAAATTCACTTGCTAATCAGATATTCAAGAAAATATTAAACATGAGATGATGATGACAGCATGGGCAAATAGCATCTTTGTGACCTACTATAATTTACATTTCAGAATATCAGGCAACAAACTTGAGCAGCAGAAACCAATTGTGCAGATTTAGAATCAGACTACTAGTTTATTTGTTATGCACTATTTACTTATGTGAAAAATATCAAGAGAAAATAGTTTAATTGCTGCACATTTGGCAGAAAATGACAAAGGGAACTGTGGGCATCATACAACTTATTATTTACTATTTCTTCTTCAAGTGATTGCTCATGTGCATTCCAACAAGTGTGTGCGCAGCGCGCATGCACGGTCCTGGAAGCTTTTCCTAGCGGTACCCGTCGGGTCAGCAGAGGAGACCCCTAGAGTGGCGCCGAAATATCGGCGTATATTTGACTCTGCCAACCCCCCCCCCCCCCCAGTTCCTTTTTACTGTTCGTGGCGGTCGCTGGAACAGCCTTGTGTCTCTCGTACACTTCGTTAGCGGTTCTTGATGTTAATTGTTATAGTTGTTAGTATAGTTAATAGTTAATAGTTGTAGTTGTTAGTGTTAGTGTTAAGTACGGGGGGACCCCCCGCTTTTTCCATTTAGCCACTCCAGAACCGGGGCATGCCTCGGGCACCAGGGTTTAAAAACTGTGAAGGCTGCGGGAAACCGATGCCAAACAGTGATCCTCACTCCAAGTGTCTCAAGTGCTTAGGTGAGGGTCATCACATTGAAAGGTGCTCGATTTGTAAGAGTTTTAAGCCGCGTACCAAAAAGGAAAGGGACTTCAGGCTTAAACTCCTCCTCATGGAGTCGGCCTTACAGCCCCTCGCGGACCCTCCTCCCCCTACAGTATGCAGTGCACCAGTGTCGGTCCGCGAGTCTACGGCACTGAGGAAGGAGACATCGAAGACCCACCGGCACTGGTCTCCGATGCGTCAGTCTAGTGTCTCTCAGAGACACAGATGGCACCGGTGCCTTCCAAAAAGAAGAGACCGCACAGAGGTCACTCTCCGGCACGTAAGACCCAGGGTGAGCCCTCTATGCCATGCCTGGCATCAGGGCATCGGCACCAGACCCTGAAGGAGCTGGCGCCGGGCACATCTTCGGTGCCTAAGCCCCAATCTCTCATGGGTGCGGACTGTACGGCCTGAGATACACTAGAGGACCTGGACCTGCCATCGATGCCAGACACATACGAGGCGGCCAGGGACCTCATTAACAAGACCCGTGACTCCGGGCCGGCACTGTTTGCCCCACCGGTGCCGATACCGCGGACCACGGCACCGGTCATCCCGCCTCAGTTGGGTGTGATGGCACAGACTATGGCACTGACGACGTTGGGACATGTGCTTCCCACACCACTGGGACTTTCGATGGCGTTGGTCCTCCACCCTTCACGATCGGACCCGGACCTTGGCTACTCAGCCCCAACTCTACGGCACTCGGGGAAGCCTACAATATTCCGGCATCACCACTCCCCAGCACTGCAAAGCTCTGCACCACCTTGTCTGGCGTCAGACTATTCTTCTGAATCAGACGCAGGCTCATCGAGATCACCTCGTAGCCACCACAGGTCCAGATCACAGCACCATTCCAGACGCCGTCATCCTTCCCACCACGATATGCCACCTCCTTCTTGGCCACCACAGCAGCAGGGCTCGGTCCAGTGGCTGTTCTGGACACCCTGGGCATATCACCAAGCCCAGGTGCAAAGCTTTAGACCCGTCTCGGTGACCTCGGCACCGTGGGCATTGCTGTCGGCCACGACCACAGCACCGCATTCTGACACGGCACCGGAGGAGCCGGTACCGGGACCATCGGGTTTGCAAGACCCGCACCCAGGTACTCCATCTGTCCCACAGGGAGACACTACCTATGACCCCTCCCACAGGGAACCTGAGGGTCAGGAGGAACCTTTTCTGGGTACCTCGTCCTCCTCGTCTCCAGATGAGGCAGTTGCAGGGACATCCTCAGGCCTGCTGCCCATGGATATAAGAGGGCATCAAGACTTATTAAGATGGGTAGCCCAGAATCTGAATTTGCCAGCTGAGGTGGTCACTGAGGAGGTTGACCCCACTGTGGACATCTTTACCTCTGACGGACCTTCCAGGGTAGCTTTGCCCTTTATTAAAACTATACAGTCTAATATGGACACCCTTTGGCAGACCCCGTCTTCTATTTCCCCCGACGGCCAAGGGCGTAGAGAGGCGCTATTTTGCACCACATAGGGGCTATGCACACCTTTACACCCACCCACAGCCCGGAACCCTGGTCGTCGAGGCAGCTAACTATAGGGAACGTCAGGGCGAGTCAGGCTTGACGCCGAAATCTAGAGATGCCAACAAATGAGACCTCTTTGGCAGAAAGGTGTACTCTTCAGCGGGCCTTCAGTTAAGAATCTCCAACCAGCAGGCCGCGCTGGGCCATTATGCGTATAATTCGTGGTCAGCCCTCACTAAATTTCAGGAATCCAGTTCCTAAAGACTTGGCCTCAGAGTTCAAGGCAATTGTGGAGGAAGGAAGGGTGATAACTAGGGCTGCACTGCAGGCAGCTCTAGATTCTGCAGACTCGGCCGCAAGATCTATGGCAACAGCTGTAACTATGCGATGTAGTGCATGGCTTCAGGTTTCTGGGATTCCACGTGAAGTCCAGAACACAATTCAGGACCTTCCCTTTGATAAGCAAGGGCTTTTTGCACAGGACACTGACAAAAAGCTACACAGCCTTAAGGACTCCAAATCCACCCTGACATCCCTTGGCCTGCATACCCCCCAACCTCAAAGGAGACCATTCTGACCTTCTTCTCCTCCTCCTCCTCGGTTCTATCAGCCTTTCCCACGTCAGGATCAACCTAGATAACCGCCTGGCCCTAGGCCCAACTTTTGAAGGTCAGCTCGAGGACGGAGCACCAGTCGACTCTCCCCCCCCACATCTCTTCCCCTTGTCAATCGTCTATCCCACTTTTACTGTGCATGGTCTCAGATCACCTCAGACAAGTGGGTCCTCAGCACGGCAAAAGTGGGATATTCCATCCAATTTTCTTCTCACCCACCTTCCCTGTCCCTCTTCAGGGACCCTTCTCACAAGCAACTTTTGTTACAAGAGGTTCATGCACTCCTAGCTTTGGGTGCGATAGAGGTGGTTCCTCAAGAATTCAGGGGCAAAGGTTTCTGCTCCCATTATTTCCTTATCCTGAAGGCCAAGGGTGGCCTTCAGCCCATCCTAGACCTGCGAGGCCTCAATTCCTTCATAAAGAAGCTGAGGTTTCGCATGCTTTCTCTAGCCACCATTATCCCTTCTATGGATCAAGGAGACTGGTTCGTCGCCCTCGATTTAAAAGATGCATATTTCCATATCTTGATGATACCAGCTCACAGGAGATTTCTGAGGTTTGTCATAGGGGACTGTCACTACCAGTTCACTGTGCTACCTTTTGGCCTCTCCACCACCCCAAGGGTTTTTACCAAGTGTGTGGCGGTGGTCGCCGCGTTCCTGAGAAGGTGCCAGGTCCACATTTATCCCTACCTGGACGACTGGCTTATCAGGGCGGGCTCAAGGGAGTTAGTAGCTCAACAAGTATCCCTAGCCAGAGCGACATTCCTAAACTTAGGCCTGATACTGAATGAACCCAAATCGACTCTCATTCCTACTCAGAGGATCGAATTTATCAGGGCGGTGCTAAACTCGGTGCAGGCAAGAGCTTTTCTTCCCCTTCCCCGTTTCAAGGCAATCAGGGACATTGTTCAATCCCTTATTTGATTCCTGACCACCACAGCCAGAAATTGCATGGTCCTTCTAGGTCACATGGCAGCCTGCACGTACATAGTGCCGTTCGCCAGGTTACGGTTGCGCCCTCTGCAGGCCTGATTGGGAACTGTACACGGACAAGGCAGGGACCCCCTGTACCCTGCCGAAGTACATTTCGGACTCCCTTCACTGGTGGCTTCAACCCCACTCACTTTGTGTGGGAGTTCCCTTTCGGAAGCCACAGCCTTCAGTAACCTTGGTAACGGATGCTTCCGCTATGGGCTGCGGAACCCACTTGGGAGACATCAGGACTCAGGGCCTCTGGTCCCAGAGCGAGTTATCCCTCCACGTCAACGTCGGGGAACTCAAAGCAGTTCGTCTAGCCTGTCAGATGTTCCAGGAGCACCTACAAGGCAAGTGCGTGTCTGTTCTGAGAGACAATACGGCCGCGATGTTCTATATAAACAAACAGGGTGGTGCTCTCTCTTCTCCCCTTTGCAGGGAAGCCCTTGCTCTATGGGATTTTTGCATCAAGCATGCAATTTACCTCCAGGCCGCCTACCTTCCAGGGACTCAGAACGAGCTGGCGGACAGACTCAGCCGCTCTTTCCAGGGTCACGAGTGGTCCCTCAGACCGGATATTGCCCACTCTCTCTTCCTAGAGTGGGGGTTTCCTTTGGTGGACATTTCTGCCACAAGGTCCAACAGGAAATGTCAGAGGTTCTGCTCCTTCCTCAACCTCAGTCCGGGCTCAGAGGCAGATGCCTTCCAAACCACCTGGTTGGGAGGTCTACTTTACGCGTTTCCCCCGTTCCCTCTCATTCATCAGGTACTGCTCAAGGCTTGACAGGACAGGGCGGCCCTTATTCTCATAGCCCCAGCCTGGCCTCGTCAGCATTGTTGATGAGCCTGTGCGTGGCCAAGCCCATAATGCTTCCCCCTCCCCTACCTTGATCTCACAGGATCATGGGTGGATGCAGCATCCAAACATATGGTCACTCCACCTTACAGCGTGGAATATCCATGGCTGAACCTATTAGAGCTGCAGTGCTCAAGTACTGTCAGGGATGTCCTTCTGGAGAGCAGGAAGCCCTCAACACGGGCTACTTATGGGGCAAAGTGGAAGCTTTTCGCCTTGTAGTGTCAAACTAAAGGGAGGGATCCTAATTTGGCCCCGATACCCCTCATTTTGGATTACCTCCTTTACCTTAAGCAGCAAGGCCTAGCTACTTCAACGGTAAGGGTGCATCTGGTTGCTCTCTCTGCCTTTCACCCAGGTACAGATGGGGCCTCCCTGTTTAGTAACCCACTTGTAACAAGGTTCCTCAAGGACTTAGACAGATTGTATCCCCCTGTCTGTCACCCTATCCCTTCATGGGACCTAAACCTTGTCCTTATAGCCCTCATGAGACTCCCCCTTCGAACCGTTGGCCACTTGCCCGCTCTCTTACCTTTCTTGGAAGACGGCTTTTCTTGTAGCTATTACCTTGACCTGCAGGGTTTCTGAGCTCAGAGCCCTGATGTCTGAGCCACTATACACCGTATTCCATAAAGATAAGATCCAACTGTGTCCTCACCCTGCCTTCCTTCCTAACGTAGTATCACCTTTTCATCTGAACCAGGAGTTGTTTCTCCCAGTGTTCTTCCCTAAACCACATACCTCTAATAGGGAAAGAATATTCCACACCTTAGATGTAAGGAGGGCATTGGCTTTCTACATACAACGCACAAAGCCTTTTCGTAAATCTCCTCAGCTCTTTATCTCAGTAGTAGACAGGCTGAAGGGCCTCCCGATTTCGTCACAGTGACTCTCCTCTTGGATCACATTGTGTATTAAACTCTGTTACAGTTTGTCAAAGGTTTGACCTCCTGCCTTAACAGCACACTCGACCAGAGCGCAAGCTACGTCCACAGCATTCTTGGCGCACGTTCCGATCATCGACATCTGCAGGGCAGCAACTTGGTTGTCTGTCCATACTTTCACCTCCCACTATGCCATAGTACAACAAGCGACGGATGATGCTTCCTTCAGACAGGCCATCCTAAGAACAGGAATTAAAGACACTCCTAACCCACCTCTGAGATGATTGCTCGTAATCACTTGTTGCAATGCACATGAGCATTCACTCGAAGAAGAAAAAACGGTTACTCACCTCTCATAACTGTTGTTCTTCGAGATGTGTTGCTCATGTCCATTCCAAATCCCTCCCGCCTCCCCACTGTCAGAGTACCCGGCAAGAAGGAACTGGGAGGAGGGCGGATCAGTGGGGTCATATATACACCGATATTACGGCACCATTCTAGGGCCCTCCTCTGCCGACCCAACGGGTACCGCTAGGAAAAGCTTCCAGGACCATGCATGCGCAGTGCACACACACTTGTTGGAATGGACATGAGCAACACATCTCGAAGAACAACAATTACGAGAGGTGAGTAACTGTTTTTTCTCATGCGCTGTTGGTCTGCTTGGCACAATACAAACATAAGTTATCAGAGTCTTTGATCTGTGAATATTCATTGGACATGTTATAACACATCAAGTGCTAAACTCTGTGGTGATGCAATAGGTGGTGGGGTAAGCTACAAGTCAGATGCATGTTATTCTGAAACATGGTGTACGTGGTACTTGCACTGATTCTGTATTCAGTGGGTGTGCAATTGGGGTGTAACTTGCATGCTAAGGGAGGTGGAAAGGTTATGGAGAAATGGTAGAAAAAACAGATCACAGAAGATTGTAATTTAAAGATGGGAGGAGTGTCAGAATGGATGGCAAGTATGAATCTCATTGAAGTACATTGTTCCTTTGCTGAACATTTGCAGGTTTCAGGTTAGTTTCCCATCTGGAGCAGAAATTAGCGATGTGTGGAGTTTTCTTAATGATTCCTGCACGTGAAGTGTAACTAACAGAAATCTCAGGTGAAGCACTAGTGCCCTGTCCCAAGAAGCAGCCGTCTTGGGACTCAGCCCTTCTGGAGGGTTTCACACCCATCCAACTGCTTAAACACACTCTGTACCCCTTCTTCTCCTCATCCCCTGCACTTTATGCCAGGGAAAGGCCTATTGTGAGGCTCTTCTCAGACCATATGATCTGGTGACCTGGCAATTTACCTGTCTTTTGTGCAGCTCCTCTGCTATACAAAGGAAGCTACAAAAGGTATAAAGGCCTACCCCAAGAAGGGGTTCCATTCCCATTAATTACCCTCAGTGTGGTTACTGCATGATGTATTAAACGCTTACTCGTGCTTAACTTTGATTTCAGTTGAATTCAGGGCTTTTTAAGCATGTGTGTAAGTGTTTGCAGGACTGTAGCCTTAGAAAACAACCAGAGACTTTTAAAATGGTCTGGAACCAATATATGAGATCTATTGATCTTACATTTTTGTCTCAATGGTTAGATTCTCATACTCTGAAGTATATTTAAGTGAATCACCGACATTTAAATATTGTTTTATAGCTCTGAATTTGGTATATTATATATTTGGGGGCTGGTTAAGAAAATTAAATTTTTTTAAAAAAAGATTTCTGTGGTGGAGAGAAGCAAATTCCCTGAGGTTTCTGTGAAGTTTGTGAAGATGTGAGAACCCTCCCCACAAAAAAAGGGAAGTTTGGCACCCCTTCAAAAGGACTGCATAATTTGGAAAGGTCTATACGTTACTGGATTTTGAACACTATGAAGTTAATGGGTGTTTTGATCCAGGATTTTGGGTCCATATCAGCTTCAGATAATCATCTGAATGTCGTGATGCTTATCTGCAGCCAACCTATTTGGATGCACCTAGGAAATCAGCAGAAGAAATGAGGAAGAGAAAGAAGTAACTGCCCTAAATTCCTGAAGATCAGACACATGTTAGTTCAAGATAAAAAGGCTATAGATGCTGTAATAAGAAAGGAAAAACTTGAGTTTTGGTAGGATCTTGTATTGAAGATGCGTTGGACTGATGCCTGATGTATCAGAAATCAAGAAGCAAAGGCAGAATATTGAAGCTGTAGTTTGTGGTAGGATGACTAGAGAAAGCAATAGATGGGAAGTTGCATACAACAGTCACTTCCTTTAGAAACCCTTTTTTAGTAAGGATATGGAAAAGAGAATTTTTCCTAACACTGAGATACAGAGAATTTGGAGACAGGGAGAACACTTGAAACATGTATGAAATATTTGCCTAAAAAGAAAGTAAGAGCAGTATCTTAGGTTTTGCTTGCATGGGCATTCTGAATCTTTTCTTTGTCTCAGCAGTTTAGGGAATTAAGGCATGGAGGTGTATGTTCTATGAAGCTGGATTGAGGAGGCTGATGGTTTTGCACTGAGATTAGATTTATTTAGGGAAGGGCGCTGAAGACACATGCACATTTAAATTTTTCCCTTTGAACTGAGGTCTATAATTTAGGGACCAAACTTACTCACTCTGAAATCAATGGATCATGAGTGTACAAATTAAACAGCCTGCCTCCAAGAAGGGGAAAAGAAAGACTTTCATCATTATCTTATTTTATGATCAGTCTCATAGATGTTAAAATTGATTTGTGTTGCCTTGAGACCTAAGTTCTTCTCTTCTTTATGGAATTGCTTTTCCAGGGAACCCAGCAATGAGCTAAAAACTAGTCACTCTCTCTGCAAACAAAGCATCAGCAAAGGTTGTATGATAATCCCAACTGGGAATAAGTGCTCTAATGAGAGATACTAATTCATTTCACATTCATCACATTAATCTTGTAGCGAGTGATACTGAAAGAAGACATATCAGTAAGTCTGCCCTGTAGACAGACACTTGAACTAAACATTCTAATTCTGGGTCATTCATGTAGATCGTTCCATCCTTGGCTTCTTTAACAGTGATAAAAATATAGATCTTTTCCATGGTAAACGCAAATTGCTCCTTTATTTACCCTGTTGCCCCATACAACTCTATTATTGTATCTAGATTTCACTTGAGCCAGCAGCTCTTTCTCATTGTAAAAGATAAAAGACCTACAAATACTGCATGATTTTACCATATATCTGTGTATTCTAGTGTGGCATGAGCATGATACTTATGATAGACCTAAGTAATATGAGCTTCTGACTAATCATGTTCCTGTCATATCAGGTGCATGTATATATATATAGGGGGTGTGTGTGTGTGTGTGTGTGTATATATATATATATATATATAATGTGTGTGTATATAGTTATAATTACATATATAAAATCAGTAATGTTGAAGTCTCTAGACTTAGAATGTTTCACAGCTCATTAGGCCATGAATTATAGCCTGCTATGCTCTATGGGAATAATGGAGGTGATGCAGGGTTACCATTGTGATAATACTTCATCCAGTAATTCATTTGACCTCTCCAGTGAGACTGGACAAAATCCATGAGTGAGGTGCTATCCAAATGTATTAATTTTTGAACACTTCACTATGCGATCAAAGGCCTGTTAGAAACATAAATAAGGTGGTAACTGATCTCCTGACATTAACAATATTAATTGTTTAATTATTACATTACTAGACTGAGCTGAAATTTTGTGGAAGGGTAACAGTACGAGGTGGACTGCTCTACCAGAAAGCTAGTTGACTGACTGACATTGGCAGCTTGGTTCTTCTGAGATGAAATGAAAATATAACTAGGAAAACTGTATTGAACTGGCAACTGTAAGAATTCTTCCAGTGACCTAGCTACCACCTCTTGGGGAGGTGGATTACCTACACTGATGGGAGAGCCCTTCCTGTCACTGTATGTAGTGTCTATGCTAAAGTGCTACAGTAGCTTAGGTATCACAGTTTAAATGTTGACATAAGTTAAGTGTAGCCATTCCCATCACAAAGATATTGCACGTCAGTAGTTAAAACCTTAATTTGTACTTTGGGGAACTAGTAGAATTTCTGAGCTCCGTTGAATTAAATTGTAACCACTTTCTGGCTGCCTGAAATCTCTATTGGTCTATCTACACTATTTAGATCAGGGAAGCAGAGCATTATTACTTCTTCATAAACTGGTCACTTTGAAATCCTTGCTGCTGTGAAGTGCAAATTGCAGGCAAAAATTCCAGAGCAAGTGCAGCTTTTTATAAGACTCTTTCAGAGTTAGGAATAAACCCTATTTAATATTGACTTCTTCATACAGAGCTTGTCTAGATATTGAGGTATGATAAATTGACATGCCCCTTTGATGCCAAAATGATCCTGAGTTTGCATCATTTCCTTACATGGTCTCATAGAACCCTAAAACTTATGCAATTCAGTGCATCCTCAATATTCACTCAGAGCATACAGGAAAGGGGTGTGTTTTTATAATCACATTGCTATATAGATGAAAAATGGATAAACTAATTCAGCTCCAACTTTGAAAAAAAATTGCTTTTGGGCTGAAACCAAACATGCAACATTTCAACCCAAATGAATGTATTTGAGAACATACAGGTGAGGGAAGAGAAAAACTGAACTAAATCTTAAGTACAATGTTTGTTACCGAAACATTATAAGAATCATAACCTCTATTCCTATGTGCATACATGACATAAATGTAGAAGATGCAGACAGAACCACATTATAATCCTGGATCAATAGAGTTACTTCAGATTTATGTGGGAGTCACAGAAATGACAACCCTATATGCATTATTTATTTATTAGCATGCTTATCATGATTGCTATTAGTGCTGATTTCAAATTTCATTGAAAATTTGGTATGAAATTGATTCCCCCCTATTGTCCAATCAGATCTGAAAAAAATAACTTGAAGTGGATTATCATAACAGATATTCCTTCACTATACTACATTGTATTATGCATATGTTCCAAAAAGATAAGTGCCTTCTTTATGTGTTGAAATCTGCTCCCAGTTGAAAGCCTGCCTGTGACTTGTCTTGCTAGCAAGCAGAAGAAATGTTAACTATCTTAGCAGTAAAAACTGTCAAAACAGAGCCATAACTAATCCAACATGTGGTTTTGAAAAAACTGAGGCTAAAACATTCACTTAAACACTTGATATGTAATAATGTGTACAGTATCTCAGAAGAAATCTAGATAAGATCCAAAAATAGGAAGCTGCTTCTGATAGAACATGCAAAATATCAGACTGTTAATTGTTTAAACCTACAAATTCAAAGTTGAGTCTATTTGATTAAAACAATGTTCTTCTTCTTATGAAACATTTATATTGTTATCACAATATAATAGTGCTGTCGCATGCAGCTGAAATCCTTAAAATCACCTTCATCTTGTGGCAGATCATTGAAAATAAAATGAGGTACAGTTAATTTTTTCACAATGTGTAAGACTTACATTATTTTTATTTTAGTCTTGCAGCCTCAATAAGAATTACTGGCTGATTTAAAATATGCAGTATATACTGAATGTCATGAAAAAAAATCCAAAATGCTTTTGCCCTTAGCTGCTAAACAGAGGATGTAATTTGCATGTAGTGAATGAAAATCTGTCCCCATTTACACCCCTGAAGTCCTACTGACTGAAATGGAGTTGCAAGGGGTCACTCAGGGCAGTAACTTTATGGAAGAAATCTGATTTGTACGTTTCTTCTTTCAGTAGAGATCAAAGACCATTTATTCCATTGAATGGCAATAGGCGGTGCAGATTTATGGAACCAATTTAGAGAATTAATAAACCATGCCATAAATCTTGTAATGGTCAGATGATATGTGATTGTGCCTGTATGCAGACATGGAAGTTTGGTATTCTTCCAAGTTAGGAGACAAATCTTCTTGAGTTTAGTTACAGTAAGTAATTAAATTCATGCTCCCTAAATAATGCACCATTGAAGGGTTGGGGGATTTTTTTTTTAATTATTTTTTTCAGAGATGTTTAAATTACGTTCCCAGGTCTTCTGAGTGCGGACAACCTTCACCTACAGTTGACTTCACTTGGAGCTGAGAGTGTTGCATCTTGCTGTATCAGGGCCTTGAGATGGGTCTGAGCCAAAGCACCTCTGAACTTTGGAAAAGTTTGTATCCAGATGCAAATGCAAAATGCTGTGACTCAGGCCTATCATCATTACAAGCCAATATCTGCAGTTTCTGTGGTCTTAAAATGTAATAGCTCAGCAAGTGTGGTCTTTAAAGAAGATTGAAGTAACATGAATAAAAGAATCATCATCTCCTGAATAGAGATGTTTAAAATAGATGATATAAAAATAACTTGTTACTTAGGAAATTTTCCCATCTATAAAAGCTTAAAGAGATCCAGGAGTTGATCTTTAATTTGTGGTTTTAACTTCTGTTAAACCATTTATTTATTTTTTTGCACTGACTCCTGTTTCATCCCCTGTGACTTACAGGGGTGCAAGGATGTAAATCTGATTCAACACAGCAGTTGATCCACTGTTTCTCAGTTAACCCCTTTGAAACTTCTTTTGTAATTGATTGTGCCCTTTCCATTTGGCAAACTCCTTTCATTCCCCACCCTCTACTCATCCTCAATAGTTCTGATTTGTGAATTTCCTTGAGGGCACACTAGTATTGACAAAGATGCCATCATAGATCTGCAGATAAGATTGCATGGGAAGATGTTGCTTTTGTTGATTGTGAAGCACCAAACTCAACAGACAGCAGATATTAACAGTGATTACAGCAGTTCTCATTTCTGAAGCTCCATTTTGTCTCCTGGCCTGAGAGAACAATCTTTCTAAAATCAGCTGTTGTTTCAGAGTTTAATTCTAATAATAGATCTTGGATTCAAATGCTGGTTTGAATAGGAGATGTTGAAGTGGGTAGAGTGAAGGGGGAGAGGAAGAAGGAAATGTGGCATGAGGAGGCAGACAATAATGGAAAGGGCAATAGGAGGGAGAGGTATTCTGATTAGAGTGCATGGTATAGTCCCAAAAGAGCCCAATTATAGATGCCTGTTTGGATGTCATGGATCTGAAGGCTACTCCTGGTCCCGGTATGAAGAAGGTTTCAAGGGAAGGGGTCTTTCATAAGCTGCCTCCAACCTCCACCCTGGTCCAGACTATATGGATGATGAGTCCTGCTAGAGCCTGGTGCCCTTGGAGTGACTGTTGTGAATTTAGCTACATGAAACAGCAAAAATCTATCAAACTCCTGGAGCTGTTCAGATACCCTTTTGGCTGAGTGATGCCCCTGTCCTCTTTCCTTAAAGCTGCATTGGTTGCAGGATACCCCAGTTCCTTCCCCCGGAGCTGCAAGATAAGGGACTGGGAACAGGCATATCATTTGGCTATCCAGTCCCATGTGATAGAGCACATTGTAAATCAGGCCCTGCAGCAGAGAGGCAGACCTAGCTTAGCTCACTTCATTGAAGCTGCTGTGAATTTAATGCATCTAACAAATAATCAGCAGTTGAACAGTACACACCAAAAACATAATACTGTGTAGATTTATTTCCTGGTTTCTGTGTGGGGAAGGGGAAGTGGGGCTGTTCTGAAAAGGGGAAGCATACTAATAAATGGGCACACTGGTGTGGGGATTCAGGTCTGGGGTAAAACAGGAATGGAGAGTCAGCTTTTTAAAATACAAATTATTAAATGTTTTGCCTCTCACTCCAAAAGTTCATCTTTTGTATGGATATTTTACCAACCACTGGCCACCCCAGGAAGTGCACAGTTTTTTTCTGTGCCACAGCTGCATAGCATAGCAACTCCAAAATTCATGGTAACAGCAGTGCTTGAGCTAGGACTCTTCTGCTGTTAGTGGTATAGTGTTAGTGACACACATAAGACCAGCGCTGATTGCACCCCCTGTTGGGCAGTGGTAAACATGAACACTAGCCCATTCAGGACAGTGTAACTGTAATTACATCAGTGGGTCCAAAGACCAAGAGTGATTTACTTTTTACTGACATTTCTGGTAGCATATTATTTTATGTTAGACCATTTGCAATAATCAGTCTCTGCCAGCATTTCAGTAACATATTCAAAATATACACATATACCAGGAAGAAGATGGATTTTGTAGAAACAAAACAACGTGAAAACCCTACATTTTTCTAATGCTATGCACATACTCATCAACCTTGGATAATTAGTCTTGTTGAAGCTAGTGAATGCTGAAAAACAACAGAAGCCTAGAGGGTTTATTTGTTGCACAGAAATGGTGCAATAACAGATTGGATTTCTCTCACTGTTTCCTGTCAATCATACGTTTAATTACATAATTGTAGATCTGTTACCAGCAAATGCTGATTGGCAACTGTATGGTAGAGGGCCTAATAATTTTACTGTCAACAGTGGTCCAGTTTTTTCACTACAGGGAAAGAAAACAAATGCAGCATTCAACACAAACAAATGAAAAGACCTGCTCCAAAACCAGCATGAAGCAAAGGACGAGCAGGCTTAATGCACTCAAATGATCCAAATACTGTAAATGGATAACCATGTGATCTGTAAAGTTACCTAATCTGTGGCTCTTATTAGTGTGAAAAGATGGATGAAATGATCTGGGTAAAAGACCTAACCTAAACATTTGCTCCAGATTGGAATTAAACACAAATTTGTTATAGATTTACAAAAAGTTTGTATAGTTTGTTTTTAATTCAAAATCGAAGCCTTTCTTGGAGCGGATTCTGCCCATCTATCCAGCGCTCCATTGTCTACCGATATTCATCTTTCTTAAGACATTTCCAAAAAAGACCAAACCACCAAAAAGGCACACAAAGTGTGGGCAGCTACCGGCAAAATGTGTAGAGTACAATGCACTTTCAGAAAAAATGATCTTAAAGTGACAATGTCTACATTTGCCATCTATACAAACATCCAGTGATGGACACATACACATGCTATGCTGTTGGAATCTCAGCGTTTGATGGATTTTTCCCATGGATCTCAATGTAGGAATTCGAAACATTGTAGATCATTTGCAAAAAGAACAACGTGACTGAGAGTTGCAAATGGAGGTTATTATGGACAAAGAACTTTGTCCCAGGAAGGTTAAAATCAGCCCCAGCTTTGCTTCGATTACATAAATTATTGAAGACGGATAAAATTGATTTCTTCTTTCATGTCAAAATAGCAAATTGTGACTAATGTATTTTTGTCAGCATAGCAATTAATCCTATGTCGCTGCTGCTATTACATTGATTTGTTAGATATTTGTAAATAGACATTGTCCATACAGCACAATATGTTATTTAATATTTACATTGTGGTAGTGCTTACTGTTCCTAAATAGGTTTGGTGCCCGGTGATGCTTATAAGCCCTACAAATGCTTATAAGGACAATGGCCTTCGCCCAAAGAGCTTACACTCTGATTTAAAGCAAGTTGACTTATGTTTGTATTTTGAATTTTATTTCTATTTGCATTCTATTTGCATACCTCTTTTTAATTATTGTGGGGGGTCTAGAATTGAGACAGATACCCTATTCATGAAAAGCAAATGGTAAAGTCATTATGGGATATTTGACACTACCAAAGAGTTAATCAGATCTCAGTAGTTACTAGATACCCTGTTTTGTCATTAGATTATTGATCAGACAATGAGTTTGGCATGATGTAATGGTTTAGTTTTGTATTTTATTAGTTATATCTTATTTCACTCAACGTCCTGATGGAGTGATGACTTGGAAAGCATAGTAGACTCCATCTGCAATTGTGTAGTTACATTAACCTCAGTAAACATAGCTAAGTTTACTAATTCACCTGAAGACTCTTCTATACTGTTAGTCCAAACACAACAGCATTTAACATTCTGTTTAATCAGTGTGGCCCAACCTGTAATGAGGAATTGTTCTGCAGTCCGCAAATAATAACCCAGGAAAATAACGTCATCTCGGCTTAGTTTTCATTTCAAACATGATTTCAAATGGCTGTGGATTATAATCACACAAACCAAATAAACTGTTATAGGACAATGAAGTTCAAGAAACCAGGTTATTTCCTGGTTTTGTTTTGTTTTTTAAATAAGCTATTTGCTTTTTAATGATGCAGAGAATTCAGTTACAGTGCTGTTTTCAGTTGAAGGGCTTCATCCAAAGACTGTTGAAGTTAATAGAAAACCTCCCATTGATTGTAATGGGCTTTGGATCAGGCTTTAATTGGGCAACCTCTGAGAATTTCAGCAACACTTCAGGGATTCCTGCAAGTATAGACATTTTTCTTTTAAAAAGAAAGGAAAAGCATTTAAATGTCACTTGTTTTGTTTTTCTTGTGGATGTTCCTATTGGCAGTTCCAACTGAAGAATTTCAATATTTCTAGCTGATAACTAAGTTTTGGAGCAGAGCTATGGATCCACTGATCAAATAGTGCCTGAGGCTACCAGTCTTACAGTAGAAATCAACACAGGCAGAAGCCAGCAAAGGCTAATTAACAGATTCTGTTTGAGTCTGCTGAAAAGCACAGAAGGGGAATATGAAATACTGAAGGTTTTATTGGATTGAGCTTGACATATTGAGATAGGTGCACGATCAGGGATTCAGTTAAGTGACCAAGAAACTAGATAATATAAAATTTATTCGTACTACTTTGCCCTTCTACATCTCCCTTCTCTTGAAGATATCAAAGCACTTTACATACACAATGGAATTAAGCCTTACAACATGCTTGTGATTTAGGTAAGTAGAAGTTTTCCTATTGTATGGAAGCACCGATAGGTTAAGTGACTAGCACAAGATCACACTGGAAGGCTCGAGTTCAGATAGAAATAAAATTCAGGTCACTCGACTCACAGATCTATGCTGTTAGCTTCAAGTCCCTCCTTCTGCTACCACTTCACTAGCAATGTGTAAATACAAACTGGTGGAACTTCAGTCACAGCTTGCTGGGAGGACACTCAGATATCATGTGTGAAGAGGGTGATATATAGGCAAAACCCTAAATCCTTTTACTTAGCTAGTGTTGGTGGTCTCCATCCCATTCCCCGCAACAGTTTTCAGATTTCAAAAGCCTCTACTACCACTTTAACAGTAATTAGTACACCTGTTAAAGGTCTCAATAGACAGATCAAGGACTGTATGTACAATGGAGACAGATATACCTTTATCTATTTGTACTATGCTAATGCCTACGGATCCCAAAGAAGTACAGGACCCTTTGGAGTTAGGCACTATACAAACGCATAGTAAGAGACAGTCCCTGCCAAAAAGAGCTTGCAATCTAAGCAGAGAAGAAAGGCAAAGTATGGAAGGGAAAATAGGCAGTGTGGTGAAATAATACACCCAGATGCAAGGCCATACATGTAAGGAAAATGAATGTAGGTCACACAGGATAGGCAACAGTGTTATGGAATGTGTTAACACAGAAGAGGACTTAGGGGTAATGGCAGGTAAGCAACTGAATGTGAGTGCCCAGTGTATATAATACTTGGATGTGTAAGCAGGGGAATATCTAGGAGTAGTGAGGTGATAGTTCCTTTGCATATAGCATTAGTGAGACAATTACCGGAATACTGTGTCCAGTTTTGGTGTCCACATTTCAAAAAACATGCTGAAAAATAAGAAAGGATTCAGAAAAGAGCACCAAGAATGATCTAAGGTCTGGAAAACAAGCTCTAAGTGAGAAACTTCAGAAGTTCAATCCATTTTGTTTATCTAAGCGAAGGTTAAGAGATGATTTAGTAAAAGCCTCCTACTACCTACATGGAGGTGGCCCTTCCAGGTCAAGGCTGATGTACATTGGTGAGTATGGAATAGCTTTCTCTTCTGTTACTTTTGCTCTGCTTGGTAGATTGATGAATATAGGAGTCTAATCTGCAGTATAGTCAATGTGGAATCTTTCTTAAGTGCTGAACTGACATGCACATAATTGTGTTTAGGCCAGGAAAAAAGAGAGCAAGTGGGGGAGAGAAGGCAACAAATGACTGGTGATTGGACCAAGCATCTGTTCAGATCTGGATCCTAAACTTTGGGAATGGTTGCATCCAGACCCAAACTTTGTAGCTAGCTCTGTATCTCTATAATGGGCCAAAACAAAACTTAAATTTCCAAGAGCCCTGAACTTTGGGATGTTTAAATCCAGATTTGAGCTTTGCAGCTCCAGCTATTCTCTACTATAGATAGTATCCTAATCCTGAAGGTGTATAAGAAAATACAAAACTGGGAGTAACTGACACTATTATAGCTAAAAGCCAAAGCTTCTCAAAAGAGGTGTTTAAAACCTCTTCCCACACCCCATTTCTGAAAACTCAGAGCTTTATATTGTCTCCCTGATAGAACTAAGAAGATATGCTCACTAATTCCTGCAATCAGCTTCAAAGCCTATGATCAAGTGTTGGCAATTCAAAAGCAGTGTATGGAGAAGAGAAAAGGTTTGGCAGAGGGACGGAGAAAACTATTTTACAAAAAAAAAGAAAAAAGAAATGGCAGTTCTTGGCAGAGAACCAGCATTTGCTAACCTGTTGAAGGGTCTGTAAAAGAACTGTGTATTCACGAGAACTGAAATGGAGCAGAAACTATTTACCACTTGATATTTGAAAGTAAGTGCCAGATAAAGTGCTGAAAGGTTTCACATTGCAGACCACTCGACCTTGATAGTGTAGCATGCAAATTTGTGCTCTCACCTGCACATCTTAATAATGTATCTGAGAAGACAATAAGCCATATTCTGTTCTCTGTTAAACTTGAATAATCAAGAGTAAATCCAGTGATTACAGATTTGCACAAGTATAATTGAGAGCAGAATGTGGCTCAAAGTTTGGAGAGGGAACATGATCGGTTACTTAATTTTAAAGCTGGGCTAATACTACAAAGTTCATACTCGGTGCTGAATATTGAACATCATCAAAATATAGATCTGGGTTTTGATGTGCGGGGAACATTGGCAAAATTCAGATGCAGGTTTGAGTTTCAACTCACCCCAGTGCTTGGATTCTTCAGATCCAGACTTTTGTTTTGGCTTCATTTCTGTTTAATTATATGTAGCACTTCTTGTGCAAACATGCTGCACCCCATTACATAAAACCAAACCAAAACAGAACCTTGGATACAGCAGCGACCACAGCAAAAACATTGCCGAGAGAAACCACATGAAACAATTACAGAATCAGCACAATCGGCAGCGTGCGGTGAGCTGGAGACAGAGTGCTGCCTTGGGAAGATGCTGCTTTCAGTGTGAGAGCTGGAGCTGGCTATCTCATGCGTGAGCACCCCCCTGTGAGACAGTCGAGGAGCAGCACTGGCTTCTGCAGCAAAAGCAGACTTTTTCTCCCAGGATCTGTCCCAACACTAGCAAGGCTGTCTATCAGTTTGGGTTTTTTAAAATCATTATTTAGACTGAGACTTTATTAATCAAGCCGAAAGCGGCTGAACTTTACTTCCCCAGATAAAAGCCCTCTGACCCCCCCCAGACAACAACAGTTAGAACTGTTCTTTGCTCGTCCAGTTGAAAGCAGAGGCAGGTGTTTTAGATGTGTGGTTTTTTAAAATTATGTATTTATTTTCCGGTACAGCAGTAAAGATCCCTGTGTTTGTATTTGGGGATTAACTTTGTTGCTATCTATTGGTAATAATGTTTTCAGCTTAATAGCTAGCTTTACAATGTCTACGAAGCAGGGTTCTGCTGTCAGTAAACATTTCGAGAAGCAAGTGGATTATGTGCAGTGAGAATGCCATATGTATTTCTGTTTTTTTTTAAAGACACATTTTCTGAGTATCAACTCTTGTACAAAGAGAAGAAAAGAAGGGTTAACCATAGCCTATCTTTCCCCAGATCCCACTCCCCACACAATTTTTAAATCACCCTATCAAACTTGAGCTCCAAGAACTGCAGACACACACACATCCTCTACAACTACACAGTTCCATAGTATTCTCAACAAGATGCTGAAGGCACTTGATTTTCTTTTATTTCCCCCTCCTCCCCAGATTTAACCTACTTTTATGGCATGAACAGCCCCAAAGAAAGTCAGAGAAAAGAGATGAAGCCCAGAGAGCAGGGGAGGACCAATGAAAGAGGCAGTAACCATTCTGTCATTCCTTTGGATAACAGCTCTAGACACCTTTAAATGCAGAGAGTGTCCTCTGCCTTTTTGCCAAAGCTCTTTTATCTGTGTGAATAAAAAGGGAGGTAGGTCAGCCTAGTTTCTGTTGCCAAATAAAAGCATGAATAAATTAGGCTATTCTTAGTAGGCAAGTGAAAAGGAGAAAAAAAGTCAGTATCTATTTCTAAAGCAATTTCATATTCTGCCCCAACTGTTTGCACATGATAGAAAGGGGCTGGAGCTGCCTATTGTTATGATTGGTGCTATTATCATCACTGAAGGGCCTCATTGTTCTAAAAGATGTTAGGTTTGCGTGATTCACAATCTGGCTCTATTCATCCAGGAAAGGTTAGAGGAGAGGATCTGATATTCTGCAAAGGGCTTCCCCCCACCCCTTCCTTTTCCTGCCTCCTCTTTTACTGGGTTAAAGCAGAAAGCAGGCAGAAGGTCTCCTATTAGCCAGAATTAGGAAACGGGGATCTAGGTGCCTGGGAACAGCCGCGCCGTAGCTCTAATCCCAGTGAGGACCTTAATTGTATCTGGTTTAACAGTTATTCATGCAGTTTTACTGCAGTCAGGCATGGTGATTAGGGACATTGGTTGGAAAAATCTGTTCATTAGCCTAATAAAGGCTGCCTAAGCTTGTTTGTTCAGCCACTAATAATCCAACTATTAGTGCCATGCTGGAGCTGTGGTATTAATATATGTAGCTTACTAGTGTCACAATGGCAATATGGGTCAACTTAGTTGTCCATGGGTTTCAAAATCGGCTCTATTTTAAGCTCCCTGTGCTTGTCTAGGAGGCGAAAAGAAAAGAGAATGAATCTGACAAAACACATCACAATATACAGTGAAACCCCAAATGTTTGGTTCTTTTACTCCGTTTTGAATGCAGCCCAGGAGCCTTAGGAGCAGGTTTGTTTGAGGACAAGGATACCAGTTATTTACAATGATGGATGTTCTTGAAAAGCAATTTATTTTTTCACGGGTAGTTCTCTCAGTTTCTGCATAAAAGAGCTTTGGCTGTATATCAAATATTAACAGAGGGTAATTGTGTTTTATATCCTCTATCTTTGCGGTGCAGTACATGGGCATACGGACCTGTGTGAGCATGATTAAACCAACATCAAACTTCAAAGCATCCAGATCCTCTCTGCAGGGAGAGAAAAGGAAGTATAGGCCCTCTCTTCTGTATTTCGTTGCTTTCCCACAACACTCCATCATCGACCTAAACTTTTCCTTTCCTGGTGCAAGGGGGGAGAAAAAACAGATCCCACACTTTAAGGGATTCATCGGTGCTAAGCATAATCCATGTGTCATTAATTAAAGTGTCAGACGCTCCTTCAGTAATAAAATCCTATCGAGTATCTTCATCAAATGCTGAGAAAGTCTCTCTCTTTCGTTAATGGAAATTATTTGCTATATATTTTCCAGTGGAAGAGTGAAAATGACAATGAGTTTATTTTTCAAGATTATTATAACTCGGGTCTCACCATGTCCATATTTTTAATTCAACTCAGTTGTAAGTTGGAAACTTCAGGGAAGTAGATTGTTTGTTTGTTTATTTTTTTGTTTTCATCTTTATTTTTTTTTTCAAATAACATCTTCAGATCTTTTTTCATTAGAATGATATATAATTAATCAGTCTTGACTTTTAACCAAAGTGGACTGACTACCACCAATTGACAGAATTACACTGGTCTGCATGCTATTTATACCTATTGTTTATTCCAGTATCATCTACCATAAAAATCAGGCAGCTAGGTTATCTATATCCATCCATCCAACATAAAAGGGCGAGCGTAGAATTAATTCATCGGAATGTATCCCCTTGGCAAAACCAAAACTCATCAAATGGGGTACATGAACAGACGCTCACAAAAAACAAATAAAAGCCCTTCATCACCATGCACCAGCAACCTCACGCAGAGACAACAAAAGAGTAGTGAATAGGCCATATTTCATCCTCATTTACATCTGTGCTGCCTGCACTTGAATGAAGTTGCATAGTGTAAATCTAGTCAGATTTTGGTCCAATATCTCTGGAACTTGCACCTTTCTAACATTTGCTGATGCTTCCCTGTTTTCCAAATTAACCCCAACATTTTTTCCAGGAGTGTGTTTTAATGTCAATCACTGACAGGCCACCTGTAGAAAGATCACTTTTTAAATTTGCCATTGGGTTTCTTTGACTTTTTAATATTTTGTTAATCCACTTTTATAATATATTAATTATGTGGCATTTAACTGTTCAGTACTGTGATCATGCATGAGGAAGGATAAAGCAGACAGGTGAGCTTAATACATTAACGTGTGTGTGTATATGTCTATATCTGTTTAGCTATACCCCATAAAAAGTGGTAGTATCCATGTGACAAATTGCAAGAGCTATGTGAAAAACTGCATTTCTCATGCGCCTTTGACCATCTTAACTACACTCTGCATGCTAAAATACTTCTCCTGGAACTACTTCTAACATCCCAAACCACTGATGTTAAAAAGAGTGTGTGAAAGAGAGATGTATCCTTCTTTCCCCCAAATTACACTGGGATGAGGCTTAAGGTGGGCAATATTCAGTACTGGATCAGTGGCAGGTTTAAGGTCTGATGTCCCCCAACCCCACCCTGCTATAATTCGTAGCTTTCTATCATGGAAACAGAAGTTTTCCCAGGGCACAGTGAAAAACACAGCACTCGTTTGCAGTTCTGAAATAATGACCTTAAAATTGCAATATTGTGATGTGTGAAAACGCTTATTTAAACAATGTGTAGAGGTTTCAGAAATAGTATAATTGTAATCTTCCCCTCCTCATGCACAGCTGGCCAAATGGCAGGCAGAGTGGTATGACAAATAGAACCAGTACAGTGTTTAAACACTCTAAAACATTACTATGATAGTCTTGTGTAAAATTTGGGCATATATAGTCTACATGATGGTGTGGTGATGCATAATAGTTTTACTGGCACTAACTTGGGAGGGGATCTCCAAACTCATTTGCAGCTTCACCACAAATTCATGTAAATAAATTAGTAGTAGTAGTAGTATTTATAATTTGTATTGTGACAACACCTAGGAGACCCATTATGGATCCTTACCCTGTACAAACAGAACAAAAAGACAGTCCCTGCCTCAATGGCTTTACAGCAGGGGTGGGCAAACTACGGCCTGTGGGCCACATCCAGCCTCTCAGCCGATGTAATCTGGCCCTCGAGCTCAGGCTGGGGGGCAGGGTCTGGTGCTTGCCCAGCTCCCATGCTCCAGCTGAGGAGCAGGGTCAGGGACTGCACCATGTGCTAGTGCTGTGACTCTCGGAAGCAGCAGCATGTCCCCCGCTCCGGCTCCTACCACACACACAGGCAGTCAGGGTGCTCTGTGCACTGCCCCAAGTGCTGCCCCTGCAGCTCTCATTGGCCAGAAACTGCAGTCAATGGAAGTTGCAGGGGCGGCGCCTATGGACAGGGTAGTGTGCAGAGCCATCTGGCCACACCTCCGCTAGGAGCCGGGGAGGGAGTGACATGCTGCTGCTTCCGGAAGCTGCTTGAGGTAAGTGTTGCCTGGAGCCTGCACCCCTGAGGCCCTCCCCTTTCCCGGCCCTGATCCCCCTCCTGCCTTCTGAACCCCTTGATCCCAGTCTGGAGCACCCTCCTAAACCCCAAATCCCTCATCACCAGCCCCACCCCAGAGCCCATACCCCCAGGCGGAGCCTTCACCTAGAGTACCCCAAAGCCCTACCCCAGCCCAGAGCCCCCTCCTGCACCCTGAACTCCTCATTTCTGGCTCCACACCAGAGCCTGTGTTCCCAGCCAGAGCCCTCATGCCCTCCTACACCCCAAACCCAATTTTGTGAGCTTTCATGGCCTGCCATACATTTTCCATACCCAGATATGGCCCTCAGGCAAAAAAGTTTGCCCACCCCTGTTTTACAATGTTTATCCTTTATACCAAATCACGTATTTTCTCACATATATAGCCATATATATTACATATATTTGGAGACACATTCTTGCCATATAAAATAATAACCCCTCCTTTGCCTCCCAGATTTATTTTATACATTTATTGCAAATGGACTGATTCCTGAATTCTTAGCTTCCACAGAGCATACACACCTACTGGATTAATGTCCAAAACTCTCACCTTTTCCTGGAATTTTAATTCATTCTTAAATTAACAAAACATAAGGTTCAGACTGAGCATCCTCCTGAGTTTAGTTAGTGATAGGGTTATTCCTGTTCCTGCTCCTTAGGGAGACACTACAAGATGCTTTACATGCCTGTGTTTAAAGTAATAGGAACCACCTGATGTGGCTCTGAGGGTGAGTCAGTAAAAATAATGCTGCCTCTCAGCTTTTTCAAATTCAAGACAATGAGTATATATCTAATACTGACTCTTACCATAAAATCACTCTATCCTGCTCCTTGGATGTATTAGCCTGCTTCCTCCACCATTACCACATTTCTTCTTAAAAATCAACAGAGAGATGTATATGGGTGAATACAATAGCTGATTCTAGAGGCTAACTAGTGATGTGCATTCAAGTATCTGGAATCAGTATTAAGCCTATTATTAAACAACTATAACACCAATTACATATTTATACAGATACTTCTGTTTCCAGGACTGATCATCTACTGAATACAGCAAGGAGCTCAGAGATAGCATTCTTAGGTTCTAGATCCAGCTCTGATACATATGTGTGACCTTTAGCGAGTCACTTAGCCTTTTCGTAACTAGGTTTGTCTATCTCTCAAGTGGTTATAATAGTATTTCTTGCTTCACAGGGATGTTGTGAGTCTTAAATATTTAATGACTGTGAATCATTTAAACTCTATGAATGAAATGTTGTATATTATAGAATCATAGAAGATTAGGGTTGGAAGAGACCTCAGGAGGTCATCTAGTCCAACCCCCTGCTCAAAGCATATGTGAAAAGGTTTATGTTCTTATTGGGTTAATCATTTTACAAACCAATAGCCAAATTACACATGTAAATTGCTGCTTTGGCTGTGTCTACACTGTGAGATGAGATGTGATTGATTCCTATCTTATGCAGACATACTTGTGCTAGCTCTCATCTGAACTAGCATGCTAAAAATAGATGTGTAGCCATGGTAGCACAAGCAGCAATAGAACTGTGCTACTGCCATGACTACAAACACACCTGAAGCCCATGGGTACGTACCTGGGGCTTCTAGCACGTGCTGCTGTTGCCACTGCACATACTGCTGTGGCTCAGACAAGAGCTAGCATGAGTATGTCTAGGTGAGCTGGAAATCATGCCCCTAAATTGTTGGCAGAACCTTCCACTCAGAATGTGGTCTCCACAGGTATGAAAGACAGGTAATGTTGTATGCAGCTACCCTATATAGCTGTTTAGCGAGGGCAGTGTAGAGTACTTGATACATTTGAAAATTCAGTGGAAGAACTCCCCAAAGTTGGAATTTGGCCAAACACCTGGTATAAAGGAAAAAAACAGCTGCTGAATCTTTAATGATCAGAAGTGATTAGGGCTTTGATTCTTACATTTTATCTAAAAGACTGCAGCACAATACTCCAGACAACCTGCTGAGATTTTGGTCTAGTACTGACTCAGGGAAGAGTGCCATCTACTGAACCTCACCAACACAGCTGCTTCCAGCTCCTAAGTATTCACTTGGGGTTGGTAGGCAGATGTCACAGGATTAAAGCACAAGGTGATACTGTTATAAACACAGATTTAATTTCCCCATAACCGCATGTGGTGTGTAGGGGCAGTTGATGGGGGACCTAGTTACAGACAGTACGGTAATGTGATCCAGACCTCAAATCATTTGGAACAGTTGCTCTGATGAGAAAGTAAGATTAGGAAAAAGTGGTCAGAATGCACGCAAGCAAACAAGCAGGGAGACTTTGGTTCAAATTCCTGTTCCTGAGTTGGGATTTGAGCCTTAGGCCTGGCCTACGCTGCGGGAGGTGAGGGATGAAGGTGGAGGATAGGGGTGGGTGGTGGGGGATGGAGAAGAGATAATTAGGGAAAAGAAATCAGGTAACAGCCTATAAGTAAATCATATAATAATTTAAAATCTCACTCTAAAATCTGAGTCGCCTGAAAGTTTTCAATTCCATTTTCAAGTGTATTAGATAACTAGCAGAATTTAGCACACTAATCAGCAATAAATATTTTTCACCACTCTACACTGAAACCTGCTAATTCATGCTATGAGCAGTACATGGAAAGATCACTCAGTCTAGACTTGACTACAGCTTTAATTGGATTTCAGGGACTTTAGATTAGCCTGTGGCATGAAGCTTGATCCCAAGAACCTTTCAGGAGCAGGAATGGTTGCCTCTTTCTATACACCTGTCTAACAAAGTGGTATTCAAGCCCTACAAAGAATAACTTTTGTCCTCCACATGTTCTGCCTCTCACTGACAAGCGAGTCCAAATTCCACTGCAGCTGTATGATATGTTGTTCTTCTGAAAACTAAGAAATGTACATTAGATCACCTGAAGGCTTTCCAAAGACACTCCTGTCTATTTCCTCTATTCACTTTGCCCCAATGTCGATTTTAAATTCAGACCCTGAGATGAATATACAGAGATTAAAATGGCGAATGATAACTTACTATTTGACATTATTCTCCTCTTAATAGACAGGCATTTATTTTTGGCCTGCCAGTTGTTTAAGGTTAACAACTCTATAATGAGTCGGTTAATTTTTAGCCACTTTCATAAGGGGTGTGATATTTTTAGGTTTTCCATGTGCTGCCACTATATCGCCTCCATTATTTAAGAATACAAGTTCCTAAAAGGAGAACTGTGGATATGATATGCATCAGACAACTGAAAGATTACTCTTAACCACCTGATTGCATTCCTTGGATTACAACTTCGCAGTTGGATATATAGCCATGGAAGAGCAAATGGCTGTGTTGGACTGATAGATTTGCTAAGCCTGAGGTATCATTACTACATCTTCTCTGTCTTCTCATTCTCTGTTCTCTAAAATGCATCAGTACATCTTCTGATGGATAATGACCTTTTGTCAATATCTGCCATAATCTGATGGAGAGGCTGAAATTGAGAAGGTAGCATAAAGTAAGGATTTGAAATCCTTATGTTTGGGTTTCTCTTTTTGTTTACAGGTTATGGGGAGGGGAAAATGCCTGAAGTTTCTTGTTCGCTATCAACTAAGTCAGCACTAGATTGAAGTGGGATGGATGTACACTAGGAAGAGACACCAGAACTATTGTGCCTCATGCAGGCACAGTCTCTGCTGATGCTGCTTCTGGGGCACAGAGCGGGTGATGTGTTACTTGTTCCACCCATGAATCGGGTTGCTACCTTGCTGTGTCAAGCCCATTGCATGGGCCAGTGTGGAAAAGTATCAAAATTCTTTCCCTCCCTGCTTCCTTTCCAGCACTCGGATGGAATCAGGAATACGTAGGGGAGTGGCACAGCCACATAAAGTGGTATGGTGTGAAGCTTCCTGTGCACTCTTCCACCCATGGATTTCCACGCAAGGGTCCTAAGTGATAACAATGTTACTGATAAACTTCCCAGTAAACTTGTATTGAAATTTTGTAGTTATTGGGAATACCCCAAGAGAGTTTTAGTGGGATACTCATGGACAAAACGTACTAAGAGCACAAGCAATTCCATGGCATTACAGACAAATAACAAGCCTTGCAGTGAGTGAAATCTCTGTACTCTGAGAAAAGGCCCAACAATTTTTAAAGCTTTAAGATCAGAAACTGTCAAGGGAGATGGTAGCTGACTGCCTGACACCCATCGATCTCCAGTGGGGGTTAGGTGTCTAATTGCCATTTGTGCCTTTGAAAATCTCCGTGTTATGTTTTAAATTAAGGTACCTCAAGCTGTAGAACAATCTTTGGGTTTGAATGTTGGCATTCTCTTGCCTATTGGTAAAATGGACTCTGTTCGTTTTGCAGCTGTGGATTTAGTAGTAAGGGTTACGGAAATGGAGAAATCAGTTACAATATAAAAATTAAAGGGAGAAAAAGGTAGTGATCACACACAAGTTTATTTCAGTGCTAGCCCTGTCTTCACTAGGGAGATTGTTGAGTCAAATACTTAGAAAATTTCATTAAATATAACAATGTCCACTTCGTTAATTTCCTGATTGTCAGTCCTGTGATAGCTCATTCTACATGCCTTTGTGATTTAAAAACTGATTTAAAAGAGTTTTTGGTTCTGATGAGTCATTTCTTTCTGTACCTGAAATCCTTACCTTGTTTCCCCTGGTTATGAAGAACATGCAGCATCCTTAGTGACACAAAAGGATATTGAGACCCAGAAGACAATATATAGATCAGAAGATGATATTTTTATTGTCTTAAGAAGCATAAGAGCATAGAGTTTCTTTTCTAAGCTATTATTCAAACCACCTCACAACGAAGAAATAGGTTTCTCTCCATAGACCGAGACTTTCAATGAGAGTTAGTCCATTGAAACGCCCATTGAAAATCATTCAGGTTGTTGCTCAAAATGTGGTCTCCTTGCTCACACCCTTGACAGCCTTTTGAAAGTCAATGGAAGTTGGGTGCCTAATTCTCTTGGGACCCTTTGAAAATCCTAGACACATTTCTTAGTTTAAAACACATGCATGCAGATTTCAAAGTTTTCTACCCTGTCCTTCCCAATGAAAATTCTTATTGGTTTTATGATCCAGACCAGCTGGTAAACTTCATACAGAGTAAGAATGAGCATCTGATAAAGTACAGAGTGATTCATCCTCAGCTGAGCTAGGATGGAATTTGGGACGTACATATGTATTTTTATCATCATTATTTATTTATTTATACTACAGTAGCAGCCAAAGACTGTTCAAGGTTAGGCCCCGATTGCATTAGACTCTATAAATGCTTAGTTAAGGGATGGTCCCTGCCCCAAAGAGCTTGCAATTTAACTAAGAGATTGTCTAAATGAAGAGTTACTGTGCAGCAAACTAGAGTATAAATCTACAGTGCACCAGCTTGCTATGTAATAACTTGCAGTGTGGACACTGCTAGTGCTGTGAAAATCCTGGAAGGAAGCTTAGAATACTACAGTTTCAAGCAGCAGTAATTTAATGTAATTTTATGGTTAGACCAGTGTAAGAAAGAATTATTTGTGATGTTGTGTGGGAATTTATTACACATTTTTCTTGATTTCTAGACTGTTACCTAACTTGGTGTGCTTTGTCTTTTTGATGTATGTATGTACCCTCTGCTTCCTATTGCTTTCAGTTTTGGTCATATTTTTAAAGATTATGTCTACTTTTTATGAAGGAGAAAAAAATGAAAAGTAAAGAATAAGAGGCTTTAGAAACTACTTGAATCTCTTAGGTTTGGTCCATTCATGGTTTTGTACTAGTATAACAATGTTGATTAAGGTGTGATTTTTTTTTTATCAGTATCTTCAAAGCAGTATAATGTCTATTGTGAATGCATTATAAAGATGCCTCAGAGGGTCATAGCTTATTCCTTTTCTTGTGTATTCCTTATTCCTTATAGGAATAAACTATGCAAATATATGTACACTTATATGAGTATAACTGCACTGGTGGGCGGGGGGAGAAGTGGGGAGTGGGATGATTGTACAGTAGACTCTCGATTATCCAGGATTGGGTTAACCAGGATGTGGATTAACCAGGATGTCAAAAAAAAAAAATGCGTAACTCGCAGGGCCAGCTCTGGCTTTGTTGCCACCCCAAGCACAAAAAAAAAAACCCCACCAGGGCACAGGGCAACCAGTGAATCAACACCCTCTCCCCCCAGTGCAAGGTGGCTGGTGAACCAACCCCTCCCTCCCCATATTTCTTATGGATGGTGATTATCCAGGATTTTATTAACCAGGATTAATGTTGTCCCTATCATCCTGGATAATCGAGAGTCTACTGTACCACTTTAACTATACCAATAAGTTTAAAGTTGTACAGCTTTTGTGTACAGATAAGGTCTCCTTTAGATCTCTGATGTTACTGTATTTATATATAGTATCTTTCATCAATGGCGCTCTAAGCACTTTACACATGTTAATGAGTAAAGCCTTATAATGTTTCTTTGAGGTAGGCAAGAGTTGTTATTTGAGCTTGCTGCATACTTCAGTGGTTGAAAGAGCTGAGGGGCGTTTGGGCCACACTTTACTTTTATAACCTCTGAACCTTCTGTGAGGGAGGGGACAGGCGAGTGGCCACAACAGCCATTGCTCTGCAAATCATCTGCAGCTTGGCTCTAGAGATAGCAGTCCCACAAATGTGAATTTTTAGAGGCAAAACTCAACCAGCACCAACAGGTAGGTAGCCTTTCTTTATCCTTGTTCTGCAAATGAGGAAACCAAGAGTACTGATTTTTCAAAGTAACTGTTAATCAGACTGAAAATGGAAATGGATCTGATTGATGTCTAAGTTGCACCTGAATTAAGTAAGATAAGCTTTTTAAAGTTAAACCCTATTATAACATCTTTTTTGGAGATACTGGTAACCTGAAACATTCATAAGAATGGTTATACTGGGTCAGACCAATGGTCCAGCTAGCTCAGTATCCTGTCTTCCAACAATGGTCAGAGCCAGGTGCTTCAGAGGGAGTGAACAGTACAGGGCAATCTATCAAGTGATCCATCCGTGTTGTCCAGTCCCCGCTTCTGGCAGTCAGAGGAGCATGGGGTTCAACTTTGGGACTGGCACTTTCCAGGTTTAGTCTCTACCCAAAGATGAATGTAATTTGGAGAAAAAAAAATAATTTGCCATTTTTTAGTTTACTGAGGCTGAAAAGAAAATTTTACAATGCTAATTACACTGGAACATATTCTGCCATCTTATTCCCAATGACTAATATTATCAGCCCTCTGCCAAATGGCAGCAGATTTTGGGGTCTTTCAGCATGGTTTCCCACTGGAGGAGAAATGAATGATGAATAGAGATTAGATATTTTCTTGTAACTTCATGTTAGTTTATACTATGTACATCAGTCCTTGAACAGAGGTGGTTAAAAATTACACCTGGGAAATCCCCTCTTTTAGAAATCTCAGGCCAGCAGCCAGTGCCTTCTTTGCCTCAAGAATTAACTCCAGTTAGAGACATTAAGACAAATAGCAGGTTCTTTTTTGCTGTTTGCAACAGCTTCTTCAAAGAACTTGCATCATGAAAACTACTGTAACAATAATACAACATTTCATCAAAGACAGCACACTGCCATTGAGATCAGGATTCCAGTGCGTGGTAAGATGCTACTCCATGTGAGAAAAGATGGCAGAATTTGGCCCACTCTTCTTAGAGTGGGCTACAACCAAAAGGGCTGAATAAAATAATAATAATAATACTTACCATTTCTATTGCAGCATTGCCTAGAGCAGGGGTAGGCAACCTGTGGCATGTGTGCCAAAGGTGGCACTTGAGCTGATTTTCAGTGGCACTCACACTGCCCAGGTCCTGGCCACCGATCTGGGGCGGGTGGCTCTGCATTTTAATTTAATTTTAAATAAAGCTTCTTAAATATTTTGAAAACCTTATTTACTTTACATACAACAATATAATATATAACTAAACAATAGTTTAGTTATATATTATAGACTTATAGAAAGAGACCTTCTAAAAACAGTAAAATGTATTACTGGCATGCGAAGCCTTAAATTAGAATGAATAAATGAAGACTCGGCACACCACTTCTGAAAGGATGCCAACCCCCGGGGCTCTAAAGACTCCAGTTATGGATAAGGGCCTTGTTGTGCAAGTCACTGTGCAAAAGAGTAAAACAGAGTCCCTACGACAGAATGCTCACAATCTAGGGTGAGGGTGAGACAAGAAGAAGATAAATAGACCTTCCCCTATGTGCTATGGGAGTGGGGAAAAGATAACAGTAAAGACAGATATATCGATATGTTTGTATAAGTTAGCAGTCCCAGAGGCCAAATAAGTCACAGGTGGCCACCAGGTTAGCCAGTTCCATACTGTTGTGATTTGTAGGCACAGCAATAGAGTAGGTTTTAAGAAGGGGTTTAAAAGAGGATATAAGGCTTCACAGATTTTTTTTATCAGGGGTTCTACCCATTCATAGCAGGCAGCATTAAAGTATGAGATTGGATGGGGGATAGTGTGTCAGTAGAGAGGTAATTGTTGAGTCAGCAACATAAAGAAGGTAAATAATGCTATGTGGATAAGATGGGATGTAGAAAAGGAAGGTGCTAAGAACAAGATGCACCCAATAAGACATGGAAGAAGTGATCAGAGAGGTAGGAAGAGACCCATGAGTGGACGGAGCCTTGAAAGCCAATGGAGCATATGGTTTTGAGAAGGAGGAACTGGTTGATGGTGTCAGAATTTATCAAAGAGGATGAGAATATAATAGAGGCCTCGAGGTTTAGCCAGGAAGAGTAGAGACTGTGTGGGAGCAGTTTCAGGGATGTGGAAAAGGCAGAAGCTTAGGGTTTGAAATGTAAAGGTGAGCTTTCACTTCACTGAGGACTAGTGCCTTTGCTTGGCTTGGAAAATGTTTGTTTTGATTTAGCAGAGACCACTTTGTAAATTGTGTACTGAGAAGATTTCCTTACATCTATAGAAAGGCATTTCAACAAAGATGAACTTCATAATTAAGGCTCTAGTCTTATTTTATAGCAGTTTTACATTGGCTCAGTTCCATTACTTTCAATGACACTACTCCTGATTTACAGGAGAATCAAGCCCTCTAGCGTGCTAATTACCTCTGGATACTCTGTATGTTTTTCTTTAAACAAAATGTTGTTAAACTGGATTACAAGAACTAGTTAGGATGGATTAGAGGCAAATCAGAAATAGTGTGGCTACAGGGTGCATTGGAATTAAATGCATAAAAAAACCTTAAAGGAATAAGCAAGAGATAAAGAGACCTTGAAGAACTCTATTAATTTTCATTGAAGAAGGTAATAGGAAATAAACAGTTATGTGAAAGAAACAAAAATAATCATGGCTAAAATAGAGCATAAGGGAAGATGACTAAAACAGCTACAAAATGTGCATGCTTTCAGCAATCATCATTGCAATTACACCTCTCTTTCCTTCTAACATTCTCACTCACCTTTGGCTGTGAAGCAAGTCTCTCTTCAGTAGGTGAAAAAATATATATGCTAGATTTTAAATGGGAGTGCCTTATGTAAGCAGGAATGCCAAAACATGGATCAGTACTGAAAGATGCAATTCAGAATGATAATAGTAGTTTAGCTCTATATGTGGCCTTTCATTCCAAAAGTGCTTTTTAAATTAAAACAATGAACTATACATAGCGATCATTACATTCTGCACTGAAATGCAACCATGACTGGGATGAAACATGGCAAATTGTTATTAATACAAAGCTCTATACTAATGATAAAGAATCTCCACAACTTCCCTGGCATTTCAACCAATCACAGTGCCAGGCAACCAAGGGGGAAGTTCACAGCAATCCAAAACTGCTCTGCAAAATCAGAGGTTGATTAAGGTAATGATTTTCTAATGCACCTTTGAACATATTATTTCACAATATATATTTCACATTCCATCAGGACAGTATGTATATGTTAGATGTCTTGTTTCTTTAGTCATCCTTATCTCAAATATTCTGCTCTCCTTCTGTTTCTGGCTTCCTCTGACTGTGATCCTGGATCACTACAAATCAAAGATTTGTTCCCTTGGGTCTGACATATAAGTCTGTGCCTCTTCCAAGAAAGATAGACCATGCTGGGTGGCAGTATTGTGTAATCTATTGCATGCCAGGAATATCTTACATACAGTTCTTTAGAAGGATGATCTAGTAATATATTCCACCAAAATGTATTTTAACTATGATAAATGTTCTTTTAACTGATGCCACAGGTGAGTTACAGATCTCCACTACCTCTGAGTTATAGTATTTTGAGGACCTGAAAAAGGAGTCATAAACCATTTCTTGAAAATCTAGGTTCTGTCTCCTGAAATATTGAAATGCATAACCCTTCAATAGTGTGATACAGTAGTTGACATCAAAAAGCAGTTGTTAACATCTATCACATGGTGCTACAGTTATTTCCCATTTTAACAATAGAGGGAAATGTTGGTATCTCAAAAACCATTTGCAATACCATCTAATTTTAATTTTATATAAATTAATTTGAATTTTGCCTGACTCTCTTATCCAAGAGCCAACTTCCACCAATCACAGTTTTAAGATGGATTTTCCAAACCCTCTTTTCTAAAATTTGATTTTGATATTTGACAATATCACATTCTCAGAACATGGTGTACTTTGTCACCACAACTGCTGTACAGAAGTCATTATGAAGAATCATCTGAATAAGTCATAGAATGGTGGGATTTTTGCTTTGAGAAGCCGAGTGTGTGAAGAATCACTTGTGATTTTTGGTTGGTTTTGTATTTTTCTTGAAAAGGTAATATATTGTCTAGATCTCCTGAGAGCATCATAAATAACTATCTAATGCATGTGCTCTTTTCAGTGGCTGACTGGAAGATCTTGTAGCCGGAAATCTTAAGATTGTTGTTTCTTTGATGGCCACTACAGTGCATTTGACTGTCCAGATCATCTTTTAATTCTAAGTAGATTTTAAAAAGTTGCCCATCACTATAGTAGTTTCTCACAGAGGTTTAAGGAAAGCTTGTTTGCTAAACAGATACCTTGGAAACACATTTTCCTCTGAGAGTGTTAGGAAACTGGCAGTTTGGCTGCAGGCATAGTTCACTGTTTAGATTCTCCATCTGTCCTTAGGGTTTACTATAGTCTCCTTTGCTACAGTGTCTAAGTGCTTCCAGGGGAAAAAAGATTGGCATAGTGAAGTCCCTAATGGATTTCATGGTCTGTGGTCATAAGGTGGATCTACTGCTTGGGATTTTTTTTTAATTAATATCATTCCAATTTTAGCAGGAATGCATTGTCATTGAGATGGGTCTTTAGGTATGTCTGAAAGGTGGTTGGATTCTGAATTAATCTAACATCCTCCAGAGTTTTTACAATAACCAAATTCACTCCATGTCCCAAGACTGCCAGATGGAAGTATCTTTGGGGCTGCTCTTCTAATTATCTTATCTAAGTGGGTAACCCCTGCCTCTGGAATGCCTCAAGCATCATTCGCAAGTCATAGGCACACACAGATTTAGTCTCATCTCACCCACACAACCCAGGGATCACCACGTGCAGCACACGTGCAGCATTTTGAAACTCTAGCCCTAAAAAGCTGGCAGCTCTGGCTGTGTTATAATAGAACTGTCAAGCAAGTTACAGGCATCATCTTACTAATGCATTTGAGAGAGAATTCCATTGTGTGACTGTAACATTTTGTCTCTCGCTCAATCTCACTCGAGGTAAAAAGTTCTCAGAGCCATAGTTGTCAGATAACATTTATTCCTCTGACAGATGTTTCAAGCACTTGCAGGTCAGCCCTAGTTTTTTAGGTCCTTAGTGGTATCTTGCAGCAGTATGGCCAGTAATGAGTGGAATTTATATAACCAGCCTGCTCTTTAGAGTTGTAGATTATTACTCTTCTGTAGTGCAATATAAATACATGTGCCCACCACTGTGAAACTGTTTGCAGGGGCTCTTTTAGGGTTAGTTAGTGGCATTTATTCTCCAGAGTGCAATTCTTTAAATGGGCTCTCATGCCACAGCGACACTTGCAGTATAAGAACCTGCATAGAACACAGCTCCATGGACTGATCTTTACTGTTTGGGATGCAATGAGTGTACACTACATGCAATTAAAAACTGCTGCACATATGCATCTTTACTCAGCAGTAGCTACAATATATATTTACAATGGGAAATAATGCAATAAATGTGATTTCTAGAGTGGTTAATAAAAAATGTATAGAAAAGATCTTTCACTATTAAATTCTATAACGGCTTAGTGCCATTTGGACTAATTTCTGAATAGCCTTCATCCCACCGTTTTCCATCCCGTTTTGGGGGTTCTAGCATATTTTCCTGATACTGGCACATTGGGAGCCCAGAGTGAGGCTGACAAGTTCTTATTTCATCTGCTACATGACAATGGCAGACACTTGTAAGTATTATGATAGTACCTAGTTGCTCCAGCCACTGTCATGGCCTCAGTGTGCTAAGCACTGGACATACCCATAATAAGAGTCAATTTCTGCACTGAAGAGCTTTCACTCTAACTAGACAAGGGTTGGAAGAAAGGAAGCATTATTTCCCTCAAACTACAGATGGCATGGAGAAGTTACGAGTAACATTTTCAAATGCCTTAGTCCTGTTTTTAGAAGCATCTTCAGCCACTTAAGCATTTTGAAAATGTTTCCCTAAGTGACTTGCCCAAACTCAAACAGAAAGTTTTGTGGCAGAGCTGGGAATCTGAACATAGTTCTTAATCCTAGTCCTGTGTCAACTAAAAGACCACTCTTCCTAGCTCAGATGCCCTAGCCACTGCATTGCTATTAAAACGCTAATAAAAAGAGTAGTTATTAACTCTTCTGCATTACTGGATGCACAGCAGTGATTACAATGTCCTTATTACTCCAGTGTCATTTTCTAACCATCCAACATGTCAGGTATAGTGGCAAGTAGCTCTTTCTCACACTCTTCATTAACATTTACAAAACAACAACAACACAACAGCCAGATACCCACATGAACTGTTGTAACCCTGCAACAATCCATCAAAAAGCTTTCAAAAAGTGTTTTGATTCAACCTGGTAAAGGAACCTGTTCTGCTACTCTGGCTGAACAGGCACCATAATAAAATTGTTCCGAAAAACAAACTTTCAGCAATCAGTTGCACAGGTCTCCCAACAGGTCAGCACTAGCCTGCTAAGGCTGGATTTTATTGCTGACCTTGCTAATGGGAGAGGGAGGTGGCGGAGTCTAAGGAGGACACTGCAATGGTATGTAGGAGGTTAAGAAGGTCAATGTTCTCAGGTTTCCATTGTCAGCCGAGATACAAAAGTCACAAGTTACGATTGGGTTACAGTTCCTGACTATTTAGTCTTGGACATGGACTTGAAGCCACTTCATGTCAGTACAAAGGAAGGAATGTAACATATTATATCTCTAATACAAGGGGAGGGAGAGATTTTTAGGTTGGTATGTGACCTTCACTGCTGGCCCATGCAGGTGCCACTCAGGGGCCCTCCCCATTCTGCCCTTGATACTGATACTAGATTAAAAAGAGAGAATGAAAAAAGTCGTTGTTTAGAAGGTTCCTCTTTGTTTTTTCCCTTTATCTCCATGAACAATTTGTCTTTTGATTTGCTTGGGTTTGTGGGTTGGGAGGCTGTTTTCTTTTCAAGGACTTACTCTTGTACTATATATTTTTTTTTCCTTTGCTGAATAACATTTAACTCAGTGAAAGAGGAATTGTCTATGAGCTATTCTGGAGGCATTTTTAAAATTTGTTTTGTTAACATACCAACTTATCTTACCACATTTTTGGCATTGTAAAACTGGGGCTGTTTTATTTATATTGTGTCTTCAGAGTGTGTGCCATGCAAAGATGAGGAAGGAAAATAGACTCACACAAACACGGGAGTCACTGATGACATAGGTTAATTGTGATACAGTTTTGTAACCTGACACTAGATCTTACGAGGGACATGAAATTGAGCAGGGTCTTCTCCACACTATATTTGGTACCATTTCTCAGTATCTTTTTTATTACATCTCTATGGTTTCTGCTTATTTCTGATTGATCAGCAAGTCCAGACTGATTCTTCATACCATACAGAATTTACTGGCTTCAGAGTTCTGCAGACTTGACGTTGTTAAAAACTGACTAGCATATGTACACCACTGCCCTCTACTGGATGGAATCAGAACTGCTCAACTGTGTGTCATAGACCACATCTACCAACTACCACTGGAAATTATCCTTTAGCGCTCTCCCAAGCCCCTGCCAGGTAATAGGGACGTTTACTATTAAAGCACAAGGATATGAGGTCTGTTGTTTCAAAGGTTATGACTACACTTAGAGCTGGAGATGTGATTCTCAGCTCAAGTAGACCTACTTATGCTAGGTCTAATTGAACTAGCAGCTAAAAATATTAGCATGGCCATGGTAGCACAGGCAGCAATGAGTGGTGGCAGAGGCTAATTGCCCCTAGTTCAGCATCCAGATGGGTCTGATCTCGGGTTGGCTAGCCTGTGCTACCATTCACCACTCTCCCAGGTGCCTTGGGTAAACAACTATTTTTAGCATGGCAGCTCAATGAGAGCTAATGTGAGTATGTCTACTCAAGCTGGAAATCAGACTCCAAGTGTAGATGTAACTGAAGAGGCTTGGAGTAGCTGAGGTGTATAACATAATGCTGACCATAAAATCCTTGGTAGACAAGCAGTTTGGGTCAGATCCCTTCTAAAGATTTTGGGCAATTCCAGGGAGGTCCCCTTTGAAGAGTACTGGCATGTCCCATTATCAGAGCTTGTTTTGAAATGTTCCTTTTCTAAATGTTTGTGAAAGTTGTTATATACAGTAGAAAAGGGATTGGTTCCCTTATAAAAATAGCCTGGAATTCTCCACCATACAGCAGGATGTGTCGGCCTCTGATGTTCCCCACTCTTATACACCCACTTTAAATGACCAGCATATTTAAGACCCAAATCAATCACAATCAGTTTTGCTCTGTGTCCAGTGAATTAAAACACTGAACCTGGTGAGCACTGAGTTTTGCATTAATGATCTCATTATAGTCTGGGCCAGTCCTGCATTTATGCTTGTTTACTTTAAATGTTGTATGTTCAGAATCCAGTTTTGATTTTAATATTCATCTTCCTCTTCTTTCCTTCTTAGAAGTTTGTTTATTGCTTTGGATTGTTTACAGTGCCTGTGTATTTCAATTAATAATTTATCACACAGGTATATGAAATGCATTTCAGGGATGACACAGAACATATTATTCTATTGTTTGCTCATTTTTAACCCTACTTTCTCACTAAGTAGATTTCTACAACATCATTAGATTAGAAAAACTTTACAATGAAGATTTGTGAAAAAAAAAATTCACAATTTTTTTTTTTCAAATAAAATCCTAAACTCCCAATTCCAGGTGAAGACCCATGGGGGCAATAAATGAGCAGATGCTGTAGTTACTTGAGAGGATATCACTGTCAAGGACAGGCTATTGAAAGGTTCAACCAAGATGGACTTAAAGGAAAACTCTAATTCACTTTAGTTTTCTTCTGCAGCAAACCAAGTTAAAAAGCGCGAGAGAAACTAATTATTTTATGGTTGTGTTTTGTAAATACCAAGTTTAGATTTGAGAAGGGTCCTGCCTTTACCAACAATCCTAAACTGGAAACATGTAGTTTGTTGATTCCAAAAATGTTGATTCCAAACTGCCCCAAAGTTTGGGGCTGGTAATCAGAGCTGGCTGTTTGGTGGTTGTTTTTATTGCGTAGAATAAAATGTTTATGTAGCACCTTTCATACTGAAGATATCTCAAAAGACTTTAGTAATTGCCCCACGGATCCCAGTTAGTGGAAACTCATAGTGGAGCTCTAACAGAAGTGGTGTTTGCCAATGTATACACTGGATCATAGGCAGATCAGCTAGGTCACAGGCCAGGATGTTAACTCCAAGTATAGACCAGAGTCAACATTCTGATTATTGTTATGATATTATCTATACTATAATAATGCCTGAGCCCACTCAGGACCTAGGCTTCTTGTGCTGGCAACTCTATACATGTGTAGTAGAGACAGCTGCTGCACCCACTCACTTCGTCTTGATTAATGACAACACCCAGCAGGTGAATGCAAGAGGGGAAGAGAGGATGAGGTAACAGTAATATGAGCATGTTTTGCACAGACTAGCTGTGTACACAGCTTAGCTCACTAGCTGCCTAGCTGGTATCTTCACTGGATGTGGCTCCTCAGGACAGATCTTGCTGCTCCAATATTTTAAACGACCCTCCTGTTCAATGCAGCTCATTGTTTAACATTCTGTTTGTGTTTTTTAATGTTCATAAAACCTTTTAACTGAATGACTTCTACTATGTAAGAGCTATATATCTGTAGTGCAGTGTGGTTAGTAGAAGTATGTGTGGTTGAATGTTAGTAGTAGGACTATGGTGCAGTGAGTCTGGGCAAATGAAGCAGCAGCTGTGTGTTCACCAATAGTTTCTACACAGCCTTGGATACGAGGGTTTGCTTTTATAGGAAGAAACTATGTGCACCAAAATAACATGATGATTCCCATCTCTCTTTTCAGAAAGTGCCATGAGATGTTTTCCTTCCACCAGGCCAGCTACTAGAGATGCAAAAATGATGTCTTGGTTTCTATTCTTGGCCAAAGGAGGGAGCCTTTACATTGTAGCATCTTAACATTATAGTGCTGTTCTATGGACACTGGGAACATTCTGGTGTGAAGTCCCAATATTTTGGCTGTTGGATGCAAGAGTGCTAACTCCTTGACCTATGCTATCCAAACCCTTCCTGATGGGAGCTTTGACCTAGTCAAATGCTCACTCTCTATCCCCATTGTACAATGAAAGAGTGCTGTACTACTTCTGAACTTTCTTGATCTATATATTATTCACTGTAGATATGGGTACATTTCCTGAAGTGTATAGAGTACAGACACTGCACACCCAGGGAGCACTGCTTAGGCAAGTAGAGCACAAATGCACCAGAAACCTGAAGTATATACCCTACATGGCTGTCTACATGCCAAAGTAGTGCCTCTCCTGTCTATACTGCTGCTTTTAGAAGTGTAGTGTCCCACTGCCTTCCCATGGCCTGAACCTTTCCCCCTCAGAGCCTTTCACTGCTGCATGTAGCTACACACCGCAGTGTGGACTCAGCCTGCTTTTTACTGTGATGTATAGCTACACTTAGCTGACAAGGTCTATGCATGGTTTTATTTGCAAACAGGGTTAGCATGTAAACTGACTCACTACTTCTGAATAATTTTATATATACTACACCGGATATGAGGACTTGGGGTCAGTTTCCGAATGCCACTGACTAGCTATGTGACCTTAAGCAGAATGCTACGCCTCCGTTTCTTCATCTAAAAAATTATTTTACTCACTTTTTCCTAAATACTTTCAGCTCCTCAGATGGAATGTCGAAGTATTATAATTAATGATTCTGGGTAAATGATTAGTGCAAGAGGATTGATTTAATGAGTAGAATAACATTATTGTCACTATATATCTCTCTTATCCGTACAAAGACTATCCTGTTTCTTAAACATACACAGATGAAACAGGAGTAAATGTTTCTCACCCACCCAGTCAGACATGTACCAAGCTTAGCTAGTCCTTTCCAGACTTGTGAAACTAGATGGGTGAAATCCATGTTGTTCATTACTTTTATTGGCCCCATAGTCATCTCATTCTTCCTGGCACTGTTAAAAAAAAAACCAAAAAAACCAAAAAAACTCTACATCTTTAAGTCAGTGATAATGGCAGTGATGTATTTTTATATAGTCCTATAAAACTGTACTCAAACTATGTTTTTTATCTGGGCTGGGTTTAGCGTCATAACAATTCTTGGCATTTCTACGTTAGTTTCCTTCCAAGGATCACAAAGCACTTTGGGAATATGAATGAATAGGACCAACCTTAGGGGTGGGTGATGAGGATGATCACTCAGGGGGCTGTGGTTGGGCGGGGTACCATGGTTAAAAGGCAAGGAGCAGGGCAGGCCTCGGGTGTGAGGCTGTGGGAGGGAGCTTAGTGCAATGGTGGAGGGAGGCAGTGGGCTGGGGAACAATGAGGGGGAGAAGCCCGGGGAGGAAGTGGGCGCTTGCGGGGATGGCTGGGGAGTCTGGGGAGGCAGTGTGGGCCAGGAGCGATGGGGGGATGGATGAGGAGGCAATGTGGGCCAGGTGCAATGTGGGGAGGCAGTGGGGACCAGAGGAGACAGCGTACCATTTTCCCTAAGGCTGGCTGTAGCAGGGTGGTCACCCCACTCTGGCCCTGGAGGGGTTAAAACAGCCCTGGGAAAGGGCTGCCCTAGAGAACTAAAAGGGTAGGCTGATAGGGGAAGCAGCCACAGCTGGGGTCATGCCCCAGTCAGGCCACACCTGGCCCTGTTATAAAGGATCAGGGAGGAGCAGAATGAGTCTCTCTCTAGCTTTAGAGGGAGAAAGACCTGGCTGCCTGGGAGCTCAGGGTACAGGGAACAGAGCAGGGCTGGGGAAATGCAAGAGGAGCTGGGAAGCTCCAGCTTGGTAAATCCCCAGGCTGCAGTACTTGCTAAAGGCCAAACCAAATACTGGGGTTGCAGAGGCCGCAGCATAAAGATAGGCAAAGGCAGCAAGTCCTACCCCTGGCCAATGATGAGTGGCCGTTACAGACTGCAGTCTGCCCCAGTGAGCGGAGGATAGATGATGACTGGCAGTAGCTACTGAGGCAAGGTGGGAGGTTAGAGGTTGGGGGTTCCCCCTGGGAGAGGAGACCCACAGTGTGGGGGTACTGCTGGGGCAGAACCCCAAGGAAAAGGGCACTAGGGTCTGGGAGGGATACAGGGCCTGAGGTAGGTGAGTCACCGGCCAGCAGAGGGTGCTCCAAGGCTGAAAAAGAGGTAATTCCCAAACGACCGGCAGGAGGTGCCATGCCAGTGAGTCTTCGCTTCACTATGCTGTGAATGAATTAAGCCTCACAAACACTACTGGGAGCTAGGAAAGTAGTATTACCATTTTACAGATGGGAAAACTGTATCACAGTAAGCAGAAGTGTGTTACTAAAAGCACACAGGAATTGCATTGCAAAGCAGAGCAGAACCTCATAGTCCTTTCTCCCACTACTGTGTTGCAAGATCCTGCTCCCGAATGTAATCTTTAAGTGTAATGACAGAAATAAAAACTTACGTTGGCTTTTACCTCTGGCAACTTTTAAGATCTGACCTAGGTCATCAGAAAAGGAGTCTAGTAGCCACCCTATAGTCTTCAGTGGACATGAGGTCATTTCACTAGTACACTGTAAATTTTAGCCTGAGAGTTAGAAGTTCTGGACTGGCTGAGTGGAAGTGTGAAACTCTACCTCATAAAGCTTCACCTAAAACTGTTTTCAAAATTGGTTTAACCAACATTGTTTCAACTCTTTAACCTAGAAAGGTCCTATCTCCGATACAAATCCACCTATGTTTGGGGACCCAGTGAAGTAAGTCTCTTGACATGGCTGAATTTATACTGTACATGGGACATGAGTTAAATCTTTTAGACAATGGCATTACTGCATCAATACAACCTCTCTGCAAACCAATATACTTGTGCTTCAGAACCTATGGACTTATGGTATGATTGATGTAGTATCCCAAGACTCTTTGCACTTGTCTCACATCTCTGTGACTAGCTGAAAAGTCAAGCACTATAGTTCACTTTTTATGAACTTTTTAGACATAATTTTTCTCCATAAATGAACATACCAAATCTTCTTGTTTTACTTTCTGGCTTGAAAGCACTCGGAGCACCCACACTGCCCGCCCTTACTAGTTTGGTGCTGTGAATGATGGGATGGCTTAAGAAGAAGCAATGGCCTCACTACATCTAAACCATTTCATAGGGAAATTCAGCACTGAGTTAATTATGGAAAGATGTGCTGAATGTTTCTGCAGTCCAGGCTGTGGGAGCTCTTCAGCACAGCAATATATATCAACTCACATAGTGGTTCTGGATTCATGCTAGTCACCAGGTGGTGGTACTGTAGATATTGGGAAGCATCAGTTACACCAGGCAGCTCATAGAACCCCAGATGAGTCAGATATACATTGCAGTGCATGTTGCAAAATCTTTTTTTTAACATAATTACTTAAAATATCACAAGACAGGGGTTTCCCTGTGATTTCCAGCTTGAATGAACGGGTTTCAGGTCTGAACCGACAGAGAGTCTCCCTTCACTTTTTAATGCCAAACAGTGGACCGTATTCCCTTTATTTTCTGTTGCAAACAGATCTGCTTATGAAGAATGAGCAAACTAAACAGAAAACAAGCCTGGAAAAAGTCAAAACTTAAGTACTTGGATAAACACTGAGAAACATTATGTAAGTTTGGATCAAGATCAGAACTGTGAAGGTCTGGCCCATCTGTACTATTCTATCTGTAGGAATGGATATTGTCAATCATATTGATATTAATTTCTTCTGCCTTAGAAGAATCTATTTTGCATTTCAGCTAACATTGTACTTGGGGTCTAAGGTAAAATGGCACACAAGCTCTCTCTTGCTCTGAGAGGGCAGTTTATGAAAAGAGCAAGACATCCTGTTTCTGTTTATGAAAACAGCAGCATCATGAACCTTTCCTCATTCATGTGTCTTTACTTTTGTGGGAATTTAAAGCATCCTCTCAGGGTTCTGGCTTACAACATCAAAAGGATCTTAGAACAGGCTTCTTTGATGTTAATTTTTCTGCTGATGCTGTCTGTGGTCAGGTAATACTACATGATTAATGTGAAATGGCCTGACCCCTGCTTATTTTATCATGTTCATTGTCAAGGCATCAGGAGCTGTGTATCAGTGGGATCTGGGATCTAGTCAGCTAAGAATTTCTTGAGTATTATAAAAGTAGATTTTAGCTTCCCCAAATCAAAACGTATGTATTTCCCTTGGGGATAAAATTCTTTATATATTAGAATGACCTCACTTGTATATTGAAAACAGTTTTAACTTAATATTAAAGAAAGGGGGTGTGATTTCATCATTAAATTAGTACAACTGGGCAGCAGGACTATCCTAGGTAATGGATAGAGCACACACCTGGGATTCAGAAGCTCTGGGGTCTGTTCCCAGTTTTGCTGTTGGCATACGGGTGCATTCATGCAAGTCACTTTAACTTTGGGGTGCCTTTGTAAAATGGGAATAATGATACTGATGACCTTGCTAAAGGTCCTTGAGAGCTACTTTTGAAAAATTTAAATAGGCTCTAGATGGGATTATAATTCTTGACTTGTCCACAGACCACCTCTATGTTCAGTTTACCATCTATAAAGTGGGCATGGGAGCACTGATCCACCCCTCACATTTGTCGAGTTGCTTCATTCATGACTGCACAGTATTTGAAGATCCCCAGATGGAAGGAGTTATACAAGCACAGTGTTTTAACAGTAAAGCATGAACATGATCAACCTATGTATTTTGGAATAAGAGACTTGAACCTTCACCCATCCGTTGAAACAAGTATGAGCTAAACCTTATTGGAAGTTCAATAAACTTTTTTTGACTTCTTTTCCCTTACAAGGCTCCCTGTTTCTAGCTTGTGGCTGGGATTGGAGGCAGAAATGACAAAATTGCATGAGAGAGGCTTTTCTTGCTTTATTTCCAGTCCATCCAGAAGCTGAAAGTTCTGAAAATCCCACAAAACTGCTTTTTTTAACACATGATTTTTTTTTTAGCCCAAGGTTGCGAAATAATGAATCTGAGATTGTTTGGCCAACATTGCCACAGACCGCCAAATCCAGCCTGCAGTGTGCACCTTTAAAGATTCACTCATAACTAACTTCACCATCCAAGATGGTGTGTGAACTGCTACAAGGCACATAAGGACTGTTTATTTTGGTACACATCACTGCCTTATCAATATTTATCTCAGTAATCTTGTGCTGTGTAAAATTACATTCCATTCATACTCTGTATGAAATATTATTACAATGGTAGTGCCCTGTGGTCCTGATCAGGATGTGCAAGGTGATTTGCAAACACAGAGGTTGATACAGTTGTTATTCTAAAGTGCAGTGGGTGGACAACATTGGCCTAACTTTGCTCCCATTGAAATCAATATGAAAACTCCCGTGAACTCGGATGGGAGCAGTGTTAGGCCAATCCCAATGTAATGCTTTTCAAAAGCCTATTTTCATACTATAGCATATGTTGCAAATCCAGCTATACAGAAAAAATCCATACACTATAAATGTCCTGAGTATTTCCTTCAATATTTACACAAGAGAATTAATTGGTGGCTGCAACACAAAAGTTGAAGTGAAACTTGGGAAAGTGTTCCGTTGGTATTGCCAGTGTGTCCCTGTATAAGAAAAAAGAGAAAATGCTTTCCTGCCCCCTTGTGGTGTAATCTTCAAATATGTCTGTTAAAATGTTATGGTCATTCAAATGACTATAAAAATAGCACCTTTTGCCTCAACAGATCTGCAGCTTGTGTATATGGCAAATTTCATCCACTTTAATGACAAAAGGATGATTTTATCATCTCTTAGCACCATCGATCCAATTCGGCTGAGGGAGCAGGAGCTGGATTCTGTTCTGGTTCATGTATTACAACAGCATGGTTAACAATTCTAACTGCAGAATCTTTATTATCGATGATTATCCATGGGTCGTAGAGTAGCCAGGTTAACTCTGATCACAGCTTGAATTTGCAGGACTGTTAGGTAGCAAAATATCTTTTAAATCTTTTCACTAAAAAATTGAGCAAATGGCACCTGGAGTTGTAAAGAAAAAATGTGATGCCATTTTTATAGGGTTGCTCTCCAGAATAGAACAATGCCGTAAATATGAATGAGAGATGAATGACTAAGCACTCATTATAACACAATGATTGAATGCCAGGAATTTGATCTAGTGCACTTTATCGTGGAAATAAATCATCTTGGCAAATATTTGTTTTTATAAGGATGACCTGATGTGCTGCCAGCTAAGAATAAGGTAATGTAAATCAGTTAAAGTGAAGAAGGTAGAATAAACAGTAGCTACTAACCCTATCATACATACATCTGGGGCTCTATCCTGCTGTTGGCTATATATCAGTGCTTTCTAACATCTGCCTGATTTCAGTGAGAGAAGTGTATTTTTAGGAAACATTCAGAAAGAAGGCCACTTCTGCTCTTCTTTCATGATCATTATTTGGATCCTCTTTCATTAAGGTTGTTGGTTAAAGAGGAGGGAGGGGTTACATTAAAAGAGCGAGGTAATTTTACCAAAGAGTGAGTTAGGGCTTGGTTACACTTACAGCTTTATAGAGGTTTTGGTTATACCTGCCCTCATATACAGCTATAGGGATAGTGCTATAGCGTGTCCACACTGAGACCCGCTAGCGGTATATCATGGCCACATTTGCAGCACTTGCAGTGGCAGAGGAGTGGTGCATTATGGGCAGCTGTCCCAGCATTCAGCTGGGTGCAACGTGCTTTTCAAATGGGGGTGAGAGGGAGCGTGTTGTATGTATGCGGGGGGAGAGACCAACTGGCTTTTTTTTGCCTGCTGAGAGCGTCAGCAGAAGGTTTTTAGGCTCTGCATTTCAAAGACATTCTGCTTTAAGCTTGCTCACAAGGTAAACATTTGCATTGCTGATTTACCGAGTTAAAGACAAGCTGTGCAAACGTACTTCCGCATTTCTCCGGTAGAGTTCAAAACAAATGGAACAGAGGCTTAAATGACTTAGGGGCATCTCCAGTAGTCATTCAAAGTGCAGTATTGTTAATACCCATTCACACTGGGGATAATACGGAGTACTGAATACGCTATAGCTGTTAATCCTCTGGGAAGGGATGATTACCAGGACCGGTATAACTGTGGACTTATAGCGCTCTACGTGCCTTGCCAGTCTGGATAGGTAGTGAGTTATAGCGCTCTTGGAGGCTTTATAACGTTATAAAGTGCCAGTGTAATCATGCCCTCGTACGTATTCAATCTGTTAATAGCTACCAACCAACCAACAAGGGCTGGCGCTACCAATTAGATGACCTAGGCTGTCACCTCAGGCGGCAGAATTCAGAGGGCGGCTTTTTGCCCCCCTCGGTGAGAGATCAACGGCTTGCTGCTGTCCTAGTGTCCGCCGAATTCAAGGTGCCATGATGAGCTGCTGCTGAATTGCTGCCAACAATTCGGCGGCAGCTTAACAAGCCGACTCGCTCTCAGTGGCAATTCGGTGGACGCTAGGATGGCGGCTGCTGGCACCCTGTCCTGCACTTGCTGCCTAGGGTGGCAAAATACCTGTTGCCAGCCCTGCAGCCAACCACCATGGCAAAATGGAATTGAGTGCAGTTTGCTTGCCATTGCACTGTGTTGTTGAAGTGGCCCAGTTCCTTTAACAGGCACTTTTGAAAACAATCCCTTTAAATTTCATCCAGTTACCCCTTTATTGAGCACAATAACTTGTGTTTGACTGCAACATATTTTCCAGAAAGGCATCCAGTCTTGATCTGAAGATATTAAGAGATGGAGAATTCACCACTTCCCATAGTATTTTGTTCCAATAGTTCATCACCCTCACTGTTTAAAATGTGCCTCTTACTTCTAATTTGATTTCGTCTGGCTTCAGCTTTCAGCTATTGCTTCTTGTTGTGCTTTTCTCCACTAGATGGTAGAACCCATTAGTACCAGGTATTTTCTCCCTTACTTATTATTACTTATACACAGTAATAAGTAATCTCTCAATCTTCTTTTTGGTAAGCTAAGTCAGTGGTTCTCAAACTTTTGTAGTGGTGACCCCTTTCGCATAGCAAGCCTCTGAGTGTGACCTCCTCTTGTAAATTAAAAACACTTTTTTATATTTAAAACTATTATAAATGCTGGAGGTGAAGTAGGGTTTGAGGTAGAAGCTAGCAGCTTGTGACCCACCATGTAACAACCTCATGACCCCCCTGAGTGGTCCTGACCCCCAGTTTGAGAACCACTGAGCTAAATATATTGAGCTTTTCGAGCTTCTCACTCTAAGGTATTTTCTCCATCCTGTACATCATTTTTTGTGGCTTTTCTCTGCACCCTCTTTAATTTTTCAACATCCTTCTTATAATGTTGACAGCAGAATGGTATGCAAAGTTCTAGTCTTGATCTCACCAATACTCTACTCCCACTCACTATTCCCCTGTTTATACATCCAATGATCTTATTAGCCTTTGTTGCCTCGGCATTGTAGTGGGGGCAGCTGTGCGTCCATCTTGAGCCCTAACTCCTTTTCAGGGTGACTGTTTTCCAGGATATGGTCTCCCATTCTGTAGATATGACCTGCATTCCTTGTTCCTCAGTGTATAATTTTGCATTTGGTGTATTCACATACATTTTGTTTGAATGGGCCCATCTTATCGTGAAATCAGATCACTCTAAGAGTACCCTGTCATCTTCATTATTTACCATTCCACCAATCTTTGTGTCATCCATAAATGTTATCAGCAGTGATTTAATTATTTACTTTGAGATCATTGATTAAAATGATGAATAGCGTCAGACCTAGTAATGATTCTTGCAGAGCCCAACTGGTTTTGTCTCTGACTTTATTCACTTCCCTGAACTCCAATATTTCCATGTTCTGATGCCGCCGCCTTCTCTTGATAAACCTGGATGATGCATTTATGCAAATTCATAGTTTTACATATCTTTCAGATAAGACTCATACATTTTTAGTTTGACTTCCTGCATAACATAGGCTGTAGAACTCAGCGAAGTGATTCCTGCACCCAGCCTGTAAACTCATGGTTGAACTACGGCATATCTTTTAGAAATACATTCAGTCTTCATATAAAGACTCCAAGTGATGGAGAATTTAACACACTGGAAACAAAACCCTGAAGTCTTGATATTTTGTGGTCATTGAAGTACCCTCAGTTCTTTTTACCAAAGTTGCATTAGCCGTAGGGACAGATTTTCAAAGGTAACCAAAGTACCTTTGAAAATCTGACCCATGGTGATCTGGCTAAATTCCAGTCCTTACATTCTGCCTTCCTAAAATTCCTTTTCTAGTTTCTTTCAAATGGTTAGCATGTCTAAAGTCTTTTTGAATATGTCTAAGATATTATTACATCCTCATCATCTAACAGGAAAAAAAAGATGTAATATGAAACAGGTATTTTCAATGTATTTTCCTCTTTTTTCTTTGTCTTTTTTTTCCCTTCTAAAGCATACATAGCAGTAGTCACTGGAGTCAGTGAATTCTGTCATTTACTATATAACAAGGATATAGCCTTCTGTAACTTTGATCCATGTTATGTGACAAGATCAGTATCCACTGATTCCTATTGTTGCAGTTTTTTGATCCAAAGAAAATTGACACTGAAGTAATCACAAAATAGTTGTATACCAGGAAGAAATGCCACAGCAACAATGCCAAGCAGTGACCTACAGTACAATTGAGGAATGTTAGACTTTGAACAGAATGTGGCGGGAAACCTGCCCAGGTAACAGCTGTATCATGTACACAAAGGTTGTGCTTCATAACCGCGCCTGAGGGTCCGCCCTATAGGAGGAACAGAAGATCTCTGAACAAATCCAAAGAAGTTGATAATCTCTGTTTCCTGTGGATACCCACAATGCTGCTGGCAGAACTAACACACTCCCTTCCAGTCATGGACAATGAAAATCACAAGCAGCTGAACAGACACTATAGAAGAAACTATTCTGAGAATAAGTGTAATCTGAAAGCCATTGAAGTTCAGAAATAATTATTGATAGATGACAAAAAAGAAACAAAATAATCTGAAGGGAATCAGTGCTCTACCAGGATGTCCAACACAGACAAGTGCGTGTATGTTTTAACTGGCTGTTTCTGTGTGGTGTTGTTTTACTTGTGTTTGATTTTCTCTTTTAAATGAAGATGTAGCAATAGCTGCCAGAGTCCTCTGCCATGTCACAAGGGCATGTCCTTTAGTAATCTTGATCAGTGTCACGTAAGAGGGACCAGGAAATAAAGTGGAGTCTGTTACCAGCACTCACGTGTGCCACACGTTTGTTTGTTTTTTACAGTAAGATTTTGCTCTTAAGGCTAATACACTCTTGCAAAATGAAATGTCTGTGAGTCTAGTTGAAGTTCTCAATCTTTTCTGCATCTGCCTAAATCCTGTGCTCATGCACGTATAGTTTAAGGCCAAGCCTTTTTTTTGTTTGTTTTTTGGGGGGATTTTAAAGAAAGTCCAAATACGTGACTGAAGTACCTGCCTGATGCAGCCATGTGACAGTTGCAAAGTCTGCAGACTAGCAGAGAGTCATATGATTAACTGTCTCATAAGGAAACAAACTTTGCCACAGAATGGTACATATTGCAGCTGTATTGTTTGTCCACCATTAATAAGAGTATATCATTCAGCAAACAGTTTGAGAAAAGAAAAGCAACTCATTATAAAAGACCAACTGATACCTCCCTGTAGAGCCAAAGTCTACAAACAAGTCTATTAACAGCTAATGGCCCATAGGTACAAAGCACAGCACTTCTTCATCCTTACCACTGAGGGGTTTGATCTTTCCTCATTTCATTAGCAAAGAAAGTTCAGATTTGAAGAGCCTCTCTGAACAGGAGGTCTGCAAAGAGCATCTTCTGTAGATGCTGCAGGAAGTCATGTAGGCAATTCTGTTTGTGGCACTTGTCCCTGTAAGTCAGTGCTGAATCCATGGCCCAGCTGGGCATTAGGAAGCAGTATGGCAGCTGCAGGACAGTCTTTCATATGGAATGTAAAACTGAGGTATAGCAAATAGCGTGGAACTCACTTCCCTACTCATGGAACTCAACCCTGAAAGATGCTGAGTTTTGGAGTGGCTGGTGTTAGTCCTGTATTTATTATTATTACCTAACTTTCAATCTTTTAGAACCAGACCCCTCATGTGTGTCTTTAGGGGTTTGTTGGGATTTCATTAAGTTTTTATGACATTCTATTCCTGCTCCTGTACAGTTGTTATTAAAGAACCATAGGCATTTTTTTGCAGCACTAAGTGTGTTACTTCCAGATTTCTGGCCAGATTCTATAATGGTGAATCCCATTCTTCCTACCTTGATTCTCTATCCAATTTCAGTAGGATATGGTGTTCTTTTTCAATTCTGGTCTTAAATTTCAGTGTGTAGTGCCCAAAAATGTCCTACCAGCAAGTATTGTGTAGTGTTGCTGTGTACTGTTAAGCAGCAGATGCTTCTCCTGACAAGAGGAGGCAGCATTCCTTTGGCAAGTGATCCATTTTCTGTCTGTATAGAGCACAAGGATCCTTTGGGATAAAAGACTTGATTCTTCACAACACAGGAATTAATGGCCAATTACACCCCAATAAAAGGTGCATGTTAACTTCTTAGTTTGTTCTGGAGCCCACTATTGTGCATGTATGCGCTATACAGTTTGGACTCATTATCTGAAAGATCCCTTAGGTTAGTTTAACCACTACAAATGGTACATGCCACTGGAATTATTTTTATCATTATTATTTTTATGTACCACCAGCTATGGACAAAACCCAAATAAACTACTCAGTCCTTCTACTGAGTAGCTTACAATCTACAAGACAAAGGTGAAGACAGATTTATTTTTCTTTTATTCAGGTTCCTTATTTTTCTCAATGAGACAGTGCCCCAGCTGCATGATAGCAGAACTGCCCCGGCCCAAATGTCTGTCTCTTTTGAGGTTCCCCCATCACTAGTATTTCCTTCTTTTTCCCTTAAGGAGTGGTTCCAGGTTTCCTATAAATAAAATAAAATAAAACAAAACAGTATCTTCATTTGTGTCTAGCCTCAGAAGTTCCCAGGGCACAGTATCAGTAAAGACAATGGGATTTGATTACATTCTCTCTCATAACCTGGCATTTTCCTACATGTACAGTATATTCTTACCAGAGGTTTGGTTTTCCTTGTCTTTCAGTGTCTGTCTTATTGTCCCAAAGTTCTTTATCGCTGTCTTGCAAACCACTGAGAACACAGATATTTTCTCCAGCTGTTTCTTGCAGTTTCCCAATTGAGAGTTCAAAATGCTTCACTGTTCCTTCCAAATGACCTTCTATTGCTGTTCCCACTGGGCATCATAAACTCCATGACTACTTCCAAAAAATGTTAAGGTGAGTTGTATTTTATTTAATGTGGTGAGTATTGCCACTAATGCATTCCAAATTGATCCATCAAAGAAGTCGGCCTGGAGAGCCTGATCACTGACAGCTCTAGGTCAAATATTTGGGTGGGACACTGTAATTCAACTTAACTCCATGTAAAGCTGTTATTAAAGAACAATTATTAATGTCCCTCTGGTCTCTGCTGTAGTTGTTGGGCTGTTCACCGAAGTCCACCAGCTGCAGCTTTTAGAGTCCCCTACTGTAATGTGAACAAAAGACAGTGGAACTGCTGTCCCACACGTGTCATTCATCTGGAAGTGCCATAAATGACAAACAGCTATAGACTTTGCATGTAATTGGGATGAAGGTATATTTATATTACCCCAATTTTATTTTCAGTGGGGGTTGGTGCCCCAAGAGCACAGTCTTGCCGAGCCTGCAGTTTGCTTTCGTGTGGAATTTGGACAAGATGTTTCAGGGAAACTCATGCTAAAGACATTTACACTGGCTGTAGTGAATGTTGGTAGAAATAGTTGATTTGTGCACCAGTTGTGGTGCTTTGACAATTATTAACTGAGAAAAATATAAGTAGTAGCCAGTAGATTTCATGAAATAGCTCATCAACCAGATCAGGGTTGTGAAGGGCACTATAATAGTGTGCTTAAATAACAACTTTGTGTAATACCTTGTGATGTGTCAGGTCTAGAAATGTGTGTTATATGGAGCTGCTAAAAATGGAGTTTTTCCACAGATTTTTTTTATTTTTGGCAAAAATTTAAATACAGAAAAATGTCAGCCAAAACCCAAAATATTTCTATTTGGAAATTTTGCCATGATGGCTCATAGGAGCTGTAGTTCAAGTGCCTCATGCTCCCACTCTTCTCTATAAACTGGTCTCCCTGATCATACTACATCTCCCATGGTGCACTGTAGTCCTCCCTGTTAGGGAGGGCCATGGTGTAACATGGGAGATGTAGTCCAGCTGAGGAGCATAGCCCATAGAGAAGAACAGAGACATAAGGCAATGAAACTACAACTTCCACATTTCCAAATTGAAATATTTTGGTTTTTGGACAAAATATTTCCATTTTTGTGCATATGTTGTTTCACTGAAAATATTAAATTTTACAGGGAAAGATGATACTTTTTCTGAAAATTTTTATTTTCTCAAAAGCCCAATTTTCCATTTGAAAGGCAGCTGCATTGGGCACTAGCCATAGTGCTGTACACCACTGCATAAGAGAGAGCATCCCACTGGAAAGAAGTCTTTCTTCTTTCGTAAACACTTAAGCAACTAAAGCAGGGTATGTGGAATTATTTAAATATATGTAGGTTGTTAAAGTATAAGCTAACAGCAGCTCTTTGACAGGATGTGATTCATCACTAGCACCATCCTGCTGAGAGTTATTCTCAGTCTGAATGAATAACACAAACCATAAGTATTCTCCAGCCACTTGGCTTGCTCATAGGAAATATACCACTTATATAGCTTTCACACCTGCAATTTCTGTGGCACTTTGCTAGTGCTGTGATATCCATTTGCATTACATTTATCAAAGCCGTCAAATCCAGTTATCCCTACACAGAAATAGTCATACAAGTCACAGTGTTCCTAATGTGCCTTTCAGTTTAACACACTCTGTCAGCATGAAACCCATTTCCAGGCTCCAGGGCTGTTACAGAATAATGTGCTTTTTAATTCTTCACAAGATTTTTTACTTTGTTGGCTGTGGGCCTGGAAAACAAGGGCACCCTCGGGGAATGGTATTGGCACATTAGGGTTATGTATCTCTTCCTCCTTGGCTTGCTAGTTAAAGCCAAGGACAGGTTTTTTTTTGTTGAATGCTGTTATTTTTCACTTGTGATCTCATAATTTACACCCAGCATGAGCTGTTTATTCAGTAGATAATGATCTCAAATAGTGCACGTACATATACCTACAGCCCAACACCATCACCACACACAGCACAGCAGATCCTATCCATGCAGCAAAAGCAGCTCAAAAATTCACTAGTCATAATACAAAAAGAGTCAGATTCTGCTCCTAAATAAAGAAGATGAAGGGACTGGGAAAGAAAGAGACGGATGAAGAGACTCTGCCATTGTCATCTAGCAAGTCCGTGGCAGAGGAAGGAATAGCAACCCTGTATTCTGAGTCCCTGTCTAGTGTCCCATCCACTGCACCAAGCTGACTTTCGGAGAAACATGGGGTGGGATTTTCAGAAATGTGTAAGTGATTTAGGAATATGAGTCCCACGGAGTTTCTATTCCTAAATCACCTAGAATGGGATTTTTGGAATCTCCTATGCGCCTTAAGTTTACACAACAGAAGATTGTTCCGACTGACCTTGGACTAAGAAAGTGAACTCAACTGGGCAGGGGAGAGGGAAATGGATTTAGGTTGAAGTAGTAATATCATAGTGAATAAAGATGATTTTTATATTGAACCCTCTGCCAAGGTGCTTAGGGCTCTGCACAACAATATAAGCCAGATTATAATGAAAACCAGCCTCAAACAAGTAAAACCAATCCAGGAGGGTCTAATAGAAAAGGAACTGGAAGGAATGGAAATTATAAGGGATGAATAAAGTTATGTGACAGGGCAAGGCCAGATGACTGTAGTAAAGTAATGGGAGACAGATATATTAGCCACAGGCTAAACAAATCCCTGTTACCATGATAAGCAAATGGCAGCTGCTCCAGGTCAATTAAGACATCTGGGGCCAATTAAGATCTTTACAGAAGGCAGGGAGGACAGCTAGGTTGATTGGGACACCTGAAGCCAATCAGGGACTGGCTGAAAATAGTTAAAAACCTCCGAGTTAGTCAGGTGGGCACAGGTGTCAGGAGCTGTAGGAGGAAGTCGTGCTAGAGGAGAGACTGAGCAGTACAAACCATAGCAGGCACAAAGAAGGAGGTCCTGAGATAAAGGTGAAGTGGACCTTGAGGAAGTGCAGGCTGCTGTGGGGAAGTGGCCCAGGGAATTGTATGCTTCCTGTTTCTAAAAAGTCAGCTACCGTAGCTGATACTATTAGGGTCCCTGGGCTAGAGCCTGGAGTACAGGACGGACCTGAGCTCCCCCTTTACCCCTCCAATTAATCACAGAGACAGGGAGACAACAGAAACTGTGCAAGGGAGGTAGCTTCTCTTCACCTCCCTTGCTGGCTTATGATGAAAATGGCTCAGTAGGCTGTGACCCTAGCCTCTAGAGAAAGAAGGGCTATGTGGAGGGTCACAGTGAGCCTCTGATGCTAGTGAAATCTGCCAGGAAATGTGGGACCCACGGAGACAAAGACAAAGCTGGCTGAGAAATGGTGGGGAAATGGGGAAAGGAATTGTGAAAATTTGGTCAATTTTTCTCACTTTTTAAAAATAATGATTTTGAAATGTCAAAATTCAAAAAAATTCAACTGACTATTAAAATGCACCACTGAGATGTTTCTTTAAAAGTTCAGTGGTAATAATTATAATAAATAATAATTATATCACCTAGCTCTAGCAGTTAGATTTCAAAGTGCTCTACAAAGGAGGTCAGTATCATTTCACACATTTTACAGATGAGACAAAGAGAGGTGAAATGACTTGCCCAGGGTCACAGAATGAGTCCAAAACAGCATCAGAACGAGAAATAAGGAGTCCTGTCTCCTAGCTGCTGTTCTAATTCTAAATACTGGGGGAGGGGAGGCTTAAAGATGGGAGGGAGGAGTTTTGCTTTCCCCTGATATTGCTAGAATCTGATTTCTATTATGGGAAATTGATCTTTAGCCAAGACATTTTTGAGGTGAAATGAAGTCAGACAGGGAAGAGCTGGTAATAGTGCTAACAGAGGATTTTTGCTTCTGTACTCTCGACTATTTTTATGTGTTCTTTAAATGCTGTATTGTGGTGCCATCTACTGGTTGTCTCCTGATTCTGTAATAACAACTACTGATATTGAAGATTTCTGTTATAAACATAAGACTAATATTAAATTGATGAGGTGAAATAAACAGAAAATGCATTTAGTCTTGTGATTGTTGTAGGACTATTTCAGAGAGCCCAGAAGCGCAAGTTGGTATCACTCCCTACCTGCAGAGTAATGGAAATCATGGCTGCAAAACACTTCGCGCTGGAAAAAGAATGTGAGCATTCCACACTCCTCAAAGAGGATATGACAGAGTTGACAACAGTCTCATCTACACTAATAAGCATTACTAGAACAGTGGGATACCTAACTTGGAGAGAGAATCAAAAGATAGGTAAGGACCTGGATAAGGGGGTGTTACAACAGGTCATGCTGAAAGGTGGCCTGTTAGGCTGGAGGCAGATTACTAGTAGAATTCATTGGGGATTGGTCTTGTGACCAGTTTCACTTAATATTTTAATTAATGAGTTTGGCACAAAGAGTAGGAGTGTGCTAGCAAAATTTGTGGATGACACAAAGTTGAGGGGTATCGTCAGTACGGAAGACCAGAATATCATATAAGAAGACTTGGATGACCTTGAAAACTGTAGGGATTGTGCAAGGTTTTACACTTTGGGATTAACAACAAGAATTTTTGCTGTAAACTGGGGATTTACCAGTTGGAAGTGACAAGAGGAGAAAGATCTGTGTATATTAGTCAATTACAAGATGGCTATGAGCCACCAATGTGATGTGGCCATGAAAAGGGCTAATGCGATCCTAGGGTGTATGAGGCGAGGTATTTCCTGTAGAGATAGGGAACTGTTAGTACCATTATATAAGGCACTGCTGAGACCTCATCTGGAATACTCTGTGCAGTTCTGGTCTCCCATGTCTAAGAAAGATTAATTCAAACTGGAACATCCAGAGAAGGATTTAGGATGATCTGAAAAAAGGAAAAAACCTATCTTATAAGAGGCGACTCAAAGAGCATGACTTGTTTAGCCTCCCAAATTAAGGCTGAGGAGAGATATCATTGCTCTCTATAAATACATCAGAGGGATAAACACCAGGGAGTGAGAGGAGTTATTTAAGTTAAGGGCCAGTGTGGACACAAGAATGAATGGATATAAATTGGCCATCAATAAGTTTAGGCTTGAAATTAGACAAAGGTTTCTAACTATCAGAGGAGAAGAGTTCTGGACAGGCTTCCCAGGGAAGTAGTGTAAGCAAAACACCTAACTAGTTTCAAGACTGATCTTGATAAGTTTATGGAGGGAATGGTATTATGGGGCTGCTTCCAATGTCATGTGACCCCTGGGTAACTGCCAGTAGCAAAACTCCCCAGTTGCTGGAGACGGGACACTAGTGTGGGAAGACTCTGAGTTACTAGAGTGTATTCTTTCCTGGGTATCTGGCTGGTGGGTCCTCTCATCAGAGTATATAAGATACTGTAGGATGGACCGGGGCAACCGCCCTCGGCCCCGCACTTTGGGGGGCCTGCGCTTTGGGATGCGGGATCCAGGTAGGCCTGGGGAGTTAGTAGGGGGGCCTAGAGCTGGTAGCAGTGAGTAACCTGGCTCCAGCCCATACCACCCCAAATTAGAAATTGTTTGCCTTAAATTCCATGCCTCCGTTTCCCATTTGACAAAAGGGGATAGAAATGCTTAATCATTTCTGTAAAACACATTGAAGTCTGTTGATGAAAAAGGTACTTGTGAAGTGTCATTAGCATAGAACACAAGTGAACATTTAGATTTTACTCTTCTTTTAAAAAAAGAATAAATATGTAGACATAGGAGAGGAACAATTTTCCTTTTAATAACACAGTTTTGTACAAGGAACTGTTGGACATAAACCCTTCCCTGAAATATATTCAGGAAGGAAGTATAAATTCTTCCCAGAGCTGTGAGTCACTGGGAGCTGACTTTTAGGAGGAGAAAGCAAAGTTTTCCACAGGGAACTGATCCCACGCTAGACCTTCAGGCAAGACCAACGGTGGCCACCAGCAGATTTAGCACCAGAGCCAAATGTAAGGCCACAGGGGAAGGTGAACTGACAAGCAGCTGCTGCTTCTGGGAGCTTTCTTTGCAGACCATGACATCTGGCTCCTTCAGCTGCCAAACTCATCCCACCCCCAAGCAGTCACAGAAGGCAGTGCTGGAGGTAAAAGACTAGGAGGACAAAGCAGATCACAATTTGATGCAGCCAGGAGGCAGGGGATGTGCTTGGCTGGCTGAAGTGCAATGATTTGCATGTATATATGAGCCTTTCTTGTTAGAACTTTCTTTCAAAACTTTCCATCTCTAGGAGGAGAAAGACCAAAGGCTGGTTCTCAAGTGGCTTTTAGCCCACTTTTGTAGCTCCTAGAGGTTTGGATAAGCATCCTCTGTAGAGCTCTGTGCCTCTGCCTGAAAGTGCCTTCAAAGCAACATACAGGGATGTCTGTTAAAATACATTGGGCAGCAAGAATATTGTGGAATGAACTACCCATTGAATCACAGAATAATTGAGCATGAAAGCCCTGCACAGTGTTCCACTAGGTCTCAAGTGAGTATCCACGAAATGAACATCTCCAGAAATGAACCAAGCATGGGAGCTGGATAACTGGTAATAGGCTATGGAATCTTTCACTTTTAGTTCAAATCTAGCCCATTTGGTAGTGATTAAACAAGATCTATATCTGGATCCAAATTTCAGGTGTGGTTCAGATATGGAGTTCTGGTTTGATTCGTAACAAGATCAGCTGCAAAGCTCCTATCCCATTTCAAATTATCCAACAATTTGTGAGTGTTCAGATTCAGTGCTTTGACTGAAACTGATAACTGATGGCTGTTCAATGGCCTGCATAAAATGAGCTAGCAATCTCAATTCACATCAGAGTATAATAGAATCTGACATCATGAAAACTAGCATCGCAGTTGGTTCTCATGACACAAGTTGTGATACTCCTGAAAGGGTTTATTTGAAAAAGAGCAGCTTTCAGATGGTACCAGAAACCATCCCTTCTGAAATAAGACAATGAGAATTTGTTCTGATGGTGTAGGGCTTCGAGCTTTCCTTGGTCAAGCATGTGGTCACTTCATAATAGGGTGACCAGATGTCCCGATTTTATAGGGACAGTCCTGATTTTGGGGTCATTGTCTTATATGCGCTCCTATTACCCCCCACCCCCATTGCAATTTTTCATACTTTCTGTCTTGTCACCCTACTTCATAACCTGCTGGAGAGCTTTGTGGGTGGAGTTCTATGCATATCATACATTTTTCTCAACTTATGTGATTCAGATAAACCCTTCTCAAACACATTTGTTTACTTAACTCATCTCTGAGCTCAATTGTTGTTGCTCCAAACTCAACATCATCTAATGATACCTTTATTGAATCTAGGAGAGGCCAAATATTGAATAGTCTCGGAGATTAACAATGTTCTCACTTCTAGAGAGGGCTCTTCTAGAAGAGAGCTGAGATACATCAGTGGGACAATGTGGAGGAAAGCTTGCATTATTTTCCAGTGGTGCTGCAGCTCCATAGATAAATCAAAGATTCCATTCTCTAGGGCTGCCAATCTCTAACTATTGGGATTCAGGAGGAAACTTTCCCTGGTGGGGCAGATTATTCCATAATGGCCTATTGCAGAGTTTCTTGCCTCTTCTTCTAAAGTTTGTAGTACCGGCAAATGTTGGTGATAGATTACTGGGTTAGGTGGATGTAACAAGTTATAACCGGCTTTTAAGCACTAGCCAGTCATGCTCAATTACCAGATCCTGGGAAGGTATCAGGTGGTGCTTTAAAAGGCTGAAAAAGCTCAGCTGGAAGGGGAGCTACAGGAGGGAGTTGTTAGTGTCTGTGATAGGCCTTCAAGCAGAGAGATACAAAAGGAAAGGTCTATGGAGTCTGCATTGTTTAGAGGGGTAGTTTTTGTGTTGAATATGTATGTGGACTTTTTATTTGAATTAATTAATCATACCTGAGGGAAGGGCCTGAAAGATACCTTGAGTGGTGTTAGTCCTTCTGGGGCTGGGGAGACAGGCCAGCAGCCTAAAATGAACACCCACCTGATTTCCTCCAGGATGGCAATTGCTGTGTTCCAATTTGACATCTTTCAATAGTTCACTTCAAATTTAAGTTAAAACACGTATGGAATTGCATGTGTGTTTTCTAGAAATAGAGGTGTGGTTTTAAGACAACTTGTTCAGAATACCTTCTGCATGTAAATAACTCAGATTGCTTTGCTTTAAAACTTGGCATGTACCTAGACCTCAGTGAAGAAAACCTGATTTTTTTTCTTCATTTTTAAGTGTCAATGGAATTTTTTGTCTGAATTTATATATTCCCCTGAAATATTTATAATTTAAGCACTGCAATTTTGAACTATGTGAGAATTAGAAAGTAAAACCTATGCTAAACAAATGTAAAATTGATCTGTAAAATGCAGTAATGATGCTTACCTTCTTTTGTAAAGCACTTCAAGATCTACTGATGAAAAGTGCTATACAAGAGCTAGGTGGTGGTATTATTATTTTTATTATATTATCATCATCATCCAAGTTGAGACATAATCAAAAAGTGAACAAGCTAATATAGAAACTTCAGTTTTTGAAACAATCTCAGTTAAGGAGGAAAGTGGTGTTAGCAATACAGGAGAAGAATATTTTTAACAATAGAATTTTTAACCCGACAATAGTCCCTTAGCAGAGATCTGTTGTCCTGAACATAGATGACTGATTTCAGAGCTGTTGTATTAACTAGTACTTTTTGAAACCCACCACTAGGTGGCAGAATGAAATTAATAATTCTTACAACAATATTTAAAATTTTGTAAAAACTAAGGAATCTGAAACTTTAAATTACAAAAACTTTATAGTGCCTAAAGCTACTGCCACTCAGTGAATAAATATCGTCTCTGCACAGTTATCCTGGTTTCAGCCTGGTCTGGGGGAGCTGCAGGAACTGCCAGGATGCCCCTTCATGGCCTGAGCCAACTGGCCCCCTAGTCTTGGCTGCCAAGTCTCAGTGGCTCCCCTCACTCTCCATCCTATCCCTTTGCCCTACTTCCTACGCCTTACCTCCCGTTCACAGGGAGCTGCCACCCTGTTGGTGGTTGGTATTCAGCGACTAATGCAACAATAAACTACAGGCAGATATGTTCATGCCTCAGCCTTTTGGTTAATATCATGTGCAATATCAGTGAAAATCAGCTATGACTTCTCTGCAAGGATTCTTGCCCTTGCGGGGGAATGGGCTTAGCCATCCAATATCTCTTCAACATTGTTCAGTCACTCCACTGATCACAACTTTTGGAATACATTGTATGAGCTTTGTGAGATTTGTTAATGAGATATTTCCCAGTTTCCCACTAGGTGGCAGAGTTTAATAGTTAACTTGCCTTTTTCTATAGTTTCCAACCGTTCAACTAGTTCAGTCTTGTTACCAACTTTTTAGTTAAATTGTTTCATGGCTAAACTAAAAAATAAAGTATAATGGATTTGATGATACATTTTATGCAATCCATATATAATCCAGTGAGTGTTCTTATATAATAATCATTATTTATTTACGTTAGAATATTGCCTGGACTCCCCAGCCAAAATCAGGGTCCCATTATAAAGTGTACAGACCCATAATAAGAGATAGTGCTTGAAAAGCTCACCATCTAAATAGACAAGAAACAACATATTATTATTTCCATTTTACAGCTAATGAGGTGAAGTGCACAAAGATTAGTAACTTGCCAAAGATCATACAAGAAGGCTGGGAATAGACCGCGGGTCTTCAGAATCCCACTGTGGTGCCTTAACCGCACAACTATTTTTCATCTCTGAAACCGAAGAGAATCAAACTTACTTTTTAAGGCCTCGATCTCCTCTGTGTATACATCAATTCAGCATTACTCAGAGATATTCACTGTGTTGGGTAAGCTGCTCCCTGCAGGACAGGTGGCTCCGGGTCTCCATAAAGCCAGAACTAGAACTCTGTGCTTTCATTTCTCAAGAGCATTTGCAGGAGCAATTGTTTGCTTGTGTAGGGTTCTCCTGTCTTGAGCTCTGGGTACAAATGAACCCCAAAAATTCAAAGCAAAACTCCACTGTAACTACCATACTTTCCACTCAAACCCATCAGTCATGACAGGCCTCTTAAAATATGGCTTTTAGTCAGAGAATAGTTCATCTGTGTTTGAGTTTTATCATGAAAATTCCTTTGGTCCTAATGATCAGTCTCTGAAATTAGTTATAACTAACATTTCTTCTTTGAGTAGGGACCCTGTGGGTGCTCCACTGTAGGTTTGGAAGCGCCCCCTGCACCTGAGATTGGAGATCTTCAATAGCAGTGTCCGTTGGACCGTATATGCACTTCTCCCCATTTCATGCCATGAGTGAGGTCTATATAGCGCTGTGCGGTCCAACCAACCTATAACTTAAAAAAAAGGGATTGTCCACAAGTTCGGTTGGCATACACCTGGCCACCATCACTGCATTTCACCTCAAGACAGAAGGTTATTCAATATTTACCCACCCACTAACAAAAAGATCCCTTAGGACCTTCGAAACATGTACCCTCACATATGAGACCCCACCCAACTTTGGGATCCCAGCCTAGTTTTGCACTACCTCACCTATCCCGCATTTGAGCAATGTGCTCCTACATACAACTATCAGTGAAAACAGTATTTCTTGTTACCATCACATCTGTCCGATGGGTAGAATTATAGAATCATAGGGTTAAAAGGGGCTGCAAGGGCCATCTAGTCTAACCCCCTGCCAAGATGCAGGATTTCTTGTGTCTAAGCCATTCAAGACAGATGGCTATCCAGCCTCTTTTTGAAAGCCTCCAGCGAAGAACTTCCAGAACCTCCTGAGGCAATCTTTTCCATTGTTCTACTATTCTTACAGTTCAGAAGTTTTTCCTGAAATTTAATCTAAATCTGCTGTGCTGTAGTTTGAACCCATTGTCTCTTGTCCTGTTCTCTGTGGCAAAAGAGAACAACTTTACTCAATCTTTTTCATGGCAGCCTTTCAAGTATCTGAAGTTTGCTATCATGTCCCCCCTTTAATCTTCTCCTTTCCAAATTAAATATACCCAGTTCCTTCAGCCTTTGCTCATATGGCTTGAATTCCATCCCTTTGATCATCTTTGTTGCTCGCCTCTGGATCTTTTCCAGTTTTTCTGCATCCTTTCTATGTACACAAGTCAAACTGAACACAGAACAAATAGGTGGTCTCATGGTGTACCCACCATACACAATCTTTCACAAAGACAATGTGAAATTATGACCACACCTGAAATTCTTACCCAAGGTGCTGTCCTCTTTCCATCTATACCAACTTATCCATCTTCCCTTCTTCCTCCTAAAGCCGCATGGCAATCAGCATAAAGCAGCACTGCAAACCTTGTATGCCAGATGATCATTAGCCTTTTACCTTGGCAGAACAAAATCTTTCAGGCATTCACCTTGCTAATTTGTCTCTGTTGCTAAAAGATGGAATGGAGTAGCCCTATCGAAACAATACCTTTCCAAATGGGTTTCAGGGTGTATCCACCTTTGCTACCAATGACACAAACTGTGAACCCCACTTGGAACTTAAATGCATTCCACTTGCTCACTGTCTGCCTTGATTGCCTTTCTAAACAATGTGCCAATTACTGACATTTGTAAAGTGGCTACCTGGGCATCCATGAACACTTTTAACTAACACTGTGCCATTACCTACGATGCATCATCAGATGCCCCACTAGGACTCACTGTCCTATCACCTTTGGTACACATCATCCAAAGCCACAGCCTGCTATCTAGGGGCACTTTTCTACAGTCGCCTACAGTGGAGCACACATTGGGATGTTACTTGAAGAAGAGGAGGTTACTCACCCTGTGCAGTAATGGAGATGTGTCCCCCTTTGGGTGCTCCACTACCTACCCTCCTCCTTTCTGCTTTGGAGTTTTAAAGGTAGGCTCTGCGGTAGAGAACGAAGAAACTGAGGACAGTTGGACCATACAGCATATATAGATGCCTGGTATGAGGGCATGTGTGGTGCAATGGGCACTGCTACCAAAGATCTCTGATCCTAGGCACAGGGGGCGCTATCGCACCTCCAGTGGAACACTGTAATTTTCACTCAGTGCTTCTGAAGAAGTGGGTTTTTTACCCACGAAAGCTTATGCCCAAATAAATGTTAGTCTTTAAGGTGCCACTGGACTCCTCATTGTTTCTGTGGATACAGACTAATATGGCTACCCCTCTGATACTGCACAACTCGAAGAAACTCAGTTACTTTACAGGGTGAGTAACCTTCTCTTGAATAGCAAAGATGTAAAAGGCCTGACTTTGACTTTATGGCTCCAACTCCAGTTACTGCTTTATCTAAACACAAGTGAGATCAGAATCAGACCCAGGGATTTCTCCCTGATTGTTTTTTTTTTTTTTTTGTATAATGTAATGAGCTGCTGTCACACATCCCTCTTCCCACTCCCCCCCCCCGCACCCATACACAGCATAATAATTCACCCGTGTAAGTGAGAGGCACTAATCAAGGTCTCTCTGGCTGAAACTACAGCACAGCTGATTTCAAATATCCAGCTCAAATAGCAATCTGAATTCAAGATCCATTAGTTGTAAAGCAGCCACTGGCACCTGAAATTTCACTTCTAAAAAAACATCATGTGAACTCTGCATACAGGAATAGGAAATGGCACTTTTGTGTCACATCTGTGATGTGCTTTAACTGATACATAGAGGTGTGATGGACTAAGCTTTTCTCACAAGGAAGAGTCATTTTCACTTGTTGGAGTGATTATTTATTTTTGCAGGTTGGGTCTTGCTTTCCAAAATCTAGTGCCCATGTTTAAAAATGGGTTTGCCTCTTACTCATGCTAATTGATGGAGCATTCAGCTGTGAAGATCAGATTGCCAGTGATATTCTAATGTCTTTTTATAGGCAGGAAAGAATCTTCTACCTTTCTGAGGGCCTGGTAAGGAATTTAACAGCTTACAGAGTGCTAATTAGAGCCTATTACAACTTAACTGACCTGGATTGCCACTAATATGCCACAGGGCAGGCACACCAAAGTCATTATGTGAAATCTTAAAAGAAAGCATGTTTAGTAGAACTTAGTGTGTCCCGGAAAGATGGTGATTTTACTTCTGCATTGTCTGATTTGGACACAAGTCTTCAAAGATCCACAGGTAGTGACTGGATATATCCATCAAGAGAATTCCACCATCTAACATTACTAAGAGTTATCTCTCCCATGCTAAGGGCCATAGCCTAATCTCCCATCATTACTTTGTGTATGTCAGGTTTCCAAACCAATTGCCTTTATTGGTCTTTTAGTTGTATTTTTTCTTTCCTGGGATCCTAGTTTGCTCAGATAAAATGCAGACTTGCAGTTCCGCCTCTAGACAAGAGGTTTAGCTATACGCAGCATTTTATAAGTCCAGCAAAACTGGCCATGTGGAAACACCTACTTTTCCCCACATGTAGTCACTACTTCAGTTCCAGGGCCTGTTTCATGAAGATTTCCCTGTCCACCCATCTGTAATTTAGTGTGAGTCATATGTAGTCAAAGATTGTGTTTTGACTACACATAAACAAAAGTTCCCTAGAAACTGTCACTTTTTAGCCAATGAAAATCTGAAGGCTGGTGGTATTTTGTTTGAATGTAATCAAAATAAAATGCCAGATTATGTAACAATAGCTGTTTGTGTATCTACTACTAATTCTCCTGTTCTTGGTTAGATGGAGTTCCAATTTAAGTCAATGGATGTTTTGTCTGAATAAGGACTAAGCATCCTATGTGGATGTTTCCCTATATATCACTAGTTGTAGACAACGCACACTTCCACTCTCACCCAATAGGGCTGCAATAGGCAAAGACATTGAGAATCAAGAGGGAGAAGAGAAGAGTAAGTGGGGGTGGTTTCACCGCTTTCTATAAATCACGGCTTGATTATGAGATACACATTAGGTGAAAAAGAAGTGGGAAGAGGAGCACCACAGAGTGCTCATGGCACACAGTCAGAGGGACAGATCACTTACTAAATTAAATGTTGATCTGTAAAATTTTCATGGGCAAGGGCTAGTGTTCTACATAAACAGGTTGCTGCAGTGCTCACTGGGTATTTAAATGAGTGCCCAAGCCCTCTCCAGTAGTGTCTAAGCATGACTGCAGCAGAAGAGAGAACCACTTTGCTTCTGGCAAGACAGTACCTACGGATCTTTCTCCACTTCTGGTACCTACTCAGATGACTTCTTCGGTGCCACAGAAATAGAATGGCCTAATGCTACTCCAAAGAGGAACCCGCCCCTGGGGGTGGTTTGCCTATACTGGTTCAAACTGGGCTTTCCAGACACCGAGACAAAGACTTGGGGATATATAAAGCTGATTTAAACACACTCATGGTCTTCCTTTTGATTCAGCAAATGTATGGGACCTTTTGTCCTTGGAGGACCCCAATGCATGCTGAAGGGATGAAAAGGGGGTTCCAAAGAGGATGGATCTAAACTGTTCTCAGTGGTACCGGAACCGGGAGTAATGGTCTCAAGTTGCAGTGGGGGAGCTTTAGGTTGGATATTAGGAAAACCTTTTTCACTAGGAGGGTGGTGAAGCACTGGAATGGATTACCAAAGAGGTGGTGGAATCTCCTTCCTCAGAGGTTTTTAAGTTCAGGCTTGACAAAGCCCTGGCTGGGATGATTTAGTTGGGGTTGGTGCTGCTCTGAGCAGGGAGTTGGACTAGATGACCTCCTGAGGTCCCTTACAACCTTATATTTTATGATTCTATGATGGAAGGGACATTGGCCTACCAGACTAAATGTATGGAAAATGGGTGATTTCTGCTATGTTTAGTGAACAATTAGTAACTTGTATTGTTTTTTTTATGTTTTCTTTGTTTTTGCCCTATGAATAAATTTCCTTTGCTTTTGAAGAGCTGTGGGGTAACTTGTGACTGCTGGCACATGCTGGTTATTGTCCTTAGAGAGAAAGCACAGCCCTTCGTGGTGCTGGCCCCTAGGCAGACTGGCTTGCTGAGGGTTAGCAGAGTGGATGGCAGGGGGCTGTGCAGTCTTTAAACCCCAGTCAAAAGGGAGTGGGACAAGGGTGCCTGCCCTGAGACGGGTCATGGCTGGAGTCCTGAGACCTGACTGGGCACTCCTGGAGTGCACAACGGAGGTGGGAACTGAATGGAGGGGATTACTCTGAGGCTGTGACAATGGGCACCCTCCAATGCCATTGATTGCAATACTGTCTGTCATCTCACACAGTGAATTGGCCTGGTACTGTAAAACATTCAAATAATGATTCCTGGGTGGATAATCCTGATGGATGGACTTTGTAGGTTTGACTTCTAGGCTGAGGAGCTACTTGTGTTTCGTTTCCTTTATAATTTATCCAATAGAGTGAAATCGTGCATGAATAAACTGGTAATAATAGCCTGCACTGCTCTTTGCTTAGCTTGTGAGATCTATGGGATCCTAGCACAAAATCAGGCCAGGTCAGTGCAGTTCTTGGAGAGGATACCTCAAAGCAATGCATAGGTGCTTCAGGAAGTGCCGGATGAATCAGGTGATGGCACTCTTACCTCCGAGTCAGTTCTGACCTGGTGCCCCAGCAAGTTGTTAAAGGGGACTGTTTGGCCAGATGTGCTGCCTTTCACAGGAAGCAGCGATCCTGATCTCTTTGTTTACTGAAGACCCTGTGCATTCTTCATCTGAGCAGGAGCATTAATCTCCATGTCCCAACCAAAAGTCTGTCTGGGTAAATGAATTACGATTTATAAATAAGCTCTCTTGCACTTGATTTGGTTATTGTATGTGATTCTCATCCTGTCCTATCTTAGGCTGTACACAATGCCAATCAACCACCATTGTATTTAAGAACTGAGAACTGTCTTGAGACACGGGTGAGCATTGTTAAACAGATGCTGCATTTTGCCTCAGAGGTGGCTGCATTTCTGTGATGGGTGAAGTGATCCCTATATACCTGTTGCTGACCTTAGAAGGGTGTTGTGAGAGTTAATTAGTTGATATGGGAATGTGTAACTAAATGAGAAACAGACAAGCGCTGATTAAAGCTGCTCTTTGGCTTACATTTCAGAGCCCATCTCATTTACACTGGGAATTTGAAATCCCATTGATGATATTCTGTAATTCTACTGACAAGTCCAAAAGTAAACTAAATAATAATGCTCAGTGACATCCCCTGACCTAAGGATCTCAAGCCACTTTGCAAATGTTAATGATTTTAATACTCACTCCTTGCTAGTTAAATAGTATTCCAATTTTACAAATGGGATAATAGACAAGTCATAACCAACCAGAAATTGGTTATGACTTGCCTGAGGTCACAAAGCACACTTATAATTAAAGCCCAGATAGAACCCACATCTTCTGACTTTGTGCAAGGTGCTTTAACCACTAGACAATGCTTCCTTTCAAACTCTACATGTATGAAATGCTTGTATTTGAAGTGTTCTTTTGAACTGCACATTTGTGTAAGCTGTGGACTTTCTGATGGTTCTACATGTGTCACTCACTGATTGTTATTCTCCTGCTACAATTTGTACTTTCCATTGTTGACTACAAGATAAGCAATGTCCAGGACTTTTACATTTTTCTGTATTTATGTTTTTCTGTTTTGTTGTTGATGATGCATCCAAAAATTGATGAATTTTCTCTTCTCCAGGAAAAAAACTCTTTGAATTTAGTAGGGAAAGTTGGGCATCAGCAAAAGGAACATTCAGACATATGCATAGCAGGGATTCACAGAGGATCTGTATGTACTATTTTATCAGAGAAGTCTGCACAGTGATCATCGGCCTGAGGTGAGTATGTTGAAAAGTGTCCTCGTATTTGATCATGTCTCTGTTTTGTCATCTTATGGTTTAGAGGTACAATTCAGTTGTTCATTATTACATTTTCTGAACACCGAGGAGCAATCTGAACAAATAAGGTCCTTATGGGAATATAAGTACATAACCTGAGTCCACTGTTGCCAGAGTTTATTTTTGTGTGGTCAGAGGAAAAAATGTTGGGGCACGAGATAATGTTTTCCAGCTTAGACTCGGCTCATGTCAAGAATATCACTTATTCTTATTGTCTAAATATGTAGTGGAGCCTTGTGAAAAGGGGCATCAGCCATAACAGCTGGTTTCTGATTGCAGGGCCTGACCAGAGCTGGTACAACAGGAGGTCTGCTATTGGTCAGTCTTGATACCTCTAAGTGGTACTGGGATTGACTGGTGGCAGGGCACTGCCTTAAAAAGGCAGCGCGAGGCAGAAGCAGATCTCCTCCTGCTTTGTCCCTAGCTCCTACACAATAGTCAGAATGCTCAGGACTTGACTAGGAAAAGGAGAGAAGGGGGATGACAGGAATTTCAGGACAGGTTCCCTTTAGGTGTTGTCTTCTTGAAGGATTGAATTTATTGTTCAAACTGCACCTGCTTGACCAATAATTAATGTTTGCTTCCATCCTGATTTGTTTCACAAGGATTAATTTGACTAACCACCATTTTGGTTTGTTAGAAACTATATCCAGATCCATAGAACAGTGAGTTTCTCAAATCAAGTATGCATATAGTAGCAAAATCTCCATGATCCAAAGTGACAGTGAGTTTTGCAAGGTAATTTAATGCCAAGGTTAGCAAAGGCTGAATGCAGCAGAACCAGTAGAAAATGGTTTTTGGAAATCCATTTCAGATCTATGGTGCTAACTCCTCTTTAATAGTGATCACTAAAAATAATTCCTCAACAAACCGCTATTTTGAGGTTAATGTTGTCTCTTCTGTAGAATAGTGTCTATCATCTTGAGGGAATCTCAGGGCACTTTACAAACATCCTAATATTATCATTTCAACCACCTCTAAAGTGGAATGTGGTATATTGAATGATGCACATCTGCACTGCACTATAGTACAGGAAATGAAGAACAGTGTATCTACTAGAAACTTCAGAGGAGCAGGGTGGGGCAGGATTTGAAAGTGCATAGGTTGCCACAATGAAAATGTGACCTAGACAGTGGATCTGACATCCCTACCCTTTTAAAACTGTTGTGGGATTTCTAATCACCCTCTGTGAATAGGATCACAGTTTTGTGTGCTATCCAAAAGATAGCAATGGACTGGTTGTAATTTATCTCAGGTAACCAAGATAGTGATGTAATGGCTGAAAACATTATTTTCCAATCCAGGTAGCTCTTATAACAACATTTTACACAGCTGCTGATGGTTTACCTTTAGACTTTTCCTTTGTCTTGCAAACAGAAGTTTGTCTGTGAAACTTGTGCTGTTTGCTTGTTACAGGGAGGCACAATCCTGCAAGGTTCTAAGTATCTTTTACCCCCAATGACTTTTCTGAAAGTGGAGGGATCTTAATACAGTATATATTCAGAATCTTTCAGGATTGGGCTCCTGATACATCCCCGCATATGTGGTGACTCTCCGCCTGCCTTTGAACCTGATCCCAAACCCATCGGACTAGTGGAAGACCCCCATTGACTCAAATGAGCTTTGGATCAGGCCCTTTGTGTCAACTCTAGTGCCTGATTTTCTTTTCCCATCATGCTAACATCACATGATGTTGTTCCAGTCAGTTAGAATTGAGAATTTTAGCAATAATACATGAAAGGATTAGTTGGCCTGTAAGTTATGTGGCTACTGTACCAATCCTAATGATCCTGCACAATCTCTGTCAACATGAGATTGTTTTTCACTCAAGGGCAGCTTTGTGCTAAACATTTCTCTTACCACTGGTCTTGTAGAAATTAAGAGCTAGATATTAGATGAATTAGACTATTTCCCTGTCTCCCTTCTCCTGCTACCCAGGATTATTCTCCAAACTGTTTTTTGTAGTGCTTTATCTATACAAGTTTTTAATGTCTCAAGTGATGGGGCTTCTAATGTCTTGCTTTAGTATTATCTGAAATACAGTAAATTTGTATCTGTTCTGGTACTAGAAAAAAATTCTCTTCTTCAAATACAATTTAAATCTTTAAAAATATGTGTCAGAAATAATGGATTGAGATCAGTGGATGATTAGACTACTATATAAATATATTTCAGGCTTTTCATGGAAATCAGTGTGGTCATTGCTTGTCAGCTCCTGCCTGTGTCATCATTCCATATGCATTCTAAGTGGCTAAATGCTCTCGTGGTGTAGCTGTGCACCATTAAATAGCTGCCATCTTCTACCCCAAAGATGGCTGCATTTCAATGGCATGTGAATGATTCTAAGAGAATCTGTACATGTGTGTATAATATAGTGAACCTATATAATCCCACTGACCTAATTCATGAGAAGGGAATCGGTGAGTAAGGGTAGGATGCTTGGTTTCTATTTTGTAAAACACTTAGGATCTTTCAAGTAGAAAAGAATTACATAAATGTAAGATCTCTCCACCTATTTATCCCCATTAGCCTAAAACCCCCAAATATTATAGAAAGGAGAGCCAGAAAGAGGTTAGATAATCTATGAAGGAGAACGTGATGCTATGTATTTCAAAGGAAATATTTTTTGTCTCTGTAGATGTGCAATTTTATAGCATCTCAGCTCCCAAAGTGTATCTAAAATGGTCTTTGCCAATAAACTATTTCATAGGTAGTCAGTATTACAGCTGAGTCAATAACAGGGCTTTTGGTTCATTGATCAAACTGAAAAATAAAATAGAAAAAAAATCATGTTGACCAGAAATAATTTTGTTTCAGCCAAATAATTAAACAGAAAAAAAAGTTAATTTTGGATTAACTGAAGTAATTCAGCCAACCCAAAATTAAATGTATAATTTCATTTTTAGGCTTTATAACCCTTTGTAAAAAACTAGGTTTAGGCAAATTTCAAAACAATATGTTGTTTTGAGATGAAATATTAAATTGATTCATTTTGACTTTTAAAAAAATAATTCTTTCATCTGAAACTCTTTGCTACATTCAACACTAAGTTGCAAATAGTTTTGACTGACCTGAAACAGCATTTTTCAGTGAATAAAATTTGTCCAAAATATTTTGCTCAGCTCTAGTCAATATACATATTTATTTGTAATACATATGCATACCTTTATCTTTCAAACATTTTGTGTGATATCCAATTCAAAAGAGTACCCAAACAATAATTCTTTGCATCTTGCCACAGCCTATTGGTAAAATGTGTCTAGCCATCCTCATCATAAGAGGAAGTATTGATGTTAAATAATTACTCCAGTTCACAAAACCAAAGCTTATGAACATAACATAAATTCTTCCCATGTGGCAGTTTTGGTTGTATTCCATTTATAAATGGTACCCGGTGACAAGTAGGTTCAGTGGAGAATGTACAGAAAAGGGTATCTAAGCATTAATCATTCATGATAGCTCTTTATAAAAGGAACGTCAGGGAAAACAAAAGTAAGAAACCCAAGTTTTCTGAAAGGCACTTAAAGTAACACTAGTTCCAGCAAACAGATATTTTCACCTTCAGTCAAAATATGATTCAGTTGATAACTAAAATATACATTAAAACTTCAGGCAATGCAGGAGAACAAGAGACAGCAGAGTAATATTTAACATATACCTACAAAAATAGTAAAGCCTCCACTTTCTGAAATAATACAAAAATGTCATTTACTGACAGCAAAACAGATTGTTGTAAAAGAAACTCCTGAAATAACCTGATATCAGAATCACAATTTCCTGTGTCACAGGTTAGTGAGAAATAGCTTCTTTGCAGCCTAACAATTCAAGGAATAATGACCTAATATTGTTCCACTGTGAATTGGGGCCAAGAGATATATTTTTGCAGGTAGCAACAAATAAGAACAAACCCTTGCGAAGAACAAGGATGCATAAATCCTAAAGCACACCAGAGAATTCACGTTTTGACATAAGCAATCTACAAACAATATAACCAATTTGAAATATATTAGGCATGATTGCAAACATTATTTGTCTCTTCAGCAAAGAGGGGCTGGACTTTGATGGGCAGTGGTATATGAAGGCTATTACTTGGGGATACAGGCCTACCCTATTTCCATATTGTATTATCACTGAATTATTCACCAAGTAAGATGGAAATTCATGCCTGGTAAAGTTCCAGGTTTCATTTTTCATTGATTATCTCATGCTGACGATGCTGCGTTTCATGTGCTGATGGTCACATTTCATGATCATCATGAGAAGCTGACCAAGATTTAGGAGAGTGTCTAGGGATTTGGGGTGCCCGATTTGAGACATCCTAAAGGGGCCTGATTTTCAGAAAGTGCAGAGCACCTGCCCTGCGAAAAGTTAAAGTCACCAGTAACTTTTGAAAATTGTAGCCATTATTCGGTTTCCATGGGCCACTCCCAATGGTAGGAGATGATATCTCAAGAAAGAAAACACCAGCATGTGAGAACAATGTGATGTGGTGATGGAATCATCTTCCTGCACTCATAATTCTATTATTCATTTATACTTTTCAAAAATTCTGCTGCAGATGCTGTTAGTCCAGTAGCCACTTGTTTTGCAGAAGAGGCACTAGAAAGAGCTGTCCCCTTGTTTGTAATTGTCAGAGAAGACTGTCCCTAGAAGGGCTGACTCATTGAAGCAAAGACAACAGTACAATGAAAGATTTCAATAAACCTTTACAGACAGGGCAAAGAGAAAGGGAAACAGTGATTTGTATCTGAAGCAGACTTACTTGTTGAGGCAGGATGCACTCCTGAGTTCAAGTCCTAGCTCTATCAGTGATTCATTATCTGGCCTTAGGCAAAGCACATAATCTCTCTGTACCTCAGTTTTCCCACTTCAAAGGAGTGTTTAAGGATTAATATGTAAAGTGTTTTGAAAATAAATACTAAGTATTATTACTGCTACTGGCCACTGGCCACCCTTGATGTTGTTTACAATATATTTAAAAGTTAGGTCATAATATTGTAAATTATAAATTGCTCAATCCCAAGGATGGTGAGCTGGGGTTTGGGAATTGATCAAGGCTTCAATATTCTACAAGATACAAGTTTTCTCTCTGATCTCTGAGGTTAGTGCAAAATCTATTCCCTAACTTTCCCTGGTGGAATTTAAAAATGGATGCCAAATTCCAACAGGTCTAATAAATTTCATATTTGAAAGCAGGGGTTTGCTGTAGCTGCCTTGTCCATCTGCTGATTGCCTGGTGTTGCCTTATACACTTGTTTATCATTTACCTCCCACATGTGTTATTTTGCATATCTTAGCCCCAACCATGCCTCACTCCACCAAATGTCCAGAGAAGTCCTTTGACCCAGTTCTTTTAAAAACATTTATTTTGAAAGAATGAAGAGCCAGGAGGAACACTAGCAATTTGAAATATGCACACCCATTGGCATGCTGCTACTTTCCTATTCCCAGTCACTCCCCTGGTAGACAAGTCATTATCCCCAGTGTGATCACTAACTCAAAAGGGTACAATTAGGGGGATGGATTTCGTGACTCTGAAAACCTGCTGACTGGCATAATAAAAATTGTCCATAAATAATTTAACATTGTATGCCCACCTATATCAGTGCGCTCATTTCTGAAATGCCAGATATTTCTCTAGCTGTGTAAACTAGGATGTGCAATTTTCATACTTCTAAGCTGGACATATAGATAGTGTGGTAGAGAGAGACACAAATCAGAACCTCTAATCTTAGACCCTTTAGATTTTGGGGTGTGGGAGCTTTGGATTCAGATTCCTAGATCTGAGTCTGCCCATACGACTGTGGTTCTGGGTCACAGCCAAAATGGAAGAGAACTAATTTTCTAGTTCAGATATGGTAAGATCTTAAAGGGACAGCTTGAGGTGTCTCACACTGTCTTATTCTAACGCAATTAAGGCCTCAGCTGAACAAAGCACTTAAGCATGTGCTTAAAGTTAATCATACGCTTAAATGCTTTGTTGGATTGGGGGCCATGCCGCTAGCTCAGTTCTAAACTGAATACAAACACTGTCTCCTTGTTAATTTTGGGTAGATACCACATACCAATGGAATACTTGATAGATATTATCATTTTCCTGACCTGCGAGTAATATAATTGCAGACAAAGGAAATGGCAAGAATGGATCCTTCAGGTACAAGAGAAAAAAATGTCTTAAGAAAGCTAATGTTGAAATGACACTTTCTGGTAGTTGACATGTCTGTACTTGGTGAGGAACAGTGAGTGAACATGTAAAGGTTTACACAAGCTTCGGCACACACGGAGATGGTTCCTGCCCCAGAGAGCGTGCAATTTAAGACAAGAGATAGCTGGTGAAGACAGATGAGGAGGATAAGGAAACAATGAGACAGTATTGGTCAGTATGCTAGACAGTGGTATTATAAATGGTGTTTATTTATAGCTGTGACTTCCCTTTGGCTAGCAGGGTTATTGCTGTTTAAATAAAAAACAACTTGTGTATTTTGTGCCAAAAATCTCCCCCATCCTCCCAACCAACTCCTTTTGGCTATGATGTGCTTGGTTGTTAATTTGTTAAGCATCATAAGCGTGTGTGATGTTGCATAGGCATGAGGCTACATTCAGTCCAGTGCAACTTTACTGACCTCAACGGAGTTGCGCTTGTTTACCCCAAGACTGACTTTGGCCTATAGTCCCTGGTGCATGGAGCTAAATCAGACACTCATAACATGGTAGAGCCACATGAGTTAGTTTCCAGGTGCTCTGTATGTCCTAGTGATAATTCTAAAAGAGAGAATTTTAAATCTTCAACCCAAAAGAGAACTGCATTTGAATACAAGGCTCTGATCCTCCAATTTACTGGGTGCCTGCAAACTCTGTTGCACGTCTGGGGCCTAAATCTGTCATGGAACTGCAGTCAGTAACTTTGGAATTGGAGCTGTATACTTAACTGTGAATTTGCTGGTAACAGCTACCAAAGTATATTCACTAATTTCCTTTTCGGATTTTGAAATGGCCTGCTGGGTTTATCATGAGGATGGTCCTTCCTTCTGGTGGCAAAAATATTTAGAGAAAAGTTCTAAAGAAGTAAATCAAAGATAAATTTCCATAGTTTTTTTTCAAGCATCCTATCAAATTTAATAGAGGATTATCTCCTCGCTATATGTTTTTTAAAAAAACACAACTGTTCTCTTAGTCTGATCCAGCTCCAACTGAAGTCAATTGGAATCATTCCATTGATTTTAATAGATGTTCTTTCAGGTCCCAGATGAGAGCTGGTCCAAATTTTCCAAATGTTGATTATTTTTTTTCATTGCTGAGATTTTGAATTTCAATCCAAAATGCTGATGACATTTTTGGAATACTCCACCCTCAACTATCTCTAGCAATTTCACCCTATTAAATCAAATTATCCATAAGGGGTAGGATGTAAGAACAGATGAAAGAGCCTAGAATTTGACCCAGTTTCATATTTTGATTTTTCATCTGTGTCAAATGCCAGTTCATTCTTTACATCTTTTTAATCTGACACCTAGGGAAGACAAAAAGGGAACACTCTGGTGAACAGATTAGCAAAAGGAAGAACTACATGGACTAGGGATGAGAAAAGCAGTTCAGAGACTGCTCTCAAACTGACTCAAACATTTAGTCCAAAATCCAAACAACCTTCTCTGAGATCTGAAAACTTTTCTTATCATTAAAATGTACATACACTTCACACAGCTTTGTACTTTTTGGCTTTGGCCAATAGATGTCAAAATACCATGTGAAAGACTGTTCTTGTAGCCAGACCAGAAGAAGAAAGTGATCCAGGGATCAGATCATCAGCTGATGTAAATTGGTGTAGCTCCATTGAATTCAGTGGAATTGTCAGTTAACATCAGCTGAGGCTCTGGTCCAAGATGGTCAGCAAAGATTTGGATAAACATCAAGCATTTTCATTTCCCAGGGATAGATGCTATATAAAATTCGTTGATAGATACAGACTTTTGGTTACTTGGCTAGAAAGAATTGCTGAATCTTTTGAGATTAAACTATCACTGGTAACCTCTTCACAAATGGAAAAAATTTCCAGTGTAATCTTGACACAGTTGGCCACCCTTTTCCAATGAAATTGCACATATGCATCTTTAAGCTGAATATTGTGCCATATTGCTAAAACACTGCTCAAGATCAATCCTTCTTCCTTTCTTTTTCTTTCTTTCTGTCTTAAAAATATGCCCATCTTATAAATATACAATAATAATTGAGGACCAATGTTCCAAAAAGTGATCCCTTGACAGATCCTAGTCAAACCTTCTGTCCAATCATCCCTCCCTGTATTTCTCCCACCTCCACACCATCATTCCTCCACAATAGGAAAACCCTAGGAGAACAAGTGGATCTTGTGAAGGCTGTGAAGATTAACAAATTCTTTTTTTAGAGAATCAAACTGATAAATGCATTCCAGGGTAAGGAGCCCCTTTTTGAAACTAAAGCAGAAAAGAGGAAATCTTTGTTCCTGCCAGAACTGACTCTGCTCTTATGTAAACCAAAACTCAGTCTGAATCAAGTGACCTTTAGTGCAAAGTACAATTAAAACTTCTGACAGTGTAAAATGATATCTCTAGTAAGAGGCAGAGTTGAAGGTTGGCCAAACTGTCTATTGCCCAGAATTGGTCTGCTAACTTTGACTTCATGAATGTGATGGTGGAAGAAAAGGACCTCTTTCTTTTTCTTTCTTTCTTTCTGCACTGGCATGGCATAAGATTTAAAATACTTAGGCACAAATGAGTTGAGATTTTCACTACTGGCACTCTAGCTGTCTCTGCAGGACTTCTCTCCACTTCATCTTTCTCAGGTCATCAGTATTCCAAGATGTCCCATGAAGACAAAGCTCAGAGAGGGTACTTAGGAGCCACACACACTACTAACCATGGACAAAAGATTGCCGTAAGAATGTCCTACTAGGCCATTGAAAGGATGGTCCGTTGTCTGGGCAGTCCTTCTTAAGATCATCTGAATGAAATAAATGGCACAAGGAATGCCCTTAAACAGTAGTATAGTCTTTTACTGCCATCCAAAGGTTAAGGCCAAAACTTTCTAACTTGAGTGCTTAAGGTTGAGGCACCCAGAGAAGTAGCCTGATTTTTAGAGGGGCTTAAAATTGTGAAGCAGATCTGGCAGTCTAGCTGGACTACATGCTGCACAAGTCAGGAAGGAAAAGGATTTGTCAAGCCATCATAAAGCTCAGTCTTGCACTCATCCACATCTGGAGACGGTGTGTGCAGAGCTAATCCACTGGCATAAATGAAAGCAGCCCAAGGGTCTGAATCTGCAGCTGAGGATTGGTGTAGCATAGTGCCGTGCCCCCCTTGCTCTGGTCACGTCCTTATACTAGTAGCAAAGGAGGTAATGGAGCAGGACCCTTTATGGCACTGAATATAATCCTTTCAGGGTCAGACACCGACTCTGTGACCAGATGCTGTGTGGTATCACACACTGCGTTTGGCTGTGGGGATTTTATAAACTTGTACTAAACCCCAGAGCCAAAGAAATCAAAACAAAGACACAACTTATTGCCATAGGCAGCCCAGATTGATGATATCGTAAATTAAAACTGCTGCATTTCTCACTCATATTAATATATATGAAACAGATCAATACACACTAAAGCTATTTTGTCACCCCTCCCATTAGAGTCTGACTTATAAAACATATGGGGATTAAAAGAAATAACATGCTTAAAGGGAAAGGTTAGTTAATAAGATTTAGGGAAAATCTTTAATGAATACTTGTTCTACTAAAGATTGTTCTGAAATCTACATATGTTTGCGACCATTAGGGGCAAATTGTACATTGACAATTTACACCTGCTGAGACTATGCCTCTTAGGGCTTGATCCAACTCCCACTGAAGTTAGTGGGTTTTTTTCCCTGGACATCAGTAGCAGTTGGATCAACCCCCTATATATTATGAAAACAGAACAGTAGTGAATCCATTGACTACGTTTTGCTGTATGGACTTGAAACTCTTCTATTCCACCCCTTCCCTAACTTGTGTGGTTATTGATTGTACAATATTGTCCATTAAAAATGTTTGTTATAAGAAATTGATGTAAAATTGTTCTTTTACAAAATAAAGCATTTTAGGGCCTGATCCAAAACCCAGTAAAGTCAGTTTGCATCTTTCTAGTGACTTTTAGTGGGTTATGGATCAGGCCCTTGGGGCATGTGGCAATCCCATCTAGATTAGCTTTAACATTGTCAAGAATATTGTGTTTGCCTGTTATTGTATTTGAAACAAAAGCAACGAGCTGTGTAAAGGGGATAGTGGTGGGGGAACAAAAAAACTCGCACAACCTTCAAGAGTTTGGAGCATTTCTGAGATAACATTTTATTCATGTAGCTGCAGTATTTTTCCATGTGCCATAGACTTAAAGCCAGCTGTATTCCACCTCTGTTCCCTCAGAAGATACCACTGATTGTTTTTACATCCCCCTTAGGAGTCTCAGAAGTAATGCAAACTTTAGGTTTAGCTCGTTAACTGAGTTCCAAATACTCCAAATTAAAAATAAAAGTTATTGAAAAGCTAGAGCCTGCTTAACCATCAGTCTAACTGCAGTCAATGAATCCAAGATGCTTAGAAGTGACTTCACACAAACACAAACCTTCTTTGCCAAAGAAATTAGGGGTGTTTTGTTAAAGATTATTTCCATCTGGTTGAAAAAACTACCAGTGAGTGAGTGAGTGAGAGAATTCAAACTGAATACAATGTGCCAGCTATGCTAACTGATTGCCCAGAATGGACGTGGAGCTAGTGAAATCAGGTATGCATAAACTCGTTCCTACCGATTCACAAACCCCGCCGACGGGCCAGTGAGAAGGAAATCAACCTGCCCAGCGCTAGGGAATCTGACAGGTTTCTTGCAGGCAACCCTCGCTACTTTCCCTCCTCCGCTGTGCTTCTCCACTCTACTATGTGAGAAAGGCCCAGCCCATCTGGAGCAGCAAATGGTGCAATTCACTGGGGGAGAAGGAGGAGGGAGGATTAGCGTGAAAACAGATCCGGCCCTGGATTTGGACTATGGAGATCATCTGACTTGAGTTAACAAACCCCAATTCAATTTAAGAGAGTGGGAGAGAGAAGTTTTTCCTCCCTCTCCCCCTTTTTTTAAAAAAACTTTCTTCTTGTGTCGGTGTTTGAAAGACAAAAGCTCCTCTCTCCTCCCCCCCTCCCGTCCTCCCAAACTTCGGCGTGTGTGTGTGTGTGAGTGTGGCGGTGTCCTACGCGGGGATGATGGATGGCAGAAGTGCAGAAACACGCCAGCCGCAGCGGAGGCTCCCGACACTTTTGTAAACTCTCTCCCCTCCCAACTATCATCCATGAGACTCCTCGGGGGAAGAAGGGGAAAGAGCCAAGCTGCAGCCGGGATTTGTGGTAGCGGCGGCCGCCGCAGCAGCAGCTTTTAAAAAAGGCACCAAAGCGAAGGAGGTCCGGAAAGTCCCTCCCACGCCCCCCCCCCAAGTTTATGATGGGGGGCTGAACGAGCAGCCCTGCTCCGGAGCAGCTGCGGGCACCGTGAAAACTTCCGGGGTTCTCTCTCTGGGTAAAGTTTATTTTTGATTCTTGTCCCTTTCCCTTCGGGGTGCCTGTGTTTTGAGAAGGGGGACTGAGGAGAGGGCTGGGAAGCGGGGAAGAAATTTCCCCTAACCCGCGCCGGATCGCGCTTCCCTAGCACAGGGGGAGAGTCCCCTGCGGCCAGTGTTAGGCGCTGCACTTTGCAGGTAAGTGGCACGGGCTCTCCTGCGCTGGTTACTGCGGGGTGGAGGGGAGCTTTAGCTCAGCAACTTTGGGCTGTTGTGCTTGGCTCGCTTCTCTGCTTGTTCCCATCTCCGAGCTTGGGAAGGACTGAGCACGAGGGTGCGGGATCCCAGCCCGATCAAACCCGGAGCGGAGCCTGACACTGACCAGCGCTGTGTTAATTACACCCCTGCATGGCGTGGCCAGACTGGAACCCCGGGGTCGCCTGATGCTGATTCCGCGGGAGATCCCGGCAGTTCCACGGTGTTTCCTGACCTCTCATCTCCAGCCCGCCGAGGGAGAGATTGCTTGGGGGAGACCTTTGATGCGAGAGGCTCCTTCCTTTACCCCCACATCCCGCCTGCAAAGTTGCTTAGCTGGAGCCTGCGGGGAGGCTTCCCCTGTCTTCCGTCCCTGGATGGAATTGTTGCATGCATCTTACTGTGGGGTGCTCCCACCCCTATTCTGGGGCTGCAGTGCTGCTGGAGGGGTACAGTAGTAATACCGGGACAGTGATTTCTACTGGCTGCAGTGGGGACTAGTACTTGAGTGACAGGCACTTCCCTGCAACTTCTGCCTTGTGCTGCCCCGAGACCTGCTTGTTTTCCTGCTTTCCTCCCCAAAGTGATCAGTGAGTTTACTGCTGTATTTTAAGCTGTCCCCCACCCGTCTCTTTCCTCCTCTCCCTGCCCCCCCCCCCCGGCGGGAGGAGCAATCTTTCAACAAGTATATTTGCTGCGGAATTTCAAAAATCCACTGCTGCAACTTGATCCCTGTGTGATGAGGAGCGGCTTGGGGAGAGCTGGGCGCCAATCCTATTAAGGATTTAGAGAGCCGAGAGTTTTGCCCTAGACTCAGTGGCTTTAAAACAATCGGGGGGGATCGGCTCATCTAGATGCCTTTTCTGCCTCAAGTAATTGCTGTCATTTTCTAGGAAACCTGATTTTTCCAGCCCAGGAGATTAGGATGAATTTTCATTAAGTAAAATAAGAAAGATACTGTACAGAGTTTGCCTGCAGTAGACGCTGTGACTTTCACTCTGAGTGAGGTGTGTGTCCAGGCAGGGACAGAGTGCCAGCCCAGTGAAAGGATTTTCCAATTGTACACATGCTACTTGATCACAAACTTGGAAAGTAGGATTATTCAGAAAGTTTTGTGGGCCAAGATTAAGTATCCCACAGCTCTTTTACAGAAGGCAAAGCTCTATTTTATCTATCGTGTATATGTTCATGTACATATACTCACACACTAACATTACAAAATTTGAAAATGTACTAGTACAACCCCCCAGAAATCTACTAAACCATCTTTTATCACATTGTTATGGGGAAAAGAAATAAAATGTTAGTAATCCAGGGGAAAAAATACTAGCCCTGAGCAAGTACATATTTCTTTACATATGTGTGTGTGTGCATGTGTGTATATATGTATATGGGTGTGTATATGTGTATATATAATCAGTTATATATAACTGAACACAGACTTCACTAAGGAGTTACTACCACATCTGTGTGTGTGTGTGTGTGTGTGTGTGTGTGTCTAATCTGTTTAGATTTCTCTGTGTTTGATACAATTAAGCATACACCCTCATTTATACATACTGAAACAGATTTTTATTGGGTTATGATGAAGTTTATATCTTGTTAGAGCTTAACGGCTATAGACAAAAGGAGTAGTTGTAAAACTTTTTTTTTTTTTCAATTGAGACTCTTGGGATGTACAAGAATTTGAAAGTAAACGTTTCACTAGCATGCTGCATAAAATAGCATTTAAACAAATATTGTATTGGCATGCACTGTGGAGCTATTGCCAAGAAAGTAAAGTAAATAAACCATGAAATCCAAAATATACAGATGTGGAATAGACTGATTTGTTATAAGGCTTACCGATTTGATCTGTTTGTTCTAGCTACCTTACATTTTTTAAAAAAAGATTATTTTTTTTTTAGGTTAGTAAAACTAATTTCTGTAACTTTGCTAGGGGAAAACCAGAGAATTCTGCCTACATTTTACATTTACTTGGAAAAGGAAATCCTGATAAATAATCATTTATACTACTTGATTGAAATGCAGGTAATTATTGTATATAGCAATTGTTGAATTGGTTTGATTCAACTTTTCTGAGGTGTGGATATGGTAATTTGCATTTGGGCTGGAATTCCAGGAAATTTTGACACCTGTCAAACTTTAATTTTACTAAAAAATAGCATATTGCATGTAATTAAAAATCTGACACATTTTTAAAACATTAATTAAACTCAACAGGATTTTTTAATGTAGTTAGGTTTTTGAAACTTGTCCTACTTTGATCAGGTGACCTAGCCAGAAAACCAGAAAGTGCATGATCAAGTAAAGTTGAATTATTATTCCAGGGATCTCTGTCTATCCAATCTTGTCTTGTATGTTTGTAAAAGAGCTAATCTTTAAAGAAAGATGAGGTAAGATTCACTTGATTTTGAATGTTGTTATTGTCTTAAGTATGTGACTTTGAAGTGCCCAGAAATGCAACTGTTGTTCTTCAAAAAAATCAACAGATCTTGAGGACTCTTTCTAACTTCCTTTCAATGTCTTTTTTCCATATGTCAAAGAGGATGTATACAGATGGACAAATATTGTTTGTATTTGAATTAGCTCATTAATTGAAGGAAAAAATGGAGACTCGGGTCCAAATTTTCTTTGATAAACTGGAGTTGAAGTTGCTTCAGATTAAACATATATAAATGAAAACAGAACTTGACCCTACATCTCTAGTACGTAACCTAGATTTTCATGTCACCTTAAATTTAAAAAACAAAACAAAATGAGTAGTGTTATTTCTTTCACCATGAAATTATATAAATGACCACATTTTTGGATGAGATTTGAAAAGCAATTGAAACATTTTTGGTAAAAGACTGGTATTGTTTTGCTGTTTTCCGTATTCTGGTTACCTTAAACCTGAACCAGGTATTTTACTTACAGTTTCTTGCTAATGTCACCATACAGAAAGGACTACTTACTGTATGATGGTTTTGGAATTACGTCTGGGAGACTATCAGTGATTTAAAGATGATACATTTTTTTTCCTGATCCTGATATTTTACTTGGTGTTTTTAAAGCAGTTTTCAAACACTTGATATATTGTTTTGGGAGAAAGTAGCACATCAAAATAACACCAGTATGATATCAATTCTTAACTTTAAAGTGGAGACCCACTTGACTGCCTCCCCCTTTTTTGGTGGCCTACTGTAAGCCAGTTGCTTGTACTGCAATCTGAAAGATACACAAATACGGGGTGCTTTTTGTACTCTGAGAAGTGCTCTGTTCACAAGTTTCGAAGTGCAGATTAGTGGAGATAGTGGATTCAGTAAACAGTCGCCAAAATCTATATTTATTTGTTCTGCAAACACCTATCCATTGCTTCACCACAAAGAGTCCACTTAATAATCTGGTTGAGGATTCTGAGTAAGAGAGTTTTTTAAAAGAGGCTACTTTGGAACATTAGGTGTGACTATAGCACAAACTAATTAGTTGCCACTCCAAACCATAGCTTCCAGGGCTTCACAGAAATCTGATATTTGCCTAAACTCACAGTTTAGGCAGCTTATTCAATAGTCTGCATTTCTACTGATGGAGAAGATTGAAAAGCATTGGTTGAAAACTACACAACTGCTTTATATACCTGTGTAAGTATTTTAAAGAATTGTAGCAAACATTGACTAGTATTCAATATCTTACAGCTACTTCTGCTACAGTCCCAATACTACCTAAAAATAGATATTCAGTAATTATGAGGGATAATAGAACAAAATAAAACCAGCATGAATGATTTCCAGTACAAGAAGACATTGTGTTGGGAATACCAAATGAGAGAGACATAGCATTAGATCAGCTGATAAGGAACAGTTAATATGTTTGTTTCTGAAATCCATTGAGAAATCATATATCTGATATATGTACAGGAAGAAATTATATCTTCCATACTAAGCTTGATGTGGGAGGGATACATTATTTAGGGTGCTATTTGTATGTGTCCACTAGTTTTGGGTGTGCAGTTTGAGACATCTAGGGCTTGATTTTCAGAAGTTTTATGCAGCAAGAACTTCAGTAGGATTTATGGTTGCTCAGCTCCACTGAAAATCGGGCCCTAGATGTTCTCAAATTGGTCATCCAAAATCAGTGGACAATTTTGAAAATAGGGGTCTTAGTGTCTTGTTCAAAGAATAATGGTAATCAGTGGGAGCCTTATCCTGTTGATAAATTTTTTCATGTCTCAAATCTTTTCAAGACTGTCACCTTTAAATAGATTATAAATATCCAGAAAGAATGAAATTAGAATTTTAGGTTCCAGAATTTATTTCGTCTATCTTCTAAGTGTTTGTTCTCATTCGAAAGGAGTTTAACAGCTTTATCCTGACTCAAGACTTTCTTTTTGTATCTGCAGGAGAGAAAAAGTTTAATTTTGTGAAATTGCAAGAGTAAGCTTTAAGCTGTCTTTGACATTTTGGTTTAACTTGAATAGGTTAATGTGTTTTTTGTTTTTGTTTTTTTTAAAGAAAACAAGTTGGTGGGAAGTGTGTTTTAACTGTGAGTACCCGATTTCAGCCATTAGCATAAGAAAAAAAGTTTTAGTGCATTTACTATTGTATTGAATGAAGAGTTCCAACAGTCAGGGAAAAGAAAGTGAAAGGCTGTAAAGAAATGATGGTCTATTCAGATTATTCAGCAGCCCAAAGCTCTGGTCATCTGCCTCTGAAATCTGTGATCGGGATATCACTTTTATCTTCCTGTGCCTTTCTCTTGCCTTTTTCACACGTTCACTTTTGTCAAGGTTTATTGATCACGTTTTCTTCTCTGCAAATCTGTGGAAAATTTAATGAACCAAAAACAACAGTGAAATGAAAGGAACTTTTTTATTCATTAGCACTAGATTGAATTTTTTTCTTTAGCCTGTACCCCCTTGCCTCTCATGTGTATGATTGTGTAACTGTAGTACTTACAGTAGATACAGTTGAAATGGCTGCATTAGTCATTCTGATTCAGGGAAAAGTTTATTTAATATGTGTGACCTAGTACTAAGTCCAATTCCGATCACTTCTTCCTCTCTCTCTCTCTTTTTTTTTTTTTTTTTTTTTTTGTTGTTGTCGTTACTTTTCTGAGTTAAAGATTCTTGACTGTGTTGTTTATAGAGTTAAATATGATAAAGTGTGTATTCTGGAAAGTATTTAGGTTTGCTAGAATGAAACCTGTTTGCTATCTGGTAATTGAACCAAAATTTAAATGATTGCAGATTACTGGTAGTTATTTACAACCCTGATTGTTTGGTGCCATGATCTTTGTTCATTACACATCTGCTTTACTACTGTGCTGCCCTAGAGTGCTTTGTGATGCAAATGTTTTTGTTAACTTACAAATAGTTTCAGTATCTAGACCATCTCAGGTGACATAGTTAAAGCTCTTCTTTTCTCCCAGTTGCAATGAAAAAGCTGTAATTAAATGTGGCTTCCAGTATGATTAAGTTTTGCTGACATTTTCCATGCTGCAATTTACCTTTATGGAATCTTGAACTGTGGTTCTTTTCTGTTCCTGTCATTGGTGGTGAGGGAGAAAATTTAGCAATGCACTTTTTAACAATCATTTTGATTCTGCAGCTTGTAAGTATAGGAAAATAGATGAAAATGAAGGTGCACATGTGTTAGAGATATTTCTTTGCTATCCATTGAGAACATGACTGTTACTTATTAGTTTGAATGAAATACTAAAGTGCAGAACCTAAAGGGAGGAAAATTATAATGTTCTGCAGAATGATCCAGAACATTTCAGTAATATTACTGTAAGTTGTTGTGCTTTGGGCCATTACAGCAGCACTATGTGTAATGGATGCATTAACAGCTGGTATAGGGCAAATGTCTCTAGATGTACTATAATTGTATTTGTAGCAACTTAGAGACTAACCAGTTTATTTCAGCATAAGCTTTTGTGGCTTCTATTCTTAAACCTATAATTGTATTATACATTTTGAGATATCTGTGTTTACACGTTTCATGCACTTCAGTGATTGTATTCATTATAGGAATACACTCCTATGGTTTATACTTCCACCTGGTCTATTCAAAGGATTTTCTACCCTGCAGGGTGAATTCCATTGAGTAACACTGGGTTCCTACTTAGCAAAAATAAAAACACTCCTTTCCTCCATAAAAGGTGGAATTTTAAGGCTCCAACACTGCACTGCTTGCAAATAAACAATGTGAACCCAGTGAAGCCTTTGCAGGGTAACATACTTTTACCTTACTGCTGTGCAACTAACTAAAACCTGTATGAATTCAGAGCTCTGTTCAGTTGGGAGCTGCAATATATTACCCATTACTCCAATTCCTTTAATGTTGGCAGGGAAATTCCCATTTTAAGAATGCTATGAACAGCTCAGCTGAACAAACAGTGAGGGTTTTTGGGGGGGGGGGGGGGGGGGAGGGGGGAGAACAGAGTTCCCAATGTGATGCTGTAACATTGTACCTTTGTACTTTATAATTATCACCATCACAATTTTGAATGCTCATATACTGAAAGTTAAATACAACTTTATTTTTTACCCCCAGCTTATAGAGCAAGGATGTTAAATTATATTGTGAGTGGGTGACCTGAAAGTTATCTGTCAATTCCAATTTTATTAGATATCTAATGATTTTAAGTAGTTTGATGCAGTTATTGCTATTAACTGAAAAAGAACCCTTTAAATAGCCAGTCACTTTTTTTCAACTTCATGAAAAGATGTATCGTTAGCTAAAATTAAAGTATATTTCCCCCCTTTATATTGATCGTAGGGTGCTATTAGAGCCCCCTTTTATCAGCCCTTCTTAAAAGAAAGATCTGTTGATTACTGGTGTTAAAAGAGCATCAGTTCCAAAGACCAAGATAGGTCCTTTTCAGAGCAATCCTTAGCAATGCCTCTTTGTGTGGTAGACAATGCAATAAGTCAGACAGGACTTTTTGAGCCACATCTATAAGGAACTGTAAGGGCCACTGAAGTACACTTGTGTTAAGTTGAATTGATTGAAATTTAATGGCTGTTAGTGACTATGAATGGTAATGATTTTCTAGTATCTTTATCATGCTTGACATTAATAACTGGAGAGTGTGTATGTGTGAAGCCAGTGTGTTATTCATTTTTCAAGATGGTTTTTCCTGCTCCTCTTTCCCATAATTTAGTTGTTTTGATGCTTTAAAAAAAAAATCTCAGACCTCAAAGAGCATGTACATCTTGTCAACATAATTTTGTGCTCATGATTTTAGTTTTTTCCAATTCTGACATAAATCAGACTACAATATAATGAGCGTGATGAATTTGTTTTATATGCCACCATGAATTAATGTTATGCAAATTGAAGCTTTACAGGTACTGTGATTTACTTAATAATGGCAAGTTCTAATATTTAAGCACATTCATTATGTTTGAGTTTTTAAAAAGTACATATTTTAAAATGTGAAATGTGAGATTTGTGTGCATTTGCTGTGTAAGCACATCTTGAGGTCTAAGAAAGAATCAATCAGTGTTTGCTCTGGGCATCTTTCCCCCCCTAGATGCTACAGAGACATTTCAAACAGAATAATCAAATATTTGTGTATATGGGGAAGAAAGGTATTGGTGAAGAAATGAGGCTTTAAAGCCTATGAAGTAGTAGAAAACTGCAAAAACCAAGACAGTTTGGACTTTTTTTAAAAAAAAAAAAAAAAAAGTCTGCACAATGGGTTTTATTATGCTAAGTAGTCTTTATTTCATTCCTGAATCTGCACTGAGACACCTTCTGGGGCCTGCAGTCTCTAACTGTACATTCCGAATAATCTGAAGAATTGGTGAGAACTATAGACATTCTGGGTCAAAGGTGAATGTGAATATGATCGCTGGGTTTTCAGTCTTTGATATCATTTTTAGAATGCTTCCCAAAGGCTAAGGACAAGAGAGAAGTCATCTGACACATAAATATATCTTGAATATCTGAAGATAAGAATAGATTTTGACTTTATTTCTCAAAAAATTGAGGTCACTCTTCCTTGATGACAGACTGAAAGCCTATCAGTCAATTTTTTTCAGATAGACATGAGGAACTTCTGTTTGATACATTGTGTGCATACAGGTAGTGACAGTAGTAGTATGTCTAGATTTTGAAGTTTGTGGTCCAAGTGTCAAGGTTTAGAGTAAATGTCTGGGCTTCGTTCCCCAGGTAGTACGAATCCCATTGAATTAACAAATTCAAAAGTAAGTTTTTCTGAGCATTATTCAACCACACTGTGTATTTGTCTGTGGATCCTGGAGCTTTTAGTCATGTGACTAGACCCTGAGTAGGATTTGACTCTCGGCCATTGCTCCCAGGCAAATCCATAGGAGTATTGACAGGACAGCAGGATTTCACCTGATGTGCAGTAGTTTGAAGGACTGTTTATGGAGTTATGTGTGTCTTTTTAACATATGGGGAAAATTCACCCTGGTACTCTACTCAGAATTGGAGATAAGTGGTGCGTGTGCCTTGTAAAGTGCCCTTTGCAGAGGAGTGAATTCCCCCCATGTGCACAGTGGTCAAACTAATCATCTTGTTTTGGGAACCACAGCTTTGGAATTTCCTGACTAATGCTGGTTGGAGAAATGTTGGCAGAACTGTGTTACGTTGAACTATGCAGTTCCACTGCCATCAAAATGCTTCACAAATTCAGGTTGAGGTTGACAGAATTTTATTTTGGAAGAAAATGGGTGGAAAAAAGTCGTGAGGAGCTTAAAAAATGGAACTGAATGACATTTTTAGATATATTGTTCTGAAGTGACTTTTTCATTTTGAAATGTTTTACCTTTGCATTTTAATACCAAATTAAAAAATGAAAATCAAATTGAAATGTTTTGATAGAAGAAAGAAGCATTTCTCCCACCTTACATGGGAAATTTCAAATGTTTTGGTTTTCTGCTCTGATTTGGAACATAACCAAATCTCAAAATCCTTCATGACATAGAACATCTGTTGTCCTCATAGTTCTCTCTATTCCTGAATATTTCTGTATTCTGAGCATTAATATTGCATAACGTTGAACACGTGACATGTTTAGCTGAATCAGGGCCATAATCATAAGCATAATTTGACTTCTATATTTGAGACTGCATGGGGGTAGGGTGCAAATTCCGCATGTGCCTGAGGCTTGCAGTTTGGGGAGACAATGCCCCCCTATCCCTAACCTATGCCCCTGGCCATAATGAATGTCCTAGTCTTTTATTTCCTTGTGTGCAAGGTTTTTTTAAAAGAAAGTGGAGAGAACCTTTGTACACCTCTTGGTTCCACTGTCTCAAGGACTCCTTAGGCATCGCTTTGTTCCTCAGAATATATTCTGATTGTGTCTTCTAGTCAAAGCAAAATTCTTGATGCTTGTACGTTTACTCCTGGAACTGTGACGGTGCCTGTTGAGTTTTGGAATACGTGATGACATCATTCTGCTAAATTCAGTGCCTCCAATAGTGGGACCAGAATTACCACTTTGGGACTAGTGGCTATTATGTGGTGAGGGAGGTCGGGGCTGATTCCTGGAGGATTTGGCAGCTTTTAGAAGGAGGATTGTAATGAAAGGAGGGAATGTTAGCAGTCAGGAGGGACTTGGGCAGTAATAATAAAATAGGAACATACCATCAAGATTAGTTACCTGTACCTCCCTCTTTTCAGATGATACATGAAGAAGCACAGATGGTTGGACGGCTTTTCCCACAGGCATCCCTTTCCTCTGGTCTCTCTCAGACTTATGTGCTTAGGATGTAAATATATAGAACATATGAAATCTGCATTGTATGCACAGTCTGATGATCACATGCTCCAAAAATCACTTTACGGGAGGGAGAATTGCCAGGATAAAATGGATCTAATGGCCAAAGCCCAGGTGGCCTCCTCTTTTCCTTGTTCTCATACATACACCCTTCCAGACTGAATGGCCTTGCCATGTCAGACAGGCCTGCCCTCCATCCATGGAAGGCAGGCTAAACTTCAGTTCTGTGTGGTTCACTGGGTGTGGATCTTTTGAATGAGTCCTTAAGAATCACGATCCTGTGTGAATATGAAATCTTCAACATGCTTTTTGTGAAAGCAGGAGTTTATCCTTGCTGTCTTAACCATTGGTTCCCCTCTCCTATATAGTGTGATAGTGTTTGTGTTTGGCTGCCACCCTGGAGATGACTGCAGTTTAATGGCCCTGTAATGAATTCAGGGCTATTTTTTCTCTCATTATATGTTAAATGCTGAGGTGCAGGCTGTGTTTCCTATTAGCCAAACAGCATATCTTCTGGGTGTACTAAATCACCCATCCCTAAGAACAATTGTGTAACTTACTGTGTAGGCTGGACTGCTGAACCATCGGTGCCGAGGTTCAAACAAAGTGCAGTGCTGCAGGTGCTGTTTTATAGGCTGGTTGCTTTAAAATGTCACATCTTTCCGTCTCTACTATTTCACCAGCTAATATGAGCTAATGGAATTTAGGCATCATCTGTTCCTCTGTCTTTCCCTGGAGGTTACACATTTCTAAGCATCCTTGAGCATGAGTTTTAAGGTCACCAGTGGCATTTTTAGGTCACAAAACTGCAGAGTGCCCTGTCTTCGAGCCAGGTAATGAAATGACTAATTAGTTCTTATATCACGTTGGTTATCTTATCTTTGTCTCTCCACTTGGTTCAGTTCTGAAATAGCACAAAGCCTGGTAGGGGAAAATGTTTGAGAATGATTTCATTTGAAACAAAGCCTTGGTCTACACTACTGGCGGGGGAGGGGGGGGGCCGGGCGGGGAGCGACCTAAGATAAGCAACTTCAGCTACAAGAATAGCATAGCTGAAGTCGACGTACTTAGATCGACTTACCGCAGCATCTTCACAGTGGTGAATCGGCTGATGCTCCTCCAGTCGACTCTTCCTGCTCCTCTCACGGCGGTGGAGTACAGATGTCGACAGGAGAGCACTTGGGGATCGATTTATCGCGTCTACATTAGACGTGATAAATCGACCCCTGGTAGATCGATAGTTACCTGCCGATCCAATGGGTAGTGTAGACATACCCTTAGAAATAGCTATGCTCTGGGGTGTCCAGATGAGAAGTACATTGAACTTACAGTTCTTTTCACCTGTGGCTCTCAAAGTGTCAGTCATGAAATGTTCTCATAGTTAAAAATAGCACTCATATCAGTATCCTTATTAAAACTGTTATAATAATGGTTCAAAACACTTCAGCATACAATGGGAATATAATGGTTTAGGCTGGGTTATTAATGGAGGATAAGAACAGAGGTATTTTTAGTGTACATATATATATCTGTGTAAAGGTACACTGCAATTAAACTGTCCCTTTAAACCTTCAGAACTAGACACTACAGACAATGCAGATCTCTGGGTGTATCAAAGCTACATTAACCTATTTTAGTTTTCTCTTTTCTCAGGTGTTGCTGGCATCTGCTCGTGACAGATGCTGTGTGATAAAGCCGTCAGATCTACGTGTCTTTGGAGATACCAACACTCCATGTTGGTACTTGCAGAGTGCTGTATCCAAATATTCTTTAATTGTCTTATTAAATAGGGAATTAAGCTCTGCACTTTGACTGTTTTGGTGCCAGTGGCTCTTATTGCAGGCTTTGGCATGGCACAATTCTTTTTTTTTACTTTTAAGATTGAATGTTGTTTTAATTATGTGGAAATTGAGTTGGAGGATAAAATCTGATGAGAACAATGACTAATTTGGTATATGGTATGTAAACTCAGATTTTATGTCCTTCCCTTCAGAATATTATGTGGGGTTTTCAGTTCTAACGCTTATGATGATTTAAGAAATAAAAAGCAGAAATCCTTACTGTTGCCAGACCACAGGCTCCTTAGCGCCAGACTTAGAGACGAGCTTCACATGTTGTACATTTTAAAAGCCTACCATATGTTATTCTTTAGCTAGCTCAGCCCCCCTCTCCCCCATGTATTCTCTTCCCCAGCCAATCTAACAGATTAGCTTTAATTAAATAAACTTTTCTCTTTCTTTGCTTCCGTGCTGTCATGGGATAGTGGAAGCAATTGCAGTAGTCTATACCTATCTTCTGACATGAAGCCATCTGCCCAGTTAAGGGTCTTCTAAACTCACAGAAGAGATTGGAACCTGCCCTAATGTAATGGTGTCTCTTCGGCTTTAAATTGGGATTGCTTGATATTGCTATTTAGTCCTATGTTGTGCATTAGGATCAAAAGCTCACAAGTGGCTTAACATATGTTTAGAACTTTTTCTCAAGAGATGCAACATGTTTCAGTTTATAACGGGGTTAACTGCAATCCATGAGTCTAAACTGCACTCTTTGCCATTGGAATAGTTTTGTTTCTGGAATTATGTTTTTACTCCTTCTTTTCTTCACTCTTTGAACTTTTTCCTCCCACCCAGTGTTCAGGAAAGGAATAAGACAGACCACACTGACTAGGCTTGGGCACAGTGCAGGGACAAACTGGCATCTTGAGAAAACACCTAGATATTGTCCACAAGGTTAAGCTGTTTATTGTGAAGTCACAAAAAATAAACAAATTAATCTGCAACAGTTGGGTCTTTCCTGACATGAGACTGTTCCAAGGGCGTGTAGCTGTAAAACATTCTCTGAAACAACCTCCTTTCAGTAAGTCACAGCTTCTCACTGTAAGCCAGGCTCCATCAGGTATTATAGATCAAAGGTCATATTCTGCCCTGGCCTCTGTGTGGTATTCTGACAGCATATGGGGGCTGCAACAGCCCAAAGGAGAATTCTCCCATCACAGGAGCTGTGTATGACTGGTCTACTGCCCCCTTCATGGCCTATGGTTTAGGGGGTGTGCCAGGCACAGGAGGAGGGTGTGTGTGACAAGTTCAGTCACCAGAGTGATGCCTTGTGCTGGCCCTCTGGGTGATTAGCTTTCTCAGTCAGTGCACTCTCCTGGTGGTGCCTCTCCCACTGTCTTCTCCATCTACAGCCCCATCTCAACCTGGGAACCAAAGCGTCCTTTTCATGACTCTGCCCCCAGCTGTGTCACCATCTGTGTTTTCCCCATTCCAAGGGGAAAGTATCTCAGTCCAAATAGTCCAGCCACTTTCCCAGTGGCAAGTGTGTGTATGAGGGGAACCTGGACCCAAACACTACTCTGGATCCCGACCCAGGGACCCTGTCAATAGCAGCCTCCTGTTGCCTCGCCTTAACTTCTCCGCCAGAGCCGCTTCAGTTTTCTGGGCCTCTTCCTCATGGCCCCAGCACTTTCTTCTCCAGGCCTCTAGCCAACATGTTCCAGTAGCTAACCAGGAGATCCCTCTTGCTCCCCCGGTCCCTGCCAGAAACTGCTCTGTCCAAGGTGCTGCCTTCCTGAAGTCCCCTAGAAACACAGTCCTCTGTTCGTGGGCTTCTGCAGTGACTAACCCTGGTCTAATCTGCAACCCCTTTTAGGTAAGCCCCTCTGGGCCCTGACTGGCTGCTCTTTGTGGCCTCTCTCCCTGCACAGCCTCCCTAGGTTGCTTTTAACTCCTTCCTTTACAGTGTGGGATGAACTCCCCATCACAAGGTGGCCATAGTGGCCTAGCACTGTGAATGTTTTGGACTTCCAAGGAAGCCATTGGTAGTCTTGGAAATGCTACCATAAATTAGAGTAGCCTTCATAGACTGACATATGCTAGAGGGCTGTTCCAGTCCCTGCCCAGGGAGAATCCAGGTGGTGTGAAGGTGGCTTAAAGTGCTGTCAGGCTTGTGATGGTCACAAGGGAAGTACTTCATCTTTTGTTGGTCAAAATTGTCTTCATGTCCCATCAATGGGCGGGATACCAGCTGTTCTTAGTGGAAACTACAGCAGAAGTCTCTCAAGAAAAGATTGCTTGATATTAATATTGGTATCCAGTCTTCCTTATTCAGAAAAGCTTGATGATAAAATTGTGGCAGGACAATTGTGAAAGAATACGGACTTCTCAGACTTCCTTGATTTTAGTCAGTCAGGTTTTAGGCTCAGGTGTGGCCCCAGAAAATGTGCTGTTAGTGTTGATTGAGTTGGTTTCTGCAGTGAATGAGAATTAAGTCTCCAGGGTGATTCTTTTAATGCTGTTGTCTGCCTTTGATATCATAGATCATGATGTATTGTGAGATGTCTGCTGTCCCTAGCAGGAGTGGCTTTACCTCTTTCTTTGAGAAGTCCCAAAGGAGGAATTTCCCTAAACTGCCATCTATCCCAAGAACTCTTTTATGGTGGAATGTCATAGGCTACTACTGTTTTCTCACCACTGCTGTACAATGTATGGATCAGGCCCCTAGGAGGGTTGTAAGGACATGGGTTCCGTATACTAATGGTACCTAGCTAACATGGCTGGTACACTGGAATGGATGACCCAATAGCTGTACATGGTTGGGGCTTGCAGGATGGCAAGCTAGCTTAGATTCCACTGGAAACATCTCAGGTTATATGTTTGCCCAATCAAGGGAGCATAGCTGCTGTTTGTAACACAGGTTCATATTTAGGGGTCTTGTTAGATTCTTGGCTACTCAAGTAGGAGCTGTGGCCAAAACCTTTTTTCTGTCATTGTCTGTATGACTGTTTCTTTCTAATGTGCACCTTGCTACAATTTTCATGCCTTTCATCACCTTGTGACTAGGCTGCACTTCTGTGCTCTACATGGAACATCCAGGAGCTGAGTCTAGTGAAGAATGTTGGAGACCACTTACCAGCAGTGTGTCATACAGAGACATAGCCTAGCGCTTTTCAGTTTGCACTGGCTGCCTAAAACTACACCCAGAAGCTTAAAGGTATTGCTTTTTAATCCAGAAGTCTGTAAATGATTTGGAAATTAAGTACTGAAGATGTATCTGTACTTAATGCAGCCCCTTCTTGTATGATCCCACCCCTTTGTGCTCAGTGGAGATGGTTGAGCTGGATATTCCTGGTTTATAAATGATAGCTTATTTGCCATGAGGGTTCTTTGAATTCACTTTCTCCTGCCCTCCCCTGATCTGAGAGAGCCAAGGTTTGTTCACCTCTATGAAGCTTATATGAAGCTCATATTTTCTTTTGGGTGTCTTGAGGGACATAGATACATCATGGCTATGGTTGTTGATGATGGTGAATGGTGACTATTATGCTGACTAGTATTACCATGATATTGTGTGGGAAGTTCAATAGGTGTTTTTATTCTTTGGTCTGTTTTTTCCTGTCAAATGCTAAAAAGAAAATAAACAAACAGAAGTCCCCTGCCTAGATTAAGTTTATATACCCAGGGTTACCTTTCAACCTCAAAATGTGTTCTGTGGAAAAAAATATCTAGCAGGATTTCATACAGGATATTGTAATCATTTATATCACATGAGTATTCCAGACCTCCCTTCTGTCATAGGCCAGACAGGTCCTGAATTAGCATATGGATTTTTTCTGTTAATTTTGTAGACTCATGAGTGAATCAGCATTGATACAGCAGGGCAGAGACCAAGATTTGTGATATGTCATGTTAGGGATCCAACTGAAATTATATAAATGCTGAAATGGTTTTATTTTTCTCTTTTACTTAAAAATTTGGAACATTTTTAAAAATACTTTTGTTTTAACAAAAAAATAGAAATCTATTCAAGTTCTGAAGTTGTTCCATGGCTAACTGGAAAATAGTGTTTGTGCTCCTATTTGAAGGCAATGATAATTCCTTATATTCTGATGCCATAAGTATGATCAGGCCCAGTCAATTACTGTCATATTCCTTCACTCACTATACTTTAAGAATTCATAAATTTGGAGATACCTATGTAAACATCAGCTTCTGGGAATTTACATTCAAAATATGTAATGACTGTGTGCAGCTGGCATTCCTATCCTGCTCCTAGCACAGCGTGCACAGATGCTGGCAAGGGTCCAAACTTACTTTCCTCCTGGGGATTGCCTTGCTATAAATTTAAATGACAGAGAACACAAACTATCTGCCAGAGCTTGCTCCTTTCTTGGCTGTTTCTTGAGTTGCTCCCTGGGGGTCCCATTCTGTCCCTTAGCGTATTTCATTTTGCTTCAGAGACACAAACTAGAACTAATGGGATCTATTTGGTTTGATCACCAGCATGAGCCAGCAGAACATCTCTGTGCAGTAGCCTAGAACTTGACTGGGTTTGGTAACCATGTATTTACCTTAATTTTCAAGGATCTCTGCTTTGTTGACCTCTGTTGGACTGTGTAATAATTAATAAACTTAACATCCATTTAATCTTCTCCTTAATAGAAGACTAAACCTCCAATGGCCAATAAGAAATGAGTTTACCTAGCTGGTTCCTACTGGATCATAAAAAAAGTAACAAGAGGCTGAGGAATTGACTTAAGAGGGAAGATAGAAAGAGCTGAATATGGACATCTTAGCTAAAAGATGACAAATGGGGTGTTTGGGATATAAGTCTACAAATATCTGAAGGGAGTAAACACCAAGGCTGGGATGAATTATTTAGAGTGATACAATACTGTGTAAATAGAAGTAATGGGATGAAATTTAAGAGAGGACAAATTTCAGCTGAATAATGGGAGAATCTTCGTGACAGCATGATGTATGAGGCCATGGAATAATCTTTGACTGGAAGTGATGGAAGCTCCATTGCTTAGTCTTTTTCACTTGAGGCCAGATCCTGTTTGCTGGGAAGCTAGTGTTTTTCACAACCTTTTATTGAAATATTAATTTCACCTTTTATAAGTGTAGCGCACTGAAATCACTTTACCCATCACTGAGTGCATCTGTCTCTGGGGTGAAAAGCAACAACTACTAGCAATACAGCACTTGAGGAGAGGGTGTGAATAATACCATGCCCAACCAAGTTGGAATTAGCCAAGACACCCCTGTTCTTATGAAAAATTACATTGGATCTGTACTAACCACGGTGATCTGGACCTCTCTTTTTACATCTCATACTTCTGCCCATTGGGGCATTCTACTGTTACTATTTTGCGTTTAGTTCAGTTGTGGTCTTTGCAACAAAGAGACATCAAAGTTCTGCTTCAACTCTATGTTCAAACCAAGAAATCTTCCACTTTGCTTCAAAGAAATCAGGACAAACAAGCCCTCATTGATGCATATGGTCTGTAGTCTTTTTTACATCTACAATACTGTACCTTAACTTTTTCTTTAGAAACTCCCATTTCTTCTTCTGCTTTTCACTTCACTTGAAATGCAAACCAAGGTCAAAGGATCACTTTCCTACTAGTGAAACAGACTGCATTGTCTGTCATTTTAAAATATTCTTTACACTGGCTGCAGAAGGGTTGATTTCTTCACTCTTTAAACCCAAGAATGACTCTCCTAGAATGTCCTTAGCTTTTCCTTATCCTGAAAGTCTAAATTAGAAAATTAGGCAAAATAGCCTTGTAAATCAAGTTATAGCATCTTGACTAAAATGGTAGTTTATCTTCAGTGCGGGGCGGATGGCAAAGATTCATGTAATTAGAGAAACAAATGCGGTTGTAGCATTTAACACATACTGATAATTCAGCTGTTTCACTGAAGAGAGGGAGGACAGCAAACTTTAAAGCATTGGCTTGCTCAGAGCACAAATTAGACCAGAACTAAAACTGTCTTGAATAATTGTTTTAAAATGTGTTGTGTACATCAGTGTGATGTACTGTATTAATACATTCCAGCCAAAGTTGTGAATTATATGCCTTTTGAGTATAAGGGAAGAACTGACAAAGAGTATAATGTTTTCTAGCTTCTGAGGCCATTGTTGAAAGTCACTGATGGAAATGAGGGAGTCAGGGTGGCATTAGAGCTATGGAGCTTTGCTCATAATAAAGAACCATGCAGATAATGCACATGAAAGAATTGAACTCTGAGTAACAAGACACGTTCTAATTATACATGGCTGACAAAGAAGATGAGGCTAATGAAGATGAGGCTTATGTGGTCAAACTGCTGCATCTGGTGGTCAAGTTGCTATCAGCCATTACTGCAAGTACACGAGTCATATAGGTCTTTGATAAAGTCTAATGGTAAGGAACATGCTGACATAAGTGTGCACATACATGGATATGTGTCCATGGAGAAAGGACTTCCTTCAGATCTTCCTCAGGGTGAAGGCAAACATGAATTGTGCACTGACCTAACACATATCCTATTGATTAGCCTCCGAGTCTGGTAGATTTCAGATGCTGGTGATGAAGATGTTTAATATCTGTGCTGTGGGTACAGGTTTTGGCCATTCTTCTGTTAATTTTCCTTAGCAGACTTTAAAGGCTGTAATGTGGCAGGGAAAACTTAGTTGACCAAAACAATCATACTCAACAGCATTAGGATCAACAGTCCTATCTGCTCTTAACCCACTGCTGGCTGTGCATCAAGGACTTAATTAATGCTGTTAACTATATAACCCTTTTCCCCACATAGGCATCCTCCATTTTTACATCCTGGGATTCTATCAGGTCACCAGGCCTATGCCCCTGTGATGCAAGATCATTTCCAACAAATACATGGGGAATAAATGTCTTTAACAATTACAGGATGTTCATTGGCTTTTTGTGAAACCTCTTGAAACTTACAAAGTGAATTTCTGTTAGTGTTCTTTGGTTCTCTCTGCACATCTTCAAACTTGTTAGAGAAGGAATACCCTGGATTCTAAAGATTGGCTCTAGAATTGAAATACATTTGAAAAAATGATGACTCCCCAGTAATGCATGTACCATCTTGTTATGTGACAGAAAGTTCAAATTAACTTAAAATTCTATTATACAGAATGTCTGATTAGAAATGGATTTAGACGTTTATACCCCGCAGACATTCCTGGGTGTTGGCTAGGTCCTGCCTTTTCTTATTAATTGTAATGATAATTTTTTTAAAATATACGTATACATTGAGGCATGTCTCAGAGAGACAAGCCTGGGCTTTAAAAAAAAAATTTATAGGAGCAGGTTTTTGACAGACCTTATTCCGTAAGGTGGATCCTGTCAACAAAAGCACCTTTTATTAAATAGTAAGACTAGGAACAGCTCTGGCTAGCTGCAGCTTATTCTTACCGTTGACTGTTTAGTCAGGTGAGATAAGCTGTTATCCACCTGATAACATCTAGGTTCCTAATCACTTTCATGTACTGTTTTCACAGGAAAAACAAAACCATTAATTTAAAATGCTATGTGTACAAGGACTTGGTGAATTTGTGGAGGATTTTTTCAAGTCATCCTGAACAGCCATAGAATATAGAACTCACTGGACCTCAAATGTAGAATTAATGCGTTGTGAATTTGCTTTGCACTTCTCCTAGTAAAAGCAGGGTGAGGGATTGGTGATGGGTTATGGAGATTTTCCCCTTTACATTTTCAGTTCACAGCCAGCCCCGTAATCAGTAATGACTGAAGGTTTTTATTATTTGACGGTTGTTTACCTGACTCAGTAATACTTATGCAGCACTTTTCACCCATACCTCTCAAAACTCTTTTAAAAAGGTGGGTAGGCATTATTATCCCCAATTCACAGATGGGGAAGCTGAGGCACAGAAAAGTGAAATGGAAGGACAAGGCCATGGAGCCAGTCCAAAGGAAGACCTGAGAATATAGTGCCTCGATATCCTGTCTCCCTGCCCTGGATTCTAACCAACAAACCACTGTCCTGGCACTGTGTGAATTTAATCTGATGGATTTATAATAAAACAGTGTCCATCTTATATGGGCCAATATCACATTAAGGACTCATTGCCTTTCTTGTTGTCACTCTCGTAAGAGAGGACAGGAAAATTAATGGCATTGAGCCCAAGCTACCCATGTAGCCTTTAGAGGTAGAGTCACCATGTCAGGTTCAGGAACATGGGAAGGACATTGCCCTATCTGTTCTTTCAGCACACAGAAAAGTTCAAGAGCTATGGATCCAGCATCTTTCACTGGCATAAAATTCCCTTAGAAATGTAATGGGAATGAAATAATTAACAGACAACTAACCTCTCCAGATTAGTCTTTCCTTGTGCTTTCTCACCAATTCCTGCTCCTTCATTATGACTTGTACCTTTAAAATCTTTGAATTAATGAGGTTGAGAGGTGGCATGGAGACAAATATTAGAGAAACGGAGCCCAGGTTTTAAATTGGTGTCAATGTTAGGCCAGTGTCTGTTCGCTGTGGGTTGATTTGGTAACTTATTCATGTTGAGGAGCATTTGTTCACTGGGACTACTCGCGTGAGTAAGTGCTGCTTGGCATAACTGGGCACTTACAACACTGTAGTCCCCAAACTTTCCTGTTTTGAATACAATTTTTCTCCCTGAGATTTTGCAGCTCTGAAGACTGAAGCCAGTTTAAGAAAACTTCATGGTGCGAAAATGAAGTTTTCTCTCAGAAGCTGCAGTTTGCCAAAACAACAGTGCACATTCCAGTGGAGTTGCAATTTGGCAGGATCCGAGGATTTCTTCTCTCCCTTTGAACATCTGAAGAAAATGGAAATCTGGCGTCTTAGCTCTCCATGGTTTTCTACACATCCCCCTCAACAGCTGGGATAAGCTACTCTGCTTTATCACACATTTCCCTTCTCTTATGAATCACTACCTACTCTCTAGCCAATTAGCAAAAGGATTCTTCACTCTCTGGAAGCTCTCGTGTTTGGCTAAGGCCAGGAGAAGGGTTTTAAAGGATAATGTGGATCTGAAATTTAGTTGGGTGTGTATATATATAGATATGTGTATAAAGCCATACATCGGGCTCTGTTATGGCTCTTGTGAAGTTGGCATGTGACACTGGGGAGAGGGAAAAAGCACACAGTCCAAGTGGAAGAGCCTGGCCCCTTTATGAATTTGTAGGATCACCCTAAATGTTTTGGGTGATCATGAAAGGGGGGACGCTTCAACAGATGTGTCTAGAGATCCCCCTGAGTGCAGCTGTCCTAGTGTATGTGGGTAGCAAGCCTAGAAAGCACACCTCTCGGACCAATATTGTTACATTTCTAATCTCCAACACTGGAAGTCATGTTGTACCAGAACGTATATGGCAGCACCTAGAGATGGGGTAGAAGGCTCACTCTTCTTTTCCATAGAGTCATAGTGAGGCAGATTTTAGCTCATCATTAGCAGTGTGCACTTTTCCTAAAATGCAGAATGGATGTAAATGGCCTAGCAGAGGAATCCAACAAAGTAGCTGGGGAGCAAATCATCCAATCCTTCCACCTCTATCTGGAGCTTAGAAGAAAACTGAGATGAGAGGCCATTCCTCAGTGGGACATGAGAAACAGTCAAAGCACCAGAGATGCTTGAGCTAGTCTTTTTTTTTCCTCTGTCAATTTTAGATCTCTCTTCCAGCTATACCAGGGGTGGGTAAACTACAGCCCGCGAGCCATTTTTATCCGGCCCGCGATCTCCTGCTGGGAGAGCGGAACAAGTGGTCCCGCTTTCCTCGGCGGGGCGCTCTGAGAGCGCCCTAGAGAGCTGGCCCGTGGCTGGCCAGGCGTGCCGCACGGGACACCGGGCCCGCGTCCAGCTGGGTGCGCCGTCTGGAGAGTGGAGCTGGTGTGCTGCCCGGATAGCGGGCCCGCAGCCAGCTACCGCCCGGAGCCTGGGACAGCGGACCTGCAGCAGGCCGCTGGGCCCCGCGCCCCCAGCCCAGGGGCTGGACGGAGCGCTGCGAGCCGTGGGGTGCAGTGCCTGGCTCTGCAGGTAAGCAAATTGGGGGCGGGGGCTTAGATGGTGGGGTTCGGGGGGTGGTGGTTAGGGTGGGTGGGTTGGGGGTCTCGGGAAGGGGGCATTCAGGTAACAGATCAGGGGGGCTATATAGGAGATGGGGTCCTGGGGGGTCATTTAGAGTTGGGGGGGTCTCTGGAGGGGGCGATCAGGGGACAAGGAAGGGGGGGTTGGGTGGGTCAGGGATTCTAAGCGGGGAATTCCAGGGACGGGAAGTGGGTGGGGGTCGGATGGGGGCAGGGCCTTCCCTACCTGGCCCTCCACACAATTTTGAACCTGTGTGTGGTCCTCGGGCCAAAACGTTTGCCCACCACTGTGCTATACAATAAGGCCTCACTAATTCACACCAATATCAAGAAGACTTATTACAAATGACTTAGTTTTGTCAATTAGCAAGTCAGCACACACACATAATAAAAGGAAAAGTCAGACTACTGCACCACCTTATGTATTTTGTTCCTGGGTTTGACAAGTGTAAGGTAGTTTGTAATCATTAGTTATTTCCTTATATAGTAGTAAATGTTCTGTTGTGTACTTTGGTAAACAAGAACTGTCTTAGTAATAGCAGACATCAGCACTGCACTCTGTTATGAATCACCACCTACTCTCTGGCTAGTTAGCAAAAGGATTCTTCACTGTCTGGAAGCTCTCTTGTTTGGCGAGGGCCAGGAGAAGGGTTTTAAAGGGACTTCTCAAGGGATAATGTGAAACTACTTTGCTTTCTCTCTCTCTGTGTGTGTGTGTGTTTGTGTGTGTGTGTGTAAATTATGGGCTGCATGGCTCAGTGAAGTGCAAATTAGCGAGGTTCTACTATACCATCATATCTCCACTTACTATAGAACGAGTTCAGAAGTTCACTGCTTGGGTTGAAGGGGGGGGGTAAGGGTTGCACTGACTTATTTGTGTTGTTATTAAGGCTGTCTGAAGCTGAATAACCCCCCATGAACTTGTATCCTCCATCCCAGCTGTAGCTCTTCAACTCCAACAAAGACCAGTCACTAAATCCAGGGAATGAAGTAGCATGCGGGTGAGTTAATGACTCCACACTCACACCCTTTCTGCTGTCCTGAGGGGATGTGACTCCTTGAATATCTTGAAACACTTGCAGTTCACCTGCAAACAAAATGATATATGTATGTGTCTGTGAAAAAATACATCTATTCCTTTTCCATCCAGTGGAAATTGCTCTCTCCATCAAGTTTTTCCAACACATAGCCTTTTAGAAACCACACTCTACAAATTTAGCTATATGGAATTTTTATTCTTTTGATATTTACCCTGTTTCCATGCTCAAAAGGGCCTGCTGTATATTTTCCTGAAACCTGTATTTACAGTCATGAATGATGATTGCACACACGTTAAATGGAAGAAATATCACTTTTCAATAACATTTCACTTGAAAACATTGACACTTACCTGAACCACCACTGGTATATTTCCTCCTTGTTGATTAGTCTGCTTCAAAGATTTGATTGCTGGCAGTCTCCTTACCATCCAAATCCTAATGCCCTAATTCGTTATTTATGCTAAAATGGGTAGTTTGCAGAGAAAGAAATGGGATCAGCTGTTTCATGCTTTTTTTCCAAATATACTTTTCAGGAATTTATAATAATACTCTACACCAGCAGTTCTCAAAGTTTAGCAACCTGAGGACCCCCATTTTGATTTAAAAATTTTTGTGGATCCACAAGCCTCCCCATTCCCCATCCTTCCACGCCCCTTCCCTGAGGTCCTTCCCCATCCTGCCCCTTCTCCGAGACCCTGCTCCTACTCACTCCACCCCCCACTCCCTCCGTCATTCGCTCTCCCGCACCCTCACTCACGTTCACCATGCTGGGACGGGGTTGGGGTGCAGGACAGGGTGTGGGTTGCGGACTCTGGAAGGTAGTTTGGATGCAGGAGAGGGTGAGGGTGCAGGCTCTGGGAGGGCATTCGGATGCGGGATCAGAGTTGTGGTAGGGGGTTGGGCTGCAGGAGGAGACAAGGGTGTGGGCTCCGGCTGGGGAGTGTTTACCTCGGGAAGCTCCTGAAAGCAACTGGCATATCCTTTTGGCAGCAGCTCCTATGTGGAAGGGGTGGGGTCAGAGGGTCTCCACGGGCTAGAGCCAATTGGAGCTGCTGGGTTGGCGTTTGGGGCGGGGGCAACATTTGGAGAACCCCTGCCCCACCCCAGCACTCGGAGGGATGTGCTGGGAGCAGTGCGGAGCCAGGGCAGATAGGAAGCCTGCCTTAGCCCCGCTGCACTGTTGAACTTTCAGTGCCTAAAATCTCCTATCTTGGCTTCAGTAGCCTCTGGGAGATAGTCTGATTCTGGGAAATGCTGGAAGGGATGGGGAGGAGTTGATAAGTGAGGCCCGTGGACCCCCTGGAGTGCCCTTGGGGACCCCAGTATGAGAAATGCTGCTCTACACAGTAGTCTACAATGAGTTACAAGAACGTTACAAATGGGAGTAAACCCAAAACTGAATTTTATTGATGAAGAAATTGAAGTATCAAGAAACTGATTCTTGTAAGTTCATATATCAAGTTAGTAGTAGGCCAAGGAAATCTGCCTCTCAGCTCAGTCAACTAGACCACACCACTTCTGTATGCAGATTAATTCCGTTTATATGAGACAGGACACTAGCTTAAAGTGTATAGAAAGCAATTTAGCTATGAACAATTTTGTTTTGTAGGAAGATGAACTGTTCACATGAGAAAATATATTCAAGAATTTACTGTGTGTGGGTTGGAGGGAAGAGTAAATTGCAATCTGTAAAATTAAGAAACTTCTTCAGCCTTTAAGTTTAGTGATGGCAAAACCAAGAAGTAAAGATCAGCCAAAACTACAAAATTCCTATCTGGAGTATGATTAATGGTTGAACCCGTTGTACAGATAGAGGTATTTGCAAAATTCAGATTCATGTTCAGATTTTGAATCTTTCCAAAATTCAGGGTTGTTCGGATCCAGGATTTGGTTTGGGCCCATCTCTTTCAAGAAGCGACTGGTGACTTTTTATTGGTGGCCACTCACCTGGTTTCAAGTCCATGCAATATTGTCAATTCTCACAATTTTATCCTGAGTCTCATACTGACACTTCATCTCCTGGAGTCATGTTATTTTATGTGAACTTCAGCAGTTACTTAAAAAAATTAAGTTGTCAGCCCTTTTGGTTGCAGAGCAAAGCTTGAAAAGTGGCCCAAGTGACCCCAAAGCCTCCAATACCAGAAGGCAAATACTCCAAATGTATTAATTTAAAATATCTCATGATTTTAAGCCAATCTCATGGTTTGGAGGGCCTGATTCCTGTTTTTTAAGGCTTGAAGTTGGCAGTACTGTTCATGTACAAATTTGAAACTCTGCCTAGGTTTGTTGATGAGTGGTATCCAATGCAGAGTTTCAAGGAAACCATAGCAGTGGTTGTTTCCTGCAAATTCATGCGAAATTCCCGGTTTTGCTGAAAGTGTATGGATTCCACAAACATTTACTTCATCAGTGGGGGTCGTTTAATTGTGGAATTCTCTTACCATGCCCCACAAATCGCTAAGTTTACCACAGTTCTTCAAGCTCCATATTTCCTCCTTTCCACATAAACCATCCTTTCCTTGAATTGTTGTCCCATGCCTTTTCTTATTAAGGGCCAGATCCTACCACCCTTACTCACCCTATTCCATAAGACATTAGTGGGACTATTCAGAGCAAGGAATTTCTTAGTGTATGTGTGACAGAGTCTTGCCTTTGGATTGTAAACTCTTCAAGGCTCAGAAATGTGCCTTTCTGTGTTTCTGAAGCACCATGTTAATGCTATGCAAATGCTTGTGAGAGCTTTAGGCCTACTATGGACAGTTGTGGCCTCCCTAAAATCAAGCAAGTTGGTTGACTGGGCTGTGATGGGGAGGACCTTTAAAACACAAGTACCTAAGATGATGACAAAGGGATTATAGGTGAATTATTGGCATAGTGAATGCCTTAAATGCTTTTTTATATGAAAGTCCCTCCACAAGGTTTGCACTTAAACTTAAAAACGATACTCACAGGTTGAAGAAATAGGTAAAATAAAGCTGGTATAGAGAAGTTATAGCTGATGGTTCTCTTGACAAATGCTTTGCACATCTCTTGATCTTTGTGCTGCCTGTTGTCCATCTCAAGCTATTTCCTGATGGTTTACCATTGGAAGGCACAGGAGTCTCATACTTACCTCCCTGTGAACTTGATTCTACTCCCTTTGAAGTCAATGGCAAAACTCTCCTGGCCTTCAGTGGGAGAAAGTTCAAACCCCAAATGACCTCTTGTGAAACTATTTCAAAGCACCAAAGCAGGTTCTAGCCTTTTAAAGGGCCCATTTAAGCTGGTGCTCCTGGAAAGAGATCCAGAACATAGATGGACACCTCCATCCCTTCTTCAGGAGCAGTAGGCCTGTAAATTCAGAATAGCAGGAAAATTAGCTTGAAATCCACTAATCTACTATACTGAGGTGCTATGTGAACTCCTGGGGGCCAAGACTGGGGAAGTTCCAACTGATAGCTATATTTTTAAAAAAGTAGGGTTCCAAGAGGAACCCAGATAAAGTGAAGACAGCTTTCGTGACACTGGGGCAATGGGAAAACAACCTTGACAGCACTGAGGGCTAGATCTGGAGAGGAAGTGGCCTCATTACTAGCACAAAGTGGCCCTAAAACTGGATGTGATTTATTTTTTTAAATTGATGGATGCAGAGGGATTAGACCTTTATCTTGATCATTAGAGCATCCACAGTGATATTAGGTTGAATAATATTATTTTTTAAAGACAAAGAGACGCCCTTATGTTGCAGGGCATAAGTCAGCCACTAACTGATGAAGGTTAGGAAGACATTTCCCCCAAGAGTAAGTTATTCCATAATTGTCCACCACAAGACTTTTCGTACCTTCCTCTGAAATATCAGCTACAGAGGTCTGTGGGCCTGATCCAACTCCCTACTGAAGTCAAAGGAAGCCTTCCCATTGATTTTAATAGGAGCTGGATCAGGGCCTGTAAGCGACAGAGTACTACACTAGGTGGACTGCTGTCCTGATCCAGTCTGGCAATTCCAATGTCAAGCGCTAATCATGATAATGCAGGTTGAAAAGAGGCTAGATTTCTTTCCAGAGAATAAAAGCCCAAAACCTGAGGAGCTGATTGTTGGGTAGGGTTGTATAGAGAAGACAAATAACAGAACAAAAAATCTTCATGAGACACAAACGTTTATCACTTGCTTTTTGTGACACAAAGAGGATCAAATTGTAGCACTGCAAAATCTGCTAAAGTTCATTTTAATCTCTCTCCTTTTTTTAACGAATTAACAAGATTGTTTAAAAAGAAAGAACAAAGCCCACTGGGTAAAATCCCCCTCCTACCCTACATCGAATTTTTATAACATTAAAAAAATTAATTTAAATTGCCACTTTCCTGAAAATGAGGTGTAAATCTTTGATGATTACATTATTTAATTTCCCAACTGGATATGAAATTAAGGAAACTGTAATTGTTTGACCTCTCCTCTCACATCAGGGAGTCTAGGAATTATTTTTACAAGAATGCAACAATATAAGAGTAATGGTTTCCCTGCAGGGCTGTATTCCCTTCAATATGCCATTTAATGAACTGAAATCTACCTCTGCTTCTTGTTGTTTTTGCATGTCATGATGACCTGTGTTGGGCTTGATTTTGGGATTTTCTCCTAGTCAAATTATATGATGGATCTCACTACTACTACTTCCTGGTAGATTTCACTTACTTACATAGAGCCATTGATTGAACGGACCACTATGAATTATGAGAAGCTTTCCTCTCACTTAGTTTACAAGATTTTCATCACTGTATATTGCTATCCTGGAGACTCAGCTCCCAAGTGTCCCGCTTTTTGAGCCCCAATCCTTTTGATCGAGCAAATTTTTCAAATAGAACGAAAACAACTGGGTAAGTAGGATTCCTTTTCATCCTCTTTTTTTTCCCCTCAGAGTCCTTTGTTACTGAAGATAGCTGCAAATTTGGAATTCTAAAAAAAAAATCTCTTTTGGTAAATCCTCCAACTCACCAATTTGTTGAGATAAGATCAAGTGAGAAATTGACTAGGGCAATGGTAATACAAACAATAAATAATAATAATAATAGGTGCATCAAGTAGGACAAGTACTCACTATTATGAGTACAGTTTATCACCCAGCGTTATGCAAACAATAAGTGTTCACAGTAAGTGATATCTCTGGGCTATATATGATTGATCAGTCATGTACATGGTCATGCAGAATATTTTAGGTTTCTTTTAAACAGCTAGTTTGACACAGTTGTCAAGATAAAGTTCAGGGTAAAGGATGCACCAATTCCAAGGCCTCAAGTTGGGAAAATAATACATAGTGGAGAACTTAGAGGCGACTTTTTGCACTTCCTAATGGCATTTTCAAAGGGGAAGAATGACGATATAGCTAGTAAAGCACTAGTGGTGAAGGATACTGCAATATAAAGTAGAAAAATGGCTCTAAGATCAACCTCGTGAGTTCTACCTGCAATGATTTTTCTGACAAGCTTGAGGGTAGCTTTGATTGCTTGCCTTGCCTTTATTGCCCAAGGATAAAGTTGCAGACTTATGCATGCTCTTAACAGGCTGCTGGAACTACATGTTTAGCACAAAATGAAGAGGTTCGTAAGGGAGACGTTTTGATACCTTCCTGCCCCTTGATAATTCATTAAGTTTTATAGTCTGCTGCCACCTAAAAATAATACTAAATACATAGCACTTTCCATCTTCACCTACCTTAATGTTCACAACAGCCTTGGGAGGTAGGTAAGTGTTAGCCCCATTTTACAAAAGAGAAAACTGAGACTCAGAGAGGGATAAATGACTTCTCCAAAGCTTCAGAGGAGAGTTAGTTGTCTGAAACAGAATGAGAAGTCAAGAATGGTGCTCGGTCTCATGTTCCATCCACTAGAAGCTCTCGTCCCTCTTGCTTTGCCATTTATACAGCACTATGAGTTCGTAATAAGTAAAAGTCTTGGGCGCTTTCATACTGATCAGTTTGTAAAAGTGGTGGTGAATTTATTGTAGAGATTTCAACACCAAAGTGAAAGGGATACTATTGTTCTGAATGCTATCCTACTTTTTAATACATCTTCCACCATTCCCTGTTGCTTCTAAAAGGATGAATTTTTCAATCCACTTACGTGGCATAAAGTAAACCTAAAACTGCTGAAGTGTGCTACTGGGGAATTTATGGTACATAGGGGTAAGCAATCTCTGTTGGTATAAAACTGGTGGAGGAGGCTCTGCTGCCTCAACTCTGCTGCTGCAAACTGCCTACCTAGCATAAGGGTAGGATGGAGGCATAGTTGAGTGAGGCTCTTCTATGCACAGATTCTCCACTGGGGTAAGATCTATGAGTGGTGTAAGCTGAAGCTGCTCCTGTTATAGCCAGGGCTGGGCAGTTGAGAATCAGGTATCTGTGATCAGCTCTGTGCTGCAGAACTCTGGCATAGTGGAGAATCAAGCTTTTTGTATATGACCGTCAGTACCTAATATCCTGCCACAGTTATCATCAGAAATGATTAACACGTGATTGAATTATGTATTTTGCTGCTTTGAAAGCAAACAGAAATGCTTCTGCAGAGTTCCCCGGTGTCCATGTTCCCACAGTTACACACAGCAAACTCTCAGAATCCAGGGGGGATGTGATTTCATGGGTAATCTCTAAAAGACACACCTGTAGTTGTTTTGGATCACATATAATTCATTACTGAGTGATGCTTCCTGCCCTGTCATCTTCACTCCTAGATGAAGGAACTGCCAAGATAAATCAGCTTAGTGCTGAACTGAAGTAGTGGTTCATGTTTAGCTTTGGGTCTTGCACAAGTCGTGCAGAAACCTATTTATATTGGGAAGACTGATGTACATTGGAGGTTCAGCTCTTTTGATATTTGATCCATTCACAGCACGCATGTTCTGCCTCAGCTTTATTTTCCCTTACAGAGGCATAGATCTTGCATGAATCACTGTGTCTTTGCAAAGCCTCAAATGTGCAAAGATATTTGTGCTGAAATCTCAACAGGCTGTAATTAATCTGTAGACGAAAGGAAATGTTTTCATGACAGCTAAATGAAGCCAAATAATGTGATGTGAGGAAAGATATGCTCAGCAGTCTGATTCAGAACCAGAAGTTTATGTGCATTTAGCTTTAAGGTGCGCTGAAAAGCATTTTACAGAAAAACTACTTTAAAAATCCATCATTAACATACTAAAAATATATAGATGAAAAATTGCAAATAATTGCCTATTAAAAGATAGATATGATCAGAAGAGTGAGCATAGTATTCAAAAATGACACTTATTCACCTCATTTTCTTCATGATGATCTTTATGGAACAAAAATACATGTAAATTGTATTTAAATTGTGTGTGTATATGTGTGTGTGTGTATATATATATATACACACGCGCGCACACACACACACACAAATTGAATATATATATATATATATACACACACAAATTGGATATATATATATATGGGCATATGTTTTATATACTGGACTTATAAAATCATAATTAGTTCATGTCCTGAACTAGGTTTTAGTTTAGTTAAATTCAGGTGGGAAACATGTAATAGCTAAAAATATATTTGTAGATTAATTTCTGGAGAGGTGGTTTCTTTAAGTAGTTCATTTTATGTAGAAGTTGATCATTGCTATTAGGAGCTAAAACTTTAATATATTTCTAACTCACGTTTTAGCTTGTTCATCATGAGCTGCGCCTTCGATGCAGGTTCTGTCATGTTGTTTCATTTGGAGCTGACACTAAGTTGTTAGCAAGGAGACCTCTGTCCAGCCATAGTGGAAGATCAAGTAGCTCCTTTGTTGTGGGTGGCTATGGCCATTGGAGTAGCCAGCACCAATAGCAGCTTAATTTTCAGATCCCAGGCTGATTTAGAGTGTGGCTCTGGCAGTTTTGGGAGGGAGGAAATTTTTTGGTTTGTAAGCTAAAAAAAATTTCATCTGAAAATCATTCCGAAAATAAATATGGAATTCAACACTGCCGTTTTCCAGAGCCCCTTTTTTACTTTCTATCTGTGCTTTAGAACAAAGTATTTGATTTCTAGTTTTTCCTTTATTTTCTTGCCAAGATCTGAGTTCAGGATTTTGTATTTTCCCTGCAAGATTCATTTACTCCTGACCCACCTACAGCAATGCATCATTCCACTTTATATGCTTGTGATGTTTACTTTTCATTCCAGTAAATATACAGTAATAAATTTGAATCTTGATATTTGAATGGTGGATGAATAGATATTTGAAAAAAAACTTCTCAAACATGCAGGGCAAGATTTTCAAAAGGAGCTAGTGATTTTACATGCCTAAATTATTGGATATCAAACTTGAGAAATCTTAAATGGCAGATGATGGGTGATCAGCACTTTCTGAAATCAAGTTCCTTTAAGACATCACGGTATTGCTACTAACTGCTGTTACAGTATTACCAATGCTGGCCGTAATTATTTATCACATTTCAATCTACAGCATATTGTTAGGGAACATTTTCAAAGACAGTGAGGCACCCAGTTCCCTCGGAAAGTCAGTTAGTGTTGGGTAGTAGAGAGCCAGCTTCTGTTTGTGAGAAAGTTGAAGATGGAGATGCAATTCTAATTTGTGCCTTTGAAAATCCCTCCCTCTAGTAATTTGGGACTCTAGAAAGACTTTAGACCTTATTTGGAAAAACTTTCCAGCTTCTCTTTTAAGGAAGGCCATTCCAGGACCCATTCAGTTTTAGATGTTTCCTGGGAGTTGACTGAAACTGCTATATTCAAGAGAAAAAACTATAACTTAAGGACATAGTAACATAGTGACCACCCTACTCCCCTAATGCTGCATTGATTAGATGAAAAGATGCATCTGTGATCTGCTCTGTGGAAAGCAGTTTATTGTACTTCTGTTTGCAGTTTGGGTGGTTTAAGCAGTCTGATATCACTCAGCTGTTTTGTGAATGAAACAACTCCCTTTGCAACCGTTGAGTTATTTGACTGAACAGCAGCATGCTTCCTTGATACTGTTCTCTTTCTCTCTCAACCCCCTCCATTTCTAGTTCATTTCTTCTGTTAGGCAGCAGTATAAGCTCAGGCTGCTTTTATATTTCCAGTAGTTTTACCCTGCTGTGACTGAATCTGTTGCAATTAAATTTTAATTGAGATGCACGCTGCTTAAACAGACACAAGACAGCTACAGCTACTGCTAATTAATTTTCTTCCAAAATGACAACATTTAATAATTATATTCCATGTCACTTACATTATTTATACAAGTTTTAACTCTGGGAATTTTTTTTAAAGTCACGTCAGCTGTGAAAGTGCTTGCGATGTTAATCTCCTGTAAGGCAATTGTGATTAAGTTGAAAAGTGATAGGATATAGTTAGTGCACTTAGTAAATTAACAGGTAGCTCTATAAGTTTCAAGAAAGGCTGAGGCATTTATATGACCAGGGAATATTATTTTTGGTTATACAATAGAAATTCTGAGGTGGTTTTATAATAATGCTTTGCACGTCTGTGGCATCTTCCATCCAAGGATCTCAAAGCATTTACCAATATGAATGAATAAGCTGAGCACGTCAGGAAATAAAAGAGTAGCATTACCCCTCATTTCAAGCTTCATGCTGCTGGACACAAGCTGATCACCAACTGGGGGCTAGAAAGAGACGTTCATCCTATTAACATTGTTGGTCTCTGTGACTTTAGCTTGATATCTCGCATTTAGGTCCACAAAAGTAGCTTTACCACTATTGGCCATACATGCTGGATGAGTTGAACCACTGAACTATTCCAGTGGCAATTGCTATGTAATGTACATATGGTGAAACTCTTTTATTGGGTATATGCGGGGGTCAGTGTGTGGCATTGTGCCCCAACATTCATCCATATTCGTTGCAGTACAGGACTGGAGGTTCCATTCTAAGATTTGGCTCCTATGAGAATACATGAATTTTAATGGCTTTCATTGTGGGGATCTTTGAAACATGAGCTGGTTGGATCTGTAGCTGTTTGTTTCAGGGTAGTTAATACATGTGACAAGGCACTACTTGGGGTAATTGTATGACAAGGTGCTGCTTAAGGTAATTGAAACAATTAATTTACATTGACAGCTGTAAAGGTTTGAAAAGAGAGCTTCTTCAGGAGAGAAAAAATGAGCATTTTGAAAGAAGCCATTACATCTCTAGTACTATCAGGTTTTGGCTAGGAGGTACTTTTCTCTTAGAAGAGCTTGACTACTCTGAAGAGGAGCTTGATCTGGCAAAGCAAGCATTTGTTAACCACTTTCTGGAGACTGCAGCCACGTGTAATCCCAAAGCATTCATGGGACTGGCAGTCTCAAAAATATGATCACAAACCTAGGAGGTAAAAGGGAGCTAATAGTCCCTCCTCCTTCAAGGCAGGTTAGAGTCTATTGCAATAAAAATTGTAATTTAAAGCTATATATCTTGGATACTTATGTGACTCCTACTACCTCACAAGCTTTCATGCATTTAGCTTCACACCGTACCTTGGAGGGAGGATAGTGTTACTACCCCCATTTTACAGGTAGGTGTAAGGCACTGCAAACTAGAACCTGCATCTGTGGAGTCTACAGTGCCACCAGGAGACCATGCAGAGATGTACCCATGGAGAACTATGGGAGAGTAAGCGCAGCAGGATGTGTTTCCCAAGAAATCCAGAGTGATGGTACCCTGCAGCCCTCTGATTGGCCAAGTCCCCTATTTAACCCCAGGGATATTCCCAAGAAGTTGTCTGGCAATCACACAGACTTTGGTCTGCTTGATTGTCAGCCTCTGATCCCAATTCCTGCCTCTCAGTTCTAACCTGGGACTGCCTCTGATCTCCGGTCTTTGACCCCAATTGACTCTAACTCTTGCTTTTGCTTACAGAACTTGGCTTCTTGGGGTTCTTCCAGATCCTGACCAGTGCCTACCATCTCCTAGTGGGCAGACCTCAGCCCAGCTGTGAGTGCAAGGCCAGAGTGCCCTGGTCCATTACAGTAGGGATCTGAGGCCCAGAGAGTCTAAGTGATTTGTCCAAGGTTATAAAGGAAATCTACGGAATAGCAGGGAATTGAGCCTAACTGTCCAAAATCTTAGCTTAGTACAGGGGTCTCAAACTCAAATGACCCCGAGGGCCACATGAGGATTAGTACATTAGCCCAAGGGCCGCATCACTGACACACACCCTGCCCCCGCCCCCACTCCACCCTTTCCATGAAGCCCCACCTCTTTCTGGCACCTCCCCCAGAGCCCCCCATTCCCAGTCAATAGGAGCTGCAAGGGGCAGTGCCTGGAAGCAAGGGCAGCACACAGACCCCTGTGCCCGCCCCGCCCCTAGTTCCAGCAGCTTCCTGGAGCAGTGTGGGAGCAGGGTGGGCAGGCGGGCAGGGAGCCTGCCCTGCCCGCAGTGCACAACGGGGTGGAGCCGCTCTAGGTAAATGTTGTGGGGGCAGGAGGGCGGGCGGGTGGGTCTGCGGGGAGCTGGCGGGCTGCAGAAAATAACCGCATGGGCTGTGTTTGAGACTCCTGGCTTAGTAACTAACCTCTGGACCATCCAGATATGAAACTGACTCTAAAAAAGGCCAAGAAGAATTATACCACCAAAAGTAACAGTAGAAGTTTGACTTAACTTCCCCAACTGTAGTATTCAGAATTCCTCTAGATGTTCTGACTCTGCGTTGTGCCTTCTGCGCTTGTTGTGTGATCTTCCAATAACAGGTTCGCTTACATGTCTTTTCCGTTACCTTGTCATAGTGAAGAGAATTAATGGCGTTCTATCAAGTTACAAATATATTAATTAAAAACCCCCTAAAAACATTTTTCTTCTCTGATTATAAAAATGGACAAGGAAATTAGATTATTTTTTGAAATTGTACTCTGCTGTTCACTCAACTGTATCTTCCCTGGACGAGACAACAACAAAATAGAATCATTGGTTTAATTTATTTCTATTTGGTCTCTTGGTTTCAGCTTCTTGTTCACTGTTACAGGGCTGCAGTGTTGTGTTCCACTGGAAAAATGTCTTTTGTTTTTCAATTTAATGGAAACATTTTGGTCCTTTCTTTTATTGTTTTCCTTATGGGATTAGTCCGACTTTCAGCCTCCTTATATCATGATTTTGCAATTAATTTTTGATTGGGTCTTGGTGTCTGTTGATAACACCAACTATTCATGTTCAAGTCTTTTGGACCAGTGTGGAGATAATGTGCTAAGTCCCTGAGATGGGACAAGAATGTGAACTGTAGCTCTACAGTCTCCTTCCCCCTCACATTGGCCTGCCATAGAATTGGAGGGTCACTGCAGTAACTGGCAAGGGAAGTATCCTGGCTGCACCATTGTCCTGCCCCCATACATATTTTCACTGAGGTGGACAACAGGCTTTTTACATACTGTAGGTTTGCATTGTGTCTGTGCCCTTTCACTGCTCCTCTACTTAATTGCATCTTTAACTGACATTGGTTCGCTAGAGCAATGACCTTACAAAGGTGACATACCTGGTACATGGGAAGGTGGTAAAGGAGCTTTATCCAAGTTGCATGGTGTAAAGTCTGATGGCCCCATTTACGTCAGTGGAGCTATGACAATTTCCATCAGTTGAGGATCTGCCCCGGGAGGTTCATGTGACAGTAACAAAACAGCTGATTGTAAATACAACAGATTCTAAAAGCTGTCACATCATTCCCTCTGTCACATCAGTAAGAGATGCTGAAGCTCATTAATTCTCCTTAAAAATCCCAGTAAGATGTATTGATGAAAAGTCAACCCTGTGCATGCCTCATGGTTCCTTTTCTCTGAAGCAACAGAGGTACTATCTGCTGGCCTGGATATTTTCATTTTAAAAAGAGCCAGGTTTTGAATTGCCATAGTACCAAAGCAAGAGTCCTAATCTAGAAAATGTCTACTCTGCAGTGCTGCTAATGATTTAGAAATGATCACCAAACAGATTCCAGAGTTTGTCTTAAAGAGAACGTGCTCTCCATGGCTTTGTTATTCCGAGTTTCCAGCTGGGCTAACTTTTTCTGGGATAGCAGTGAATTCCTGAAAATTTGATATTCCAATTCAAATATTGATAGTCCCTTATCTCCAGAACAGCAGATGAGGTGAACTGACTCAACTGTAATGCATGAAGGTGTCAACTAAATTCTCAAGACCCAAAATGTGGAACAAAGTACAAGAGAAAAATTGTAGTTGACAGGAAACAGAGGCTTGTGGACAGAAATTGTGAGGTCATTCATATTTGCTCACTCAGTCCCCCATATTTGTCTCTGTGTGCCCCCCATGACTTTAAAAATGTGGACCAAAATGAAGGACTCTAGAGAGGAAACTTTGAATTATGTGAGTTTAATTTCTTTATAAAAGATAAACTTTCTTTAATCTCTGTTTCAACCAAGCACTTAGATGTTACAGCGATGAGGACCATTTAAGTAGCTAGATAGGTGATTCAACATTTCTGGTGTATAATTCAAAGTAAAACCATGCAATGATACCAAGCCTATGTATGAATGAGCTGTTTGATGTTATGACAAATGAATAGCCTGTTAGGTGATGTCTCTCTTATTAGAGAAAAATATAATGCAATGAGCAAGACTCATGGAATACAATTATTGCTACTAACACTGGGACATTGGATGCAACTTCCCCATGTTCACCGCCACAATGGTGTAAATGAGAAGTAAGTTCTCTGATATCAATAGTTTTGTTGGGGAGAAACCAGCATGAAAGAGATTAGGATCAGACCCAAGACCTGTAATCATTGTGTCTTCCAGTGAGGAGAACAACAGAGATTACAAAATATTTAGGCCCTGATTCAGGAAAGCAATTAAGCACTTGTTGAATGTTGTTGTGGTTATTTATTTGTATTACTGTAGCACTTAGAAGCCTGAATCCTGGACCAGGCCTCAACTGTGTTAGGTGCTGTACAAACACAGAACAAAAAGACACCCATCTCCTAAAAGCTTACAATCTAAGTGTAAAACAAGAGACAGTAGGTGGATACAAAGAGACAGGCAGGGAAGTACAAGGATACAATGTGACAACAGTAGTCAACGTGATAGGCCAGGGGTCGGCAACCTTTCAGAAGCGGTGTGCCGAATTTTCATTTATTCTGTGACGGAGTCAGACCAGAAGGGTACAGGAGAGTGCTGGAAGGCAGGTATATCAGCCTCAGGATGTGTAGGTCCCTGTTCCCTGGATAGCCAAACAAAGGCCATTCCAGGCCAATCAAGACACCTGGGGCCAATTAAGAACCTTCTAGAAAGGAGTAGAAACAGCTAGCCTGATTGGGACACCTGAAGCCAATCAGGGACTGGCTGAAACCAGATAAAAACCTCCCAGTTAGTCAGGTGGACTGTGGGTGTCAGGAGCTGTGGAAGGAAGTTATGCTGTTGGTGAGACTGAGTGTTGGACAACATATCGTACAGAAGGAAGGAGGCCCTGAGGTAAGGGTGAAGTGGAGTTTGAAGAAGCGGAGACTGCTGTGGGGAAGTAGCCCAGGGAATTGTATTGTGTTTTGTGCCTAAAAGGTCAGCCATCTTAGCTGATACTATTAGGGTCCCTGGGCTGGAGTCCAGAGTAGAGGGCGGGCCCGGGCTCCCCCCTTTCTGTCTCCCCTAATTACTTACTGAGAAAGAGAGGTCACTCTGGGGCCTGGATGAGTTTCTGAGGCCCCTAAATCTGCCAGGAAGCGCAGGACCCACAAATACAGACTCGGAACTTCGTCACAATTCACTCTAATTTAAGGTTTCATGTGCCAGTCATACATTTAACATTGTTAGAAGGTCTCTTTTATAATATATAACTAAACTATTGTTGTATGTAAAGTAAATAAGGTTTTTAAAATGTTTAAGAAGCTTCATTTAAAATTAAATTAAAATGCAGAGCCTCCCAGACCGGTGGCCAGGACTCGGGCAGTGTGAGTGCCACTGAAAATCAGCTTGCATGCCGCCTTCGGCACCCGTGCCATAGGTTGCCTACCCTGTGATAGGCTGTCTCAGCACAGCAGCAGCCTAACCACTGTCAAGATTTTGTGTAGGCAACATGACAAAGGAGAGTTTTAAGCAGGGTTGTGAAGGAGTACAATGAGATAGCTTTGCAGATCTTTATGGGGAGTGAGTGCCTCCCAAGTGTGTGGGAAAGCATGGGAGAAAGCACAGGTGCTTGTTTGAAAATGTAGTAAGAGAGTGATGAAGGCTGATTCCATGGGTCAGTCAGAGGTATGAGTTGAATAAAAGGTAGGGTGAGAACAGACCACAAAGAGTTTTGAAAGTGTGTTAGCTTATGTTTGGTATAAAGATGCAAAGGAAGGGGTGACATGGTCAAAGTGAAGGCTGGGAGTATGATCTTTGTAGCGGCTTTCTGAATGGGTATCAGCAAGGCAAGATTGCATTTGTCAAGGCCAGATTTTGTAGTAACTGAGAGGAGCAATGATGGGAGTCTTGACAAGAGTTTTAGCTGTGTGGATTCATAGGAAAGTCTGTATCTTAGTGATGCTACGCAGAAAGAATTGGTGGGATTTAGACATAGCCTGAATATGAGGACCTAGAGTGGTCTGGGTTGAAAATGATGTCCAGGTTAAAGGCTGAGTGAGAGGCAGGATGGTGGTGTTGCCCTCTGTGATTGAGAAGATAGTGGGGAAGATAGAGTTCTGTTCTGACCATATTGTGGTTGAGCTGATAGCTAGACATTCATGAGAAGATGTCAGAGGGGAGGGGGCAGAGATTTTAGTTTGGACAGAAGAAGACGGGTCTGGGGCAGGGAGGCTGAATTTTCAGTAATCAGCACAAAGATGGTAGTTGAATTTCTGTTTGCTTCCCGTCACTTCTCATCTGCAATGACAGAGCCCTAAGGAAGTCCCACAGAAAGTTGGAGGTGGTGCATGGCGGGAGGAGGAGGCTCCTCTGAAACAAATGCAGATGAAGCTGTTAGAGACCTAGGAAGAGAACCAGGAGAGGATAGAGTCACAGAAGCCAAGGGAGGACAAGATTTCAGGAGGAAGAGTTTGATGTTGAAGACACCTGATAGGTCAAGGAGGATAAGAAAAGAGAACTGGTTCTGATCTTTGGCTAGGAAGAGGTCATTAGAGACTTTGGCAAGAGCAGTTTCAGTGGAATGCAAGGAGGGGTAGGGGGAAGCTTCACTGAAGAAGGCCTTCAATTCAATTGGAGGACATGAATTCCAGATAGCATGAACTGTCCATTCAAAGAGCTGAAAAATGAAAGGCAGCTGGAGTGTTATCTGGAGAGGCAAGTAAGGTCAATTTTTTTTTAATATGAGAGAGACAAAAGCATGTTTGTATTGTGAGGGGAAAGAGCCAGGGGGAATTGAAAGATTAAGGAGAAAAGTAAGGGAAGGGATGAAAATGTGAGGGGGAAGAGAGATCAGAAAATCAGATGGGACATCTCCACTGAAGCAAGAGATGAGAAAATATTGTGTCTGTGATGGGAGAAGGAAAGAGTTAGAATCGTAGAATATCAGGGTTAGAAGAGAACTCAGGGGGTCATCTAGTCCAACCTCCTGCTCAATCCAGGACCAACCCCAACTAAATCATCCCAGCCATAGCTTTCTCAAGCCAGGCCTTAAAAACCTCTAAGGTTAGAGATTCCACCACCTTCCTAAGTAACCCATTCCAGTGCTTCACCACTCTCCTAGTGAAATAGCTTTTCCTGATATCCTACCATCCAGCGTATCTACCTCTCTCCAGCTTAGTATCACCCGTGAACTTGCTGAGGGTGCAATCCATCCCATCATCCAGTACAAGTAATTTAAATTGATAAATATCAACATTCTGCTTTCCCAGTAGTGTCTACTATCCAGCTCCCCCAAATAGTAACACAGTGTGGCTGCTGTTCATCATAGTCTGTTCCTTAATCCCACAAAGTCCTGGCATGACTATGGCTTCGGAATAACAATTGGGTTACAGCAAGAGAGAATCCACCACTAACTGAATTGCTGAGTTCCTGGCTCAGTTACCACAAAATGCAGTTCTTCCAGTTGAATAAGTTAAAATGCCCAAATGTTACATTCTTGAACAGTATGGTTCATAAACTACACTGCCCAGCCATAGCAACTTGTTGTCATTTGGTAAGAGCATCATGGAGAGTCGTTTTGTTTGTTTTTGGTTCCAGTGAGTTTTGTGCACATGAAAATTGCTGGCTTCTCAGCCCTATTGCATTTCATCAGGAGAACAGATCCAGCATGGCAACAAGAGAAGAAGCTTCCCCACAGTGACATGCCACTGTCCCTCAAGTCTGATATGGAAAGATCACTTCTAAGGGTGAAGTTCTTTTTCCTTAGTCTCTCTATTGAGAGAATGAATCAATGACAGTGATTTTTTTGTGGTGCCAGCACCTGCCCACTAGACCAAGACACCAAGTCAGTTCTTGCATGAGACCAGCCATCAATCACATAGTAATCATTTTCCTTTGGTGGACACTTTTATGTCCTAGTCATCTCATCACTTGCAGCAAAATAGACATAACTAAATGGTAAAGAATGTGTTCTCAGTAAAAGCGCCATTGGCAGAGCATAAACACCTTGGAGTTATCAGCATTCTGGGAGATGTTTCACTCAAGTCTTACTAAGCAGTTATCACTAACAAAATAGGGAAGTTGAAAGGTAGATGTTTTGGTAATCAGGAGAAAAAGGAAGAGATTTTCATTGAAAAACCAGTAAGTTTTCAGTCACTGAAAATGGTAAACTTTGTAGGTTTTCGATAAAAACTCAGAATTTTTTTTATACAAACACAATTTGTCTGTGAAAATTTCTGTTTTGTCTAAAAGTCATTTTCTGATGGAAAAAACCCTTCAGTTAGATTTTTTTTGATGAGGTCTAATGGCAATACATCATTTCTGAGCAATGTTGCTTATCAGGCAACATACTCCCCTGTATTTTCACAGCATATTAACCCAGGTTCTTAATGCAATGGCATCTTGACTATCTCTGCATGACAGTTCTTCGCTTGTTGGGATTTTGCATGGCAAAAATCTCTCATGATTAGACGCGTAGAATAGGCTTTGGAAAGATGAGTATGCCTTTGTTTTTCTTTTCCACTGCAAAAGGCTCTTCCCCTAACCCCGCTATCCTCTTGACTCTTCTGAAGTAGGAAACAAAGACAACTTCTAAAAGAGAAGAGAAAGTTGTATACCCCTGTATGCATGTCTCAGCATGGACCACATGCTTAATCTGTATCTGACTCTGGGCTTTCATGTCTGCTCATGTGTTTTGATGATGTATTATAATAGTTTTAACCCAGCATGTGAAAGAGAATTTGTGTTCAAGGCTATAAGTCTGTGCTGGTATCTTGCTGCAGCAATTATCTGACTCAAAAATGTACATGAAATCGGGAAACAGATCCAAGTTTCTCTCTTTAAAAAGAATTAGAAAACCAAAATTGCTTAAATAAGTAAATTAGTTAGTAAGTGAATTTAATAGTCATGGAAAATGCTGAATTGGCATTTTGATCTGCTGAATTCACTGAATGGGTACAATACAGGTTCTTCTAGTACTACTTCTTATCCAATACCTCAAACATGACCTGGAAAAGACCAGTTCTAGGAAGAGAGAGTAGTTTACTGCCCATGGCCAATTTAGTCTTTGGCTTCTGCTGAGACTGCCAACAGGTAGGCCCATTAGGACTAATTGTGATGGTGATGTCAACTCATTAGTTACGGGCCTCCAGTTGGTAATAATTTCTGATCACTGCCATCAACCCAGTCTGCATTTAAACTGTTGGCCCCATCTGATGTAAATTAAATATTGTATCTTCTGTAAGAATGGTAGAACTATTGCGGTTCATTCCTTGTACAGAATCAATCATTCTTACTTTTCCTTTTCCTTCTGTGCATGGAACCTTATAAAGAGTCAGATTGTTTGTATCCTGTGAGCCCTGCCATGCCCTAAACCATTAAAAATGGATGTTAGAGTGAACTAAGGGGTTGCATGCTTTGTAGTGTTTGTAGTCTGAATGTATTGCACACACCAGGAGCTCCTTGCATCCCTCCATTCCCAACTCACAAGCATCCCTTGTTCTACTGTGACATCCTCTTCATTTCAGGGACTGCCTGCATCTCCCCCCATCTCCTCCCTCATTCCAGGGGCTCTGTGTATCCCCCTTCCCCATACCACTGTCCTCCATTTCCTCATTGCCCCATTCCCCCTTATAGCTGCATGTCTCATGTCCCACCCTGCTGCATGCCAGGAGTTTTGTGTGCCCCCAACAACAATCTTTCTTCCTGCTGCCTCCCCACCAGGATCCCTGCTCTCCCCTCCCCATCTTCCTCCTTCCCTTATCAACACTATCCTAACCTCCCCATTGTTGCGCAGCTATCATTCCAGCCATGTACATATGGACTGACTTCCTGATGCTTTCTCCAAACTCTTCTCTACTGCAACCTGTGCTGTTCACTCCAAGTATGATTGCTGGCAATGCAAATAGGTAATTAATAATAATACACTGTGTATCTTCATCTCTTTTTGAAATCAAAGTGCAATGAGGATTCTCAGCAACATGCTGAATCTAGCCCTGTTTGAGGATTTTGGTCTGGAATAAAGTAAATATGAAGTTCTAAATAGTGCACAGTGGCATAGGAATAGAGCAGGGCATCTTCAATGTAAGGTTCCTTCCTCCTGTGAAATACATGCAGTAGAGAGTGTGCACCCTCATATACATTGAAGTCATGGTGAAGACCTTACAAGAAACACATTTGAGTCATTTCCAAGGGCAGATTAGTTGAAAATGAATTGGCTTGACTGGGAACCTGTCATCCAAAGGACTTCACAAGTGATTAATCATGACTTCTTATTTATGCTGCTGTTACGTTTGACTGATATTTTATAAACATTTTTAGATCTGTAAGTGATAAACTGCATGTCTGAGTAATCCATACATTTACTTCTGGCATGTGGAGAGAAATAACTTTATTAGTCTGAGGCTGCTGTTGATAGAAGGGGGGTCAAATTCTGTTCTGTTTTAAAGTGGAGGGCTTCACTGAAATTACTGCTATCACAGCTGTGTAACCCAGAACAGAAGACTGAAAAGGATCACAACAACCACTGTATTGAGCCAGTGTTCAAACACTTGGCTCACACTGTATTTCATAAGCAGACTACTTGCTTGCAAAGGGCTTTTTCTGTGTCACACAGCCCACTGTTAAAGAACAGACTCTGAAAACATCTCTCTGTTCATACAAATGAAGATGGTATAAGGTGAAACAGGTTTAAATTTTAAGATAAATAATTTAATTGTGTATTTCATCATTTTAACCCTATATAAGAGAATTAGATTTTAAATGAAAGAGAGAATAGAGTTCTGTAAATATCTTGAGATCTGTGAGAAGGAAGCAGAGCTGTACCTGAAGGCATCTTTAGGAAGCCTTTCTCGTGATGTTGTGTTGACAGATAGGTTGTTGTTCTCTCAGATGCCATTCATTGGCCCTACTGTGTTCTTTATAGAAAAGACTCATCTCTGAGCTTTATTGTTGTCTGTTGCCTTATCAAAGTAAGCCTGAAAATCATGGAAAATGAAGTAGATTGGTCAAAATCGGTAATTATTTTTTATTGAAAATTTTAGATTCTCTGCATTAGATTCTAGATTCTCTGAATTCTTGTTTTTTTTTCAGTTAAAACCCCAGAAATGTTCAAACTTACCAAAAAACTTTCCTAATAAAATAAAATAAAGTGGAATCTGATGAGCATCTGTTTATTTGAAGTCTAGCTGGGAGTTAGCTTCAGCCTGGTGGCCCTAGAAGAAGATGGGTGTTTTGGAAGAGCACTTGAGACTGTCCTCATGCATTTAACAGGAGGGATTGTTTTATTAGGAATGTTTTATGGCTTCTGTTTTTGCTCAAAGGCAAATGTGGCTTTGTTGTTTTTAATTCTGTTGGGATTTCTCCCTTTTAATATACAATGCATCTGTTAAAGTAGTTTGGGTTGTCTAGGGCAAATCTCATAGCACTTTCCTTTCGACTCTGTTACCTGCCTTTTTAATGCCACCACAGAATCATATTACAGGGGATATGAACAGTGCTTGGTATCAGTGTGAAAATCAATTGCCTAACCCTCTGCTTGTAGAGAACGCTGCGAACCTAAAGAACAAACTGAGTAATCCAATTTGGATTTCTAATTCTGAGTAATGACTGAGGGCGCAGGTTGGTGTTTGAATAAATGCACAGAGTTTTTCTCTATATAGTAAATCCTATATACATGCTCTTTACTCGTAAAAAGTAAGAACTCCAAGAAACCCTTTTTCCTGCCAAATGGATTGCAGGTAGGATTAATCTGTCCCTGAATTCATGAATTCTGTGTGGCACAGAGCAATGGGAAAAAGTTTAGCACTGAGCAGAGTGCAAAAAGTGTATTGTTTAAAAAATATGAATATAGTGCTTATGAATAGGATGGAATTGACAGCCCTGGAAAATAGCCTTTATATCTCCTTATACTCAAAATGATACTACTTTCTATAGCCTCTCCCTTCTGAGGATCTCAAAACACTTTGCAAACATGACAGAATTAAGCCTCATAGAACTCCAGTGAGGTAGGTAAGTATGGTGTTTCCATTTCACAGATATATAAAGTGAGGAATAGAGAGGTGAAGTCACATAGGAAATCTGTGGTAGAGCCAAGAAGAGAACCTAGCTATTTGGAGCCCCAGGTCTGGGCCTTAACCACAAGGCCATGCTGCCTCCAGAACATGTACTGCATGGTGGCAGGAGTGGAAGCTTTCCTCATACTGCCTGGCCATTCAACTCCATCTAAAGGTCAGAGGGTAATTCAGTTGATCTACCGATATATTACCTGGATGCTCTGCTAAGACTGCTAGCAAGGGTGCCAGTTACTGCTTATATGATGGGGACACCTATTTGTTAGGAACAATCTGAAATCCACCTACCCACTGACATTGGCTAATGAATGACTATCAGATGGTCATTAGCACCCTGGAGAACCAGTGACCTAGAGGTAAAAGAGCCCATATCCTATTTCCAGTTTTCTCAGCCACACGGTATCCTTAACAAAGCAAAAATAATTATAGACTTATTTCCACTAAATCCTTTAAATCTCATAAGATTAGAGTCGTTGCATTCTATTTTTTTCTAATCTCGTGGTTGAGAAGGATTTACCTGTTCTAATGCAACCATTTATTATAATCACTTGGTGACATTTTTCATTCATATTTAACATAAAAGCAGAGATTCAGATACACAGAGCAATGACTGAGGGCCATATTTTCAAAAGCAACCAGTGATTTTGGAGGCCTCCATTTTTGGGGTGCCCAAATGGAGATACCTTTTAAAGAGGCAGAATTTGCAGACAGTAGGTACTTTGAGCCAGATTTGTAAGACAGTTAGGTCCCTAACTCCCATTGATTTAAGTGGGAGTTAGGTGCTTAAATACCTTTACAATTCTGGCCCTTAGCACTTTCTGAAAAGCAGGCTGCTTCGCAGTGTCTCAGGCTGGGCCTCTGACTCCAGAGGCACCCCAAATTACTAGTCATTGTTGAAAATTTAGCCTGAAATGTCTAGATTTGCAAGACACAAGAATTGCACTGGAACTGAAGCAGGGAAGCCTAAGATCAGAAATGTTATTGACTATTTGCTTTATTGAACTTCCAGGGTGCAGAAATATTCTTGATAGGGACTAATTACCTTATCGATGCCGACTGAGATTACAAAAGCAGCAAAGGCATTTATGAGCACGTCTCATTGAAAGCCAATAGGACTTGTTCTTCTATAACCCTCAGATGTTTTTGAAAATTGGCTCTTCTAGATAAAATTTTCAATCCTATGTGCTTAAAATTAGGCTTCTAAATCTATAGGCACCTAGGAAAAAGTTGCCCAAGTCTCCCACATCTTCCATTGATCCGAGTTGTGGGTACAGCACTTTGGAAAAGCAGGCCACTTATTTAGATGCCTAAAATATGGATCTAGATTACTGACTTTAGGCACCCAACTTGGAAAATGTTGGTCATAATCTGCATATCCATGGTGGAAATGAGTTCCTTTGCTGGAAGAATTCTTTTTTACTAAGCATGATAGTGTGTAGCATCCGAAACACAGAGCAACTTTGCAGCTCCGTGGACACAGTAAGCCCTGAGGGGAGGAGAACGGTCAGGTTTCAAACAGAAGTGGAAAATCTTGAAAGGAGGGGCTAAGAAGAAACAGGTGGCAGACTAATAATTTAGCCTCTGATGTTTATTTGCTTAGTGAACAGAAGCCCAGAATGTCAGACCTAGGTCAAACACTCCTTCGATTGAGTGTATTTATTTCATACATCACCTGCAACCCAAAGTAATTTCTAGATTAAATTGTTGTGGATCTTGGCCCCAATGAACCCATTCCATGTTTGCCATTGAGCCCATCATGTGTATGGACAAGACTTAAAGGGTCTACTTAATGCTGCATAGATACTTGTGCAGTTCAGATGTGATCAGTCAAGCTTATAATTGTGTATCTCCTGTTTTCAAATGTTGGCCTCCATTTTTGCATCTGCAATCTGAGCCTACAAATCTGCCATTTAGCTGTTCCACTGAATTTAACTGCACATGCGATTTTTTTTCCAGCAAAATTGTGTCACTCTTACAGAAAAATTCCTGGAAAATATTTTTGAGTTAAAACAGTGAATCCACAGAGTTACACTCTGGTACGGCAAACACATTGTCACGGGTGACACGGACCCTTTAAAAGGGAAGAGGACAGTGTACCTGTGGCAATCAGCTGATTTTCCCCTCCTCCCCCAGCAGTCCCTCCAATCTGAGCTTAGCAGAGGGCACCTGGGACCTAGAGGGCAGAGAGAGACCTGCTGAGTCAAAGCCACCTGAGAGCACAGACTGGAAGAGCAAGGAAAAGGGCAGGTGCTTTCCCCCAAAATCTTTAGTAGACATGGAGACTGGAGGAGGCAGAGAAATATAGGACAGCTCTTCCATAAGTCAGGAACTGCAGAGGAGAAGGCTTTTTCACCAGCAAGGGAAACAGAGAGGAGGCTACTTCTAGACAGCTTGGAAGAACTGTAGAGGGAGAAGAGGACCATGTGGAACGATTTGTGTTATTTTTAAAGATTACTACTGTCCACACCCGCAACAAGCAGCAGTCGCTGTGTTGGTGGTTCCCACTGACATAGTGCTGTCACACCGGTGCTTTTGTCAGTAAAACTTAAGTTGATCCGAGGTGTGTGTTTTCACACCCTTGACCAACAAAAATGCTAGTGCAGACAAAGTCTCAGAAAGCAACTCAGTGAAAAAGCACTGGCAATAAGCCCCATGGAGTCCAGTCCATGACTGAAGCTCCAAGGTACTACTATAATACAAATAATAAGAATCGTTATAATACAGTAAACTAATCTCAGAGGAGAAAGAAATTTTTTCTTTAATGTTTTTAAAGGTATAAAGACATTAAAATAAAAAAAACATCAAGGTAGCAAGGGAAAAAAGGAGCTCACATCTGGGTTACGGCCAAGCAAAGGGTAAAATATATCAGACAAAACGAATAGGAGTTCCTGGAATCTTTATATGGAGAAAAGTTTGCAAGGCATGTGGACTCTCTCTTTAATTAAAGCTGTTCAGGACTCTGTGAATCTTTACTCGCAACGTAAAGTGAGGAAAATTTGAAGTGCTGCTGTTACAGTGAAACTTGACTCCCACCCAAAAGTTCTCTCACGCTTTCCCAGAAGTTTTTTGGCTGATCCAGTTAATTACAGTAACTGAAGCAGCCTGTGTATTCCAGCACATTTTTGAGGCTGGATAATTTACACAAACTACAATTAAAAATAGAATAGGGAGAGGGATCATGCTGTGATTTCTCTCAAGACTTGAGTGAAGGGCCGGTAATTAATACGTAGGCACCAAGTGGTTTCAGTATCTCCTATCTCCAACTTTCCGAAAGTAGGAACTATACAGACGTGTCTGAGATAAAGCTAGGAAGCCTTCAACTATATTAATGTGGATGGGGACCAGAAATGAAAATGTGCTGGGGCCTCTAGGGGAAACCTGCTTTAGGATTTTATTGGATTAGTCTTTCTTTCTCACATGGAACCAGTGTTTTGGGAGGGCGGGGGTGGATGTCTTACAGATATGAATAAAGATACACTTGTGCTTTGATATCCTGCACTTTAAGATGCAGCTTAAGTTGTGTAATTCGGCACTCCTTACTCAGGCAAAAATTTGATTCTCAGATATGGCTTTGGGCATGAAATAAGAACCTGAATTGAACAGACAAGAATCAATGGAAGCTTTGCCAGAGTGTTGCATAGGGTGTTAAGTATCTATTGTTTATTATCATTCGAGCAGGTTGAAAAATGGTATGGGGGTAAAGAGTAATTGAGCACAAATGTTCACCTTAAATGAGCTTCTCTACTTAGAAACTGCAAATTCTTGAAAATTTCTGGCTCCCCACTCAAAGTTTTATTATGACAGCTTGTTGTTCAGCATGTACAATCAATGATTCCTTTTTATACACACTAAACCTCTGTATGTCATTGCCACTTTATATGCTGCTCATTTATTCAAAACATTCATCCTTACTCTCTTTCACATTCTGCTCCATTACTTGTCTTCCCACTGTCAGTTCTCTCTCTCTCTCTCTGTCTGTCGGAGGAATGCAATCCCCTCTGTGGATTAATTGTATAATAACCCACAAAATAAAATCCAGTCAAAACTTTTAATTAAAAAAATGGGCCTGATCCTTTGAAGTCCTGAGCCTCTTCAACTCCCATGACATCAATGGGAGTCAAGAGCACTCAGCACTTTGCAGAGCCAAGCCCTTTCTGGTTATAATTATAGCAGCCAGGCTGCCAGGGAAAGAAACTTTGTTGTTTTTTTTAATTTGCTTATTTGGATTGTTACAATGGATTGGTCTCTCCCTCCTGGGGCTTGGTTTGCTTCTTTTGTTCGAGAAGTGACAGAAATGTGTTTTTGGTTTGTGTTCCTTAGAGTTCCTGAGCTGGAATATGTGTGTCTAAGATGGAAACTTCCACGTCGACTGCTGCTGGGAAGAAAGAAGGGAAAGGTGCAATTTTGGAAGGGAATGGCTTTCCTGAGCCAGGGAAGAAACCTGCTCCCTTAGCAGCAGCAGCAGCACAAGGAGGTATTTTATGTTTAGTTTTCCTCACTTTGAAAGCCACAGGAGTGTTTTTCATCAGACTGTTAGAATTTAATAAGAATGGTGGCATATGTTCTCATGTGAACCTGCTGAGTTCATTGGGGTTCCTGGCCTTAGAAGGTCTCACTGGATCTGTAAACTGACAGCTTGCGGGCTCTGTGTCGTGGTGTAGCATTCAATGGGTTATTGTACCATAATGACACAGCATGACACATGACCAGATCAGACTTGGGGGTCAGAAGATGGGAGGCCTCCATCTTTGTTAAACTAAATCTGAATTACACATAATCGTTAAAAAATTCTGACAAGCAGTCAATGATCCCATCGATGCCTGGTTTCATATGCTATATGCAGCATTTTGTCTAACACTTAGTCACGTGGAAATTAAAATGTCACTTAGGAGGTTTGGTACAGTTAAGTGCATTTTGTGTTTTCACTGTAGTAGAAGATCTGTATTTCTTGCATCTGCTTTGGGGGTTTTTTCTAATGAGCTAAAAAGACTACTGTCTCATTTCTGGTTGTCACTGCTGATACTCCATTCTAAGTTCTGTGCAAGAGGACAAACACCTGAAGAAATGTCTTCTAGTTTCTCAGTATTTCTGTTACATCAGGGATAATCCAGAATTTGATTTCCTTTCCTCCACTTAGTGAAAATGCTAAGGGTTTGATCTTGTTGCCATTGAAGTCAATGGCAAAACTCTCACTGAGTCCTGTGGAAGCAGGATCACACCTTCAAATGTTGATCATGGAAGCAGCGAGTTAAGATTGACATGGAATGTACATACTTTGCTCCCTTTCCTGCCCCTACTCCCCAGCCAGGGGAAGAAAATGTTGATCAACTCCTTCCCAAATCAAAAGGGTTGGAGGGGGAGGTCCTACCACATGGGAAGGCTGAGTGCAAGTTGTCAGTCAGCTGTCAGTTGTTAAGGATGGAGGAGAAAGGAGTGGAACCTCTGTGAGTGGGGTCTTCATCTGAAGGAGAATCTCACTTGTTGCCTGGAGACGAACTGCCTCCAGGTCCCAGCAGGCCTGCAAAGGGCAGCACTTGGGCTTACAGAAGCGAATAACCTTTCGGTGTGGTGACAATTTTAATAAGGTTCTGTTACTCTAACAAGACTGGGACTTGAGGTTTTGGTGGGCAGGACCATCCAAACACTTCAAAGGGATGTCCCCTCATTGGAGATGTATGTCAATACTGTGGCAGGGCCTCATGATGTCCAGTTCTATGTTTTCACAGTCAATATTTGGATCCCAAGTTAAATATCGGAACCAACAGTTGGAGTGATCTTCAGAGTTAAGATCTATTCAGGAAATGATACAGTGCCTAACAGGAACAAAATCCCTTAAAACAAACCCTGTAGTACTGTATTTCCTTTTTGTCAAGTCAGTTGAGCTGCATCTGTTGCTGAACAACCTTGTGTATCTCAGCCCTGAACTTCAGTATCGGAAGCCAGCTTTGAGCTTGCTGATATTTTCTGGTAGCTGGTGCTACCAGAAGGAAGAGGAAGGCTAGGGATGGTATGAAGGTTGGGTGGACATCCCACTGTTCTTTTTGAGGATAGGGACAGAAAACTCTCTCTCAGTAGGGCACAGAGAGACAAATTTAGAAGAGACTCTCCCATTTGGAATGCGACAAGTGGCATCCCCAGCTGTATAAACTTTTTAGGCTTCTTTTTTTCCTCTTAAAAATATACCTTATTGCTAGCCAGATTCTACCTCAAAATGAATCCCTCTCCTCCCCTTCCTTAATTACATAGTAATTTCTCATCTCAAGATGGCAGTAAAATTATTCTATGGGTTTCTCTGCTTCCTGCACTACTAGGTAACTTAGTCTTGTTTTCAGTTGGCAGAACCATGACCCCAGTCCTTTATAGCACAAGTTGTGTGTATACATGTTTACCCGTACATTCTTTCCAAAATTCTGGCTAGGTCTAAGAAACATACTAGTATTTTCTGTGAAAGCTTCCCAGGTACAGACAAAGGAAACAGCTCTTGGAATATAAGACGTTGGAGCTGTTCACCTGTTATAGAGATCTTGTCAATAAAGGAAGTGTCTGTTAAAAACCCCAGAAAACCTTTTATCAAGGTACTACTTTGGAGATGGACCTGACCTATGAAATTAGGTTCTGGAGCCAAATCCAAATTTTTGAGTGAGTTTGGATCTAGTTTTCTTGTTACCTTTAACTTTTTATATTTGCAGAGTGGAAAATTTGTAGAACTGATTAAATTAAGGACAGAAATTACATGACTCCTGGAAATCTGCCATCAAGGGGTAACTTCTGACCTCTGTTAAACTAGCATGAGGTCATGATTACGGATTCCAGCATCTGCTTATGACTATCACTGTTCAGAACAGCACCTAAACACATTCTTAACTTTGGTACAAGGCTCATTCGTGTGAATGAGGCCTAAGCATGTACTAAAGTTCAACACATGCTTGGGAGTTATTCTGAATAAGGATGCTGTCCCAAACTGGGGCCTAAATCTGGAGTAACTCCAGATTTACACAGGTTTATTGAGACTAACATCTGCCCCCAAGACTTGATGTTCTTGACCTTTTTGGTCTCATACTGGACACTTGATTCTTTTTATGCATATGACATGTTTCATATTAACACTGTGCTATCTACTCTGGAATGAATGATTTACAAGCTCAACGTTTCTCATCTTATTAAAATGAAGTGGAAAAGGAAGAAGAAGATTGTTTGAAGATGGCAGGAGAAGTGTGATGAAAGCATTGTGTAATGAGATGTAAAGAGCAAAATCTATATCATACTGTGAGAAGAAAAGTTAATAAATTATCTAACATGACTAGCAGTAAAGTGTACTCCAGATCTGATACTAGCCAATGAAATTTACAAAGAATATGATGATTGTTTCGTTTTTTGAAGGCCTTTCTTTGAAATCTGATCAGAATGAAATTAGTGCTGCTGAAATGGAAAAACTCCTCAAAAGATTGGGAAAGTGTGTGTGTACGTGTACACATATATATGTGAAATGAATCAGGATGCTTCAGATATGTTGCAAGAGTAGCTAAATGTAAGCTATGGATTAGCAGTTGATAACTGAAAAAGATACACATTGACTTCTTATGTCTGCATAATAATATTAGCACTTATATAACTATTTTCATCCTCAAAGCTCTTAACAGACATTACCTCATTACTCAAAGGAATGTAAGGTTGGTGTTTATTTTATACTCCCATTTTACAAAAGAGGGAAAACAGAGGCAAGTAAGTTAAATAAGTTGCATAAGACCATGTTGGCAGGAAGGAGGGGGTGTAGGAGGGTACGTGTCTTAGAGCCAGGCTTAAAATTTGGGAGTTTTTGGCTTCCAAACCTGTGTGGAGGCCACTACATGTGTCTGTCTCATCCAGCATAAATTTATGATGGTATTGATTACATTATTATTATTTATTAATATTTTATTATTGCTATTTTATTTGATGGCTCCTAGTTGCTATATGGGTTGCTGTATTCTTCATGTTAGCATGTCATAAAGGAGCAGCAAGGCACTGCTAGCACTGCAACTCAGAACTGTCTTCTCCAGAACCAAACAAGCATATTTTACAATTCTTTCGGATTCTACTGAGTCACTGTTGTATTAGATCAAATGCTAGTGAGCTATGTTTCTCCTATCATATCTTTTTTCCTTATAGAATCTGCATAGGCTCACAAGGGTTTACTTTTAATTAAGACCCAATAAAGAGAAGCAATACATCAAATATATTAACAAACTGATTTAAGAACCCCCATTGCTTTATTGCATTTTTGTAACTTGTCCAATCTCCATTTCTACTTCACTTATTCTGAATATTTGTCCCAAATGTCATCTGTGGCCTTAAACAGATAGAGTTCTGGCTGTAGAAAGAAAGATTGGCATTGTTGATGCTGTCAGAGTAGAAGAGTTCTTTCAGATTAACAGTGTGCATCTCATATTTTAATCTCCTAAAGCTGACGCTTGAGAGATCTTCTTTGACTTTTTTTTTTATAGTAATTCATTGATCAGCTGCTCAGAAATTGACCTTGCAGAAATGACATCAGGGAAGACTCTCCTGATGTTCAGTTTTCTCCGTAAATCACTCCAGCAAAGGAGTTAACACCCCTTTTCAATTTCAATAAGTATGTGTTTGGTGGGGAGAGGGGGTTATTAATGGTGATATTTACGAGCTATATACATCCAGTTTTGCAAAAGTGGTCTGATTTTTTTCAGTGCCTGAAATTTGGGGAGCACAACTTAAAACACCTACATTTAGAGAATTCTTCTGCAAAATGTAGTCCATATTGCATTTCCTGGCAAAGGGCAAACTCTGCCACTCGGCTTATCACTTGTCACTCGTGTATCCAAGAACAGATTTGTCTCAGCTTTCAAGGGCACAGGAACTATCTCTTTGACTATGTGTATCACCAGTACCTAGCATGGTGGGGCCCCAACCTCAACTGGTGTCGACAGAGGCTGTTATAATATAAATAATGTCATTTTAAAAAGATGTTGAGATATTGGGGGGAGGGTTTCACTTCAGACTCTAAACCAAAAATGAAATAGAAGTCCCAGAAAGTGCTAACTGCCCATTGTTAACAAGTCCCAGGATATAATTTTCCCTCTCTGCCCCTCCCCCCCGGACACAAACACCAAGTTCCTAAATTGATGGTGTTTATGTCTGAAACACTTTTCTGATGTCTGGCTCTGTCAGGACTAATTTTAACATTTCTAAAACTGGGTAAAAATACGGCCTCATTACTTTGATGTCAGAGCAAAGTTTACTATTAGTATATTCTGGGGTTTATCATTTTAGTCATGTTTAACACGGCTGCAGCAGGCATGCACTATTAAATCTGGCTTACTTTACATTCCTGTCTGGGATTATTTATTTGGAACAATTTCCTCTCTATCAAAAGACATGGCTAATGCTGAGTTTTAATGCGTTATTTACACACAAAATAACCTATTTACAACTCGGTATCTGCTGGAGGGAGAATGAATGGGGCAGTGCTCCCTCCATTCTGTTCTATCTGAGTTTAACAATCTGGATTGCTAATAGAACCATTTATCATCGGATGGTAATTTATTTTATGTTAGCTGCACAGGTCTGACTGCCTCTGATCTATGGGAATACTTTGCATATGAAGTCCAACAAGTCATTTGGCATAAACATGGGAAAAACCAAACTGGAAAACCAGTAGGTAACATCATGAACTTTTCCCAGTCGATAAAACTCCTTTTAATTTTAGTGTCTCATCTGGTAAAATTCAGCCCTTCACCCTCCTATGTACTGTAAGGATAGAATGGTGCGCTGATCTGCTAAGGATCAGTTTGGGACCAAATCTGATCACTTGATTTGTGGGTTGGCAGGAATGCTGACCACTGCAGAAGCAGCATTTTCAGTAGGCAGAAGAGAGAGGCAAGAAGCCATGCCCAGTGCTCTGCAGAAGGCTTTTCTAAGCAACACAAGAGAGGCATTGGCAAGGAGTTCACGTGCAGCTCATTTTACCTCAGTATTGGAGCATGGGAAACATGTGGAGGAGGGAATAGAGAAGTCCCAGCAGATCTCAGCAAAAGAAAAAAAACTGTGTGTGTGTGTGTGTGTGTGTGTGTGTTCATTCCTGAAGAATGTAAGAAATTAGAAACAAATGCCCGAATAGGTCATCAACTCTATCCACCCTGCAGGGATCTCTTCTAAAGATATTCTTCATTCCTTTGTCCAGTTTTTCTAGGAAGAGGAATATGAGGCACTGATATATTCTAGCTCAGGGGTCAGCAACCTTTCAGAAGTGGTGTACCGAGTCTTCAGTTATTCACTCTAATTTAAGGTCTCGTGTGCCAGTAATACATTTTAACATTTTTAGAAGGTCTCTTTCTATAGGTCTATAACATAGAACTAAACTAGTGTTGTGCATAAAGTAAATAAGGCTTTAACAATGTTTAAGAAGCTTCATTTAAAATTAAATTAAAATGCAGAGCCCCCCAGACTGGTGGCCAGAAGCCGGGCAGTGTGAATACCACTGAAAACCAGCTCACGTGCCGCCTTCGGCACCCGTGCCATAGGTTGCCTACCCCTGTTGTAGCTCATGCTGCTCTCTTTTGATGTGTTGTGAAATGTTTTTAAAACTTTGCAAGTGATACAGTTAATCTAACCTCCTGGTTCTGCTGTTTAGGGCAGAAAGTGGCAACTACTGAAACTGAAGGAATGGGAGAATCCCATTGTTTAGCCTGTAAGCTCTCCATGGAAGGGACTGTCTTCTGCTGTATGGAGGTTGCCTACCACAATGGGATTCCATATCTGGCTTGAGACCTCTAGGCACCACAATAATACTAATAACAGGAAGAATGGTCAATGGTTTTGTCTCCTAAAATGTCAGATCTGTAAAGCCCTTTAGATAAAAAGGTCTTGTTGTCACCTGACGGCTTAGAGTGAACTCCAGTATCACCATGGCCCCTGCACCCTATTGCTGCTGACATCAGCTGCCAGCCTCCTTGTCTCATGTATGCCCCCATGGGCCTCTTGGGATGTCCAAGGGTTTCAGATACTTAGACCAGTTGATAAAATATCATGCTTGTAATTATCAACAAATTTCACACCATATTGCTCACTGGAAGTCCATTGTTTGTGAGGGACTAGAAGCATCCATGGCTAAGATAGGTGAGGTCAAACTCCCCCACTATCCCGTATTATTTTTGCCAGCTACTGTTTGATCAGCAGTTTGTGAATGGTGTGCTGGCAAGCAGTCACAAACCATGCCTACAGCTTGTGAAGCCATTCCCCAGGTGCAAAGTGCTTTAGCTGGTACACAGACAAGTAAAGGAGACGAGGAGCGTCTTACAGCCACTTCGCTCCCAATGTGGCTGTGCATGCTAAGCAGGAATCCCTGTAACCTTGCTAAACAGCTCTTCTCTTATCATGTCCATTGTTCTCATCATTTAAGGCTTCAACTAGTACACCAAGCAGCACTGGTGGCTTCAACAGTCAGCATTAAAGTTAGATGCATTTCCCTATGGCATGTGTCTGAACAAAATGGCCTCAAAACACCTTTCATCTTGAAACTCCGTGTGAGATCTCTCCATGTAGCTAGGCTGTGATGTAACCTGTCCGGTAGACTGGATTACTTGTTTCTACTGTGTGAGACACTACAGGTGGGGGAGCAGGTAACAGGCAGGTGACCTGCCTCAGATGATGCAACACTGTGGCTTTCAGGGAGTCAGCATCAGGCCTGTCAACTCTTTTGTGGGATGGAGGTTATACTGTCAGTGAAGGAAAAAACTTACTGTGGGACAGAATGGTGTCCCTGCAAACCAAAGGGATGGCAGTTGCTCACAGTGAAGAGACTGTATATTTGCAGTAATAGAAAAACACAATTCTACAAAGTCAGAATTTTTCTCTTTATTATGAGCATGGTCTTGCACTAAAGGACGTTTTCAGGTGCCTTCACTGTGCCAGTCATGTCCAGCTCACTCGCCCAATTCTCTGCTTCTCATAGACTTTAAAGTCAGAAGAGACCATTATGATCATCTCGTCTGACCTCCCGCACAATGCAGGCCACAGAATCTTACCCACCCGTTCCTGCAATAAACCCCTTACCTATGTCTGAGATATTGAAGTCCTCAAATCATGGTTTAAAGACTTCAAGGTACAGAGAATCCTCTAGAAGGTGACCCAAGCCCCACGCTGCAGAGGAAGGTGAAAAACCCCAGGGCCTCTGCCAATCTGCCCTGGAGAAAAATTCCTTCCTGACCCCAAATATGGCAATCAGCTGAACTCTGAGCATGTTGGCATGAAACACCAACCAGACGCCCAGGAAAGAATTCTCTGTAGTAACTAAGATCCCATCCCATCCAACATCTCATCACAGGCCACCAGGCCCATCTACCACAAATAGTCAAAGGTCAAGTAGTTGCCAAAATTATGTTATCCCATCACACCATCTCCTCCATAAACTTATCGAGCTTAAAAAAAACCACTCCCAGTCAAAATCTCTAAACCGCAACATTATCTTCCTTCAAGTCCCTCCTCCAAACTTGATTTTACCATAATGCAGTGAGAAATGGCAGTCCAAGGGTAACTGCTATTCAGGTGGCAAGGTTGTGACCACTGCTTCCAATTGACCAAGAATTGACACGAGGTATTTTTCTGTCCCATTTTTGCTGCCACTCACCCTCATCTACTTGTTTGTTTCCATCTTCCTGTTATGTTTTGTCTTTTAGACTGTAAGCTCTTTGGGGCAAAGATTGTCTACAATAAATTTGTATAGCACCTAGCACCATGAGACCCTGATCTGACTGGTCTCTAGGCCACTACCATAATTTAATTGTTTAAGAATATGCCTTTAATTTAAGGGGGATGTAACTCTAGGGTGAAACATAAAACTAAATTTCTGACCAATTCTGTTAAAGATGCCAAGGCACATTGATATTGAATCGGAGTCCTACCCAAATTTCAGTATCTCGGGCCAATTTAAAACACTTTGATGGGTCTAACTGTAAAGTCATTCTTCACATACATGTTTGATATTTTTGCACAGTGGTGCTGGTGCTGTTAATAACGAAGTGCTACCTAAGAGGTGCTTGCATTCGAATTGCTGCGCATACTGTTTCATGGATTCCAAAGGCTGGCTCCAGCAGACAACACTACAATCTTATTTTTAGGGCTGTCGATTAATTGCAGTTAGCTCATGCAATTAACTAAAAACAATTAAATGCGATTTAAAAAAAATAATCGTGATTAATCACAGTTTTAATCACACTGTTAAACAATAGAATACCAGTTGAAATGTATTAACTATTTGTGGATGATTTTCTACTTTTTCAAATATATTGATTTCAATTGCAACACCGAATACAAAGTGTACAGTGCTCACTTTATATTATTATTTTTATTACAAATATTTGCACTGTAAAAATTATAAAGAAAATATTAGTACCATAACACAATCTCTTTATCATGAAAGTGCATCTTACAAATGCAGATTTTTTTTTGGTACATAACTGCATACAAAAGCAAAACAATGTAAAACTTTAGAGCCTACAAGTCCACTCTGTCCTACTTATCTGCCAATTGCTAAGAGAAACAAGCTTATTTGCTACAAAGTCTTCCTCGTCTTATTTACGGATACAGACTAACACGGCTGCTAATCTTAAACCTAAGAGAAACAAGTTTGTTTACATTTACAGGAGATAATGCTGCCCGCTTCTTATTTACAATGTCACCTGAAAGTGAAAACAGGCCACATGGCATTTTTGTAGCCAGCATTGCAAGGTATTTACTGAGCTATGCTAAACATTTGTATTCCCCTCATATTTCGGCTACCATACCATGCTTCCATGCTGATGACGCTCGTTAAAAAAATGCATTAATTACATTTTGACTGAACTCCTTGGGGGAGAATAGTATGTCTCCTGCTATGTTTTACCCACATTATATTTCATATTATAGCAGTCTTGGATGCTCTTTGTTTTAAGAACACTTTCACTCCAGATATGACAAAATGCAAAGAAGGTACCAATATAAGATTTCTAAAGATAGCTACAGCACTTGACTGAAGGTTTAAGAATCTGAAGTGCCTTCCAAAATCTGAGAGGGATGAGGTGTGGTCCATGCTTTCAGAAGTCTTAAAAGAGCAACACTCTGATGCAGAAACTATAGACCCTGAACCACCAAAAAAGGAAAATCAGCCTTCTGCTGGTGGCATCTGAATCAGATGATGAAAATGAATATGCGTCGGTCTGCACTGTTTTGTATCATTATGGAGCAGAACCCATCATCAGCAAGGATGCATGTGTTCTGGAATGGTGGTTGAAGATGAAGATCCATATGAATCTTTAGTGCATCTGGCATGTAAATATCTTGTAATGCTGGCTACAAAACTGCCATGCGAATGCCTGTTCTTACTTTCAGATGACATTGTGAACAAGAAGTAAGCAGCATTATCTCCTGCAAATGTAAATAAACTCGTTTGTCTGAGTGACTGGCTGGACAAGAAGTAGGACTGAGTGTATTTGTATGCTTTAAAGTTTTTACATTGTTTTATTGTTGAATGCAGTTATTTTTTTGTACATAAATCTACATTTGTAAGTTCAGCTTTCCTGATAAAGAGATTGCACTGCAGTGAAGGTGAATTGAAAAATACTATTTTTTACAGCACAAATATTTGTAATAAAAATAAATATAAAGTGAACACCGTACACTTTGTATTCTGTATTGTAATTGAAATAAATATATTTGAAAATGTAGAAAACATCCAAAAGTATTTAAATAAATGGTATTCAGTTATTGTTTAACAATGCACTTAATTGTGGGATTAATCACTGTTAATTTTTTAATCGCTTGATTAATTTTTTTAATCGCTTGACAGCCCTACTTATTTTTCATATACCCAGTTCAGATCCATACTCTCTTCCTTTCAGCAGATTCTGCTGTCTTACTATGAGCTGTGTCAGTAATGGCAAACTTCTCCAGTTCTGGGTCATTTGTATGCTAATATGAGGGTGGATGGGTAATGTAGTGTGGATGCCTCAGTGCTTTCCTAAAATGACTTTTTTACACTCCAATAATACACCTATAGTTGTTAATACCTTGCAATCGACACCACCCTCTGTTTCAGTATTCCAGGATTCTTACAAACACTAATAAATTAAGCCTTACATTATAACTGTGAGTTAAATAAGTATTGTCACTCTCATTGTATAGATGAAGAAACTGAGGCATAGAGAGATAAAATCACTGTTAATGAACTTGGGACTAGAACCCAGAATTCGTGATACCTGGAGGAAAGGCTATTGGTAACATAAATAAATAGTGTAGATCCATGTTCAGTTAAATGTGCACGACAAGTACTTCTTGGTTTTGGACTGGAAATATGAAATAAATTTTTTTAGTGTTCCTTCAGAGTGTCATGAATACTTTGTGGTTTACAGTTGGTTCTCTGGTTCCTCCCAAATTTGTGGGCTGTATTTTAGCTCTGGGCTAAAGGAATTTTGGGGTGTTTTTGTTCTTTATATTAATGCTGCTTTCCAAGGGGCTTGGAGGCTGCTGCTTTTGCTGTTTTCTTCCCTTGACACTCTCTCTGATCAGGCAGTTAGCAAAAGGGAACAGTAGAGGAAATGGCAGCAGAAGAAACAATGTAAATCTAGAGGGGACAATAGTGGATTATATGCAGTGAAATAGTTTGTTAGGTCAATCCAATTAACTCTGCAGTCTGTTATAGGGTATACAGATCCATACTGGCCAGGAAGGGGTTAATGAGAACCTGTGAGCTCAAACAGCCCCATCCTGTTACACCTGTGGGAGGCATACTCCTGCAGGGAGGAATTAAAAGTGGAAAAGCCCAGTTCATTAGTGGCTGACTGGGAGAAAGAGTGGGCTTCTTATGTTAGCCCTTTGAAAGAAGGCCTTGCTAGGGTCACGACCTAGCCAGAGACTGCTTGAGGGAAGGCCTGGCTGGTGCCAGAGGAAACCAAGAGACTCCCTGGGGGAAGACAGGGCTGTGTGTAGGGCCTATCTTGAGGCTGCTAGACACCAGCGCCTCCTTTGGGGCAAGGAGGCCTAGTATGGGGCCTTTACACTTGCTTTGTTCCCTATAACTAATCTGTTTTCCTTCCGGAGTCTGCAGAAAAGTGAGCCTGGAAGGAGCTGTGCGAAAGGTCTGGACATAGGATGAGGTAGAAAGTATCCAGGGAGGAAGAAGCAGGTCTGAATAGACAGATCTGAGCTGCTTACTTTAGGATTCCTGGGCTGGAACCCAGAGTAGAGGGTATGCCTGTGTTTCCCTATGAGCTTAGTGAGGAGAGTGACAGTGCACAAAGATCCTGCAGGTTAGGGTTGGAACGCCAATACAACCTGAAGGTGAGCTGAAGATGGGAAATAAAGGCACCAGACTGTTGTGCTGGACTCAGTTTCCCTAGTAGGGGCAGGATTACATGAGACCTGGCTGGCGGACCAGAAATGAGATGACCACACTGCAGAGCTAGAGCGACTGTCGGCAAGGGGCACCAGCAGAGAAGACCCTGCTATCCCTTCCCCAGCCATGAGTGGGCACACTGGCAGTGAGTTACTAAAAATCAGCCAACTTCATCGTTTATGTGTTCAGATTAAGATGGTATCTGCACCTTGCATATTAAAGATGGAGATGTGCATGGAGCACACCATATCCATCTATAGTTTACCAAATTGTACCAAGGTATGCTGAGGCAGGAGCTGACACAGCACCCTGTCATTCAAATCCCCACCCATACACATTAATTGGGACCTGACTGAAAGGTTGGGGGAGGGTGCTAATTAACTGAGTAAAGATGCAGCTGTGAGGCGAATAGGGTGGAAGTAGCCACAGTGGCTGGGACTATATAAACAGATAGGAAGGCCACGGTAGGGAGGAGAGTCGGGAGCCTGAAGGAAGACAGGAATAGGTAGAACTGGCTGGTACTAATACTGTACCCTTCCCCAGAAGCAAATGAGGGAAGCTGGCTACTGACTGTAGATAGTATATAAATAACACTCTATGCTGAGGCCTGCTGAAGGATATCATAATGCACAGTAGTGGTTAAGAACACCTGGGGTTGTGATGGTCAGTTACTGAGGCTGGAAAAGACTCTCACGGGACTACCCTGTGCCACAAACAACAGTGCAATCCCCCTTCCCCAGTGAGGTTCACCATTGCTTACCATAAAGATGGAACATCTCTGTTTAGCTTTAAAAATATTTCATGACACATGGTGCAAACAAAGCCCCTTAATGTGATGAAGAACTCGTTTAGCCTTCCTTATAATGAGAGAGGTATAGTTGGAGTGTGAGATGAGGAAGCAGGAGCTCCTGAGTTCAAATTCCACCTCTAAACTGACTTGCCATCCACCAGTCTCACACTTAATTTCTCCAAACATAAAATGAGCGTCAAGATGCCTGTCTCTCAGGCTGCTGGGAGGATTATTTAATGTTTTGAAAGCACGTTATGGATGAAAAGCACTACGTGAATGGCTTCCTTTTTGTTTTCATGATGCATAACAAGATAGAGGACAGTCCCCTCCACCCCCACAAAGAAATGCTACACTGTACTTACCTCTGTGCAACTGCCACATGCTCTTTTTACAGATGGCAAACTGAGGCACAAAGACTAATGCTCAGATCCTCAAAGGATATTCAGGTGTCTAATTCCCATTGAAATCAGCTGATGGTAGTTAGGTGCCTGACTGCCTTTGATGATCTGGGTCTAAGTGTTTTCCCCAAGATCACACACGGAGTGGCAAAGCAAGGAATGGAGCCTTGGAATCCTAAGATCTGGTTCCTAGACCACCATCCTTCTCCTCCTTTTGTACTGTGATGAAGTGAGGCCTGGCTGTCCTCGAAGAAGTTAAAGTCCATGTTTGGAAGCTGATGCAGCCTTCCCTGTTTTAAATCTAGCATGGAGTTACTGGGAGTAGAACAGCAGCATGACTTTCATTGAACTGCATCAGCTAAAACACTGCACTCTTTGTGAAATCCATTGTTCTAGTAGCTTTTTTTTTTATTGCCGTAAAGTGAATGTTGTAATGCTCTTTGTCAAAGCCAACCAAAACAATATGAAAGCACCACTTATTGGATTTGAACTGAAATCTGAACTCCCACCCCACATATTAAAGTCAAAAGACCAAATTATGTGCTATGGTATAAATATAGAATCAGCGGAATTACTGCCATGAAGTACTCCAGATTTACGCCAGCATTACTGAGCTCGGTATTTTAGCAATCATTTCAAAAAGTCAAGCAATTTAAAGCCACCACTAAATATAGGGTGAAAAACTAGTAAATTCTAAAGGCTACAAAAGACTCCTAAAATAGCCCAAGTGCAGGAAGGCTATTAATGCAAAAGTAAATAATTACATTAATGCAAGTAAGTGGAAAGGCTAGTTGTGTTAATCACTTTAAAGAGAACAAGCCTTGGATAAAATCCATTCTTTTATCACACAGATTAAGTCTTCCTTTTGACACTGAATAATTGATGGGGTTTGGTAGAGCATTCCACAGCTGCCTTAGCAGAGCGGTGGGACTGCTCCTGGGGTCAGGCAAGTGGCAGAGAAAAATGTTCTTAAAAACGCCATGCATCCAATCCCAGCACCAAGAAATGAGACTCGTATTCCTGGCACTCCTTAAATAATGGCTGCAGTGCCTTGAAAAGACAGCCGTGCGCCTCAGAGAGAAGGAAGACTTTGTCATTCCTTAAGTTGCAGACCTAGAAATGAGATAGATTGTGCTTTCAGTGAGTGCCATAAGAAAGTGGACGGCTTGTGTGACTAGAACAAAGACGGTATATTTCTCCCCCTTGCTTGACACTGATATTTTATTTTAAGACCCCAAGTGAGGTGGTTTAGAGGGTTCTATGAGCTAAGAGTTTGTGAGCTCTTTTCCTACTTCTGTTTGCCTGTCTTAGGTACTTCTCTGGTTCTATTACAATCTGAGCCCCTCCAAATCTTTAATGTACTTATTCTTGCACCTCAGCTCCCCTGCGACGTAGGGAGGGGTATTGTACCTATTTTACAGGCTGGGGATTGAAGTGCAGAAAGACTAGAGGTGAGATTTTTTTTTTCAATGGCTGTTAAGAGCCAAGCGCCTATTGAAAGTCAATGGGAGTTAGGCTCGTAACTGCCCCTTGTGCCTTTGGAAATCTCCTCCTATGTCAGTTGCCTGAGGTCACACAGAAAGTCTGTTGTGGAGCAGGGAATTGAACCCAGCTCTCCTGAGTACCCTAGACTCCTTACTTCTCAGTCACTGATATGCTATGTAGACTTGGTCAAATGACAATGCTCATTATAGACGTTCTCTGACTTACGGAAATCCGCGCTTATGGATAAAACTCCATAAGCTAAAAATAAAAAAATTTTTTTTTTTTGCATAATGGTTCTGAGATACATTTTTGACTTACGCAAAATTCGACTTACGCAAGGCGTTCCAGAATGGAACGCTTGTGTAAGCTGGGAAGCGTCTGTATATGGGTCTCTAAAATGGGGGAAATGTTTCTCCATCTCACAACAGTGTAGAATATAAACTTTTTACATATCTGCAGCATTCTGAAAATATATAGTGCTATAGAAATGCTAAATATTATCCTTTGTTAGTGTTAGAGCATTATAATATTCCACAGTAATCAAAATTAATAGCACTTTAATCTATTTTGACCAGAAGCTCTTTTAGATAGGGAGAGTTTTAGCATTTCTTTTTATAGCACTTGGTAACATGGGGACGCGGCCCCACTTGAGGACATGTAGGTGCTATTATTTGTATTACAGTAAATTCCATGGCACTGAGGATGTGCTTTGCAAACAGTAACTGATCATCTTGGCACCCTGGTGAGTCATAGGTAGATATTATCCTCATTTTACAGCTGAGAATACTGAGTCAGAGAGGTTAAATAGCTTGATGAAGGCCCCACATTGAGTTAGTGACAAAGCTAGGTTTCCCTGCTCCATCCTTTGCTTAATCCATTAGTGAATGCACCTCCCTCTCAGTAATGGCCCCAATTAATTAACATTTGTTATAGTATTGTTTCAGCATTTTGAACAAATCTACAGGTGTACCTGCTCTGAAGAGCTTCTAGTCTAGTCATAGATGTGCAGGAGTAACCAGTAGGATGGGTGCTGGGGAGAGGAAAGTTGTTTCTGATTTCTGTTCTTGTATATCATGGAACTTTTAAGTGTGGTTTTTGCAACAAGAAATTCCCCAAAATTTCTTTTTTTGGGGAAAAATGGTTCTTAAAAAAATACACTTTGATCTGCAGGAAATGAAGATCATGTTCTATAAATGCAGTAAAAGTTCTTTGTTGAAAGAACAGTAATATTTGTCCCACTCCCATGATGACCAAATTAAAAATGTAGCAGGACAGAACTTTGTGTGTCCAAGAGCTAGGGCCCTGAACTGGAAGTCAGGATGCGTTTCCTGAGATTGAGCAGCTGTGTGACCTTGGACAAATCACACAGGATAAGATCCCATCAATTTTGAGTAGGTTCTAAATTTGGCAGAATGAGTTCACCATCCTTAACTATGGCTGCTGAGGCTAAGCCTCAAAGTTCGTTGGTTAACATCTTAGAGTAGAGGAAAAAGGCATACAGGCCCTACATTTAAATTAAAAAGCTCACCTGGGTTTGGGATTATATTAAAATCATAAGCTTGGGAACTGTTTCAAGAGGACCTGAGTTAACTTTCAAGCAAACCCATTAATGAGTTTGGTGGAAATAAGGCAAAACTTGATGGATGTGACTGAGTTTTAGTTTGAACTCTGAACCCAAAACTAAAATTAAAAAATGACAGGGTTTAAATCCATATGAACTCAAACCAAAAAGGTTTGCCACAAACCACCCTGAACTGAATCTCTGCTCTTCCCTCAGGTCTAGTTAAAATGTCTGGGTTTTTCCTTTTTTCTTTTGCATTCTTTTAGTTTTTTCCTCATCCGAGAATCTGGAACCTAATGGATTATACCCATTGATTATGCTGTCAGCTCTAGGGAAATACAAACAGAGCTTCTCCAAATGAGAGATTTATATTTCCTACCTCTAGCCTCCAAACTTAAATAAAATAAAATAATACAATCTAGGAGTTGAGTGTTGGGGTCCATGGCACTTCTTCCAGAATGCCTTGCTCTCATCTTCCATATGGATTTGCTCCTAGTTCAGAAAAGGGTCCAAGAATCGCAGCTCACAACGGATACATTTCTAAGTAAACAGTTAAAGTCAATATTTTGATCATGTTCATTTCACCAATATAAAGGTTCAAATGTCTAAGTTTTCCCAAAGACCATCCGATAGAGGCTATGTAAGCCCATAGCCATAAGAACATAAAAATGGCTATACTGGGTCAGACCAAAGGTCCATCTAGCCCAGTATCCTGTCTACCGACAGTGGCCAATGCCAGGTGCCCAGGAATGAGTGAACCTAACAGGTAATGGTCAAGTGATCTTTCTCTTGCCATCCATCACCGTCCTCTGACAAACAGAGGCTAGGGACACCATTCCTTACCCAAAGAGCCCTTATTCTCTATGTGCTACTCCAAGGATTAGTTTGGCAAATTTATGGAGATATATAGAACTGGAAGAACCTTGAAAGGTCATCGAGTCCAGTCCCCTGCCTACACTAGCAGGACCAAGTACTGTCCCCTGACAGATTTTTTGCCTCAGATCCCTAAATGGCCCCCTCAAGGTCTGAGCTCACAATCCTGGGTTTAGGAGGCTAATGCTCAAACCACTGAGCTATCTGTCCCCTTTGTACCCCCTGCCCCTTTTTAAATATTTCATTTAAAGTTTCACACCAGACTATAGATACTTTTGCAACTAATGAATTGTAGAGTTTTTTAAGGACCCAAGACCGTTCTGACTGAATTTGAAATGTCAAGGCCTGTTTTGATTTTATCTACCTGAGACACTTTCTGGGAGTGGGAGTGCTTGCTGCTCTGTTGCTTCATTCAGGGTTCACCAGTTGACCTGGCTTTGTTACTGCTTGTTTTTTAATGAAATAGGGCAACAGTAGCAAATGAAATTGTGCAGTTGAATAATTTTCTGTGTTTTTTGCTGATTTGGATTTCAATTCTATATAGACAGTGAACAGTTCATGCCTGGCACTGAAGGGCAGGTACTATTCATCTTTCCTTCATTTCACATGCAAGCAGGAACGCATCAAGATACTTTGTTCTTAGACTTGAAATTGGCACAGAAGTACATTTCTTCAGTGTCAGATTGCAATTAGAGTTGATGATGCAATTTCTGAAGTTTTAGCAGCAGCAAGTGAATGTAACAATATAGAAACACAAAGGTGATGACTTTATACATTTATTGAAGAGTCTGGTTTTAATGAGAGGAATTATTATGTATTCCAGGAAGATTCACCTGCATTTGAGAAAGTGGTTTTGTGAAGGCAGCGTGCTGTCCTTGATTAGTCTTATTTTATTGTCTCTGTATGATATGGGACTTGAGAGATCTGCTTTCAATTCCTCTTTCTGACCCAAACTTCCTGTGTGATTTTGGGCAGGTCATTTGATTTCTCTGTTTCAGTACCTAGTGTATATAATGAGAATAGTATTTTCTTACCTGAGAGAGATGTATTAAGAGGCTCACCTCATTCATATTTTTGACTTGTCAACATGCCGTGGTTAAGGGCCCTCTAAAACAGATTGGTGGTGTTCAGGCTAATAATGTATAATTCTTATGACACTGGCATTTTTTAACATCTGAAGCAAAGTGAATGCTTAGGAAGATGTATAGACATCTGTTGTATTCAGAGTGTTTACAATGCTCCATAGAGTAAGTGTAGATTTCTTAGTAGATCATGTCCAGGAAACTCATCTGGAGAACGTGGGATATCGTGTTAATAGTTATAAGAATCTTTCATCTTGAAACCTGAAAAGGACCAAATTTGGCTAGTTTGGTGGCTTCATTATGTACCTAATATTTGGGCCTGGTTCATCAAAGGATTTACTGAGGTTCTGGGCAAATCTGGATGAACATATAGTTTTGGGTGAAAACCACACAGATCTCCATGACTTCAACCCCAAACCAGGCAAAACTTTGTGGTTTCATCTGAGTTCCTAGTGTAGGCACTTAAACTGCTGCCGTAAGATGAGGGCATGGACTATGGCTACTGCTTTGAGAGAGGGGTGAAAGTCTGGAGGCTAAGGTGATTGAGAGAGAAAATCAGTGGCTGGGGATGAAAGGTTGAGAGGGAACTTCACTCCACCTTTTTAGCCCACTGCATACCACAAAGCAACACTATAATCAACTGGATGGGAGTGAAAGCCACTGTTGTCTGATCTTGTTGAATCAACGGGGCAAGAGAGACATTTTTCTTCAAAGGATTCCTGAGGAGCTTTCACTGTTTATTACCACAAGTTACCCTTTAAACATCCTTATTGCAAGGTCATATATTCCAAAGGCAGCTGGGGCAGTGACTTTTAAAATAGATTTGAACTGGGTGAATGAGTAAAATGTATTTGCATCTGTGTTCCTTAGCTCGGGGCATGCCACCACATCAGTTGTGTAAGAGCAAACTGTAAAAAAGAGTTTATGCAAATCTGCATGTTTCATTCCATTTTAGTGCCAGCTACAGCAGTGTCTCAGCATCTGAGTTAAGAGCCAAGACCATCAATTGTCCACAGAGCCACTAACATGCGAAACTAGCCAGATTTATATCTGGTCACTAAAAATATATATAGCAAAATGAAAGTCCCAGACACTGAGTTCATGTGCATAGCTCATTGTAAAGAAAAGTAACAGCTGATATAAGATCACTTAAACTGTTACCTTCGGGACATAAAAGGGATCTTTGAAGACACTATGTCTTAATTCAGAGATGTTTACTCATAAAAATAAATTGGGATGGGGCAGGGGAAAACACATTTCCTATCAATGTGTTTTTTGTCTTTTATGGCAGGTTGTTGCAGGTCTTTGACCTGGGTAGCACTTGAGCTAGGATAGAAATGAGCTCTGCCTGAGTATCAGAAATTTGCCAGAAGGACCTAGCTTCAATGCAAGTAGATACAGTGTCTCTTGAGAAGATCCTTTTCACTATATTCTGCCTCACTGTGACCCAAGTAAATTATTTGGACTGTTTTTTCCATCTGCAAAGTCTTCCAGTAGTCAAGTCCAAGATGCAGGTTTTGTAAAACTTTTGAGAATAGAAATGTTCTCCTAAAAGTATTTTTTTGGCGGCTGGTGGATCAGATTGAAACGTTCTCCCTGAAACACTGGTGATCCAAACCAGAGGGTCCCACAGAAATATTTCACTTGGTATATCCCTCTCCCAGCAGGACACTCACTGCAGCTCCCCACACTTGTAGCAGATCTTGAGGCTGTCACTGAGTGAGTCCAGTGGGCAGAACAGAGGGGACAAGGGCTTCTGGAAGCAGGATGAGGCCAGGTAGGCCCCATGTGGGTGGAGGAAAGAGGACCTCTGGGACAGGAGCTGGCCACAAGGCAGTGAGGTGGAGCATTGAGCAATTAGGTTTTGCCCTGCTGCCCCCCACACCTGAGCAGCACTGCAAGCCCTGTGCTCCAGGTCACTGCCACTTATTCAGTCATGGCCCTGCCACCCCCTGTCATGACAAAGGGTCCATGAGGCCAAACCTGTGTGTGCTGTGGGGCGGCCTGTGCTGTTCCTCCTACCTGCTGCCATGGGTCCGGTTCCTGTATCAGTATCTGAACCAGACCCCCACCCACCAAGAATTGGGCCTAGGGATGTGCTTGGCTTGGCCGTGTCTTAATGGTACACACCACGTGTAACGTGCATATGCCTTCAGGTACCACTGATCCAAATGCATGGATGTCATGATAATGCATGAGAACCAAAGAGTGAATTTACCATTAATCCATCTGGTCTAGTTGAATGAAGTTGGAGGAAGGGAATGAAACAATATCATCAAACAGTGAAAATACATAAAAATTCTTGAGCCAAATGTTTAAAGGGTTCAAAAGTGCAAGCAGAGCATTTCAAACCCATGTAATATGAAAGTGTTAACTACTTACATAAGTGCGATTTTATTCATGCATGTTCAGGATTCCCACATACAGCTGATCCGCTTGCACATTTTGGGGTGAATGTTCTGGAGGCCTCTTTGGAAAACTTTTTCCAGACAATATTAATGATCTGAGGTAGGGGGAATTTTATAAACTGTGGTGCCAGAAGTGTGATCGGCACTGTATAAGCAGAGGAAAATATGGTCCCTGCTCCAACGGCAGGCAAATTACCGCCAGACCATGGTTAAGACACACAAAGCTCCATAAGAAGCTCCTATCTCAAAGCAGCACAGAGTGGTTTCTAGAGGTTTAAAATCCTTTACTTTACAATAGCTTTGGCAGATTATAGTCCAAATGGCATTGTTAAACAATGTCTCTTTTAAGGAGGGCAGGGCTTTACATGAAGACAATGATGGCATGGCACTGAGGCGGGAGTGGGTTCCATGGAAGGAGAGGAGAGTGCCACAAGGATATAAAAAGGCTAGAGAGCTGGGAGCAAGGCTGAGAGCAGGGACCTTAATAGAAGCAACATTTTTCAAGGCCTTAAAGGTCAGGTTAAGAATCCTTAACCTGTTGTGAAAAGTGAGAGGAAGTTAGTGAAGGAATTTGAAGAGCGTGATGTGGTCATAGAAGCATGAGAGGAACTGCAGAAGGGAGGAGAAGATGAGATGCAGGGAGGCCAGAGACAAGACAGTTGTAGTTAAAACTGGGTTACCAAGGTGCGGAGGGAGGGACTTTGTGGTAAGGATAAAGAAGTGAGAACAGATCGTAGAGATGATTCCTGCAAGTCCCTAGCTCTGCCTCATTATTTTTCTCCAGTGTAAGGTAAACCACTTGTTTGCCAGTAACAAGGACAGGTCTCTACACCCTGTCACAGTCAATCCAAAACATGACATTTATCTTGGCAATATTCCTTTAAGCAAATGTCAGGAATGACTAGTGCTGTTTGCAATGTTGTTGTAGTTGTGTTTGTCCCAGGATCTGAGAGAGACAAGGCAGGTGAAGTAATTTTTTTTATTGGACCAACTTCTGTTGGTGGAAGGTACAAGCTTCACAGAGTTCTTCAGGTCTGGGGAAGATAACCAGAATGTCTAAACTAAATACAAGATGGGACAGAGTATTAAGCATAAGGGGTTCACATGTGCCATAGGGCACCACTTAAAATTAAGTGCGCATTTGGTGCACTGGAGGAGGGAAACCACATGTTTAACCACACCACACTGGAATTCATTCGGAGTATCATCAAACAGTTACAGTGCATATTTGATGGGGACCACATCCTGAAAGAAATATTTCCCAAAGCCTTCTTCTGGTCTTCAAAGAACTCCACATCCCCGCAACTTTGCCAAGCTCATCATTAGAATCACACTCCTCACAAAACAGGACACACCAAGTCAAAATGGAATCAGACCCTGCCAGAACAGATGCAAAACCTACAGACATATCTCCACTGATCAATACCTCCCATAATATATCTTTCACGATCCCTGGATCCTACACATGCCTATCACAACATGCGGTGTACCTCCTCCAGTGCATCAAGTGCCCCAATAACAACTCTGTGGGTGAAACAAAACAAGCACTACACGCTTGAATGAACTCTCATGGAAAAATAATAAAAGACAAAACCACCCTATCACTCGTGGGTGAGCACTTTTCATAAAGTGATCATAGCATAACTGACTTCTCAGTCCTCATCCTCAAAGGAAACTTGCACAATACTTTCCAAAGACGAACCTGGGAAATTAAATTTATTACTCTGCTAGACAGCAAAAACCATGGACTCACCAGAGACAGTGGTTTTATGGCCCATTACAACAATTTGTAATAAAACCCATAGCCTGCTAAGCCTTACTTGCCTACTTCATTTTAAGTAGTCTCCTGTACCATGTGTCAACTTCTTATGCTTAACAGTCTGTCCCAACTTGTATTTAGCTTAGGCACTTCGGTTACTTCCCTAGACCTGAGGAAGAACTCTGTGAAGCTCGAAAGCTCATACCTTCCACCAGCAAGAACGTGGTCCAATAAAAAAAATCACCTTACTTTTCTTGTATCTCTAGGAATGTCCAGGATAAGTTAGGTGGCCTGACATTTATAACACAGGTCACTCACCTGCCTCTATTTTCAGTTGGTGCAGAATGGCTTGGAATTAGACACTTACCTGTGGAAAAGGCCAGATTAAGCTGAAGACAGGCAAGGTTTGCCTTGTTACATATAGTAAATTATGAAAGTAATTATAGATTTAGTGCCTTAGCTCTGATCTATATCACCCTGCCCCTCACTGCAGCTGATGGAAGAATGGCTTTTGCTTACATTCACCCAGTCAAACATGAAAATGTACCATGCTGTCTTGGGAAGCAGGCTAATCTATGCTGTATGTTATAGAAACAGCTTTCTGTTTTAAAAGTATCATATTCTAAGGCTGCAGCTGGTGTGGTGATGGCATGCTTGGTCTTTTGTAGTTTACTGTTTGCTTCATGTTGCTCAAGAGTGATCCCTGTGGCTGATTGAGGAGCAGCACTGATGGGACTCACATCTGTTTCTAATTGACTGGAAAGTTGGTGGCTTTATCAGGGAGCCCTCCTCAGAACTGGAGGGATCTGAAGTGTCTCCTAGCTGGAGGAGGGTTAGTGGGAAGGAAAGGGAGAAGTGTTGGGTGATGTTGAATTTTGTTGCTGTTTGTGTACGAGTGGGATTTTTTGCCACCATCGTTGCTCTTTGTCTGCTGCCTTTGTGAACTTGGCTGCTGCACTGAGGTTAATTACGTTGTTAGCTAAGGTCAGTGGAAATATTGATTCCTGCCTCTGTCATCTGGGGAAGGTACAGGGGGAGAATGGGAGAGAAGTGTTACCCAGAATTCAAAAGCTGTAGATGAGGGATTCATTTATCATCAATTAACACATTTATTGTGTATTAACAACACGGCCCCTACTAAACTGTTTGGATGCAAACACCTTCAGTGGAAGACTGAAGGCAGCGTCTTCAACTTCAGTTTGATGGCCAAGATGGCTTGCGTAGACATGGGATTTACTTGGTTCAGCAGCTCAGCCAGCTGGAGAGCATCAGTTCCAGGAGATAATATCAATACTGTGATACATATAAAGGGATGAGAAGAGTTTGTGGTACAGGAATGCTTTAGATGGATACTATGGCTTACTTTCTCTGGGCTGTGGCATGACAGGGTGTCTGCAGCACTTTGCCTAATCGCTTCCCCCCTCCTATAGAAGCAGTGGAGATCCTCTGAGCTCACACAGCTTGTTTTCAGATCTAGTCCAGAGAAAAGACTTCTCTGAAATGTACACCCTCTTACCCCAAAACACCACCCCAAACAAAACAACACATCCCCCGAGCCTTCCGAGCCTCTGTATAAATAAGGACAGTAAACCTGTGTGTGATCACGATCAAATTACATGGTCTAAATCTATATAAAAGAATTTGAGCAGGTTCAAGCCAATTATAATGACCTCATTGTTTAAAGACAGCAAGTAATGTATAAAGAACGAGACAGGGCTGTGGCAGGAGAGGAAAGGGGCACTGTGGCTGTCAGGAAAGGCTTTGGGCTTTCAACGCCGACGGGTATAGAAACAATTTGCTGAGGTGGTTAAAATACATGGTTTCAAAATCTGTTTGTGACCATAAGGATTTTAAAAGAGGATGTCATTTGCTTACTCGGTAACTTGTGTGTGGCCTGCAAGTGGTTTAAAATGCCTGGCCAAAACCAAATGATCTCGCCTTAAGGAAGTTTGAAAAGTATGTACATGTTCCAAAAAGGCCAAGATTGAAGTGACATTCTTTCTTCCTGCCATGTTATCTTGCGCAATAGCTACACCACCTCCTCTGGCAATTGTTGGGGTGCATTGGTGAAGAGGAGGTAAACGATACTCTGAGCACTGTGTGATATAAATAGAGCCCAGATGTTATGATTTGAGTTGAAATGAGATGTAGACAGAATAGACTGTTTTTAATGGGAGGACGGAATACCATCATATTTTCAGAATTCAGCTGAACCCTGAAAATATGTCCAAATTAGGACATGATACTTAGTGTAAGTAAAATAACATAACAAGTGAACTTTCATAATGAGGGAACATGCAGATAAAGTTGAAATTTATGATAGTGTAGGAGATTTTCGACTTAAGGTTTTGGCTTCTTTTCTGCACAGCCCAGCCAGGCTGACAAGTTTATAAATCTCTGTGGTATTTGGCTAGCGTCAAGGGATCTGCATTGTCCCATTCAAACACTGGTAGCTGCTTTTGCGTCCCATTGTTATTAATTAAGGGTTGGATTAGGGAAATCATTGGGGGCGGACAAGTCTGGTCCTTTCAAACGTGGCAGCTAACAAACAGGAAGTGAATTGAAAGGTTGCATATGCCCAGCCTGCTGTAAACCTCAAAGCCCGAGGGAATCCTGTGACCCAGCAGGGTTTGCACGGGAGTCATCCAGATGCACAGTGCGATGTGAAAGGGTAACAGCTGGGAGAGAGGGAGAAAGGGATAAAAATCTGTTGGTATGAAGGAAGGAATGAGAATCTCAAATCAGTAGCAGATTGAGGCACCATCCAGCAGAGATCACTGTGGGCTTAAATGCAGGGAACAAAACCAGGGAATTTAATAGCCTCTTCCTTTTACACAGCACATTCATCCTACAGTTACTTTACAAACTTAATGACATGCAAATTGCCCACACACACCTTCCTCAGCCACCCATATGCAGACACCTCTAGCATGAAATGTGATGTGACTGAAAACAGAGTAGGAAACTTAGGCAGAGATAATTTACTTACTCACCTTAGAATTTGGATAAGACAAGACTTAAAACACCAACCTTAGCTGTGTCATTTAAGATCTCATGGTACCTTTGCCAATCAGTGTGGTGTTTTTTATAGTTCCTACAAGTTAGAACTTCCTAATGCCCAGTGGGGAGAAGAACTGTGCATCGGCTTGGGCAGAATTCCTGTGTCAGCTGTTGTAAATGCAACTTGGAAGTCTCCCATCTAAGCATTATGTTAAATACGGACTGTAATCCGAGCTGAGCTGGCTTACTTTCTGGGATCTGATGGGGTTACAGAACCAGATCTGATGGCTCCAGGTGTGACATTGTCCACCTCTTAAAATGGGTCTCCACCTTCATCCCAAAGGAGGACGTATGTTAAACAAGGTCCAGTGAGTGGACCTTAGAAATCCTATGAGGCATTTAAGGTTATAGGATTTCAGAGATGCATAGTCAAGAAGATTGCCAGAAATAGCATTTATGATCCCACTATATTCCTGAATAAGCTCTGTATATTTCAAATGTGGGGTTTTTTAATGTAGTTTTGCCTGCATGGTCTTTCGTTTGCTATCTAAGCCTCAGATTACTGAATTCTGCAGGGATGTGCCATGCTAGCTAAAGATCATTTACCTGAATTGCTTTTTAATTTTTGGACTAGAAAGCTGCTTATGCAGCAGTGTAATTACATTATAATTTACAGCAATCTGAAATCTATAAATTTAGTTATACTGGGGTAGAGACAGAAGGTGAAAAATCCTCTGTCATTAAATTATCTCACTTTATATAACTGATGTTCCAAGAACTCCACATAAAGCTAGGTGTAAGGGATGATGGAGAGTCATTCCTTTCTAAATATTGTACAGTAAATCAGCAAGTTTGGCCCAGCAATTTCTGTTGTAAAGTAACATTCAGGCATGCTTGTGCAAGAGAATACAGCAACCAATGCCCAACTCTGGATTTATTTTCCCTGGATTGAAAATTAATGGACACTGAATCTTAAGATGTAAAAGTACCTTCATAGGGAGAAAATACAGGATATTAAAGGGATCTCTAATCTAGTGCAGAAAGGAAAACTAGAACCAGTGACTAGAAATAAAAGCTAACCAAATTAAAATTAGAAATAAAGTTCAAATGTTTAACAGTGGGGATGATTAATCATTGGAACAAGCTGCCTAGAGAAGTGGTGGATTCTCTATCTCTTGATGTCATCAACTCAAAATTGGATGTTTTTCTGCAAGATATGCTTTACCCAAACACAAGTTATCGATAGAAGAGTAACTGGGTGAAAGTCTCTGGTTTGTATTATACAAGAGGTCAGATTAGATGATTTAATGGTTCCTCCTGTCCTTAAGATCTATTCATCTGTGAATCTACTTATCCATAAAACAGGCATGACATGAGCAATGGCAATATACATTTTCCAACCAAAATCCCTCAAGCCTGGTTAAAGGATTGTCCCTATGGAGCGGGTTAGTTCAGTCATTATACTTTTTGATCCTGGGCCACTTCTACTAAGACAGCTAATCAGATGGCCAGCTGTGATGATATATTGTGCTATGGACACCTGTCCCTCTGCTAACTGGAGTGAGAAACACAACTATCTGTTTTATTTTTGGTGATCCTGCCACATGACAGCACAGATTGAGAATAAAAAGGCAAAATTATCTGATTTATTCAAAATTATTCATCCAGCTCTTCCTAATCCCAACTCAATTTTCCATGCTGTCCTGCTACCAGTAGGCATATTCTGTTGTAGTGTAACACTCAATTGCTGTTTGAATTGCTGGAAACAGATGCAGAGTTAGCATAGAGGAGGTACCCCCAGGGCTTCTGGAGGTCAACCTCTCCCATCTGTGACCCAATGGTTAGTGGGACTCCAAAATCTAACCTGTGTGAGGTTCCAGAAGCTTTAAGGGAGGAAGGATGGTCTGTAGTTAAGGCACTAGTCCCACTAGGGCTTCACTGGATTATTAATTTGGGATTTCTGGCACTTTAAATAAAAAACATACCGGTAGGCTGCCAGGCCACCAATGCATTGGGTGAGCCCTGGATAGTAGTGGCTAAGATAGGACCTGCATGCATTAGTAGAATTGCCTTAGGACTGTCTACCTTGTGTTTACGCCTTTATGTTCCACTATTGGGCTTTGGCACAATATACTGATAGCTGAACTGCAGTGAAACTAAGGCATTTAGAGGTAAAGAATGTTACGTTCATGGAGCTGCAGAGCGCAGACAGGATCAACTCTGCAATCTAGGCAGAGCAGGCAATTGTCTAAGGCAGCAAAATCTTTAGTGACCGTGGCGTGGGAAGGCTGTGCATTTTTTAGCATGCCTTGATCAGCAGAAAGCTTAGAGCCATCACTGCTGCAGTAGATTCAGTATCATTTAAAGGGTCTGTTCCTTATGCAGGTTTTAGTTCTTCTATGTAGGGGAAATAGGAAATGGGCATAGTTAGCCTAAACAGATGTATGTGATTTAAGGGAAATCCCAATTAGATAATCAGTTCAAAGAAGTTCAGTTAGACACCTGTAAATCAGAGCCAAGTACAAAAGCACATTTCCTGACTTTATTACATTTTTCCTTTGTCTGTACTTAGGTAGGGCCCACTGCATTCATCTCATAGAATGAAAGTGTGCCTAAGTGTATGTTAGCTTTTCTGGATTTCCCCACCTTGCAACGGATGAGATTTTATTTTTCTATTGAACCGCAGAAAAGCTTTTGGAGCTGCACCCAAAAAAGGATGTTGCTTGAAAGGAAATCACTGTCTCTTGTATTTGAGAAGGATTATGATCCAGTATGAGCTCATTATGGGCTAGGCAGGGATATTTCTGAAGGCAGCAATTAAATACTTTTTTCCGTCTTGTGGGTCCTTGTCCCATGTGTAGGTTTTTTAAAAGGGAGGGGGCTCCCCAAACTAAACCACCTTATAATAGCTCTGTGAGGAAGTGGCTTTTTTTCTTCTAGTCCAGTAAAGCAAATTAAGTTAAGGTCATATTAATAACTTTAGCACCTGTTAAAACAATTCCTCTTGAATGTCTGAGACTGTCAAAATGAAAATCCTGAAAACACATATATATGCTCAGTTTTAAGCATGAGTAATCGCCATCGATTTCAGTGCAACTAATCAGTTATTGAATAGTAAATATGTATAAGTGTTTATAGAATCAAGAACCACATCTTTAGGGCCGTATTGTGTTTTGTAATGTCCTATCTAAGTCTTCTTCTGGTCTTATTAAAACTGTTTCCTCCTTAAAGACCAGATGCTCAGCTGGTGTGCGCCAGCATAGCTCCACTGATTTCAGTGGGACTATAGTGTTTTACACTAACTGAACAAGAGTCTAATCTATTTTTTTCTGAGGTCACCGGGAACACTCTGGTTAATTGCAGTGGCAGTTGGATCTGGCCATTGAGAAAATACCCCAGTCTTTAGAAGTTTACAGGCTGTGTTGCTTTCAGCAATCTTGTCAATATTAGCACCAAAACAGTAATATGCCAGAGAAAATGTGCCTGGATTGAAGATATCTATCAGATGGACTGCATTTATTATTACACATCTTTTCAATGGGTTCATGCAGCACCCCACGAATATCGTAAACATATCTTTTGTTGAAATTGGTTGGATGTTTTTAGATTGACAGCACTGCTGTTGCTCACTTCAGCCATTTAGCAGAACATTACATTTGCACCGGATTGCCTGATTTGAGGGGAGCATACTGGAAAGATTATTGCCCCATTTTACTCTGTGTATTTATAAGATATATTGAAAATATCAGATATCACATTAGGTATATGGTGGTGATATGCACATAGCAATTTGCAAAAACTTGTGATTATTTGTATTTATCATGCTCCTTTCATTGCCTCACCTGCACTCACCCCACTAACCCATCTCCACCAGGATTTACTGTAACATTTCAAACCTCTCAATACCTTCAAAGAACTGTCATTTAAAAAGAACAAGAAAATCCAGAAAAATGTTACCTCGTTTTCTGCAAATGTGGAATTTCCCTCAAATTACACTGTTCCAATATTGATATAGCAATAGTCACTCCTGGATCTAGTTTAAGCTCCAGTGTCTCATGATGTATGCTGGATAGAAACGGGACCTTTATATCACAAAAGAGAAGGGGAGACTTGCAGCTTTCTAGGGGTACATTCAGAAACTGTGTATTGTCCTGAGAGTTTGCAGTAATGGAATCTTACAGTTGTGGTGTTCCTGTGTATGGGAAAAGATAGTTAAAGTAATTTTTAGAGGTTTTCTAGCTTCCTTTCTTTGCTCTCTATGATTGGACTGACGGTAAGTAAGGCTCCTGGTTTCAGGAAAAAGGGGAATGGAGAACAGTGCGGATAAAAAATTTCTGCAAAATGTGTGACGCACAAAAAACCCAGGGTGATCTCAAGTGTGTGAAGATTTTATCAGTACTCGTTTGAAATGATCTGCATAGCCATTCAGGCTTTCCAGACTCAGTCACTAATATTTGTATACTCCACAACATCCTCCTCTGTTCTCTGCACAGATGACGAAAATCCTGTTGCGTTTTGCTTCTGTTTCTCTCATTAGGAGTATTTCTTTGCAGGGGTCAAAATCAAAGCTTCCACTTCATTATGAAGTCCATTAAAATGAGCTGAACCTGCCTATGGAATGGGGAACAGGAAAGCATTTGGCTGGGTATATCCCCGCAGGGAGCTAGTGAAAGTTTGAAAGCAATGGATAAAATATTGAACTGCACTAGAGCTTGCCAAAACAAACACTTGGACTGTTCCAGAACATGTCCATTTATGTGAACTCTTCCCATGGTAGTCTTGGAGTTCTGCAGGTCCCTGTGGGTGGTTGTGGGCAGTGATTTGGGGAGAGATTTTTGGTGCTGTTTCTCTCATGTCTGTTCCCTTGCCAGGGGCGCACTGGAAAACCCCCCCTCTAATTTGAGTGAGCACCTCATTAACATTAGCTCACAAAAGTCTGTTATGCTGTACCAGGGGAAAGCCACTGAGCTCTCTTACTTCCTCGGATAAGACTGCCCCAGAGATGAAGAGGAGTAAGAACTCAGTTATTGATATGCCTCCTGAAATGTACAGAATCATCTTGATCGTCAATAAACCTTGGGAGGGAGTTGAGACACCTGCAGCTGTATGAAAATTGGGGAGGGGGTCCAGCCAGCAGAGAGAATGAGAGAGTCCTGTGCCTGATTCAAAATTGGCTGGCTGATGAGTAGAGAGGGAGAAAGCCATAGGCAAATTTCTGCAAAGAAATCCTTATGCACATAGTATAGCTTCTCTGTTTGCTCTCCTTTGGCCAGCAGGCCTTGGGAAAGACAGTAGGTCAGCAGGTGAAGAGGAAAGCTGGCTGGTGCATACAATGAACTGCAAAGGACATCTCAGACCACTGGATAAATGCAAGTTTAGGTTAATGAGTGTTTAGATCATCCCAGTCCTACTGTATTTACATTTACTTAGGTTAAAATACATCTCATTGGAGTGATTTATTTAGGACAGGATATGGAGAGGAGGACCAAATAAACTGGGGGGACAGTTTGGGGTTTAAAAATCTTTGTCATGATTTTGTTCTGAGGTACTGTTATTTCTGAACCTCCTGCAACATTTGGGGAAATTATTCTGATTTTAGCCCAATTAGTGTTTATGTCAAAAATGTCAGTCCTAAAAGAAAATGACAAAGTGAAGGGGAAATGTAATAAAAATGAAAAAAGTTTTGAATGAAACAAAGACTGTTCACCGATTAAAAATGAAAGGTCTAGTCCCAGGGGGCCAGGCAGGAGTCACTGCATGCAACTTGCCTTTGAAATAAAGGCCTCCAGCCTGCTTAATGTCCAGGTGGGGAATTCCGGTGGCTCACTCTAATCCAGGCAAATCTGAAATCCAACCCTGTGGAGAGGAAACAATGTGGGAAACAGATTCATCTTGATATCTGCTTTGTGCCTTGGAAAACGATTAAGACCAACTGTTAAGCAGCTCCCGATAGAGTTCACAAACCTGTCAGACGCTGCGTGACACATTCTTCTCAAGTCAGGCTTCGCCCCTGGAATAACAGATGGAACTGATCTGGGTAAGCCACTAAGATGGTTCCCTTCCCCCCCCCCCCAGTTGTTGTTAAAATATTATTTTTGTATTTGCAGGCCAGTTTGTAATCTGATCATTCTGACTGTGAAACCAGAATATTTCCCCTCTTAGCTATCTTTTCTTAAAGAAATAAAAATATGAAGTTTGTTATGTGAATGTGGCTCCTGAAAGTTAGCCACATTCACATCCTTGGAGACTAATGTCCTGTAACAATAGATCAGATACAGCATTGCAACCTTCCAGCACTCTCCTGTCAATGTGTATGAAACCTGATTTGTAGGGATCACTGTCATAAATGAGAGAATAATTTAAAATCCATGGCCTGTCCAGTGCTTGGTCTAGAGGACAAATTGTATAATAACTTTTAGCAGGGAATTTCAGAGTTTTACAAAGTGAGGTTAGGAAATCTTATTATTCTCATTTTATGGCCATTTAACTGAAGGCTCGGGGAGGTTGCAATTTGCTGAAGTTCTCTTCTTGGCTCTGCTGATGTGAACCCAAGATTCCTGACTCCTAGTCTGTTTATCCACCATGAGATATGTTCCCTCAAGGAAGTCTATTTGCATGAGATTTCTAGCCTGATTTTCAAAAGAAAAGTTAGAATGCCACTTTGACCTTTTGGATGCCTCTCCAAATGAAACCTCAGAATACTTTGAGGTTTCTCTGCTTGTATATTTCATTTAAAAATTGTTAAAGAAATGGGGGAAAAGAATAGCCCATCATTCATTTAATCCTTGTTGTGCTCTCTTTATTACTCATGTTAGTTGCTTATTCTTGTAACTATTGCATATGGGTGGTGAAACTGGTTGTTCGTTTGAGTGCCAGATAATTTTATGGATTAAATTTCCAGGAGATTTGTGAAGTTTGAACTATCGTTAGGCCTCTGACCATGATAGCATAAGGGCAGATTTTCAAAATCACCTAACAGTGTTTTTCTGCCCTAGATCTGTTATTCTGAACCACAGATTTATTATTTCAGGTTTTTAAAATAAAAAGATCCAATAACTCTCAATTTTAACACTTATGCAAAAGCTTTTAAGGATGCTAAGGAGTCTTAGGATAAGAGTGATGGTCCTTTCATGAGTCGGTAACTGGTTAAAAGATAGGAGACAAAGGATGGGATTAAATATTCAGTTTTCACAGTGGAGGGAGTAAATAGTAGGCTCTCCAAATATATGTATTGGGATCTGTGCTGTTCATCTTATTCATAAATGATCTGGAAAGCAGGGTGAACAGTAAAGTGGCAAAATTTGGAGATGATACAAAATTACTCAAGATAGTTAAAGTCCAACGCTGACTGCAAAGAGTTACAAAAGGATCTCACAAAACTGGGTAACTGTGTGACAAGATGGCAGATGAAACTCAGTGTTAACGGCAAAGCAATGCAAAAATAATCCCAAATATACATACAAAATGATGGGGACTAAATTAGCTATTGCCACACAATACAGAGATCTTGGAGCCATCATGGATAGATGTCTGAAAACATCCAGTCAATGTGTCAAAATGGCAGTCAAAAAAGCTAATAGAAGATAGGAACCTTTAGGAAAGGGATAGATAATAAAACAGAAAATATGCACCCACACCTTGAATGCTTCAGAGAGTTCTGGTCACCCATCTTAAAAAAGATATAATAGAATTGGAAAAGATAAAGACAAGGGCAACACAAATAATTAGGAGAATGAAATAGCTTCTTCCTGAGGAGAGATTAAAAAGATAGGCACTATTCATTTTACAAATATGATAGACACCTATAAAATCATGAATGGTATCGAGAAAATAAATAAGGAAGTATTATCTAGTCCTTCACATAACGGAAGAACCAGGGATCCCCTGATGAAAGTAATAGTCAGCAGGTTTAAAAGAAACAAAAGGAAGTACTGCTTCATACAAGGCACAGTAAGCCTGTGGAACTCATTGCCATGGGATATTGTGAAAACTAAAAGTATAACTGGGTTCAAAAGGAATTAGGCAAGTTCATGGAGTACAGTTCCATCAATGGCTTTTAGCTAAGATGATTAGAGCCACAACCCCATGTTCCCATTGTCCCTAAATCTCCAACTGACAGAAGATGGGATTTGGTGACAGGATTGATCACTCAAATTTTTCCTGTTATGTTCATTCTCCCGTAGGCATCTGGCACTAGCCACTGTCAGAAGACAGGATCCTGGGCTAGATGGACCCTTGGTCTGAACCAGTGTGGCCAGTCTTAAGTTCTCCTTTAATTGCAAGCTAGATCGTCACAAATTTTTCCATAACTTAAATATAGCTTTTCTGACTTTGTCCTAATGCAAGAATGGGTGAAGGGAAAACACTGAGTTGATTTTACTGAAGTCTGTTACTGAGAGATTTAATTGATCTTCTATATTTAGAAGTCTCTATATGCTTTTTGTTTGTGTGTGCCTGTAATAGAATGACAGCCAATTTCTGCTGTGTTCAGTAGTCATAGCTGCAGGTGATGTTCCTTTCCATTGATGGGCCTCACCCAGCCAAAAGAGAGATTTTGGCATCGTCTGCACTGTTTCTTGCTAAGACTGGAAGTCACTGTGGAGCTTTGAGAAATTTTTATGTCTGCTTCAGACTGAGAAAGCTGATTTAAAAAGCTTCCTTAGTTTTGCCCATACTAACTGGCAGGGTCGGTGCAAGGATATTTTGCACCCTAGGCGAAACTTCCATGTTGTCCCACCCCGCCAGGAGCCCTGCGGCAGCTCCCCGCCCTCCCCCACCCACCTGGGGAGCCCTGCGGGCAGCAGCTCCCCGCCCTCCCCCTTGCCCGGGGAGTCCTGTGGGCAGCAGCTCCCCCACCCGGGGAGCCCTGCAGCAGCTCCCCATCCCAGCTCACCTCCGCTCCACCACCTCCCCTGAACGTGCTTTTTGGCACCCCCAACTACTTGGCGCCCTAGGCAGTTTGTGGTTACACCAGTCTTGCTAACTGGCGTAACAAAAGCAACCCCAACTTTTGGGGCATTCTCAGGGTGTTCAGTAGAAGTGCTGAGGGTGAGGTTTTATTCATGTTCTTGTAAAAAGACACTTCAACATCCCAAATTTGAACCTCCGCCTTTCTGATTTCCAGGTTGCCCCAAGTAGATGACTCCAGCCCAGTTCCCAGGTGGCCACAGTACATAAAAATCTTCCTTACAATTGGCATCTATAGTGGCACTCTTGGTAGAAAAGCCAAGGACCAAATGGGTCATTGAGGTGAAATTCCCCTCTCACCCGTTCGTTTCAGGGTAGGGACATGTTTGTGAGGCAGATTTGCAGGAGGCTTGTCTTGCAACAACACATGCTGTACTTCTCCTGTCAGTATAACATTGAGGTTTGGTCTCCAAGGCCATCAATTCAGCATCTTTCCTCGTAACTCAGTTCACATCAGGGTGTGTTTTTAATTGGCAAAAGTAACATTTTCCAGCAGGCTGTTTCTTTCCTATTTGGGAGATCATCTGATTTTCCTCATCCATTTTCCTCTCTGTGCCTTCCTCTTCTGCCCCCAGGCCTGTAATGCAAGGCCTTCGTGCAGTAGATCAGGCTCAAGGAGGAAGTCTATGGTGACTGCGGGTCTCTCTCTCTATTTGCAACCTAAGGATAAATTGTGGGAAGGGACCTATCTGCAGAACTTAAAACACCTTCTGTTGTAGAATCTCACTATTGTGTTTACGAAGCACCCATCCTCACAGCAGATAAACTCCAAGGCCCCCATTCCACAAAGCACTTAAGTATGTGCTTATGTCTCATTGAATTAGAGGAAGATTTCTAACCATCAGAGGAGTGAAGTTCTGGAAGAGCCTTCCAAGGGGAGCAGTGGGGGCAAAAAACCTAACTGGCTGCAAGACTGAATTTGATAAATTTATGGAGGGGATGGTATGATGGGACTGCCTACAGTGGCATGGGGCCTATGAGCAACTGCCACTAGCAAAAATCCCCGACAGCTAGAGACGGGATGCTAGATGGGGAGGGCTCTGAGTTAGTACAGAGAATTCTTTCCCAGATGTCTGGCTGGTGAGTCTTGCCCTTGTGCTCAGGGTCTAACTGATTGTCATATTTGGGGTCAGGAAGGAATTTTCTCCTGGGTCAGTTTGGCTGAGACCCTTTGAGATTTTCGCCTTCCTTTGCAGCATGGGGCATGGGTCGCTTGCAGGTTTAAACTAGTGTAAATAGTGAATTCTCCATAGCTTGAAGTCTTTAACCCATGTTTTGAGGATTTCAGTAACTCAACCAGAGATTAGGGGTCTGTTACAGGAGTAGGTGGGTGAAGTTCTGTGGTCTGCAATGTACAGGAGGTCAGACAAGATGATCACGATGATCTCTTCTGATCTAACTCTACAAGACTGGAAAACTAAGCATGTGCATAAGCATTTTTTTCTGAATTGGGGCCTATATACAGAAATTAGCTTATGTAGGACTAGTCTACGCTGACAGACTGAGAAAAATTAATCCAAATTCACTTTTAAATTACATTAGTCAAGTAGCATTAAATATCTATGTGGACTATGTTGTTGAGAATTAAAATGGTTTACTGTAATATGTTTTAGCTTAATTCATTTTGGAGTGAATTAAAGAAAACAAAATTATGGCCACTTTAATTCTGAATGAGGATGTTCACACAAAAGGTTTACTGTGGTTTAACTAATCCACTACAAATTTATACTCTTACTTAGTTTGGTTCATTTTCCTGGATGTCCCTGTGTATACAAGACCATAATGCTGTTTATACATCATGGCTGATTCTGCTCTTTGCATCTCACGGGTTCTAGAAGCTTTGCTTGTAGTTTTAAAAAATTCTGTGAGTGGTAGTGGCTCTTTGTCATTGCCTTTGGTGGAGAGTTTTAAAACATGCTCTTTTACAAGTGAGTTTGGTAGCATAATATACTCTGACTTCTGTACTAAAAGTCCAGTAGCCCCATTTATGCCAGTGTGCGGAGGTGGAAATGGTTTCGGACAAATATTTTAAAGGTTGAGGGCATGATTGCATGTGTGGAAATAGATAGTTTCATGTATTCAAGTAGCAATAAAAATTCCCAATTTATGTGTGCAACCACAGTGATTGCCTGTGCAATTACATCTGCATTCTTATTCATGAGCCACGGGGCCTTAAGAAAGAAGATGACAGTACCATAGCTGAGCATGTGTAAGGTGCATCTTTGTGCCATATTATGCACATGCTGAAGTCATTTTGTTATAGGCATTTGATTTCCATGGGAGATTGCATGGTAACCATTGCATTTAAAGGCTCCATAGAAATTGCCTTGCATCCACATGGTTTATGTACATGGCTCTTGCTATGCTGAGTCTGCTCAGATGGTTGACATTTAGGTACATATAGTTAGTACTTTTACAAGGAAAATTCCAGTTGGTTTTCCACAGAGGATTTGCACTGGGAGATTTGCATTATAACTACAGATGTGTCTGACTTGCCAATTATTCTGTTCATTTATATATCTTGATGAATAGCAAATTTATTTTGATAGCACTTACTCTTCTGTTTATTGATTATAAGAGAATGATTGGAAGCGAATAGCTGTGAAAGAGCTTTTACAGTTGCCAGCATGAGATCTTTGTATTTTATTGTGTTCATTTTGAATTGTAATTTTCTCTGAAGCTTCTCCTCCATTAGAACTCCCCTCATTTTGAGAGGATTACATCTTGCAGTTTTTCCCAACTTTTTAGGAACATGGGACTCGTTATACTGCATCAGACCAATGGTCCAGCTCCTCCAGTAGCCAGTACCAACGTTTCAGAGAAAGGTGCAAGGAACCCAGCAATATGGGGCAACCTACACATATGAAAAACTTCCTCCTAACTCATGATCAGTTGGAGGTTGATTTATGCTCCAAAGCATTTGTAGTAATCTTCAAGTTTATTGTATATTGTTTGTTACTGTTGGTAGTCTGGTGATTCCCATTATCCATAAAAATTCACAGTTCTTTTGTGAATCCTGCTAAGCTCTTAGCCTCAGTGAATCCTGTGGCAGTGGGCTTCATGGAGAAAAAGAATCTTCTTTCAAAATAGGAAAGAGAGAGATGTTGAGAGGTACATTACAGCTGACAATCTCGATCCATAGTTAAGCTTGAAACCTTATTCATTATAGGAACTATTCTCCCTTTTTATAAGTTCAAAAAATAAAATGGCTAGCTTTTAACACTTCAGGTTGACTGTCATAAGCACAGTGTTGTTCCTCTGAAAATATCAGTGGAATGTGTGGGAGATCAGCTCCCTGTTGTGTCTCTTGCTGTTTACACAGCAATATAAATATGAAGAAAGCACACCAGCTATGGTATAGCACAACCAAAAGAGCATTCTGGGTATCAATATGCAAATGAGCACACCTTGTGCTCTCCCCTCCATACTTCAGAATTCTTGTATCCAGTTCTTTCATGCCCGGGACCTTTTGAACTGAAGAAGGTTTTAACCCAGGCAAGGTATGGAACGCTGCATACACATTTCTGCCTCCTATGACTCATCAGGAAAGTAGCAGCTTTGGTCTGGCAGAGGTTGAGTTGGGTGTAGGTTGCAGCCCAAGCATAATAAAGGTCTGGAGGCCATAAGTGGGGAAAACCATTCACAGTGCTAACGTAGCAAAGCACTTAGAAAAGAGCTCTTGGTCCCTGGCCACCAGGCCTCCAAAATCTGTTTGTTCCCAGAGTTCAGACATTAGCATTCCTCTGAGAAATGAGCACACCCAGTTCATTTTTAAAAATGATCAAATTATTAGCAGTGCCAAGTAGTAAAGTAACCAGAACATAGCATATATCGTAGGGAGGGGAGCTTTGAGCAATGGAACACTCCATTTGCTACCACCTACCAACTATATCTACAATACGAAGCTCAGTGACACTTTCTTTGCTCACTTTTGGCTTCTCCAAGCTGTTGTTCTCCAAGCTGTTGTAAGAAATATTTAATCTGAGGTGCTTAAAACTCTAATGCTCTTTCTTTAATGGAGAGAGAGCTTCTTTCAAGGTTTTCATCATTTCTTAGATTACATGGAGGGCTACCACTCACCTTCACTTTCATGGAACAATCTTGCTATTTTGTGGACCTCTTCCATAATCATCCTGCAAGTTAGTCTAGGAAGAAAAGCCCCACATATATCCCAAGCATTGTAGTGTGTATGTGACATTGTGTTGCTTTATAGCAATGCGGCATCATGAGACCATATCATCTTGCTTTTGCAGCCTCCAGGGTCAAACGGTGTGATAAGGTAACTCAGAGCCATGATGCTGTTAGTTTGTTCCATGTGGAAAATATATAAAAAAGAGCCAGCCCTAATAATTATGGCCTGCTCTTCTGCCAAGAGTCTGAAATCTCAATGGATCAATGATTAGCTGAGTAATATATGTTCCCAGTGGAGGCAGTATGTGTGTGAATCAGTTTATGCCCTACATATGGCGTTCTTTAGGGAACAAGGAATTTGCCTGTTGAATGAATGTTTAAAATGAATTAGTGCTTCTACAGAGCTTGGCACTTCGGGATCTAAGCACTTTACAAGTATTAGCAAAGCCATACAACACCCCGCAAGTTAGGTTAGTATCATCCTCATTATAACAAGGGGGGAAACTGAAGGTCAGAAAGCTTAAGATCACATAGGAAAAGAACCCAGGAGTTCTGAATCACAGCCCTGTGAATAGAATTGGGACACAGCAGGGAATAGCTTTAAATCGGGCCACTATGACTTTCATCATGGTCTCTCATTTTCCCCAGTTGGCCAAAGATAGCTATTGCCCATATGGTAACATTGCAGCAGAGAGTCTTCTTCAGAGGTGGTCCCTATTATAGCTTGGAAAAAAATGCTAAGGATTAAGCCGCACAGAGATATCCTCATCACTAAGTCTTTAGATCTTCGGGGGGAAGAAGGGGTGGGAATGAGAGAGAGAAAGAGTGGATGTGTTTTGCTGGCTGCCAGCATTTATAATGATGATGATGATGATGAACAGCTGAAGGAATGCTGCTAGGCCTGTAAACGTCTGATCTCCTGATGCTCATCAGCAGAATTTCAGCGCTCAGATGTTTTTAGTGCTGGGGTGTTTTCCACCCTGATCCAAGTAGTTTAATATAGTTGCAGCCAACACCCAGCATGGTGGCTTACAGCTGCACAGCCTTCTAAGATCACTCCCTCCCCCTGAAAGCTGAGCGCTGTGAGAGAGAGAAGCAGCAGATGTCGCCATGCGATGTACATTGTTTATTTTTTATTTATTGCCGATATTTCTAGGGGGCAGATCTGTGAGCTCTGCTTACAAGTTTGCAGCACTGGTGGATGCCTCGTGCCTGTCAGAAGCAGGAGGAAAGAGAATGAGGGATCATGAATAATGTAGAGCAGCAGATTTATCAGCATTGTTGAGCTGAACCTCAGTCACACTTAGTGGGTAAATGAAGGGGCTTTCAATTTCCCCCTTCCAATGTTAAGATTCAGGTATTTTCTTTTGCAAAACAAATGAGTTCAAGAGGCACAAACCAAGGAAGTCTTCTGCACAATAATGTAGCTCTTCTTTATTCCCATATTGTGAGTGTAGGATTTAAAAGAAAGGGCTGTTTTATTAATTAAAAAGATAATTGTGATTAAAAAATATTGTCCCAATGAGAGATTTCTACAAATAACTGCAGCACTCAATCCAAGGTTTAAGAATCTGAAGTGCTTTCAAAAATCTGAGAGGGATGAGGTGTGGTCCATGCTTTCAGAAGTCTTAAAAAAGCAACACTCAGATGCGGAAACTACAGAACCCAAACCACCAAAACAGAAAATCAGCCTTCTGCTGGTGGCATCTGACTCAGATGATGAAAATGAACATGCATTGGTCTGCTCTGCTTTGGACTGTTATTGAGCAGAACCCATCATCACATGGATACATGTCCTCTGGAATGGTGGTTGAAGCACAAATGAACATATTAATCTTTAGCGCATCTGGCACATAAATAACTTGCGACGCCAGCTACAATAGTGCCATAAGAACACCTGTTCTCATTTTCAGGTGACATTGTAAACAAGAAGCAGGCAGCATTATCTCCTGAAAATGTAAACAAACTTGTTTGAGTGATTGGCTGAAGTAGGACTGAGTAGACTTGTAGGCTCTAAAGTTTTACATTGTTTTATTTTTGAATGCAGAGTATTTTGTACATAATCCTACATTTGTAAGTTCAATTTTCATGATAAAGAGATTACACTACAGTGCTTGTACTGTATTAGGTGAATTGAAAAATACTATTTATTTTGTGTATCATTTTTAGCAAATATTTGTAATAAAAATAAATATAAAGTGAGCACTGAACACTTTGTGTTCTGTGTTATAATTTAAGTCAGTATATTTGAAAATGTAGAAAACATCCAAAAATATTTAAATAAATGCCATGATTAATCACGATTAGATTTTTTGAGTTAATTGCGTGAGTTAACTGTGATTGATAGCCCTAAAAAAACTCAAACTGAAAAGAATAGTCAGGACCAAACACATTGGGAACTTTCTCTCTACAGACATCTTCCCAATACAGTAAGTTTAGGTTATGTAAAAGGCACAGTGCCTAGATGCTTCAGTGCATCTTAAATCTTCATGCAATTTCTGACATCTTTTCGATGAGCAACGTGGTTTGTAATTCTCATGATAAAAATACTATGTATTAGATTTTTTTTTTTTATGTCTGTTGCTTTCGAGCTATACAACCTATGTGGTTGCGATCCTGGCCACTTTTACCCCTATACAATTTGGTTTGTTTCTACTAACAGTCCTTAGACTTAGGGTACATCTTCACTACCCGCCGATCCGATCTTTTAGCGATTGATTTCTCGCATCTCATTAAAATGTGTGAAATCGATCGCTAACGGCACCCCCGTCGACTCCGTAAGTCCAGCTTGCCGCAAGGTGCAAGCTGGAGTCGACGGGGGAGCACGCCGCCAACCGCTGCCATGAGGATGGCAGGTAAGTCGGCTGAAGGTACGCCAACTTCAGCTACGTTATTCATGTAGCTGAAGTTGTGTATCTTCAGTCGATTCCCTCCCTCCCCCCAGTGAAGACCAGCCCTCTGACTCTGGTGGCTTGGGACAGGTGTTCAGTCATAGGCCCTGGGGTCAGGAATTCACTTTTACCCACTGGTCCAACTGAGCTTGTTGATATCAAAGCATGGTGTAGGACACATCTACTTACTCCTCTGTATCACTTTACACATCTATATGACTTGGGCCTGCAACTGGGAATTGTGGGAAATGTGCTAACCTTTATTCTGGCATGAATGTCTAGCTGGGTTTTTGACCCCAGTTTATGTCCTTTCTTTAAATGCATGTGCATGTGCTTAGAGATCATTTGGGAACACTTGTTTTAGTGTCCAATTAAATCTGAATTGTTATTCAGGATGCATTTTAAGTGCACAGTCTCTTGGTATTGAAGACATTTCTGTGCTTTGTGTGAAAGCTCAAAATCCTTAGATCGGTTATACGGAGGACTCCATGGGGAATGTAAAGGGCAGTTTAAAAGGTGGACTCAGCATTTTTTATGTGCTCAGAAACTTGGTCTTCCCAGTTGAAAGAAAAGCCAGAGGAGATGATATTTCTTTCAGAGTTTTGTATTTAAATGTAAAGGTTTTTTTCTCAAAATGAATAAAATAAATATTTTCCAAAAAGCAAACATAATCTCAGTGTACAATACTCAAGGGAGAGGGAGAAAGAAATACTTGACTCCAGCACAACACACAGTTCTTTTTGTCAGTTGTCTGGTTCTGGTGCCGGAATGTTAAATCTGCAGTCTTCAGGTATTTCTACACTGCACTGTAAACCTGGGTTTGTGGACTTGATGTATCCAAGCCTGCACTCAAGCATCTGCACTGCTTTGTAAACCTGGGTTTACAGTTGCAGGACTCGGGTTTCACAGCCTTGCTAATGTGTCCATACTGCACTACTCAGACCTCCTGATTCAGATCTGTGGCTTAAGCTGCATCCACACTGCAAAATGACTGGATTTAGACCCGAGTTACAGTGGGACTTGGGTTCACCTCCTGGGTAGGTCTGTGGCCAAGTTCCTGGTGCCTTAATGACCTGAATCAGTAATAATTATTTTTTTTTTGTATAGTAGGGGAGTCTGGGCTTAAACCTGAGTCTGAGCCCCGGCTAACAGTGCAGCATACAGCTCTCCTCAGCTGGCAGATAGACACCTTTTGTTTGTAAAACTGGCTTCATTATCCCATTGTCAGGGTGGGCTGGCCCAAGATGCATGAGGTGCTGAAAGCTTCTGGGCTCCTGGTGAATCATCTGTATTTATGTCCTCTTCTCAAGTACCAACATTGTAAATAATGAGACAGCTGGTGTGATCTGACCACAGCTGTTTATACTAATCATAATATCTAACTGTTACCTGTGAACCTCGTCTCTCTATGTTAGCTCTGTGACTGTCTCTTGTCATGCCATGGTGGTAAGCTCTTTGAAGCAGAAACCATTTCTTCATTATTTGTGAATGTGTACAGTGGCTCGCACAATGGGGCACTGAGAGTTAACTGGGGCTTCTAGGCTATAACTATAATACCAATTACTACTATCGGAGAGCACCGAATATTAACACCAATCATTAAAAGAAATGAGACTTGAATTTATGATCTCCTTGTTCCCAGTCAAGTGCACATTCCCCTGAGGGGAGGGGGAAGCAGCAACAGCAGGAGAAGAATTCATTTGGTCTGTGTCCTGAATGGAGTAGTCCTGTGGAACATGCTGAAGCAAGATTCTGAGGCACTTAAAGGAGAGGAAAGTAATCAGGAACAGTCAGCATGGATTCACCAAGGGCCAGTCATGCCTGACTAACCTAATTGCTTTCTGTGATTAGATAACTGGTTCTGTGGATGAGGGGAAAGCAGTGGATGTGCTATATCGTGACTTTAGCAAAGTTTTTGATACGATCTTCCACAGTATTCTTGCCAGCAAGTTAAAGTAGTATGGGCTGGGTGAATGGACTATAAGGGGGATAGAAAGCTGTCTAGATCATTAGGCTCAACAGGTAGTGATCAATGACTCCATGTCTAGTTGGCAGCCGGTATCAAGTGGAGTGCCCCAGGGGTCGGTCATGAGGCCAATTTTGTTCAATATCTTCATTAATGATCTGGATGATGGTGTGGACTGCATCCTCAGCAAGTTTGGAGATGACACTAAGCTGGGGAGGAGTTGTAGATATGCTGGAGGGTAGGGATAAGATACGGAGGGACCTGAACAAATTAGAGGATTGGGCCAAAAGAAATCTGATGAGGTTCAACAAGGACAAATGCAGAGTCATGCATTTAGAATGGACAAATTCCATGCACTGCTACAGACTGGGGACCAAATGGCTAGGCAGCAGTTCTGCAGAAAAGGACCTATCGGTTACAGTGGATGAGAAGCTGGATATGAGTGAACAGCATGCCCTTATTGCCAAGAAGGCTAACAGCATTTTGGGTTGTATAAGTAGGGGCATTTCCAGCAGATCTAGGGATGTGATCATTCCCCTCTATTTGGCATTGGTGAGGCCTCATCTGGAGTACTGTGTCCAGTTTTGGGCCCCACACTACAAGAAGGATGTGGAAAAACTGGAAAGAGTCCAGAGGAGGGTAACAAAAATGATTAGGGGCCTAGAGCACATGACTTATTTGGAGAGGCTGAGGGAGCTGGGATTGTTTAGTCTACAGAAGAGAAGACTGAGGGGAAATTTAATAGCTGATTTCAGCTACCTGAAAGGAGTTTCAAAGAGGATGGATCTAGACTGTTCTCAGTGGCACCAGATGACAGAACAAGGAGTAATGGTCTTAAGAGGCAGAGGGAGAGGTTTAGGTTGGATATTAGGAAAAACTTTTTCACTAGAAGGGTAGTGAAGCACTGGAATGGGTTACCTAGGGAGGTGGTGGACTCTCTTTCCCTAGAGGTTTTTAAGTTCAGGCTAGACAAAGCCCTGGATGGCATGATTTAGTTGGGGATTGGTCCTGCTTTGAACAGGGGATTGGACTAGATGACTCCCTGATTTCTCTTCTGATATTCTATGATTGTATAATTCTAAGATCCTGGGACGGTGCATGCATAGAACCAATAGAACATCTGGGCAGTTGGCAGCAAGCCATGAACAAGCTGTACTGAGAAAACCACAGATGGGAAATGGGGATTTTTCAGTAAATCATAACGTGCCCAAATCTGAATGGGTTTTCACGAGGCCAGCAAATGGTACTCCCTTGACCCCAGTTCTGTCCTCCTGCCAAAATGTCAAGTTCCTTCTGCAAAGAATGGAAGCACTAAGCTTTTTTTAAAGAAAACTGTTGGAAGAATGTTTAGAATGGAAAATATTAAGCAGCTTACATTCCTGAGTCACTACCACTCTTGTAAAAAAGCATGTGTGTGTCACATGTATAGTAACTATATCACAGATTCCACCCCCGCCATCTCCCCAGCTTACCTTGTGTCTCCCATCTCTCATCTCCATCCTCTGCTTATCTGTCAGAGATTTTTCTGACCTCATCCTCTGTATAATCTGTTTATTTCTGGTGCAAGAGCCATCTTCAGTGCATCTCTCACCATCTGAATCAGCCTTGCTTCTTATCTCTCAACCTTATCAGCTCTCCAGCTCATTCCAAATCTCAGCTGAATGCATTTTCTTTCCTCTCTTGTCTATAACTCTCTCTCCCTTTGCTGTTATTTATCTAATTGTGTAAAGCGTTTTGGGCTACAATTTGCATGAAGGATGCTATGCAAAATAAAGTTTGTGTTGTATATATGAAATTGGTGATCTGTAATTTGTATTTCCTTTGTCATATAACTCAAGATTATTAAAATAAATAAGAGATGCTGCCTGATTAAATATCACGTAGACATTGCAATTTGTTTTTATACGTTCCTTTTGTCAATCCCTCTTTATTACTTCTCCATCTCACTTGGTAACTCAGAATGCTTGACTAGTCACGCTGTGAGTATCGTAGCTATGGGTCAGGTTTGTGAAGATAAACAAGGGATTAGCCAGACTGACTCAAGTGTCTATGACTCAGAGAGACCAGAAAATTCTCTTAGGAGAGTTCAGTGTCTAAAAGATTTGTTCTGAACTTCTGTTGTTGTTTTTTAATATTCAGAAACTTTGCAATTCTGAATCATAATAGCACTCAGGTCTCCTTGGGATTTGAAGCAACAAATAGCTCATTGCTATAACACAGCATAACTTCTTTGTATCCCATGACATTATTATAACTTGGTGACCCTGTTGGTAGCCCCACTACGGCCTGCAAACCAAGCTCTTTGTTAATGTAGATTAAAAAGTCATTAAAATTAAAGTTGTATGACTGTAATGAAAAGGTAATTTCCTCCTCCTGCAAGTTAAGCTCTATTAAGTCATGGTTACTTTGTCCTGTCCATCCAGTAGACTCATTATATGCTTGAACACAGAGGAATTGAAGAGAGAGAGAGCTGGGAAGATTTATATGTAGGCCATCCCAGTATAAAAGTTTTCAATGGGATGATGGCTTCTCATTTTTTATTAATGAGCTAGATTGTAATTCATTCTGGATCTATGAGATGCGCTCATGGGGGTTCTGTATCTGCCAATGAAAGGACGTTTTTCCACCAATCTTGTTTAAATCCAAACAAATTAGCTTAATGGTATTGCTCTCCTATGCCAAATGGGATAACTGGGTTTGACTGGTCGAACCAGTCCCTCACGGTCTATGCCAGTGCGGCCTGTGAGTACTGCAAATGGGAGGAAGGAATATTTTTTATCACTCAGCAATTAGATCTCTGTCTGATGATTTAAAGACTCCTTAGGGAGTCCTGTCTCATCCTGCTTGGCTGGAAGGATGGTGGCAGAGGAACAAGGATGTGTGTGTGTGAGAGAGAGAGTGTACATTGTGGGGGAGTATATTGACACTGATGCAGATAACCTTCCTCAACCCCAGGAGGAGAGAATGCACATATTTCTGCTGTGAAAGATGCCATTACTTATACACTGAGTCTGGCAGCTAAAATAGTGTGTATGTGGCCATGCAATCAAAAGGATCCATCCTTACAGTTGACTGTGTCTGTTGGGTCTCTGAGATGGTGTTAGGGCAGGTGAGCTTACCATTTTAATGAAAAGCCAAACCAAGGCATGAAGTGGACTCTGATGATATACAGTCCCCCAGTGGGGACATGGGGAGTTCTTGCTTTTCCTGCCACAGTAACCACCCTCTTGTACTTGGCAGGGATACACACAGATAAAACGGCTGTAGCTACCTTGTGCTGCTCTCCCTCAAAAGTAGCTTAGTGGCTTACAGGAGTCTCAGTGCTCAGCATAAGACAAACATCCTTGCCCTGCACATGCCTTCTGCCTCTCCCATTCAGCACTTCCTTCCCCTTACCACAAATTTCGTCCTCAGTCCCTCAGTGAAAACTCATAAAGGGTGGGAAGGAAATATGTTGTTTAAACCACCACAGTTGAGTTAAATACAGCACTAGAAAGTTAGGCATGGATGAATCAGCTCTTATAAGGTAAGGGCTGACCTGAACTTATGTCCTGACACTTAATTCCTTTCTTGAGGGTCAGAAAAACTTCAATTACATGTATCTCATTATTGCTATCTCTGTGTTTCCACACATGGCTGGAACCCAAAGTACTGAAAAACCACGAGGGAGGCTCTTATAATGACATTTTTAGGCCATTTTTGTAGGCCAAAGAAGTTCAACTAAGTATCCAAACTTCTAGATACTTCTATGCAACTCATCCAATCCTTTGCAGGTTTACTAATTGCTATCAGAAGCAGAACAAATGTTATCTATGGTGTATTTAGCAGTACAATTGTTATGCCTTTGTTTTGTGTGTATTGCACATTTAAATCTCTAAGGATTTGGCTTTTTGCAGAGATAGGCAGCCATTTTGTGTTAATCTCAAAGCAAAGCATCAGAGAGTTATTTTCTGTCTCCTGGAGTCTTTCCTCTTGTTCGTCCTTGTTAATTTCATTCAGAATGGCCTTCCTTTGAGATTATCTAATTGTGCTTTGTGAATGGAAAAGCATAACTTCTGCATATTTGGTGATGGTGTATTGTGGGAATATACAATATTTACCTATGTGCTGCATGCTGATGCATTGACTATAATGATGATGGTTTCTTTCAGTATGCACACTCCTTGATTCCAACTTATTTGTTCTCTGTGTCATTTAATGTAACAAAGGATATGCTTAAACAAGAACAAAGGATTAGCCAGATTGGCCCTTGGTGGCTTTTGTGGGTAGTGCTCTGCTTGGGACATACAATAAAAAGGAGACTATAAGGAACCACCAAAGTGAGAACAACTGAGAAAATGTTCTGGAGTTTCTTAGTGAGCAGTTAGTTAGTGGTGATATTATATAAATCTCTGTTTTAAATAAAGGAAGAAGGTTCAACCATTGCATTTATGCTCTACAGAGGTCATCAGTTTAAATTCTGACTAAGGTCACAGTCTTATGATCTACAGAGGCTAGAACATGGGCTGTTGTCCGTAGCCAAGTCTATAATTGTAGAATGTTGTCCATATGGTTTAAAGATAAAGGTCGCTGTAGAATCAGATGCACATTTTTAATATGCTGTGCTGAAAATAAAGATGATGTTCTCCTGCCATGAGTGAGCTTCCTTTTCAAACATTCTCCAGGCCTAAAATTCTCTCTGAATGCAGGGATGTGTGAAGTAGAAACTTGAAATGGTAGGTGCTGTTTGGTATTCTCATCATGAAGAAAAAAGATCAAAATGTCCTTGCAACAAAAACAAGGGCTTGAAAGGGTTAACGCAACAAACAGACCTAAAGGAATATTTTCCCCTTGTAAAATATGCAGCCAGTGTGACAGCAGTATTCCCAGAGTCAAGTTATCCTTTACATTAGTGAATGTTATTCCTAAAGCTTTAGCTGGGGTCATAAATGATTCATCGTAACCACACCTTTGTACACAGTCGTCCACTTGATGTTCAGTCCATACTGATACATCAAGAAGCCTTGAGGATGAGCTATACAGCTCCAGTTCAGCAGTTTTCTCCCGGTAACTATGTGACAGGGTGAAAGGCATTTGAGTAACAAATGGTAAGTTGAAGGAAAAGGTTTCTCTACTACCTCTTAAAGTGTAAATTAGCAATGCATGTTTGTACTTTCTGTGCAAGCCAAGTTTGATACAAACTCCTGACAGTCTGAATCATAAGAAGATGCAAAGGAATTGACAACTGGGTTTGTTCTTTTTGGAAAGGGAGAAAATAGAACAGTGAACTTAAAAACTTTTGCACTTTGGTTCTAACAGCACCATGCAAACTTTCACTAATGAGGCCTCCTAGTACCCCGATGAGGAACATGAGCGAGAGAGACTCATTTTACAGACTGGCAAACTAAAGCTTTGAAATGATGTGATTTGTCTCAGCGTCATGCTGAGAGTCAGTACAGAGCTAGGGTTAGAACCCAGGAGTCTTCACGCCCCATTCCTGTGCTCTTACCACTAGACCAAGCACAAAGGTATTGTGAGAAATGACCTGCTTAGAGGTCATTCCCAGCTCAAATGATTTTGTGATTAAGCCAAATTGTTTAGGGAAGGAGGATTGTCCAGTGATTAGAGCACTAGCTTGATTCAATTCCTAGGTTCAGTTGTGCCTCAAACATCCTGTGTCACCTTGGAAAAGTTACTTAGTCTTTCTGTGTTTCTGTTTCCATCTGTAAAATGTGGCTAACAACGCTTCCTGACACTTACACAGGGGTGTAATGAGGATAAATAGATTAAAGACTGTGAGGCACTTGGGTATCATGGTGATGGGAGGACCATGTAAGTACCATAGATAGATAGATAGATAGATTTATTCTGGTGACAGAATCTAAACGTAAGGAGAAGAATCTTAAAAACATAGTAAACCAGCACATCTTAAATTTAGATTTTAAAATATTTCACTCATCATCAAGGGGAGAATGAAACATAGTCAGTAGGCTGCCATTGCAGGACATTGAACTATCTACCATAAATGAATCTGAGTCCGTGAAATCTGTGTCAGTGAAATTAATGTGCTTTGAAACAGGCCGGAATAGATGGGAGAGCAGAGAAGTGGGCTTGACGGTCTAGGAAAATAGGCCACGTTAGGCTGTGTAGTCTCTCTTGATTTTCAGATGTCTAGAGATTCTTTCTTGTTTACTGATTTGAGCTGAGAACCCTAAAATAGTGAAGAACTGGAGATGAAGAAGAATCACATAAATCTAGAAATAAAAAGTGCATTCTAGGCCATCTTGACTATTTCCATTCAGTCTAGGATTGTTCACTACAGGGTGTCATCTTTAGGTCTACTTTTAAATGATGAACTTTTCATCACTTCCCTTGGGAAAGTCTCCAAAATCTCAATGTTAGGAATGTTATCTCCACCTGATATTCAGCCTTGCTCTTCTTATGCATAGTTTCAGAGTCATGCAACTTTGAGGTAACTCCTGTAATGCTGGCAAACTGGGTACCTGGATTTTAGCACTGCAACTATATATTTCCCCATCTGTTCAGGAATCCTAAGCATACTATTGGTTTTACAAGGACAGGTATGGAATAGTCTCCATTGTAGTTGAGTAGAAAGTGCTGCACATAATTGACATAGCTCAGTGTTGGGTGTTTGCTGGTTTAAAACAAAAATTATTTCCAACAGGAGAGTTTTTTTCATGCCAGACCAATCACAAACTTTTGAAGCATGAAATGAATTTCACTGGCCCTTGCCAATAAAATTCTTCGCTTGATATTGGTTTTTATGAAGTGGCTATAATCTTTGCAGGTAATGCATGAAAGCTACACTCTGAAGTCCCACCTCACATTCTTCTTCTTGATTTATGGTGTGTTGGTTAAAATAGCAAACCGATAGTGATTGCAAAATAGTGATAAATCATTGCAAGGTGATGGATCTTAAACAATAGCAAACATTCTTGAGGGGAGAAAGTTGGAGACAATAAGAGACCAGCTGGGAGTTCCAAAGGTATGAAATAGATACTGAGGAATCACAAAAACAGAGTAAGAAGGTACTTTGTTTCTATCAAGATTGGACTCTTCGGTGCCTCTGAATGAAACAAATCAAGAAGTTTATGGTGAATTAAGTTTCCACCTCCATAGTGGCAAATCTAATTAGAAGATTCTAGTGGAAATCAGCCCAAGCCAAAACCTTGTTTGGATCTGGATCTGACCTTTTCACCTTGTATCCCTCCGTACAAGATTGTATTGTTAGGGTATGATCCTGCAAACACCAGTGCTCATGCTTAACTTGTAAGCATGTGGGTAGCTGCTTTTAGGGAATGTAAGGTTGTCTTTATTATGGTTTCTCAACCTCCAGGAAGTGTGCCTTTTTCTCTCCAGTCGGGTGTCTTTTCAAGCCATCTATATGTCTTGTGGGCTCATACGGTGTATGTCATCACCGTTGGGCTCATACGGTGATGATATACTCCAGCTCAGATGTGCTTTGGGATATTGAAGTGCTGGTTGACAGATGGACACAATGAGGAAGAAAATAATCCCAACCTGGAGAGTTTGAAGGACACCATGATGCTAGTACCAAAACGTTAAAATCTCCTGGAAACTAAAATGTTATGTGAACTTTATGGCAATGTGACCTACCCCAAATGATTTTCCTAGAAAGGTTCCCAGAAACTCTCCCTTTTCTCTTATCTCATAATGGAAACTTTCTTTGGATTTGGTGCTAATCATATCAACAAGGCAGCTCTGATTGGTGCTAGCTAGCAAAAGGCCTCTTTTGTTCTTGTTAGAGTATCCTCTAAATCTATTTAATACTCTTTCCTTGGTTGTCCATCATTATGACACATGATTTTCCAAAGGATTTACTATTAGTTAGCAGCACAGGGCTCTCTCCCTGGGGTAGCAGCTACTTGCAGTGAAGAAAATGCATGTTCAATGTAGCAATTTGTCTTTTTTTATATATTTTTTATAAGAGTAAATGAGTTATTGTGTGGGACTTCAATATTATTGCAAATTAGGTGCTACAAACCAAGTCGTGCACATTTATTATGTTTCCAGGCATATACAGCGTGCACAGCAGTTCAAAAATCAGCCGTCATATTATATCTCGGCCCTTTTCTGAGCAGCTACTGCTTGTAGGTATTTTCGTAGTGTGACTGTTCCATAACTCTTACTTCAAATGAAAGGGGGGAAAAAAAGGGTCTGTCACCAAAGTGATTGCTATAAAGAGGCTTTGATTAGCATCAGGGTGTGCATTATAAAATCTTGGAAGAGTTAGCTTTCGAAAATAGTCTGGGATTCATCGGCTAATGAATATACAGTGAACAACGGTTGTTGTGTATTCATACAATAATAGTGATTTATCAGCTGTTTCCTTTCTTTGGCACCCTTTTTCTGCTAATGTTAGTAACCTTTGAGCTTGTCTTAATTATTAACTGTTCCTTTATTCAGAAAAGTTTAGAGATTAAAATTCTACCTTTAGCCCTGATTCAGCGTGATAGGTAAGCACACCCCTAACTTTAAATCAGAGGGGGTTCCTCTCCTGGAATGTGCTTAAAGCTAAGCACATGCTTAAGAACCTTGTTCAATCACAGTCTGTGATGTCAGGGGCAGAGTGAGGGGCTTTAGAACCTGCCAGAGTAATGGTCAATTTTCTGATTGATGAGGCCAAATTCTTTCCAGAAGAGCTTTTCTCGTCTGACTTCATCCCCAGATGTTCCAAGAATGGATGACTGTGCAAAATTTTCACTTTTGGGGGGGTGAAAACTTGCAAAAGCAGCTTGCCAAATTTTTGTGCTGCCGATTCAGAATCCAGCCCTAATCTCTGAGGAAGCCTCTATCCGAAACCATGAATCACAGCCTAATCTGGATGCAAATGCTACTGCCTCTAATACCCCTATGAAAAGGTAAAATCTGGGGGGAAATTTTTTGTGTAAAACAGCAAAGAAACATCAACTCTTTAGGCCACACTGTCTCCTTGGCTCTGTCAGCTTTTACAGAAGACAAATGCATAAAAAGCCACAGCGCTCTTGCATCTCTCCTCCCTCCCTCTCCCTTTCTTAAAGAAAGCCTGTGTGTTATGTTTCATGTAACATTGCATACATTCATCACAGATGACCTGTATCATTTGTACTTGTTGTTGTTTATAGTCTCTTGACATGCATTGTTTTCTCTGGGTTGAAATATAGCACATTAACAAGGTATCTATATGTTCAGTTGTGTGCAGTCAGCTCATGAAAGATGCCTTGGTAGCACTTGAACTAGTTTGTCAACAGCTAGCATTTTGGCAGAGGCAAGAAAAAAACACATTCTTAGGTCTCGATGGACTATGAGAATCTGCAGCAGGAAACTTTTGTAAGCGCTACTTTTATGTTTTAGGGGGCAGCTATCAGAGTGACAATATTCTCAATCCAAGCTGCAGTGAAGCAGTAACCTGTCACTTTTCAGTTCACACGTAACAGTTTTTGATTACATTGTCAGTGTTTGTGACCACTCCTCTCCCCACTCCCTTAACTACAGGGCCCAGTTCACAGCCCTGTGCTGGGAATGGAATTGAAGTCCACATGGCTAGCAGACTGAAAAAAAAACAGCTCTGTGAAATAATGTTGTTCATGTCAGATACTTCTGCTGACACAAGATGATGCATATGGCAGCACCACATAAAGCAGCTGATGTTGAAGTGACAAGATTGATATACTCAGTAAGAGGAACTTCAAAGAGAGGCGCTGAGAAAAATTGAAGGAGCGGGTGGTGACAGCATTTGGAGACACTATCATATGCATTGCTTCACCTAGACCAGATGAAAATAACAAAAGTTCTTTAGACCAGGAGAGAGGGAGGGGAGAAAGTGTGTATGAATACAGCTCAAACAGTCTTCACTCTGCAGTACTGGCAGAGATCTATGCCAATGGTCTGTACCTATTTACTTATGATACATCCGAAACACAGAGCTAGTTATTCATTTGTAAGATACCTTTCTTCAGAACCAAGGATCAGTGTTTAACTAGCAATTGCCACTTGTATATTTTGCTTATAAAAAAATGTTACATTTGGTCACTTGAAGTTGCAGGGATATCTGCTGTAGTATAGATTCTCTGTTTACTTGGAGTGACAATGATCATCTTCCCGAGTCAGCAAAACTGTTGTAGAACTTACTTTGCTTTATGGGAGATGATGTTATGGGTGGTCAGAGCAGGCATCAGAAGTAGAGCTGGGTGAATTTTTTCAGATTTCTTTTTCTGGGAAAAAATGCAGATTCTGCAACATTGAAACTTTTTTACAAACTTGTATAGATTTCACTGTGTTTGAAGAAACAAACAAACAAAAAAAGGCTAAAGATTTCATTTTTCAATTTGGAGCTAAACTTTCCCAAAGTTGGCATATGGCGTTTTGGTTTGGGCCAAAATGTAGTGGAGAGATTTAACTGCATCATCTACAGAAAACTGAAATGGGTGTCAGAGGAGGGGAAGAGAGAGAAAGTTTACTTTGTGAACTTTTTTATCAGGAAGTATGCTTCATAAAAATTACTCTGGATAATTTTAAGGCAGCAGAAACTAACAACAAAAACCAACAAAGCACATTCAAAGACTGATTCTTAGGGTGAGGTAATGGCTATGTTTTTGTATGTCAATCTTCAGTAAGTATGGTCTAAAATTCATTTTGTGTTACTGGCTTTTTAGAAGCCAACGCTGCCTGTTAATCTTTGTTTGTATTTTCCTGTTGTAATCAAAAGGTTCTGATCTTCAAATTACTGCACTCATAAACATAACTTTTAGCAAATACATTGAACCAGTTATGTGACTAAACATGTAGCTGAATCCGTTAGCTGACATTGAAGGCTTTCTGATTTAAAAAATTGTGTGTGTGTGTGTGTGTGTGTTCTTAGATAAAAAGCTGCTGTTAGTGATTTTGTTCCATTTGATGGTTGCTTTATCAGAACTCTGGCAATATAATAAGTAGGAGCAGATTCCATCACAACCTCTTCCAGATGTATTTGAATGCTAAATTGTCTTTAAAGTTTTAGGAGTCCATAGATACAGTATTATCTATTTAAGTCATGCTTTTTTAATGCACAAAATAGGAATAAAGGCATCTCTTACGTTCACAAATTTGGTCAATCTAATCTCTTGTTTCAGCTACTTTTCATTAACAACTTAATGCTTAGTTGTGAAGCAGCTTTTGCGCTGTGTTTTTAACTTTAACTATCGACTGAAATTTAATACTTATAATTAGCTTCAAGGAATGTTACCCTATCATCAGTTTCACTTAGTTTTTTTAACAAAGGGAATATTCATTTATTTTGAAATGCTTCATGATTTCACAGAAGCTCCTTAAAATAAACATAGTTTTTTTATAAACGAAAAAAGTCATTTCAATGATCATCTTATAGAAATGTGAGTCTGTTTATTGCTCTGCCTATGCAGGGCAGGCAACAGGGCATTTATCTGATGGTACCTCTTCAGTTTCAAATCGAATAGACTTTAATACGTGATCAGGTTTCTGTAAAAATATGCAGGATGTGTGTGTTAAAGGTACAAACTTAGCTGGAATATTGTTATAAACATCAGTTTGCATAAGTGGAGTTAAATGGTTTTGTGTAGAGATTAGTAGTGTTGCACCAAACTCAGAAGTCCTTACTCAAATATAATTCCTAGTGCTCAGTCATTGTTCATATAGTCATAAAGTCAGAGGGAGTTTTGCATAGTAGAGATTTCAGGATTTGGCCTATCCTGTTTCTTGCTCTGTGATTCTGTTTTCTAGAGATACTGTGAATTAGGAATATAACACCTCAAAGCCCATCAAAATTGATGGAAAGACTCCCATTGCCTTCATTGAACTATGGATCAGACCCATAGGGGCTAAATCCTCTTAACCAAACAAGATGAGATTCCCTAACGCTTTCCTCCATGTCCGTTGCTCGAAAATAGGGATATGTCTTCACTAAAGAGTTAACTGACATTCTTACTCAGGTGTTGCCAATTACCTCCTCCTATCTACACACACAAATCTCGTACCTTAGTTTCGTGGTGCTTTCAGCCTGGGCTTTCTGGTTTATCCGGGGCTGTAGGCTGGCTAAAACCCACGTGAAGCCTTCAGTCAGCCTGGTAATCCACCCACTTTGCAGTGAGGACCACAGGCTAAACCAGTAAAATGTTGATAGTCCACCAGTGCCTTCATACAATGCCCTTGTGTGTGCAGTAGAACAGACAAGATCTCGCACAATTCACTAGGAAAGAATCACAGAACAGCTCAGCTTACTGCAACACAAAGAACTATAGGTTATGTTCCCATAGGGTGACCAGATGTTTCCGTTTTATAGAGACAGTCCTGATTTTGGAGTCTTTTTCTTATATAGGCTCCTGTTACTCCCCCACCCCCGTCACGGTTTTTCACATTTGCTGTCTGGTCATCCTATGTCCCCAGAAGTCCTAGCAACACACACGGGAGTGCAACACCAAGGAGGACACAATAACTTGGGTATGTCTTTGCAGTGTGGCTGTTTACACCTGAGCTCGGCTGAACCAGTTTCTCACTCAGATGCTGATCACGTGAGTTAACTCTGAAATAAAGACATACCTAAGGTCTCATAGTGAAAGTCTATGTGGTGAAACAAAACAAAACAAAAACCATGGCAGCGAGTCTCAGACCCTGGCTTTACAGACTTGGGCTCCCACTCCACCGCTGAAAACAGCCAGACAGATAATAGGGCTGGAACTTGGACCCTTAAACCCGTCCTGTTTCCTGGGTGTCAGAGCCCAAGCCCGAATCTCTACACTGCTGTTTTTAGCTCCACGGCACAAGCCTAAGTCTGTGGGCCTAGACTCTGAGACATACTGCTGTAGGATTTTTTAATTTTTTTTTGGCAGTGTAGGCAAAACCTTAATTACTTTACACTGAGATATAAGAGGTGTGGCTAATTCCAGAGCCTTACTGGACCTTTTAAAGGGCCCCTTCTATCTTGCTCAAATCAGCTCTCTGCCTTAACTCTCATTCCAGAAGCATCTTTCATCAAGCTCAGTCTCCCACACAAACAAGAGCCTATCCTTCTAATCTCTCTTCTGAAGCCCTAATTAAAACAAAACAAAAACAGAAAAAAAAACCCACTCTTGTTTCATTTTCCCTCTATTGGTCATCTCTTTGTTTCCTTATTTCAAGTTCCGTTTCCAACATTGGTTTTTCTGATGTATAGGAAAATCTTACAGTGGTTCTTCTCATATTTCTCTGCAGACATGAATTCTGGGCAGTGACCTAAAACAAAACGAGTGAGAGAGATCGTCTCCTTAGTTACAGGACAGCTAGTTTGTCTGCATTGAAGAAGACAGAGACTGACTCTTAAAGAATGCACTGTAATTTGTCTTGTGTGTCTAATCTGTGTAACTCTGAATGGAATCAGGAGTTAGTTTTGATTTTTGCAAACACTTTAAAATGCAGGAGGAAATTGAATTTAATGTGCAGCTTTGTCAAACCATTTAAATCTCCCTAAGGTGTAAAGTCTCAAAGTCCACAATATTGAACAGTTTAGAGTGAATTTCATATGGGTTTAAGAGAGTTCGGTGTCAAAGTCTCATTGAAAGTCCCATCAAAGGCCCCTGTTCCCATTCCTCACTTATCAGCTCTGTGCCCCCCCATTTCCATGACAAGAGCCATCATGGAAAAGTAATGGGGTGTGTGTGTGTGCGCGTGCGTGTATGTGTGTGGTCTGCCCAAGCTGAGCTCCAGCCCTGCCTTCTGAGGGGTGCATGAATATGCGCACACAAAACACACATCTTTACCTACCTGCTTCACTACTAGGATATCTTGTGCAAGCTGAAGGAATCACAAGTAAAGTCTATGAAACTGCAATGCAAGTTGATCTGAGGATAAAAAAATTCTGTATTTAATAAGTACCTGTATCATCAGAGACCCAGGTTCTAGTTGTCCTAATGGGTTGGCCCACTTTGGTTAAAAGGAGACATGAAGAATGAGGGGTTAATTATAATGAGCACCTCACATCTATCCTCAGCACCAGTCTGTGTACCAGGTTTCTCAAGGTGGACACCCATAATTGGTGGATGCTCTTGAAATACCAGCTTAAAGGTTTTGAGTACCAATACACTCTCTGTTCAACATACTCTCAAGAGGGTACCAATTTGGAGTGTGGCTTACCTCAAAGCTGTGCGTCAGTGTGCCAGATCACTTTGCCAATGCACTCCTAGTAATAGAGTATGGTGTGCCACAGCCTATTTTATGTATTGCACACACCCAATCATCAATGGCTTCCTGCTTGGGAACTGTGGTATTAAGGCACATTAGCAACAGCAAATAAGACATGTAGACACGTTTACACCCATCATGTCAAGGCCAGGAAAAAATGTTGGGCCAATCCCATAGTGAAAATAGTAGCTTGCCTAATAAGAAAGTTTCAGCTCAAGTGCTAGAGTGGCTTCTGAAGAAACCCAGACCAACACAGGCTTATGCTGGCAGCCACACAACAGGGAACCTAGCTGACACCGTGACTGTAATGTGGTCCTAAAGAAGGCCAATTGCTGCTGTTTTCTCCCTGTTCGTATTCTGTTATATATGTGAAGGCTGATGTCCTTTCTGGTTATATTTTTATCTCCGATTTAATGCTTCCAGATGTTATTGACAAGTTAGAATGTTGTTATCGATATTGCTATTTATCATGGACAGATGAACCTGAACCAATATACTGAAAGTAATTTCAAATCTATATTTGGAACTTTTGATATTGGACAAAGCCATCTTGTTATGTCTTAACGACCCCATCATTTTGGAATTCTTGGTAACAACAGGAGCAGAAGCCACGTTTTTCACACTTGCCCTGGAGCTGGCAATACTGCAGCAGTAACAATGTTAGACAAGAGGGCCTGCATCTGAATGTAAACCAGTTTAGTACTAGTGTAACTCCATTGACTTCAATAATGTTCTACTCCCAGTTTATACCATTGTGCATACAGAATGCGTCCAACAATATCTAGTTTGTCCTCAGACATAGGAATCAGTGGAATGCATGAAAGTGAAGGGTAGGAGTTGGTGGAAACAGAACAAAGTATTTCCACCATATAGACCAGGAGTGCTTGGGGGCACTGTCATAGTGCTATCCAAGTGCACCTCTAGCTTCCAAACAACGTGGCATGTGTTCTCCAGAACCTCAGCGTGTCCAGAGGAGACTTATGAAATCGTAGCCATTGTCTCCTTCCTGCCCCCACCCAAGGAAAAAAACATTCTTGGGGCCTGATCAGCACAGAACCCATATATGGCTGTGCCTGTCCTTAACATCCTGGGGTAGGACCGTGTGGCTGCACATATTCAAGTTTGCTCTATAACAAGGTAAGTAATTTCACAAGATAAAACCAAGAGGTGTCACTTTGTTCAGTGCTCTAGACTGAAAAGTCATCCATAGTTACCTCTGACTGAGTTGCTGAAATGCTTGAGAAGAACTCCAAGATTTCTGGTGGCATTGTTACTAATACAGGGATCCTGTTTCATCCAGATAGTACTTATATGCCAGCTTGCTTAGTTTTTATTTATTACTGGAAGAATTTAGTGTTATAGCCCTGGCCCATCTGTATACACTATATATCATCTGTAAAAAATTTGGAAATTGAAAATAAAAACCATTCATTCGTAAGTGCATTCATCATCATTTTTAGCTGTTATTGATATAGACTTTGACACATAGTAAAGTAGATCTGATTCCATCCAGCAGAGGGCAAAGCTGTACATCCATACTAATCAGCTCATACTCTGTGTATCTGGCTTTACACCTAGAATTCCCTTGGAACCGAGATAAATTGTATGTGGCAGGGATTTTTTTGACCAACAAGCTAAAAGAGTCATTTGCAATAGTCCCTATTTAACTGAACCAAACTTGAATGTATACATCATCAGTGATGGACCTGTTATAGAAGATATGAAAATTCACTGGTTTTGGAAGTGTGTTTTTCTAATTCAGGTGGAAAGCAGTGAGTAGCAATTTCATTGGAGTATAGATGGATTACCATTTCAAAAATCAGAGGGGTAGCCGTGTTAGTCTGGAATTGCAGAAGTGACAGAGTACTGTGGCACCTTAAAGACTGTCTTCTACCATTTCAGAATAACCCAGGCAATTAAAGATAGCCATCCTGCAGCAAAAAAAACCTCAGGACCAGACTTCAAAGAGAAACTGCTGAGTTTCAGTTAATTTGCAAATTTGACACCATCAGCTCAGGATTAAACAAAGACTGTGAATGGCTAGCCAACCACAAAAGCAGTTTCTCCTCTCTTGGTGTTCACACCTCCAGATCAGAAGAGGGCCTCTTCCTCCCTGATTGAACTAACCTCATTATCTTTAGCCTGATTCTTGCCTGCATATTTATACTTGCCTCTGGAAATTTCCACTGCATGCATCTGACGAAGTGGGTATTCACCCACAAAAGCTTATGCTCCAGTATGTCTGTTAGTCTATAAGGTGCCACAGGACTCTTTGTTACTTTTGCAGATCCAGACTAACACAGCTGCCCCTCTGATATTTAAAATATTGTTGTATTTATTTGTAATATCAGAGCAACTAGGCACCCCCATCATTGACCACGACCCCATTGTGCTAAGTTTTGTACAAATCAAGAAAAAAAAAAACCCTTGTGCATTCCTTGCACTAGGCCCACATGATCCATTAAAACGGATGAAGTTACCTGATATGGCCTCATCTCTTAAGAAGTGCTTCATTTTAATGGGAGTGTTCATAAAACAACCTGACACACCAAGTTTTTCATTTATTTAAATGTTTAACTTTCTAGATGGGCACATCATGTGGTCCGAGGATCCCTTCCAATATTTAAAACACAATGAAGAAATGAATATACAAGTTTAAGTGAGGAAAATAACATCTGAGAAGAGACCAAATGTTTTTGGCAGCAGAAACCCCTTGTACAGATCTGCAGGGAAACTTCTTTTATTGCTTTTAATCACTGTATCTAAATTACATAGCTAGTGACAGACATTTAGGGACATTTACCCAATGGTACTTTGCAGAATTATCCCTACCAAATTAGATCCATTCAAGCCTAATGCGAAGAGGGTGGTGATTGCCAAGATTATTTTTTTAAAACCATAGTCCTTAACTTCTCTTTGCTGGGTGTTGGTTTTCAAAAGGGACTTACAATAAATGTGGGCTGGGTGTATATAGGTAATATATATATCCTGACTTTTATTCGTTTGCATAGTTCAGAAAGCCTACTGTTTGAGGTTAGCCTTGAGTAAACTTGTACCATTTACTTTGGAGCATTTCAAAGGGAACAAAAACACAAATCATGATGAGGCTAATAAGAAGTTTGGGTGTTTAGTTTAAATGTGTACACAGTAATCATTGTCGAGGAAGTCCTTCTCTTTGGGAGTACATTATTATTAAGCAGCATTGCTGTTTGCCTGGTTTTGTCTGGTCCACAATTTGCATTCACTTGATGGATTGCCAGGGTCGGAGGTGCACTACTTGGGAAACACTGAAGTGCCGTCTCAGCAAACTCTTAAGAGGAGGGGAACACTAATACAAGCATTTGCCCAAACTCCTTGAGTCTTCTTAGGCTTCCTTAGGCTGTGTTAGATCAATATGACAGTTTGCTAAGAAGCTTTGGACATGCATTTACAAACTCTCTCTATTGGCTTACTTGGTATGTTATTCAGAAGGTAGCTGCTAGCGAAATGTGTCTTCCAGAAGATTTATACATATTTTTTCTTCTACTAAATGATTCACTTACAAGCAATAAAGCCTTGAAGAGCGGCTCAGTCCTGTTTCCTGACCCCATTACTCTGGTCCTCAACTAATCTATAGATGAACAAGATCTTTTTTCTTTTTTTTTGTAACCTCGTACATGGTCATATGTCTTCAGTCCTACTGTCCGGTGAAGTGAAGCAATCCAAAGGTGGTGGTAAAATTATTTTCATACTATGCACAGAGGTAAGTTCTTGTGCTGCCTGTTTCGGAGCGATGCAGGGTTTGTTTTTTTGCAGTTGTTGTGATTCATTTGATGCTTGTGACATCTTTAATAATTTGCAAACTTATGGCTTCATGTCATGCCTCATCCTCTGCAGAAAATCATTGCTAAATGTCAAGAAGTGGACTGATTTATAAAGCGGATTCTCTTCTGAGCTACAGTTCCTGTAAAATAGGAATAACTTTAATAGTATTAAAGTTGCTGGTAAGTGAAAGCTCTTCACCAGCTTTTACAAGTAGAGAGGTCAAGTCTCTTCCATTCTGCTTCTGTTAGGATGTTATTCTGTTTTCTCATTCATCTCAGCACATTGCAAGACTGATTCATTTAGCCTCCTGATGGAGGTGGGAGAGGGACTCTGCTGTTCTAGCAGTTCTCATTGCTGATACAGTGGCATGGAAACATGGTGTTGGAGGGTTACAAAGAGCATAGGTGCCAGAGAAAATGTCTTTGTTTATTGAACACTGGTGATGTACCTGGTATAAATAAAGACAGTCCTACCATGAGGCACTTAAATGGATTATTTGTTTAAGGGGAAACAGTTTGGCCCAGTGGCTTACAAGGCCAGAGGTTCTATTTCCAGCTCTCGACTGACCTGCTGGGTGACCTTTAGCAAGTCGTATCATGTTTCTGTGCCTCCGTTTCTTTATCTGGATAATGATACATATATCCTTTGTAAAGTGTTTTGAAGTGGAGTGAATGTTTTGATGTACAAATGAACAGTGCTATGTAAGGGTTAGGTATTGTTATTCATTTGAGAATGCTTCAATTCAGCCACTAGGCCCAATACCCCAGTCTTCTCCATATCTTTGAATCTTTGGTTAGAGAGCCCATCTTTATGGGTTGGGTTGTTCCCCCTCCCAATACCCAAACAGATATATGATTCTCTGGACGGTGATATAAAAATGTCCTAGGGCATCTTAAACTGTTTCACATTTTATTAGCCTTGCCAAGTTCTTGGCACACTTTTTCTGAATTCAGAATTGGTGGTTGTGGAATATTACCTTGGCTATAATGGATGGATAAAAAATGTTTTACACCCCTCAGGAAAAGGAAAAAAACCCCTAGCTCCCTCCCTCTGGATGGTGAAAGGAATGAAAAAGTTGGATTAAATCATGTCTGCCTGCCTGCGGTTGAACTAGCAATGAGGCATTTTCAGTCAGAGGTCAGGGCTGTGGTCAAACTTCTGCTTCAGTTTTTACTTGCCATAATTTTCCCTCAGACCACATTCTCTGTAAAACTCCAAAAGAACCTAGACGCTCGCTACGTCTGACCTTTAAGGGCAAGATTTTTCAGACAGTCCTGTTTCATTTGAACTTGCTGCCAGAGCATGCAGGAAGGAAGCGACATATGTTACTCATACAACCCTGTGTGTATTTAGTGTCCGATTGGTGTTTAGTTCAGAAATTCCCCAGTATCTGTCTGCAAGCTCAAGCTACACCCAGGTGCTTTGCCATTTGGACTGGCAAAGCAGGGGAAAGGATTTCTTCATATATGAAGCAGACTTTCAGCACTGGGAAGGGGCCAATAATGTTCCCACAGGTAGTTTGGAGAGTGAAGATGTGTTTTCATAATACACTAGAACTCAACCTGTGTATTAGGGTTCAGGACCAAATGAGTGTTTTTCAAAGGTAGAATTTACCCAACTGGATTGGTTTCAGTGTCTGCTTCTAAAGCTGTTCAGGGTCAGATCCTCAGCTGGTGTAAATAGACATCATTTCCAGGGGTGCGTTTGCTATAGGACAAGGGGGAGCAGTTGCCTCCTGCCTCCTCCTCGGTTTGTTCTCTCCTCCCCTTCCAACTTTTCGTAGGTCTCTGTGATCTATTATGTCTTCTACTTTTTGCCTCCTCTTCCCCAGACTTTGCAAGGTGTAATATAATCACACGTAATGTCGTGTATGCTGACACAACTCCCACCTGCCTACCTACACACATCATTTTTCTGAAATGGTACCCCTGACTGCTCCACTGACTTTAACAAAGCTATACCGTTGTACCCCAGCTGAGGGTCTGTATCTCAGCATGCAGCCATTGTTGATGGGACAGTCCTATCCGCACACTGTAGTGGAGGTCCAAAGTGACATTTAATTCTGTACCATTCATTAAGTTACTCTACTTGCAGCATATGGAGCCATCCAAAAGCTGGATTGCAGCAGGCGGCAGAGGTGTGTAAACGATTTGAATGCCCTGGCATTACTTACTAGCCTTTAGAGCTGACACTTCATGTAAAAATGCCAATCTTGACTTCTTGAAATAACTTTAATTAAAAGTAAGTTTTTAATCCGTGAGGGAAGAGAAACCAGGAATGACAGTCTCCTGGCTACAGACTTTTGGTGCAAATCCTAGTTTTAACTTTTTGCCTGGGATCGACAAGCCACAAGAACAAAAACACTTTTTAAAAGTTTCTTTCAAAGCAAATGAACGTTAATCATGAGGTTTTGTGATACTGCTTGTTTGGAGGAAATAGAAAGGCAGAGAGAGTCTCCGTACATGGATGTCGTTCTGCCTAATACAATTTTTCTGCTCTTAGAAAATTCCAGTTGAGCATTTATATCCACCTTTTTTGGAAGCATTCAACTGCCATGAGGACGGCCTACCTGTTCACATCTCATGAAGGCAGTGCCTGGGATATTCTCTGTAGAGAGTCCTTGACTGTAGAACTCTGGCAGAAGAGATCAGAATGAGTTTAAGACTGAGTAGCTTTGGACTAGTGCCATTGGATATCCCTGAAAACTGGCATTCTGAAACTGAAATAAAGGCAGAATGATGCATGGGAAGTAGGCTGTTGTTTCTTTCCTCATTGCAAAATCTCAGTTTCTCTCCATTTTGAAATAACCGGCGAGTTGGCCTGTCCGCTACAGTACAAAGATCTTGAATTGTTAGCAGATGACAGCACTAAGCAGACTTTCCTTTCAGATACCTGTTACCGCAGCTAGTGCAAGATTTCCAAATAACCCATTGATCCAAGAATGTGTGCGCGCCTTACCGCAATTAACATTCTTTCTGAACACTGCATTAAGCGTCTCTATATGTGTCTTGAAGGAAGCCTCTCAGAGCTTGTCCTTTATGGGTGAGGTTATAAGAGATTTCTTATGGCTGAGTTCACCTATAGAAAACACAGAATTGTAAGTCTATGTAGATCAAGAAAGAAACTGAATTAGCCAGACCCAGACAAGAATAAGTTAACAATACTCACTAAGGAGTCTTGAGTGGAATTAGAAAAGAAAAAACTGGCCCTGCTGACAAAAACAAAAGCCAAAAATGTTGAAGAAACCCCCCTAGTCTGATCAGTCCAGTCCAGAGGACCGGGTTGGGGGTAGGAGCAATGCAGCATTTGCTTGATGCTGATAGTTTGTCTCTTACTTTCTTGTCTTTATTTGACCCTCTTTTTAGTGGAATGTTTAGCAAAGCTGTTTATTTTGCATGAACCCAAGTAATAACCTGGCCCCGGATGATAGGAACTGAACAAGGATGACAGCAGTTTGATTTAACGATTAGCCACCTGACCCGATAGCACCTTTGGAGTCTTAACTGAAGAATAAATTCCCATTCTTTTAAGCATGGGCTGCATGTTAATCACTGGAAGAAAAGCAAAGGGTGACTGCAACAGAGCCATTGTTTACGAGGGCGAAGGCTTGAAAAGGAACTGCCCGTCCCGGCCTGCTTTGTGCTGGCTTCATTCTGGCTTCTGGACACTCAAGTTTCTTTACTGCTTCTCTATGCTCCAGTGAAATACTAGTTTCTCGTAGGAAGATTTATTTGAGCTCATTTGTAGAGGGGTTTCCATCCTCTTTAATTATTATTATATAGATTTCAATACACATTTCAGGGTTACAGTTTAAAGACATTACTTCACTTCCAATGCAGGATTTTTAATTTTTTTCAGATTTATTGGTGCAGTCCTATGAGGAACTCTGCATTTTCCAAATGTTCACTAAAATAGCTTAGCAATGTGGAAGGGAATTGTATAGGGGAAAACCAGTTCTGGGGAAATCTTGCTGTGCTTTGTTTCACTTGCTACTCCTTCAAAGTGCTGTTATTGTGCTGGGCTATAATATTACAACTGTTGTTTCTTAGCGGCCTAATATTCATGTACTGTTCAGCCTTCTAGCTTGCTAGCTCAGGGTGAGCCTTGGTAAAAGGGAGTCTAAAAATGATTGCAAAGTCAGTGGTTTAAGGAATAATTAGAGTCATTACTGTTTATTTAGGGGAAAGGTTCAGGCTCCGAGCAGTGATTAGCATTCCCGAGATCATAAATTCACATTGGTTTTAGGGCTCAACTGAAAAGAGTTTTGAGGTTTCTGCTGCCAACAGGTGAAAGTAAGAACTGTGAGATTCACACCTATCTAGAGTCAACCCCTGTTTTATTGTACACATTTTAGTCAAACTCAGAGCCTTACTCGCTAGAAATATTGCTACAGACTCCCCAGCTCAGCTAAACTGGCAAAGTTAAGAGGCAGCTAAACTTTAACGAAGTCCAAATTTCAGACCTGCTGAGCTTTGCCGAGAACTACGCTTGGTTTAATAGATTCTGGTTGATAATTTGGTTCAACGTTATAAAGAGGCCTCTGCCTGCCCTCATTCTCTGCCTACAGGCAAAATTGCAGGCATGTTCAATATTTAGATGACTACATGGTTGGCAGGCACAATCGGGCAGTTAGATGTCTAAATACTGTTACTTGCACCCGCCGTTGATTTCTGGGGGCAATATTGCAAGCAGAATGTTGTTATATTTTTATTATTTTATTGTTTGCATGTAGTACCATAGTGCCTCTGAGCCCTAGTCATGGATCAGAACCGCATTGTGCTAGGCACTGTACAAACAGAGGCTGTTTTTTAAACAAAAAAGAAAAAAAAAGAATCTTTGTATACCAGCTCTCTAAATTTTTAGCACCATTCCTCACATTTGGTGCCCGTTTTGGAAGTTGGGATTGAAGTGCTTTGGCAGACATCATGAATGTGGGGAAGTGTATATAGCCCTTCCCTACCTTTTGAAGATTCTTTGGCAGTCCCTATTACATAGTATCTGAGCACCTTACAATCTTTAATGTACTTATTCTCAACAGCATCCTTGTGAGGTAGGAAGGTAGCCCTACATTATAGATGGGAAGCAGGCACAGAAAGACAAAAGTGACTTGTCTAAGGTCACACTGGAAGTCTGTGGCAGAGCAAGAAGTTAAATCAGGGTTTCCTGAGCCTCCGTTAGAATTCTAATCACTGGAGCATCCACTCTCCGTCTCATGGACATTAGCTATTATAACTATTATGGTTCCAAAAAGTTATTGAAACCAACCACATTCATTTACTTGAAGATTAAAATATGTATTAGACATATTTTGTTGGGTCCACAGCTTTAGAGCAGGAAAAATAAAACATATGGATACCAGTCACGTGGTGATGAAAGCCAGATAAGTATTTAGACAGAAAATATAGGTAAAATAACAATAGGGACGTAAAGACAGTGTCAGAAAACCATAAATATTTAAGTAAAAAGTAGGGACCGTCCTGCCTCACTAGGGATGCTTGGCGTGTGCAGTGTGTGCTGCTGTTTGAACATTCAGCGTTTTAAAAAAAGTCATTAATTGGGTGCCAGAAAATGTTATTTCCAAAGTAAACTGAAAACTTTAAAAAGAAACAGACAGGGAGCCAAACACAGCCCTTGGATATGCATATGCAGTCTGCACTGGTATCGGTGGCCAAATTTCTGCTCTCTAATGTATGTTTGCTTGAATGGCAGCATCACTCAGAAGATCAGAATTTGAGCCAAATGAATGTAAGTCTTCACCCATTCGTCTTGGCCAAAAAAAAATTTGCATGTAGTTAAAAAAAATATTAAAAATCAGGGATGATAAAATGCTGCTTTTTCCTCCATTTTCTCTCAGAGCAGCATGCACTTTGTGTGCTTCCAAAGTGACACCTCCATGGGAAAACACTGCTGCCTTTTTACTCTGCAACTCCTCAAGTGTCTCCACCAGACAGTCAAGCCTCTTACTCCCTGCCAGGCAGTCTGATTTTTCCCAAAGATCCATGAGATGTCTAAGGAGACCGGCTGCATTGTGAGTGCGTCTGTGCAGCTGGTATTCATTTGTGTTTTACAAGAAAGCCTCTTAGTGGCAAATAGCTTTTGCAGATCTCCGTAATGTAGGAGCTACATCAGGAAGAGAGGTCACATTTTTGGCTCTACAAGTTCACTTCCGTAGTAGTACCGTATTTAAAATCAGCCTGAACTTTTCTTTCCTGTTAGAACCACACTGGCTGCTGCAGTCAGAGATTTTTTCATATTGACATGGACTGTGAGCAATCAAACGCGTCCAGTTAAATAATCTGGTTGAACTATTCTTACAGTCAAATTCTACCCTCGCGTATAACTCCTAGTGACTGCTGAGGGTAGCTATGCCCATGTCTGAGGGCAGAATTCTACTCCTGGGCTTTAGAGTCCTAGTGATGACAGAGGTGTAAAGAGTACTGGTAGTTAGAATGCTGGCTGCACAATCACTCCCATATTGTTGTGCTAGTTGCAGGGAGCCTCTTACACCAGCAATTAGGTGACAGCTGCCATCTTGACCAATGAATGCACCAGAGATTGAACCAGGAACCTCCAAAGCTAAAAGCTTGAGCTAAAGAATCAGCCTGTCAAACTGAGGACTGTAACAGATCTATATCCTCTGTGGATTGACCTATCTCATGCACGCTGACCAGTGGGTTACGCTTCAACAAGTGAAAAGTCAGAAGACCTGCGACCACCCTGAGAAAGGGGACACTTTTATAGGCTAGTAAAAAATTTGAGAGTGAGGGATATGTTCCCCTCATCCCCTTTCTCCTACCAGTGGTAGTATTTCTGAGAAGAAGGGTATTAATAGGGTGGCCTGTTGTGTTTCTTTGAGGAAGCAAAAAATGATCAAGTCAGTTCCCTCGAGTTACCTCATGCAGGCATATTATTTGTATATTGAGCTGTGTGGCTTTGATTCTGGCTTGTTTACAGTCTCCTTTTCTCTAAAAGTGCTGTCTCTTTTTCCCCCTCAAGCTGTTACTGAGGTGGATCAGATGGGCAGGTTGGGTTTAGTGTATAATTTTGTTTCTCTATTGGCAAAGGTTTTTTTTTTAAAAAAAAATGTGGTTTTAAGTCATTGTTTCATTAATTTCCGCACTCCCCATCTCCCTTAGCCAGTTGCATTTTTTATATTAAAAAACAAAAGGTAAAGTATTTTAACTTGTATTCTGTTAACATTACTGAAGCCTAGTGTAATGCTGGAGACTTGTGAAGTCCACGGCGCTGCATTGCATGGAATTAATGCCTGCCAGGCATCTGTTTTTCTTTATACACCATTTTGGGTGAGTTATGGCACTCCTGAAAATAAAGGACTAATAACAGTGACTGGAGCCAGGAGCAGTATTTGACAGGCACTCTGCATGCTTCCTCTTATAGGTTAGCCAACGCATCGCAGTCCTCACCCCTTAGCTCTTCTCTCCTCACAACAGCTGCAGATTTCTGTTCTGAGCAGAGTCTGAAGCCCTGCTAAGTTGTCTGGAATACACAAACAACTGTCTAGTGGGAATCTGCAATGGGACTATCAAAATTTCTCATTCATTTGTGGCTTGACCAGGATTTGAACATAGGTTTCCATGGGTAAATGGACAGTGCATTAAACAATTGCACCAATCTCTGTTGGCATCTAATTATCCAGACAAAGCATTCCATATTAATGAATAGTGCAGAATAATTTATTCTCCTCTTCTAAGACTTGATCCCAAATGCAGTGAAGTCAGTGGACAGACTTCCATTGATTTGAATGGACTTTAGGGTGACCAGACATCAAGTGTGAAAATTTGGAACAGCAGGTTGAGGGGCTATAGGTGCCTATATAAGACAAAGCCCCAAATATCAAGACTGTCCCTATAAAATTGGGACATCTGTTCACCCTAATGGATTTGGACCAGGTCTCTAATGTGCTGTTGGTTACTTTGCCAATTGTCCTTACCGATTTTCATTCACAATCAGATCAATCCTAAATAATGTATCCAAAGCAAGAAAGTGACATCTTCTCAGAATGCTTTATCTATATACAGTATATTATGTTGATTACTATGAAAAAATCAAGAATGCTGGATTTTACCTACTTTATCTTCAATAGTGTCATATGCTATCAGTCTGCTTAATGCTCTTTTTTTCCCTCAGCAAGAAAAGCTGTGCATAATTCTATCCTAATGTGATATCATTTCATGAGTCTGGCAAAATATTTTATTTGCTTCCTCTGTTAGAGCATATATGAAGGTAGAAATTATAAGTGAAAAACACTGCTGCCATGCAATAATCCCATGGGTTTGTGTTTGTGTTATGAGTGTTGTATGTGAAAGCCTTTCTTTTTGTAAAAAAACAAAATTAAAAGTTTCTTCATTGAACGTGTTCAACATTCTGGGCCTGATTCTCAGCTGGTGTGAATTGGCAGAGCTCCACTGAACATCTGAGGATCTGGTTCTTTATTTATATTAGCTTATATAACTTCCTTTCCATCAAACACATTTTTTTAAAAAAAAAGTATAATGTTTTTGCCCAGTCTACTTGACAGTGTTCCTTTTAACGGAATGTTTCCACCAGGAAATAAAAAAAAAATTCCTACGTTCTCTCACTGCTGTTTGACTTGGCCCTCAAACATCCAAGCAGTCATCAAGAGGGGAGATGATAGGTCCTGGATGAAAGTTTTATCTGCAGGGTCTGAATGTGAAGGTTGAACCTTAGAAATATTGTGGAGAAAGAGGCAGGCTAGTGCGTGAGATGAAGGAGAGGGAGGAGTCAAAGATGATTCACCCGTTATGAGTCAGATTGACAGGGAGAATGGTGGTGCTGTCAACAGTGACAGAGAATGGGGTCAGCAAGGAGAATTTGGGAGGGAAAATAAAGACTTCAGTTATGCCCACGTGAAATGTAAATAGATGGTGAGGTATTTCAGAGATGTCAGAATGAGGCGAGGCCAAGGTGCAGGGTGGACTCAAAGAGGAGAGGTCAGGAATAGGAAGGTAGATTTGTGAGGGATCATTGTAAAGATCGTAGCTGCAGTCACCTGAGATAACACAGAGAAAGGGCGTAGAGGTAGAAGAGGCTAGGGATGGAGCCCTATGGGGGACTCTCACAGGAAATGGGAGAGGGGAGGACCTACCAAAATAGAAGGAATTAGAGTGGTAGGTGGTGAACTAGAAAAGGACTGCATCCAGCACATGAAATTGATTACTCTCCAGAGTAAGGACTACTTGTTTGAGTAAGGGCTGCAGGACTCTATGCTCTTTATAAACTATTCACTGGAAAAAGTTCTTGTGGCTGCAGATGGAAGTGATCTTCTTTCCGATCCAGAACAACAACAGCAAAAAACCGTTAGGAACCAAGAGAAATTTCCTGCCCCTTCATTGTGTGCTATGCAGGGCTGCCCGATGTAACTGCAGTAGCAAATCCTCTCCTTGATCCATGTGAAGAGGTTCCACACAGGCTGAACAAACTGTTTGTTTGTTTAAGAATTAAAATTTAAATATCTTTGTGTATGAGTGTCAAATGTCCAGACAGCAGATGGCTGCACTTTCCGTGAGTTTAGCTGATGTTCTGGGGGACGTACTGCGCCAAAAGCCATGCTCCAGCGCTCCATACTGACTCCAAGAAAAATAACACATTTTGTCACCAAAAAACCTATGGCCAAATCTGTCTTTAAACAGCAATGGTTTATTGGAGCAGCCTCCCCAAAAGGGGAAGCAAGTTCGTTATGGTTCAGTGGACTATCTGAAATGCATGAAATTTGCATGGAATTTCCTTAATCTGCCTTTACAGGAAAATTCCTTTCCTATTTCCTGAGAGGAGGGATGGATGCCTGTATTGTTGAAGGGAACATTCTTAACTGGGGGATATCATTTATTATAAAAGATCATGGGTCAAAGGTATCTTAACCCAGATCAAGGGCAACGTCTGTGGGGAGTGCCTGGAGCCAATAGTGATAACTCACAGTAGAGAGCCAATTATGTAGCAGACGGTTGACACCAAATCCAAGCAACTACTGCAGCTGGCAAATATACCTAGTTGGGTCATGCACTTTGTGAAAGCCAAGATATTGTAGGTTCACTTAGTTCATATATCTGACCAGTGGTGGCAGGCTAATGGTATTTCTAAAGGAACCACCAATTGTTTAATTCCTTTTTATAGTATACCCTTGAAATCCTTACAGAGGTTACAGAATAGTGGAGGGTTGAAGTACCTGTCTAAGCCCCTACAATGACAAATACAGCAGCTGTCAGAGTGGCATTTGCATACCCACTGCGTCATGCCTTACAGGGTTTGTATAATTGATTAATATTGTTGGATTGTTGCATTAGTGCAAATTATTATTATTTAGTACAGATTTTCTTTCCTGACTCTAAGAACAATTAGAAGTCTGTGTATTTTAGCTGATAAAACACCCCCCCCCAAAAAAGTGCTTTAAATATATAGAGTACTGTTAATTAGAACCTTCACTCCATGTATCTCAGAGCATTTTGAAAGCATCAGTGATTTTAGTGCTATAAATTCTTGTGAGGCTGGGAAATATTGCCATCCCTAGTTTGCCAATGGGTAATCTGAGACACAGAGTGGTCTGTGGGACTTAGTGGGAGAACAATGATCAGACTTCGGGACTTCCTGGCTCCCAGTCCCATGTTCAATTCACTAGACTATGCTGCCACATTCGCAGAAAATAAAGTACCTATTAAAATTAACGCCTTGAACAGAGTACTTGGAGTTAGTTTCCTGAATTGAGTAAAACATCTCATTTTAGTTAAGAAGCATCAGTATCTGATGATGGTGTGGCACAATGTAATGCTGTGTCAATGTACTGCACTATTGTCACGTGTGCTTATTTTGGGCCATGGGACAGACATTGGTAGATGGCAAACATCTCTTACACTCAGTGTTTAATGTTTACTTATTCCTTTCTTTTGGAAGCCAATACTAAAGCATTAATATATGTTTTATTCCTGTTTTACTGGTATCATTACAAGACTGCAAGTCATCTTGGTTTGCTAAGATCACAATCAGATGTTTTTTAAAATTGTCCTGGTACAGTAGGAGCTTCACAGGGGAGTAGGTAATGAGGGAATTTTCTAAAGTGTTGGATATCTAGGGGCTAGTTTTAGTACCAGGCTGTGCTAGGAGGTTCTATAAGCTCTTTCTATGCCATTAAGGCTTATTGCTGCCAAAGACAGAATTGGAAAAAGCTTTTTGCAAGGCTGAACTGTGAGCAGTGAAACTGCATTCTGATACAGGACTAGTGCACTTAGCTAATAAAAATATCCTCAAGTGTCAAAAGGTTTCAGTAAATGTGGCTGGAGGTATTAACAGTCGCTTGTGTTAGTCTTTCACTCCCTTCTAGGCCCAGGATGATGGAAGGCTATAAAAATGGTTTTTAGTTCCCTGTAGAAAGGAAGATAGTCTCAGGACTTTTAGTTTTGATGCTTCAGAAATTGCCATGATCTTCAAAGCACATCATTTCAATTGTTTAATACTCTGCTTGCAGTTGTGCAGACCAGATGCATTTCTAGTCACAACTGTTTGGTGTCTGTTTAGACTTAGATTGAAGAGCTGCCATTTATTATGAGCATTGCTAATTAACATGGGTAGGTGGACAGCCTTGTGGTTAAGTCACAAGAATCAGGGGCAAGGACACGGAACAGGTCCTTGTCCTGTTCAGTGTCTGGCTTCTACTCTTGCTTTTGCCTCAGCCTTCCTGTGTGAACTCAGCCAGGTCATTTAAGATTTCTGTGCCTTAGAATCTGTAAGATGAGAATAATGATTATATTTTCCCACTTTACACATGGGCATTGGGAGGCTTCATTCATTAATGGTTGTAGAGCACTTGGATGTAGAGTTGGGTAAAAAGTTTTGACCAAAATTGTATTTGGCAATACTGAAACATTTCACAGATTTGTCTATTTTGGTGAATTGTTTTGGTCAAAAAAAAAAGGACCAATTAATTTTAGAAAAATCCAAAAAAAGGCAAAAAGTTTAATTTTGACATTTTTGAGGTGCAATGTTTCAGTTTCTGAATTCTACGTGACTTTGTTTCAAAATTCTCTTTAATTTTATTTTTTAAATTTGAAAATGTGAAAAACCCTTAATCAAAATGAAACATTTTGTTTAACCCCATACAGATTTTTTCTGACTTCTCAGTTTGTGAAAAAATTCATTTTTTGTTCCACCCCAAATGAATTTTTTTGGAATTGCCAGCGAACCAAAAAATATTTTCTTCATGCAGCTGTACTTTTAAGATTCTATACTATAGCTGTAGAAACTTCTTATTTTCCTGAAAAGAGGTTTTGTGGGTTTTTTTGAAAACCTAGGCTAAATTCTGCTACTTTCACTCATCTTGAGTAATACTTCACTCAGTGAGTAATCCTATTAAATTCAATCAAATTATTTGTAAAGTACTACTCAGCATAAATAAGGGTGACAGAATTGGACCCATGGCTAATATTTTCAGGTTTGTTCAGGTAAAGCTACTCATTAAGAAATAGGAAAGCCCACTACATCCTAGATGATGAATTTTGGTTTTGACAGTAAAGTACTGCTTGGCAACTTATCAATTAATATTCTTTATTTAATTAGGCATTAGCAGATCACCTCTATGTGATCACACACAATCATCTGAATCAGAGGAAATTGCATTAACTGAGCTACCTGTATTTCCCATTTGTGTGTCAGCCTCACTCTATTTGTCATGAATGGTGAATAGCAGGAAGCCTGTTATTAAGGGTTGCTGTGAACTACAGATCCCTCCACTCCACACTGAAGTTGGTAACTCTGTTAGAAACAGTTTAATGATGATAATTAGCATATATATTTGCTAGCAGAGCTGTGCTTGGAAACATGTTCTGAATATGCTTGTAGTTAGCATAGCTATGCTTCTAGTAGAGCCCAAGTGAAAAACAACTCACTGCAGAGATGATGAAGACTGGAATGGTACGTAGCAACTAGGTAGAACCCACCAATCCAGCAAACTATTGTGCCCCCAGACTCATCCCCTGGGAAACTGATAAGTAAGCAGCTGTCACTGGCAAGTATGTGAGTAACTAAACAAAAGGCAGAACAATGTAATGGACATTTTTAGTTGAACACACTTGTGGTGGTTTCACAAATAATCTAGGAGGAGGTAATATGTTTTATTGGACCAACTTCTGTTGGTAAAAGAGATAAGTAAGACAAGGAGGAGGTGTCAGATATGGGGTTATCTTGCATGTCTGACCCCCTTCACCTTTCTCTTTTTACCTAGCCTAGCTTACCCTCCCATTCACTTGTCAGGACAGTATTTCATCTTCTATGATATTGACCTGGTCTTAGAGAGCAAAGCCAGAGCCTTCTGATCCCCAGAGTGATCATAGATTGAAAATGTTTTCATTTTGGTCAACAATGGTTTTGTCAAATAAGACAATACAAGTGCAAATGCATCTAGCTCTCAGTATCTTTAAAGATCTTAGTTGCTGCCAGCACATTGTCTCACAGAAGGAAAATCATTGCTCATGAAATGCAATCTCTTGTTTGTCTTATTATTTTGTGATCTAGATACTTTTTCTTTTAAATGTAAGCAGGTGTATGATGACTATAAATCAAGCACATCCTGGTATCCTTAAACAGGGGTCTGGAATGACTCCAGGGATTGGTAATAGACAATCATTGATTCACATATGTTCTAGTTCAGCAGTCAGAGAAACTTTCCACCATCTGATGAGTGTTCTGTAGTCCGTGTGAAGGGAGTGGATGGTCTCAATCTAATTGTTAGTCAGCAGGTGTCCACGTCCTAAAAATCACTATCCTAGCTGGTACTGATTTCCACCTTTGGCAGACTGAACAGGAAAGATCAAGACTGAGTGGGTCATGGAAATCGAACTATCATCCTACTTTAGAAAGGAGACCTTTTCAGCTGAGAGATGAGTCAGGTGATGTGAGGAACCTGAGCACCCTGTGTAGATCTTCCATGACTCTCAGATTGGCTCCATCCATCAGCACTGAAAAATCACTTATAAATATAAGAGGTTGTGTGGGGAAAATATATTGTCAAATGGTAGCATTATTGGTTCAGAAGATTAGCTTCCATGTAGGCAATATTTGAGTTATAAAATGTGACAGCTTGGAGCTGTGTAAAGAAAATCCCAGCTTCTCAAAATCACTCTGTAAACAGAATTCAGCACACAACATTTTGTTTAGTTGATCACATCCAGGTGACAGGAAAGGAAGCTCATTTGCAAGTGCCAACATGCCTTCCACGTGAAGGTGAGTTAAATGCCTGGGTTATAACACCACAAGAAGAGCACATAACCTCAGAATGGTAACAGGAGTGAGTCATTTGAAGTTAAAGAACTTTTCAGCAATTTTTGCATGGGAAAAACTGATCTAACGTCAGCTGGTTTAAAACCTATGGTTTTAAAATCACTTAGTATATTTCTCCTTGGTGATGTTATACTTAATATTCTCAACAAACTTGCTATTATTGTAGCAACTTTCAGCTGAGGGTCTCAATGTCCTTTAACCCCACACTACCTTTGTCAGGTACATGCTCATTTTATAGCTAGAGGCAACGAGGCTCAGAAGTTACGTGACTGAAATACTTATGTTGCAAAGCAAGTAGGTGGCAGAGTCAGAAGTAGAACTCAGGAGTTGTCTGCTCTAACTACTAGGCAGCCTTCTCATACTATGCATATATAAAAATGCATGTGCTCCTGTTCTGTTTTCTTTGTATGATTTGAAACTAAAAAAGTGTTATAAATAAAATGTAAGGGGCAAAGATCCTTTGATGGTGCCATTATTCAATTTCTAAACCACTTAACATACCCAAGTCCATCATCTTGACATTTTAAGGGTTCATGTAAAATTATCAGGATCTGAAATAACCCAATTTTGGTTTTGTGAAACAAAAAACACAACTTCTTTTAACCACTCCTCACTGAAATGAAATGTCTCAATTCTACAATTATCTGCCCATTTTTAAGGCAAAACAAAGGATCCCCACATCCAGTTTCTCAGTCTGCTTGTCTGACTGGTTCTCCTCTCACTCCCAGTTTATGCTGATGTCACTACACTGAAGTTAGTGGAAGTTAATATAATTTGAAAATTGGTAGGGGAGAGAGGAAGCAGGCCCCACACCATCTCTGTGGTGGAATAGATCTCTAAGTGCACTTGTAAAGGTGCTAACATTGCTTTTAACAAATAGTATTAGTGAGTGAATAAATAAAGTCCTTGGCAGTCTCTAAAGCACTGTGTACCATAGAAGGCTTCTGCTATAGAAAATCCTAATCTGGTTTCTATCAATTTGCCTCAGGCAGATACAGATTTGAGAGATTTTTTTTAAGGCAATTGCTTATTTATTCTCCCTGCTGAAAATAAGCAGCAACTAAAGGATACGCTGCCAAATGTGACAATTACATAATGGAACCAAGTCTTCCATAGTTAACCAGTTTTCTTGAGGACTAAACGCAGGCCCCACAACATAAAAAATCATAGCCCCAAATTAATAAAACCCAACAAACTAGGTGAAATTCTAAGAGGCTATGGGCCTAATGCAAAGCCCATTTAAGTCAATGGAAAAGCTCATTCACTACAATAGTCTGACTCAGGCCTTATGTTTTCAGCCATTGTTTATGTGTATCATTAAGATCTGAAATTTTCAAATAACCAAAAACAAACAAAAAAAAGGTCTGACTTTCTAAGGCCTTATCTATGAAAGAAAATAGAAAAACTTTAAGGTGAGGTTTTAGTGATTTAGTTTAATGAATGCGAGACACTGTGTGGATCCTTTCATTTGGGTTTCAAACAGACTTATTTGGATTTACCTTAAACTTGTTCCTAATTGACTGAACCTAACCCAAGATAAGCTACTCTTGAACCAAAATAGGAATGTCCATACAGTGCTTTGCACTGGTTTAATTAATTTAGTTGGTTTTAAAAAAAAGCACTGAGGGGAAAGGTCTGCCTTTTTATTCTGCTTGCTCAGTGACTAGCACAATGGAGTCCTGGTCCATGATTTCTAAATATTATAGTAATATAAATCATAAATTTGTGCAACTTTCTCATGTGAACAAGGCCTGAGTAACTTTCTCTGCTTTCAGATGGTGTATGTTATATAGAAGTATATTTAATTATTATCTGCAGTGATATATAAACTGTATAAATAATGACTTTTAAAAAAACTCTCTCAAATCAGTTTCTGCTTGAGGCAAATTGATAGAAACCAGATTAAGAGAAGGAGGGAGGGATGGATAGATAGAGCATTCAAACCCTTATTGGTTCTTTCATACTGTTTTCCCCAGTGGCAACAATGTTTTAGTAAAGAAAAATGGTGAGGGAAAAAGTAGGTTAAGCAGATCTAGACATTTTATGGCTTAGTCTGAATTTGTGGCCTGATCCAAAGCCCAGCGAAATCAGTGAGAGTCTTTCTATTGGCTTGGATGGAGTTTGCATCAGGCCCTTCTTTAATGCGGTGGGAGTGGTGAGTGTGTCTTGTCATTTTCCTCATTCTTTTAAGAGTAGTTCTAATCTCCCATTACACATCCTTGTGTGCAAAACTCACCACATTCTCCTAACCATATGTATTTGGATTAAGGGGTAATATGAGCATGTGCTAGGTCAATCTAGAGACAAATGGCAATAAATAGACTCTATTTTATTACAGGAAACAGTTGCATTGAATGAGAAAAAGGGTAGCACATCTGACCTTTTGTACTGTGGGGATGGTCTGAGGGAGCACTTTCGTATGGTGACAGCAGGAACTGGGAATCAGGACTCCTGAATCTATTGTCATCTCTGCTTGGACTCTCTGACCTTAGTCAAATCACTTAACCTTTCTGAGCCCTCTGAAAAGAGTGATTAACAATAATTACAGTGAATACAGCTTAAAAAACAAACTTTAACTTCACTATCATATTTGCAGTATTCCCTAAACTTAGAATGAAAAATACTAGTTCACTGTAAATGAAAATGAAATAGTCATTACAGCTTGACTTATTTATATATTTATTATTATATGATGAGGTCCTCTGTATGTTAAAGGTGATGTGAGGTTTAACTAACATTTGTAAACCACTTTGAAATCTTAGGGAGAAATGTGCCACGCAAGTGGAGACCAGTATTGTTATTTATTATAGGGTGTCCAATATACACAACCTCCTCCTTGTAATTTTGTCTGTGACCATGCTCCAATGCAAGTTTGAACTTTCAAACTTCGTTCTGACGAGCTTATCTTTTTAAATCTTTTTTATGGGGGTTGGGGGGAATTCCCAGCGATCTAACCCATGGTTTCTCCATCCCCCAGTCATTCATCAGCAGAGCCTTAAAGATAATAAACTTTTTGTTTAAGGCAATTACTTAATCTAGACAAACTCCTGTGTTAAGCAGAGCTATTAACTGAGTAGGCCATAAATCAGTGTGTAGCCAGGTGGGTGATTATTCTGAACTGCAATCACTCTTCAGGACCTTCCAAAGACCCCTTACAGTCTTAAGCACCCTAATTACACAAGCAGCATGCTAACAACAAGCACTTTGCATGAGCTGCAGAGAAAATGTGCTGCAAACTGTACTGGGCCCATTTTTAACACCAGTCAGAAAATTTTCATACCAAGGCAGGATGATGCATGGGGGTTATTAGCAGGCACCAAAAACACAGCTGGGTAAAACAGATAACTTCCCTCCCCTCCTCTGCTCAGACCATACCAACTGCCTTGGGTATATTTAAAGACTGCCACATACAGTATCCTCTCAGTCTTTATGGATTTAACAGTTCTTTGTGGCCCTGACCTCACAAAGTACTGGGAGCTCACTTAACTCCCCTCTGAAGGCAACTCAGATGCTCAGCACCTCAGAGCAAGAACACAAAGCAAAAAGTCAAAAATCCCAATTATAACTTGCCAGTAATTGAAAACATGCATGCTTGTTTCCATTCCCCAAAAGTTATTTGATCAAAATGAGCAGCAGATTCCATGTTGGTTTTTTCCAAACTTCATTTGTTCCAATAAAAAAATAAAATAAAATAAAAAAGAGCCTTCGTAAAGATGGGGAGGAGTTTTCAAGCCATTACCTTTAGGAGCGACTTGGATTTGAATTTGTGTCAGTGCCTCTTGCCAGTTTGTACTACATGTATAAAGAAAGTAAACTTGCCTCTGTGGTTTGGTTTGGTGAGGGTAGAAATGCCAGAACTACATTTGAAGCACAACCTTGTCATGGAGGATTGATAAGCTATTTGTAACCTGTAACAGGCATAGATTTACCAGTGATAGTGTCAGGCAACTCTGTGGAGGAAACCCACAGACCCTGTTTCAGCTGGAGCTGTTCATATAGGCCCTGATTTAAGAAAGCACTTACACACATGCTTGAGTCATTTCTTTTCTGATCAGTACTTAAACATGTGTTTAACTTTAATTTGACCAACCAGTTATTCATCCACGTTATAGTAGGTCCATCTAGGTTGTATTTCCCTATTTTGTTTATGAGAAGGTCATACGAGCAGTATCAAAAGCCTTATTAAAGTCAAGATATACCATATCTACTGCTTCCCCCCATCCAAAAAGCTTGCTACCCTGTCAAAGAAAGCTGTTAGGTTGGTTTGATGTTATTTGTTCTTGACAAATCCAAGCTGTTAATTACCACCTTACTAGTCTCTGAGTAATAACTAATGGCTGGAAGGGCACAACCCACCATCAGTAGGCCTACGCCTGGGAAGTACAATGGAATGAAACTTGCAGTGACATGTCTGAGTAAAAACTTACTCAGATGAGTAAAGTGTGGAGAATTGGAACCCTAATAAATATGCTGCTATGTGTAGAAATATCTGTTCAGGGAATCAGTCATTCAGAGTAAATAGATAATGTGCTTAGTCTCCTTTTTTGTTCCCAGATTGTCTTCAAAAGTGTGAGCATCCTGGTTGTCTCCAGTCTAGGGGCCCTTGAGCTTTCCTTATTCTTTGGATCTAGGAGCCCTCCTAGCTTTATCTTAGATGTCAGCAGAGACCTTGGTGGTCTGCCTACCTACTGTGCAGCCAGGGTCCAAGAGGATTCTCTGATAACTCTAAGCAAAGTCCTTTGATTACAAATGCTCATGAATTTGTGGAATGATGCATGATTTCCCTGCAAGGCTTCTGCTTCTGAAAACTAGGATTCCAGGGAATATTTCCTCAGTTTAAAAATAAAACCCTGAGGGTGGATGAACTGGTCCCAATAATGAGTGGGATTTCTGCATTCTCCTGTTTATGTGTTTATGCTTGGCTCTAGGAAGCAGCATGAAAATGTGAAATCAAATGCATGACTACAAACTGGAGACTAGCTGCATGGTAGCACTATTGAAAAGGAGCTGGGGTTACAAATTGAATATGAGTCTACAATGTGATACAGCTGTGAAAAAGACTTATTTTCAGAGGGTGTTAACAGGAATGTCATTTATAAGATGTGGGAGGTAGTTGTTCTGCGCTGCTCAACACTAGTAATGCCTCAGCTGTAGTATGTGTCCAGTTCTGGGCACCACACTTTAGGAAAGGTGTGAACAAACTGGAGAGAGTCCAGAGGAGAGCAACAAAAATGATGATAGGTTTAGAAACCCTGACCTATGAGGAAAGGCTAAAAAAAACTGGGCATGTTTAGTCTTGAGAAAAGAAGATTAAGGGCGGACTGATAACTGTCTTCAAATATGTTAAAGGCCGTTGAAGAGGATTGTGATCAACTGTTCTCCATGTCCACTGAAGGCAGGACATGAAGTAATCAGTTTAATCTGCAGCAAGGCAGATTTCTGTTAAAAAGTAGGAAATATTTTCTAACTATAACAGTAGTTAAGATCTGGAATATGCTTCCAAGGGAGGTTGTTGAATCCCATCATTGGAGGTTTTGAAAAACAGATTAGACAAATGCCTGTCAGGGATGGCCTAGGACCAGTTTACTTGGTACTGACAGAGTGCAAGGGACTGGATTTGATGACTTCTCGAGGTCCTTTCCAGCCCTACATTTTCATGAGCCTTGCTAAGCGCTTCATAAGCAGGTAATTGATTTTAATGACACTAGAGAAGTGCCATACAGTGTCATGGCTCATTACAGGGGGAGTGCTAAACAAAAAAGAAAGATGGTTCAGTGGTGATCGCTAGGGTGTTAATCATATACTCAGGAGACCTAGAGGCAATTCCCAGCCTTTCATAGACTGCTCCCCCCACCCTGATGTGACAGTGAAGTCCCTTAATCTCTCCATGCCTCGGTTCCTCATCTGTACAATGGGGATAATGGCACTTCTCTACCCTGCAGAGGAGTTGTGAGGATAAATATAGTAAAGATTATGAGGCACCCAGATGCTATGGGAATGTGGGCCATATAGGTACCTAAAATAAATATCTAGAGATAGATGAGGCTGGGCACTTAGCTGTCAGATTGGTTCACATGATGCTTTTCACAAATGACTTCAAGCAGTGTATCTCTCACTGTGAAATGTACTTCAATGTGAAATCCGCAAGGGAAGCTGCTGCTGATAGTATTTGCCATGTGGGAGCACAGACCCACTGAAGTCATTGGCAGATCTCATGGGCCTGGTTTATCAGAGGTGTCACACTTCTCTTCAGTTGGGATTGTGTGTGCTCAGTCAGGGCTTCTACAATCAGGCCTCTACTGACCTCCATGGAAGTAGAATCGGGCCTTTAGAAAGACATAAAGATTCTCCTTATAAGTGAAATAAAGTAATATGTATTTTTCCCCTTAAACATTATTTTCTTGAGGGATTTTTTTTGTGTGTGTGATTTTCTTCCTTCTACCATTAACTATGAAACACTGAAAAACCACCTCCACACCGGCACAAGTTTAACAGCCATCTGGTCCCCTCTGCCTCTTACATTCCAGGATGTTTGCTAGCTGGTTGAAACATTTTTCTCCCCATTTTCTCGCTGCAGCTGTTGGGAGAACAAGTCCCAAAATCCATCTGGCCCTTCAATCGTAAGGGCCTGTGTGCTTTTTGGACAAAGCTGCAGTGGCCTCTCTTTAATACAACAGCTACATTATGTAACAGTGGCTTACTAGAAAAGCAAACTTCCTTTATTTGATCGTGTCCCCTCTCTCGTTTTAGATTCACTGTTGCAGCTGACCCACGTGGTCTCAGATCTGAGTGAGTCTTGAGGGCTTTTCTTTTTTATTCACTCCCCCTCCCATCTCTTGCCTTCTGGAGGAGTTGGCACAGACTTGTGTTATTAGGACATAAGCCAGCTTATTCTCATGGAATTTCCTGTCTGATTTTCATTTCCCCCTCATTTTTCCCTCCTCAAAGTGAGACAGAAAAGCTTTTTAATTACACTGCTGTGAGTTAGCCTTTCAGGATATTATTATTCTTATTAAGTACTTCCTGTTGGGACGAGGCACATGAGCAGAAAGTAACAAGGATCTTTCTGCAGTCAGACCTTGTATCTTAATAACTCTCATATTGACAGGGGCCTTAAAATATATTTTACCATGACAGCCTGGCAAGTAAGTGATTTTTCAAGACACTTAGCACTTGCAGCTCAAGAGCTGCAGAATTAATAAACTGTGTTTCGCTGTTTGGTTTGATTTTCTGTGATTCAGTATTTACAGTTCCTCAGATTTTTAGTACAACACCAGCATCAGTGGGGAATTCCGGTTTCATAAACTAGACTGTGTGTTGAAGGATCAGGAACAAGCAGGTTTCTGTTTGGTGTTCAGGTGTGACACAGCAGAGGATAGTGATGTTGTCCACCAGATGCAGAAGAGACAGCCTGGTCTAGTCGCTAGACTGGGTTATACCCAGCTGTGCCCCTGACCTGTTGAGTGATCCTTGCCGCGCTGCTTCCTCACCTGTCTGTTTCACCTCCATCCCTTTTATTGTTTGTCTTACTGTAGCACCTTGGAGCCCCAGACATGGACCAGGACCACGGAACAATGCTATGTACCCTACACACACACAACAAAATAATGGTCCTTGCCCAGTCTTTTTCTTTCTCTACTTAGATTGTAAACTTTTCTGGGCTGAGACCAATTCTCACTATGTGTTTAAGGCACTGTGGGGCCCCGATCTTATTTGGGGCCTCTAGACACTATCATAATGCAAAGAATACATACATAAATAATCACCTTCTGCAAGCTGACTTTGGGACAAAATTTTGCCATGGTCACCAAGTTGGCTGCTTCCTGGCTCTTCTCCTTGGAAGGAGAGCACTACAAATTCAGACCCTAAAAATACATCTAGAGACGTATAAGGCATCAGGGTACTAGTTTTCTTGCCATGCACTTGCACCATGCAACGGATGTGCCACAAAGATGGTTAGAATATAACAGTAGAACTGATAGGACAGGACCAGAATGACCACAAGGCAAAGCTGAGAAATAGTGACTCATCTGAAATGAAAATTGCCAGTGGGTCAAATTGAGCCCAGGGATAACATCAGTGACCGACTTCCACATGATGATATAGGAAAAAGGGAGACCTCCTTGGGTGCTTGTAGTCAAACATTGTACAGATCCCTCAGGCATTTTTAGTTAGTGAAACTCGATTGAAAACAAGAGGAGCTTTTGCATAGCAGGAGCAGTAAAAAGATGCATTTCTTCTGTGGAGTGACTGGCTTGCTCATGAAAGCTAGAGGCTGAGGCCAATAGCTTATGCTAAACATGTGACGAACAGATGTTTTCCTCCACACAGGTGTGATACTGCACTCCACCCTGACCTTCACTAACTAGTCCAGTCTTCTCTTAAGTCAGCTGGCCAGAATTATGCCTCTGCTTTATGAGGTGCCCAGACCAGGGTGGGGGATGAGGTGGTTGGGTAGAGCACACTCAGCTTGTGATCCCTGCCCTTCCACAGGTGAATGGGGACAGTACTAACTCTGTGTGTAACCCAGGCACTTGGTCTTCCAGCCCAAATGATTAGGCTACTGTGTGTACTTACCTGTAGCTGACTATAAAGCAGTTAGGAGGATGGTTACTTCCAATTAAGTTGCTAGAGAGACTTTTTCAATTGTCTTGTAGAAAGTTATCAGAGTGGTGGTTCAAGTGAATCTCAGGCAACCCTCTGTAGGACTGGCTCAGTGATTCACTTGGTTCCGTGTGGCAGAACCAGGCTGTGTGTACATTTACTCTTTCATGTTATGTATCCTCCCTGAATGAATAAAAAGAATGAGTCCTTTTAAGGTTACCATGCAGCCATAGCCTGAGGAGTCGACTTTGCATTTATCCACAGCCTTACACACAAAGATCTCATTGCGCTTAATAGACCTGAATAAATTAATCCTCCTAAAATTCCTGTGAAGTAGGAAAGTATTATGTTTAGGGTTGATTGACAGTTCCCCATTTTAGGACATTGTGGTTTTGACAAAGTTAAATTTTTGGCACAAAGTCTCTGCTTTTCATGGAAAATTTTGATTTTTCATCAAGAAACCAAATGATCAAAAATCCAAGTATTTCAGCTAAAAATCAAAATATTTCAGCTGAGATATCCTTCCATGGTTCTCCATGGGAGTTGTAGATTTCTTACTGTCCCCATTTTTTCCTGTTGGTTGGGCTACCCAACTAAACTACATCTCCCATGATGCAGCTGTCACCCCTCACCTTCCTCCACAGATGGATACCAGACTAGGCAACTCATTCGTCTGGGCTGATTAGGATGACCAGATATCCTGATTTTATAGGGACAGTCCTGATATTTGGGGCTTTGTCTTATATAGGCTCCTATTACCCCACCACCCCCGTCCCGATTTTTCACGCTTGCTGTCTGGTCACCCTAGTGCTGATTTAGGAGTGCCCGTGTGTTTCAGCTACAAGTCCTGTGCTCTAACCACTAAAGTGGTCTGCCAGCAATGTTGATAAATGAAGCTTGCTGCTGGAGCTTTGCCAATAGAACAGAGTTAAGCCTGTGGCCGTGTGTATGCATGGAAGTGAGTATAAATGCCTGTTGCATTGAGACTGGTGCTCTCCAGCTTATTGAAGATATTTCCTTCATGACAACATAGTGGTGGGTTCTCTCTTCCTGGAATGGCCTAATGCACATTGCACTTGTCTGGCAGTGCTCTGCATCCTGGTGGATGGCACATGCTCCTTGTGCCCCTTCCTACCAAGTGTTCTGTGGAATAAATTCATGTTCAGCTCTTGTTGCATGCCTGTATCAGAATGATTGTAAATTCATACCAGCAGCCTGAATGTACAGGACTGCAGCATTCTTCAGGGATTTGTCTGTGTAAATCAGATAAAAGCAGCCCTCAAACTCTCCAGAGATCCTTTCCTTTGTTCTTCCACCTGATCTGAAACAATAGAGCTGTTTCTGTGATGGAATAAACCTGTTTAACCAATCCCCTCAGTGCTGGCTCAGTTTACTACTGCGCATAGCCAGCCATGTGCTGCTACTGTTCCAAGGAAACTTTACTCCAATATTCCTTAAAGGTGAAGCATCTCATTTTCCACCAAAGATCTGAATCTGATGAAATACCTTATATTTTGCCTAGAAAGACCTCTGGCAAGGCACCAAATATTGTTTTTATTATGTGGTGGAGTGTGCAATATACAATGGGGTATTTTACAGTGAGAATGCTCTAGTAAAACCATGAGCCATGATGGTTTCTAAAATACTATGGATAACAAGCACTACACCAAGAGTAGCATCCAAAGTCTGCATACTGCAGTAACTTCTCTTGCAGAAGCAGAGAGAAAGGGGAGTTAATTGCAGATACAGTAACTCATCATATGGTGTCATTATTGTATTCTGGAAGAAAGGCAAAGAAGCCTGTTGACTTAAATTGCACTGTGATCACAGTGAAGTTTGGGTTTTCTTGCCTGGGATTGAGGGAATATTGTCTATTAGTTAGAGGAGCAGAGCTAGGAGACATAAGAACATAAGAATTGCCATGCTGGGTCAGACCAAAGGTCCATCCAGCCCAGTATCCTGTCTACTGACAGTGGCCAATGCCAGGTGCCCCAGAGGAAGTGAACCTAACAGGTAATGATCAAGTGATCCCTCTCCTGCCATCCATCTCCACCCTCTGACAAACAGAGGCTGGGGACACCATTCCTTTTGTTTTCTTTATTCCATTTCCAGCTCTAGCATGTGTAGCACTGTGTGACATAGATCCAGATATTTCACCTCTCCGTACCTCAGTTTCCCCCACCCCCCGTAAAAGGAGGACAATCCTCATTTTGTAGGGGTGTTTGTGGGGACTAGTCTCTTAAATGATTTTGAGATTCTCTGGTGCAGCGAGCTAAAGAAGTGCAAAATATGTCATTATTACTGGTGATTTACTTCTCAGGTGTCCCATGCCAATCAGAGCATTAGCACCTCTCACTTTATGTCTGAAAAGGGTGTACATATCGCTACCATTCCATTTGCCTGAGGAAACTGGTCAGTATTCCCTTTCAGTATCCTCTACTGTAATTTCTTAATTGGTTGGAGAGGTTATTTCCTACGCCCTTTCTTTAGTTGTGCTAAGTGTGCTGCTTTCAGCCCACCAGATAAAATAGTGGTTGGAACCAGAATTATACCATCTTTGGCCAGGTCTACACTATGGGGGGGAGTTGGCCTAAGATACGTCAACTTCAGCTATACTATTTGCGCAGCTGAAGTTGCGTATCTTAGGTTGACTTACCTGGGTGTCCTCACAGCAGCAAGTTGACAGCTGCCACTCCCCCATTAACTCCAGTTCAGCTTCTCACAGCTGTGAAGTTCCAGAGTTGACGGGGAGAGTGCTCTGGGATCGATCACTACCTGCCAATTCGGCGGGTAGTGTAGACGTATTCTTTAATAACTGGTGTATGTGTGAGAGAGAGAATGAAACTCACCACTGCTCTCTACTGGATGGAAACAGATCAGCTCATATGCGTCACATGCACTAAATGACTAAAAGCTAAGGGAAATTCTCCCCTAGAGCAAACAGTAGCTGTTGGGAGCAGGAGCCACTGCATTGTATCCCTACTGAAGTTTTGAGTGGCCCCAAAGTATCACAGAGTGAAGTGCTAGTTAGCCCGGTAGTTGTTAATAATTTTAGTCATGAAGTTCCTCCTTACTTCGAGTCACCTAGTCAAGATGGTTGAACAGCTAATTAAAATAGAGTAATAATTAACAATTTAATCATACAATATGAAAACCAAACAAAACAAGGCAAACAAAAGAAAAACGTGCCTGATGCAGCCCTGTTGATGGTCCTACATGTGGGAGTCATTATGAATATTGACATCATACTGAATATTTAATTACCCTATTTCTTCTTAAAGTGCTGTAGGAACATTAATCAATCCTCAGAGTAGGCAGGTATTATCTCCATTTTAAAGATGGGGGCAACTCACACACATAGAGGTGGGTAAGTAACTTGATGTCATTCAGCGAATCAGTGGGGGAGCTAGAAATAGAAATTCCGGTTCCTGTTGCATCAAAACCACTAATGCATCAAAAACCCTGCCTAAAACGTGTGCAGTAAAATTTGGGGAGGAATGACTATTATTCTAAAAGACACATACTCATCTCTAGATTAAAAATGTGCGGACAAGTTTAATTAGCAACCACATAATTATCCCCTTTAAGGTAAACACACACTTTCTGTGCGTGGCGTGTTTTGTAAACTGCTCTAAAGATACAATATTAATGTTAAGCTTTCAAATGGGGGATGATGGACTGTTAAGTGACAGCTACTGTGTGTTTTTTGTTTCTGCTATTTTTTCTCTCTTCATCCTGTGTTGATTTGGCTGGTAGCCCAGGGAATGGCTTTCCCTGTAAGGCAGTTAATATTCTGTGTGGTAATACATGACTTCATCTAAGGAGAATCCCATAGCTGTACCAATGTGATCTGCTCTGTCATGTTTCTTTGACCCAATTTTCCCTGTTCTTTGCTTCAGACCTTCTCTGACCCCAACCCTATTATCTCCTTCAATAATTCACTTGGACCATTATTAATGGTGCATTAACTTGGGCTGTGCTTTCAGCAAAGATGTTTCTCTTGTGCTCATTCATTTGCCCAACTCACTTAAACAGCAAGATCTTTATTCTGGGGATGTCACATAAACACCAAAACATCTCCCCTCAGATACCTACAACCCTTGCATACTTTTCAGTGGGGGCAGTATTCCAATCACAATATTTAAACTCCACGGAAACAAATATCAAAGCAAGTCAAGTAGCCACACACATACAAACACTGAGGGCTAGATTCTGCTACCCTTTATTACATGCTGAGTAATAGTTGTCTGTCTGTTTTAGGTACTTCTTCAATAATGGGGACAACATTATCTGAGCACCTCACAATCTTCAATGTGATTTATTCTGCAATTAGTCCCACTGATTTCAATGGGACTCTTCACAGAATAAGATACTCCTATCTTTAATCCCAAAGGATTAATTTAAAAAATGTATCATTATTTGCTTTTAAAACTCAAAATGAAATATACCATCACTTCAAACTCAGTAATTCTCAACCAGAATCCATTCCTTTCAAATGCTTTGTGTAGATAAGGACTGAATTAAAATGGGATTTTTAAAAATGTAAAAGCAAAGTGAATCTTTTCTCCCATTTAAATGTAGTTTTGCTCCTCTGTTTCCCTTGAGAAGATGATTGACTGAAGGACTCTTAATGTTAATTGTATCGCTAATCTTGCTTTGAAAAGAGACTGAGATTTGTACAGCCTGGAGGAAAAGGATCTAGCGGATGGTAAGAAGCACTTTTGCTTTAGAGGTGGGATTGGTTAGAAAGTGCATCTGCTGATGCCTCAGAGTTTTATAAACCCTAACAAATGGCTGATGGGGTTGTTTGAAGTCAGCTTTGACTCTTATTTTCTTTTCAAAATCAGCATATCTGAATAAAGGGAGACAGTGTAGCAAACTTCAGCTACAGGCTTAATGGCATCCCCACTGCCAAAATGGGTTGCCTGCTGAAATACAAAGGTAGCAGCACAGGCAAAGGTAATCACTAACACATGTTCATTTGCTGCTTGGGATTGTTTTGCGGCAGCTCCTTTGAGTTTTTCTGAGTTAGCTGCTTGCACATTCTTTCCTTTGTCAGAAGCAGTTGTGACCCTATGATGGCTGGGCTTTGAGCCCTGTCATCTGTAGACCTATCTCTCTTTAACCCTCATCCATGCAATACAGTTCTCAGGCTTTGAACCCCTTTGGAACATCTTAGAGGCAACATGGGAGCTCCTGTTGTGAGGGGGAAAGCAGTAGTTGCTAATGTGGAACCCATGCCCTAGAGCGTCCACACCCCAATTTAGGGCCTGTGCCTGTGAGGCAGACCTTGGGCCTGTGCCTTCCCTGCAGGCCTTGGGAGCAGCAGTTGCTTATCTTTCAGGGAGTCAGATTGTGCCATTGTTTTTCAAGCAACCGCGTCCTCTTGCCCTGCTTTGGCTCTCCATTCTCACTCAGCTGCATCCTAGATGGCAATGACGTGTTTCCAGGGATCTGTGGTTTATAGTGGATGCAAATTTTATAACTAGTGTGCTGGTTTATTTGTCCCAGCAAGGGATTAAGAGCCTGGACTACTTAGTTCTAGTCAGGACTCTGCCACTAATTTTACGGTGTTACCTTGGGCTAATCACTTAACCTTAATGTTCCTCTGTTTTCCATCAGTAAAAAAAGGTATGAGAGTATTTGCTTCTCAGAGGTGTGGTGAGGTTTCATTTATAAATGTTTGTAAAATGCTCTGAGCTCCCTTAATAGTAGGTACTTTTTGTGTGTAGGTCCATTACTTAGTTTACCTCTTTTTTTCATAAGCCATCCCCTTGAAATATTAAACAGTCCTACCATTTACATGGTTTCTGAATGCTAACAGGCGATGTATGGTGTTAGATTTCCTAAAATAAATTCAGATTTGGAAAAAAGTTCATTTAGTAAAACACAAACAATGTTAAAAAAGATTATTTATCTTTATCTTGACAACTGCCTCTTTTGGCTTTTTCCTTTTGATTAGAAAAAGAGCATGGTACATTCATGGAACTGCCACAGCTCATACCTTGAGCTACTTATTCTAGGAGGGAAGTTTGTTCTAGGGATCATCCTTATGGAAAACCACATTATTCTCCTCTACCATCTGGCCTGAGCTGAATACGTGGGTCTCCAAAAAACTTTAGTGGGATTCTCACATGCATATCAGAAGGCGTGCCCAAAGCTCTAAAAGCTTTTAGTTGTGTGTAATATCACTGTGTTCTCTAGGATCCAAAATTCAGTTGCTACTCCAGCATAGAGGCCAGCTGCAATAAACACAATAGTAATGTAAGTCATCCTTTAAAGGAATTTGTTTGCCATTTTCAGATCAGGCTATTACAGACTGGTTGAGTTCCCCCGCCCCCGCGCCTTGTTTGTGTTTCAGTTCCTGGAGAGCACTGTCCATTGGAGGATAGTTTTTGTCTTGACCCCTTCAAAACAAATATTTCAAAATTAAATTTGTCAACGTGAACTTCAAAGCAAAAAATACTGAATAATTTTGGATCTCCTCAGCAAAAGAACATGTGCGCGGGGTTAAAAAATTGGAACAGAAGAACAGTGAGCCAGATTCTCAGCTGATGTAAATGGGCCTCACTCCATTGACTTAACTGAATCTGTTCCAATTTATACCATCTGAGGATATGACCAGTATTTGGAAAATACATGAGAGGATCCTGTCTTTCAAGTCCTGAGTTTGGGATTCTGTTTCTACCCAAAGAGAGTTGACAACATTATGACAATTGGTCCAGGAGCGCTGAAAAATGCTGTTTTAGGGGTTTGTTAATTCATCAGCTATTGCAAGAAAAAGAGAATCCCAAACATAAGCTTCAGAAGATTATTTGAGGAAACTTCATGGCACTACTGGGGCTAGACTTCTGATCTTCCTGCTCCAAACTTCCAGGTTTGTATCAACTGACCTGAGGAAAACTAGCAGAATGGGGTCCATGCCACAAAGCTATACAATTCTGATTCCATCCAGTAGAGGGCAATGGTGACATACACATAATGGTCAGTTTATTAGCATATTAATATATATTATATACATATGGTGCAGATCATTGCTAATGTGACATCTGAAAGAATTATATTCCATTTAAATCTTTTCACGTCACCTTTTTCTCGCTGGCCTTTCTTCTGAAGGAGAAACAAGGTGGTGTTGGGGGTGATTTAGAAAACTCTTTTTTGCTCATTATGCAAAAAATGTATTCAGCACAAATTTCCCTTGAAGCACATTCTTGTCCTTGGAGATAATCAATGCCTGCCTCTATCTGCCTCTGATACTTGCTCTCTTCTTGGGATTTTCAGCTCAGGGACATCCCCTTTAAACTTGCATCACTTTTTCATCCTTTCTTTGTCTCATGCTGGAAGGTTGGATGGTCTTTGACTGGGAAGAAGGCAGTGGGCAGCCCATGTCTTGTTAATAACAACTGATCAGATCAGCTCAGGCAAGTGAGGACAGGCACCAGAGACTTTTCCCTAATGAAACCAGGCAACACAGCAGACACCTTCCTTTATGAATAGCAGTTGAGTAGGGGTGGCTTTCACTCTGTGTGTTGCTAACGTACCCGTCTGCTTAGTATCTAGATGCTATAAACATACCTAAGAGCAAAATAATTTTTGAGTAAAAGGCTCATGCACTCATTGTCCCTCCCTCATTTTATACCACTTTGATTTTTTTTTTCCTATTGTCTCAGGTACAGAACACCCTCTTGCTTCTATTTCTGAATACCACGTGCCAGACGTTTATCCCTGCTTCAGAGTGATATAGTATTTTTAAAGATCCCCCTTTTTTTGCCTTCTGGAATGCACCATATTTTGCCAAACAAGCAAGTATTATCCCATGGCAGAGGCTTCCCCAGACTCCCTCTGTTAAGGACTTTGTCCCACCACTGCAAATCACTCAGTTCTGACATCTATCAGTAGGGCTCTAAGTTAAATATACAAAGTCTGCTAGTTATTTATAAATCTTCTGCTATATTGAAGGCCGCAGTGACAAATTCGTGGTGCCAGTCATCATATTGCACCTCCAATGGCTGTTTAGAAATGCATCACCATGAGCTCACTTGAAGTAATTGAGTATAATTGTCTTTTTAAATCAAATGTGTGAAAACATCCATCTTTTAAAATGACATGCGCTGCTGCTACTTCTGTTGCCAGCTCACTGCTCCCTTTGGGAGGGATGGAAATGAGGGGCGGAAGTGGGGAGGGGAGCTTGACATTTATGAATTAGTACTTGATTGCCTATAAAACCATTCATTATTTCAGACCAAGCATCCAGAAGTGAATTAAAGGAAAAGCACGAGCTATTGTAGCTTTTAGGTCTGGTGGTCGCTCCCGAAAATGTGTGGGGGCAGAAAAAAACCCCAGACGTGAAGAACTGAAAAGGAAAATCACTGAAAACAATGGCCTCCCAACCCTTTTTGTCCTCTGGTGAAACCAAACAAGGATTAGGTGATGGTGCTTGTAAAGAACCTGAAAGTGAAACTGGCTAGTATATCCAGGGTCTAAACTGGCTGAGATGGTTTTTTAAAAAAGGTATAAATGCGGAAAAATGCTACATGTTTAAATTCCTCTCAGCATGAATAAACTGAGGCCTGATTAGAAACAGGGGCAAGGAATTTTTTTCAGACATTTGGTTTTATGTTAACCGTGCCGAAGAGAAAGAGGCAAAGCCTTCCCTAAATCACGAGTGGCGGTGAAGGAATAAATTATCAATGCTGCCCTGAGTTCTTCCTCCTTTAGTCAATGGCAGTCATACGGCAAGACATATAGACCGAGATATTCAACAGAACTCAGCATTCAGCAGCAATTTTTGTTCTTATGGGAACTGAGCTCTATAGACAATCTTCCCCCCTGCAGCCCATGGCAATGCAAATACTTAACCTGTCCGGCATATGTTAAGTGCCAGTCATCATATTGCACCTCCAATGGCTGTTTAGAAATGCATCACCATGAGCTCACTTGAAGTAATTGACTGGCTATGCCAGGCAGCAGCCTAGTGGAGCAAAACATTCAGTGACAGTTTGATTGTGTGATCATTGTGTATGACAACATAAACCCTTGCTCTGTACATCCCAGACAGTTACGACAATGACCCGATCACAGAGGCAGAAACCAGGCCCTGCAAAACATCTTGCATGCTTCTGGGATCTGTTTTCTTCTTTCATAGCTCTCAATGATATCAGTGGATGCTGAGACACCACTGAAGTTCATTGAAAGACTTCTATACATTGTTTCATGCCATGTGTGTGTGTACTAAGGAGAGCAAGGTCGGCTTCCAAGCTTGGCAAAGAAGAGGTTCTGGTAGAACAGCAGTTTCCCGAAGATCAGGACAGTCTCTGAATGATCAAACCAGGCCCCTGACAGTTGACAGCAGTGGCCGTGCCTTGGAAAAGAGAATAGCTGATGTGTAACAAGCCATTAGCTGCATTTTGGATATGACTTTTCAGCATTAGCAGGATCATTCTGCATTTCTGATTTAGAGAAACATTAGATAATGATTATTTCTGTCAAGTGACTTTATTTAAAAGACTTTTATTACTCAACACTGTTAAAAAGGCTGGGTGAATCTTTTGCCTGCGAAAGAAAATCCTAAAGGAAACATGTTTGTTCTACTTCGTAGCTCTACTTTCTTGGGGATTTAACAGTTACCGTACTGTGTCCTCACATTAGACAGGCTGCAAAAATGCTCCCACTGTACTGGGCACTGCACAGTGCCAGCTCTCCACTCTACCACTGAAAGTAAGTCTGCTGTGGAGTCTTGAATACTTTCCACCCCGAGTACCTTAGCTTAACTCCTTTCAGTGTAGTTGGCAGGAAGGTTGTTTTTATGTAGTCTCTCGCCTCTCCTGGCAGCACAGCTGACGTAGTATCCAGATACAGATGTTATGCTGAGCTCAAGGATTCTTGATTGAAATGCAGATAAAATCTTCAGATTCCCTTCTTGATTTGCCAGGGCATAAATATATAGGGATTTTTAATGCAGATTTTCTGTAGCTAAACCTAAAGGACAAGATCCTTAGCTGGTGTAAATTGACAAAGCTTTGTTGAAGTCAAAGCTGCGTTGTTATCGCCGCTGAGACTCTTTAAGTCATCCTTACAAAAGAGTGTGGAGTCAATGGAACTGGACTGATTTACACCAGCTGAGGATTTGGGCCAAGCCATGAAGAATTGTAGGTTTGTTTTGGGACGCTGCTTTCCCGCACAACAGAGAAATTCTTTAGGTGGTGGAAGCAAGTTACAAGGGAGTATTTAGTTAGATTATTGTTCCAAACACCATTTTTAATATTTAAAAGCTCCAGATATACAGAAAATGTGATGAAATATGCTATGTCAAAACTGAAGAGTGAGGGCAAGGAAGACCCATGAAAACTTTAGTTAATCTTTAATCAAGAAATTTTGTCTGATTGTAAAAGACATATGCAGTCTGGCCTTTTATTTTTACATTTGATCCCAGCTACAAATGTGGAATGCACTATCATTATAGACCAGATAATATATACTAGCAAAGGACTACTGTATCGTACATTTATTGAGGCCCTGCTGATTGCATTTCTCTTGGCTTCCATAATTTTAGAATATAAGGACGTGGCCGTAAGTCTGAATAGTCCAGGGGTGTGTGGAGAAATAACTTGATGAATTTGCCATTTGTCCTGCAACTCTCTGAAATGCTTTAACCTTTAGGGTCAATAATACATATTAAAGTCTGTGGATTTAATAAGTCAGTGTACGTGTTCTGTGCCTTCCGAGGCCACTTTATCTTTCCATCAAAGATGAAGCACGCTTCTCAAATGAATAAAAAATAGGGCCGCAAATGATGACAAGTGAGAGCAATTTAGGCTCCTTTCGCAGAACCTAAGACATAGACATTTTTAGCCGCCTCTAACTGTGTACACAGTTTGCATGTGTGCAGCTCTTGCCGTTATACTTTAGGTAAATAGTTCCAACCAGTCCTCACTCTATGTCTACAGACATTCGAGAAAAGTGCTGCTGCCGTTCCCGGGGTCGTGGATGGTGCAGATCTGAATTCTGCCAACCTCTGTCGACTCTCATTTGTGTTATAAAGCTAGTTTTCCTTGGTGCTTCCTATAATCTCCCTGAGTTCAAAGACCGCTTAGCTACTTGTCTTTGTCAAAAAGCCTGTTGGAGATCTTTTATGTTGAAGATGTAGGATTTCTCCGAATGACTTTGATTATTTATTCATTCCTCTTCTCTGGCGTATGATAACGCTGATATCATGAAGACCCCATGTCTTTGCATTGCTGATGCTCTGAAATTCATGGAGATTAGTTCCTTTGAAATTGTTTTAAAAGAGAAGGAAAAGTTTTTGAAGTCTTTTTTTTTTCTCCCCCTCAACAGTTCCGCAGCACGTTTTTCCAGCGTTCCATGCTCCCTTGCCAATTGACATGCGTCACCAGGAAGGAAGGTACCATTATGAACCTCACTCCATCCATACTATTCATGGGTAAGTCTTGCATCTCTGCTCCCATGTGTTACTAAAACACTTCCGTCTAACCTATTCCGGTTTTTTTGTATTGATGCTAGTACTTGAGTGTGAAGCACAGTGCAATGGTTCAAGCACAAGGCTGTATAATCGGGAACTCCTCTTCTATTTCCAGAATTGCTGTGTGGCTTTAATCAAGTCAGTTAACCATCTTGTCCACTTTCCTCAGCTGACGATAGTATTTACCCATCTGTCTGGGGTGCATGAGGTTTAATTTGAGTGTGTACAATGCTTTAAGATGCTGGGATGGAAAGCAAAGTGCTATTACATCATTATTCAGCTGAGGACATAAGGATAGGAATGGGCCAATACACTTTTTGTGGTGTTTTTCACTCTGTAATATACCTCAAACTTTTCTGACAACACCATGGCTAAAACCCCTACTTTGGTTACTCAATCTCCGTGGCCTTATGGTACCAATCCCTCCCTACCATCACTTTAAATTTATTTATTTAGCTTCTCTGCAACAGCCTTGTCTTCCTTGTGCTTCTTTAGCACCTTGAATGTCCATGGCCCCACTGCTTGTGTGGCAGGCTTCCTTCTTCTGATGTTTTAAAAACAATGTTGCTGTTAACTTTTGTGTCTTTTGCTAGTTGTTCTTCAAAGTCTTTTTTTACGTGCCTAATTATACTTTTACACTTGACTTGCCAGAGTTTGTCCGTTTCTATTTTCCTCACTAGAATTTGACTTTCTATTTCTTAAAGATGTCTTTTTGTCCCTAACCACCTCTTTTACTCTGTTGTTCAGGCATGGTGGAATTTTTTCATCCTCTTAGTGGTTTTTTCCCCTCTTTTGTTTGGGGTATATATATATAGTTTGAGCCTCTAGTCTGATGTTTTTAGAAAGTTTCCATGCAGGTTGCAGACATTTCACTCTTGTGACTGTTCCTTTTAATTTCCATTTAACTAGCCTCTTTGTTGTGTAGTTCCCCTTTTAGAAGTGGTGGATTTCTTTGGCATTTTCCTCTCTACAAGGATGTTAAATTTAATTATATTATGGTTGTTATTACCAAGCAGTCTAACTATATTCACCTCTTAGACCAGATTATGTGCACCACTGGGGACTAAGTCAACAATTGCCTTTCCCATTTTGGGTTCTAGGATTAGCTGCTCCAAGAAGCCATCATGAATGGTGTCTAAAAATTTTATCTCTGCATCCTGTCCTAAGGTTACGTGTACCCACTCAATATGGGATAGTTGAAATCGCCTATTATTACTTGGTTTTCTGGTTGGGTAGTCTCTCTCTAATCTCCCTGAGTATTTCACATTCACTGCCATCATCCTGGTCAGGTGGTTAATAGTGTATTCCTACTGCTATACTCTTATTATTCAAGTCCCTTATTATATGGCAATTAGGCATGTGTTTTGACCTAGATTATATTTGTATATCTGGGTATCTAATACCTGGGTTTCTATTGACTCTAAGTATTAGTCGCTCTTTTCCTCCGGCTCCCCTTTCTCCAACAGACCACAAGACCACATATCTTCACCTGGAGCTTCTTGTGAGGGACTGATCTGGTTGTCACCTACCAGTCTCCACTGTCATCATTTTTAGGTGTGTCCACTTTGTCCATTTCCCATTCAGGATTTTCATTGGGCATCCAGTTGTCTTGCTCCCCTTTCCTCTGCCCTTTTAAGGAACAGCTGCTATGGTCATGCCTTCTTAAATCCAGGTGAGTTTCTTCATTAGGCTTGCCAGCTTGGTCTTACAAGTTGACTATTAGTGTGAATAAGAGCCTGACAGTATTGTATTAGTCAGATAATCTCCAGATGGGTGAGGAGCCCCAAATGTTTGGTGGTCAGCAAGTTAGATGTTCAGTTAACCCGTCACAGTGTGCAGATATACTAGTAATGGCCACATTCCCCAAGTGGAGAACCAGTAGTTTCCTGTTAGTGTGTAGTTTAATGAACCATGTGAACAGAACTGGATGCTCAATACCTAAAGCCCTTTTTTACTTAGGATGTTTCAGCTCATCAATATCCCAACAGTACCCAGCACAGAGTAACTTCTTGAATAATATTTAGTGTATTGGAAGCATAAAGAGCTTGTTCATAGGTCTCAGAAGAGGAAATTTACTCTCCCTTTGGAAATTCCAGCTGTTTTCTCTTTTGGAGCCTGCTTTAAGGGGGTGCCTCTGTGCCTGGTGAAGCGCTGAAGGTGAACAGCACACCACCTCTGTGCAAGGTTCTTTGAGTATAAGTTCACTGGCAGGTACCACATTTTTGAGGACATTATTTTCCAGACTGGAAAATAAAATGGAACTGTCTCTTATTTGCCTGCTTATATACCTCCCCCTACTAATGGATAGACTCAGAAGTGCTCGCCCATCTGTGATAGGCCCTACGGTGCTAACAACTAAGAGAGATTTTCCTTTCTCTCGAGTGATAAAGGCCTGTATTGTGGGGGCAAGAGAATGCGAGTTCCATTCAGGCTGTTACTGTGAAGTTCTAAGTGGCCGTGGTATGCTGCACAGTGTCAGTGGTGAAATTGCTGCTTACCTCTCGATTTATTCCTCTTTCTCTCTTACCTTCATGCATCTCAGCCTCATCTCCTTGTTACCTCTAGTCGTAAGTCTCCTTTCTACTGCTTTTCTATCTTTCACCCTTTTCTTTCCCTTCCCTTACACATCCTCTTCTATGATTCTTCTCTCCTCTATCAGAGGGGTAGCCATGTTAGTCTGTATCCACAAAAACAATGAGTCCAGTGGCACCTTAAAAATTAACGGATTCTCTTTTCTCCTCCTCTGTCTTCTACAGAGAATGTTGCATATCACTTATTCTCTTCAATACATGACAATAAAAGAAATGTGTGAAGCCAGGACCATCTAGGGTATTGTGGAGTGGGCTGTTACCCACAATATCCTGAACAATTGCACAGTTGTTATACATGAGGTTGCTTGACTCTGCTGGCATAGTTTAGACTGTAGGTATCTATAGTTGTCCTGGTGCTAGGGAAAGACAATATAATTGTTTTGGGTTTTTTTAAAGTAGTATATACATTTTCCCTCTAGAAAAATATTGTAAATACTAGGAAGAAAAATTGAGTCACTGAGCTTTTGCTTTATGATTAATGTGATCGGAGCTTGACAGAGGTTCCCCAATTCATCAAGACCATATTCTAGCTGTCTACTTTCTTGCCTGTACCAAATGTATCTAATTACATGAACATTGCACAGCAAATTAGATGTAGTCTCATTTGTTGTCAGCCATGGAGTTTTATTATTTGCCTTCTGGTTTGTGTCAAAGGTTTGTTTCCCGATTGCTCAAAGTGACATTGCTATACATTCCTCTTTATCATTGTTTGCATATAACCTAATGAGAACACCAGTTATTTTATCATAGCTGTCGGGTAGTAATCAGCAGGGTTCTGTCTAGCGGGATGGGACATACAGGACAGTCATATGTGCAGGACTGTTTGTTTGAGATCTAAAATAAAAACTTGAAATACAAAAAAACTGAGTAATAAACGAGCTGTGCATTCACTCTGGATACCCATTATTCAGGTGTCCAGAAGACTTGCCAGGTTTACATTTGTTGTTGAGTATGTTGGCATTTCAGTCATTTCCACTTTGAGACATGACAAATAGTTTTGGGATTTTTCTTTGGCTTCTTCCTATTTATTGAACTACAATTACATGGACCCAGCTGCATAGCAAGACAAGCCCAAGTACCACCCGCAGAAATACTTTGTGTGACCCATGCTACACCTTTTCGGCCAAAGTAATATTTAGATGGTCTTTAGGACATTCAACTTTTCTGTCCCCCATCCCTTATTTTTCCTTTGCTACATGATATACCAGCTGTGTCATCCATGGAAATAGTCATTGCAGGCAGACGATGTCACCTGCAACCACATTGTTTTGGGCACAATCATGGCATCTGCTTGAATAAACCAGAAAAAACTCACTTTTGGTCACTTTCTGTTCTGAGATTGGCAGATGTCTGACATCCTTAACTATGTTTCTTAACTCTGTTGTTGAACTGAGATCTCCGCTGCTGCCTCATTTCACAACAATGAGAACATTGTGGTATTGAGATACTAACATGGATTCTGATGGCATTGGGTTTATCCTCACATGAAGAAAGGAGAGAAAGGTAAGGGAAAACCTCTGTGAAAAGCAGAGATAGTGGGGATGATCAAGTGGAGAACAATGTGAAAATAGAGCACAGAGTGAAAAACAGACAGGGACTGTAAAAAGAGGAGCCGAGTGGGGAAAGAAATTATACTAGTGAAAATTTATTATAGATGGTGCATTACATCTAAAACCAACATCAAAATAATATTTAAGGTTGCAAAATCAAGCACTCGAAAGTTAGGAAATGCCAAATTAAGGTTGCTTGTGCAACTTAATTTTACTCCCTTGTACATATGCACTGTGATACATGCTTTAATTATACAATCATGCTGTTTTTTCCACACTCCTATCTCATTCAATGCAGAGGATGGACTGTGTCCTGAGGATGAATTATAATGATATATGTTCCCTATATATAGTATTTATTGTTTGATTGGAATTTCTCTCTGCACTTTTCATTACAGTTTGCTGTAAGCAGACCACAGCCCCAATATTGGTTGAATCAAACTTTCAGATTCCAGTATTCCACTGAGACAAATGACTTCACTTGATGCATTCAAATAGTAGATTGTAAAAAAAAAAGGGGGATATTGTGTATTTTAGCAAGATTCTTCAGACGATTTTATAAAAGGTCACTTTATTAGGGTCCAATTGTTCAGTCCTTAATCTTGGTAGTAACCTCATTTGAATGAATGGGACTACTCGTGTCAAGTTTGCAGGATCATGTCCTTAAATAGAGAGTAAAATTCCTTCCAGAGACTCAGATTATTAGTAGTCCCTTTCTCTCCCCATGTCTAGGCTTTCTTAGCTACTCTGTTTTTTCCAAACAAAAAACCCCCAAATAACAAAACCCTGACTCAGCTAAAAAGCCCGTGCTAGTGCACGTGTCCTGGGGGTAACCCTTGTAAGCAGCATGCTTAGGCTTGACTCAGCAAGAGGCTTTTTAACAGCAGCTCCTAAGCAGAAGTTAAAGCCCTGTCAGACGCTCTGTAGTGTAACAAACAATGGTAGCATTGATTTTGTGTTGCAGTTCTAGTGGCTTTTCAGGATGTGGTTCTGACATTATTATTTTTTAAAAATTGTTGTTTAGTCACCCAAATTCTGTTGTCCCTTTGAAAAACATAGAATCCCAAGATCAAATTCACCAGTGGTGTACATGTGTGAAACACCAGTGGTTTCAGTGATCTGCACCAGAGGTGAATTTCCCCCAAAAGATCTTGAAATGGAAAGACTCTTCTAGTCCATCTCCCTGCCACTGCAAAAGTGTTCCCAGTTGTTACTTTCTTAGTGCTTTTGTCTGGCTTAATTTTAAATGTCTCAGTAGATGTTTCCTGGGAGCTGAAGTTTTCCTGATGTTTAACCTACATTTTTCCTACATCTGACCTCAGTTCTCCTAGTTTTACTCTACTCTATGCACATTTTACTATAAAGCAGTTCTTCTGCCTCCTGGATACTTAGAACATTTTTCCAAAATCCGGTCCCAAACTCCGTAGAAATATAGATATATTTATAGGCAGAGCTGGCAATGTTGCCCGTAATTAAGCTTCTCGTTAGAAGATCCTGTTTTCAACTGCTTATAACTTTGCTGAATGTTAACCATTAGGGCTGAAATTTTCCATGGTGGGTGTCTGCCTGAGGCTGTTTTTTTTTTTAAAAAAAAAACAAAAAACAAAAACGTTTCATCTATAGATTTAGCATCCTGCAAGAACAAGGTATATAGAAAATATGTTTTGCCTTGTTACAAAAATGGTTACAGCCATTTCCTGAGAGGCTCTAGTGTTCCATGCTTTGCAGCAGGGACTTGATGTTTGGCAGGTGGCTTGGGCCACCTCAGTGTCAAGGATGTACATTTTGCTGTTCCTGTGAAAAATCATCCACTTTTCACCCAGTCACAAGCCTTTGGCAAATCTCAGTTCACAGGTTTTAAAGTTTGGCAGCTGCGTTCTCTGAAGAGTCCATCAGCATTGGGTATGGTCCTTCCCGGGACTGAGCAGGACTTTCCCTGCAATTGCTGCTGCTCCTGCTGCTGACACCCAGGTAGCATGGAACGGGGAGCTGCCTGACTTGAGTGCAGATGGGAGAAGAGCTACTTGAACAGAGGCTGGAGGACGGAGAGTAGATTGGGATAAGGTGCTTATGGGGTGATCGGGAGCTGGGATCGGGAAGACTGAGATCAGATGAGGCACTCGGGGGCAGTCTAGAATTGACTTTTCTAGGAGACTAGGACGAAGACCCAGGTTAGGGGGAAGGCTGAAACTTGCACAGGGAGCCCAGAGCAGGGAAATTGGGACTGTCTAGGCAAGGAGATGGAGAGGGATGAGGAGGGGGGTGGGGAAACTGGGATGATGGGTTGGGAATGTTGGGGTGGGAGGTAGCACACAATCCATTAAATCCAGAAGGAGTTTCTGCCTTGGAGAGAGATGGCAGGCAGATAATCCTGGCAGGCAGATAAAAAAGGGAGACTCCTTCATTAAGGTCACTTCTTTTAGAAATAAGCACATCAGTCAATTTACCTCGTAATGCACATGCCAATGAAATGTGTGCATTTTCATATTTACTTTGCTACAGGAGTAGCAAAGCTTTGGCATGTTCTGATTGATGGTACTGTGCTGCTTTGGAGATAGAGAGCGCTCCCCCCGGAGTCAAAGCAAACAGCTGCCCGGAGACACATTTTTGTGTATTTTGCAATTTCATTACTTTGACCAAATGGATACGTTGCTCATTTGGAAAGCAGTTTTGGCTGATTATATGGAGTTTACTCTGTATCCTTCTTTCTCCCAACCCCCCTCTCACAGACATATACACACATGCACTTCCTTTCCTCGACTGGATGACTACAGAGATCAGTAATGGATTATAGAGCCTGTTTCTCTCTAGGATACTGGTTCAAACCTATCCCAAATCTGTAATTACTAAAAGTTATTACCTTCTGGTGGCTCTTTGGTGACTCCTATGAAGTGATTTGGGGAATGTTAATACAGGTCTTACTGTAAAACAAACAGAGGTAGCATTACTTGGATGCCTTGTCCAATTTCAAGAGGCCAAAGATTAAATGGTCAGGGTACTAAATTACAACAGTTTTGCTTTGTGCATTTGGAGAATTGACTTCACCTCTCTGTGACACAGTTTCTCGCTCTATAAAGCAGGGGTAAGACCTTTCTAATGCTCTTTGAGAGTGAGGATGAAATGTTAGCAATGGCTCAGTAAAGGATGAGTACTGCTGTATGTCCTTTTTCATCTCTAGAAGTGGTCTGTGAGAGCAGGGTTGTGGCACATTGCTACTTTCTGTCCTGTGGATCCACAGAAAATGAGCACCCACAATTCCCATCAGCATCAGTAGCAGCATTGTGTGCTCAGAACTTGGGAGCCTATTAAGCCATTGGAAACCAGAGCTGGCCTCTCTGGCACCTTTCACCAGCACTAATGTCATAGGAAATGAAAAAATAAATAAATAAAAAGGAGCAAGAGTCGGTGGCTGCTCACATGACAGCTAGAGAGTTTGTGTAACTTTTCTGATGGTATAACTGATTCCAGCATGAAAACATAAATCAGCCCCTCTCTTCCGAGGCCTATTCACAATGGTGTCATAGTAGTGATTACATAGAAATGGAGTTATACAATGTATTTCCTGAATTTGAGGAGATAATTTCTTTAGACTCTGTGTGCTAAACATCTCGGTGGAGACTTTCAATGTGGTCTAGGGTATTTAGGCACATTGCACAACAATTTTAATGGAAGATGTCTCTATAAACCCCTCAGAGTGCTCTGAACGTCTCAACCATAAACTTTAAATCCAAACCGATTTGAAAATATGGTGTGTCAGTCGCTAAACCATAAAGTAAGATGCAAGTCTTGCAGACTGAATTAATAAACTTACTGGGCCAGATCTGTAGTTCTTGTGAATTGGCTTAGTTCCAATGAAGTTAGTGGATTTCAATTGGCTATAAGGGAGCTGTGCCAGTTAACACCAGTCGAGGGTCTGGCTCGTTAAATTGCAAGATATTTTTCTGACACGTGAACTGCAATTCTGACTTGATACACTCACTGTTGGATATTTAAAACTGGTTAGGATATTCTGCATTGAAAACAGGAGTCTGATCTCTGATCTTATTTAAATCTCTGGCATGTGGTCATAGATGACGTCACTCCATAACCCACTGCTGCTATTGAGTGTCATTCTCAAAGCTTCATATCAACAAGTCTTAACCAATAATCCCTTTGCTTACCCCACTTTATTATAAGTTGGAAATGACTTCATGCTCTACTCTTGTTCAGTACTATTTGCTTGATTTAGAAAAAAAATTGAAGTCCATTCCCTCACTGCTTTCCTAGGGGTAAATATTCACAAGATCACTTCAGACAATAAAATAAGGGATGGGCAACTGTCAAAATTTCCCATCTGTGGAAAATTTTATAGGATCCTTTCAGTGGTATGGTCCATTTTCTAAACTTTTAGGATTCCCTCAATAGTCCATTCTTTACCACTGTTCACATGCTGACCTTATGCTGTCATGGGAATTAAATAGATATTACTTCTTGCCATTCACTTCAGAAAATTTTCACAATCTTTTCCAGTCTAAATGGAAAGGGATCCCCCTTGCCTTCCATTTTTCTTAATTTTAAATCCTCCCTGTAAGGCCATATTTCACAACCAGCCTAGTTCTTGTGGATTCATGGAAACGAGACGCTATGATGACCTATTGCAGCACCTAATGTATCCTAGTGCCAATGCATCATTGTTCCTTATATATTGTTCTCCAGTGCTGTGTCTAATCCAGTTTTAAATGTCCCAAAGGATGGAGTTCCACCACTTCCAGACTGTTACACAATTTAATAGTGCTCTCCATTCTTTTATTTTTTATGTCAGCCTACATCTTCTCTTCTTTAATTTCACCCCTTTACTTCTAGCAACTCCCTAATGCACCACCCTCATAAAATGTTGCACTCCAGACATTTGTAGAATGTTATCATATTCTTCCTGCTCTTAGTAACCAATTAGACCCACTGTCGCCTATAATATTGCCTCACAAATCAATTATTTTAACCCCCTCATTTTCATTGGGCTTCTCTGAAATCCTTCTAGCTTTCAGAGAAGGCTGGAGAAGACCCATCAGTGACAGAGGATAAATTTATACTTTTCCCAGGGCTGGACATTCTGCCTCCCCAACACTCTTCACCACTGGTCCAGGCAAGCAAACAGTGGGAGATATTGAGAGACAAAAAGGAAAGGCAGGAATGTTGGCTTACGACACAAGACTGAAAATGCAGGATCTTTGATGTCTGTAATTTAAAATCTCATCCAAAAGGTCTCCCCTTTTTATGCACAAAAAAAGTGCATAAAAGTCCATTTACCTTGGAAAGTTGAAGTATTGAGTCAACTCTACTGGGATTAGAGCATGTGGTTCAAGATATTCTAGGTATTTCAAACCTGATGCTAAGACCACCCAAATGGCTGGGGCAAAAAAAAAAAAGAAAAAAAAAAAAGCCCTATTTGGCAGAACTGTGGCTCTGGATACCCTGCCTGGAGCTAACTCTACACACACATTTGCAAAACTCAAAGGGCACATCAGGGTGCTATTGTTCTGAAAAGTTGCAAATCTGCAGAAAGCTTCAGCTGAGGTACATTCTTTCAAGAGGGTATTCTGGATCCCTTAATTCGACTCCGAGCCACAGATGTATGCTTCTCTTCTGTGTGCCAGAGCTCTTTGAGAAACTGTACTTTTCTATAATGAGGAGTGCTAGAACAATTTGTAGAGAGGGGGTGCGGAGAGCCAGTGGACCAAACTGTAAGCCCTGTGTCTGATGGAAACCACTTCATGTCAGGGGGTGGGGCAGCACCCCCAGCACCCTTAGTTCCAGGATCTATATAATTTTATGCTTTGTAGGCTTTTTATAACTTTTCTGTTTCCCATTTGAAATGAAATAGGTAAATAACAGAGCTAAACTTTGATATTCAGAAATTGGAGAATGAAAATAATCTGTTTAGTGGTAAATTTTTTAAAGTGTCTAAATGACTTAGGAGCCTAAGTCCCATTTTCAAAAATTATTTAGGCATTTTCAAAGGTATTAGGTACCTAAAGATAGGCACTTAGTGGGATTTTTGAAAAGTGACCAAACAGACTAAATGCCTAATTTCCATTGTCTTTCAATGAAATTTAGGCTCCTAAATGCCTTAGCTACTTTTAATATGAGACTTAAGCTCCAAAATCAGGGGCTTTTAAAAATTTTACTGCAAGTCCTGTTAATAGCAGAGTGTCACAGTAATAACATCATGAAGACAAGTTATTCTGTTCCATCTTGAGTGTTCTTAAGAATTTTCTCCATGATGGTCCTGGAGGTACTTTAGCTACTTGCAATTTGCAAACCAGATGAAGGACTAGTTAGCTGCTGATTGAATGCCTCATCTGAAAACCTCTAATAAGATCCCACAGAGTAACCACATGTCCAAAATTACTGCTGCTAGAGGAAGGGCTACAGGACTGTGGTTCATAGATAAATAAAATGGGAAAGTTTCAAGCTCATTTCTACTTTAGGGCAATACTTTAATCCAGATAGTTTGTCCCGATTCTCAGAACGCCATGATTCAGTACAAGTTTATTTTATATATCACCCTTCGTCCCAAAATGCTCTACAGTATCAAACACTTTGAGAGAAGACTCTATGTGATATAAATGACAGAGAGCAGTCATGGAATGACATTGGGCAACGAAAAAATTAAAGTGTTCCATCATCAAACCAATAAATGAAAGGGAGCTTAATTTAAGAGATGTAGGCAAGAGGAAAAAAGAGAAGTCTGAAGAAGAGATTTGAAAAGAGATGGACAGCTGAGTAGGCAGAGTGGTATATAAAGGTGTTATAGCCATCAAACCCATGCTTAAATCTGTCTCTATTCAGGAAAGCACTTAAGCATATGCTTAATTTGAAGTATGTTCTTAAATCCCAATGACTGATATCAGTGGGACTTAATCACACGCTCAAACACTTTCCTGAATTGAGACCTTAAAAACACCCACTACATAGATTACATTAAATCCCTCTTAATTTTTTTTTTTTTTGAAAGCTGTATTTAAAAGAAAAGGAAAATGGAAATGCAGATCTGGCTCTAATGAAGTTTCACAAGGACTCCCTAAAAATGTGCTAATAAAAAAATCCGTGTCTACACTAGGATACTCTATATTTGTTGTTCATTTTTGGCCAGTTATCCCATCATTCTGCTTAGCTTGCTAATGCGTGAATGAGATCATTCAAGCAGGACTTGTGTAAATAAAGTTTGTCTCCAGCTAATAAATCCTTTCAACTCTTCTCCTTTTGCTTAGCTTCTCCTCCAGATACCATCATTGGTCAAGCTTAGTACAGTACCTGTACCTTCTCATGCTTTTTGATATTGGCTAAAAGCAATTTTACAGCTGGCTTGTATCGTCATGTTGGTCCTTACATCATTCATGAGTATCATATATATTGTACTGCACTAAGCCAGAGTAATTATTTTTCCCTCGTATTGCACACTATATTAAAATTTAGGCTGAAATGTGATTCACATAAAGGGGCATTGTTAATATAGTTCTGTTCTAAGTTTAATTTCCTGTGCTACTAATAACGCGTTAGATTATTTAAACCACAAAAAAATTAAAAATAAATGACCATACAATGCTATTTGTTCACGCTGGACACTTCACGCAACTTCGACAAAGGGTAAAATTTTCACAAAAGTCTCTTTTGAAGTGACTTAGGCATGTAGAAGCTCAAGTTTCACTGAAAGTCAATGGAACTTGGGTGCCTAAGGGCCTGACTTTCACAGTTATTTAGGGGCCTAAAGATGCAGAAAGGTGCCTAGCTGGATTTTTGAAAGCACTTCAGCATGTTAGGGACCTACCCATTAATTTAAATGAGACTTTTTAAATCTGGCCCTAAGGCCAAGATTTTTAAAGGTAAGTAGGTGTTGTTGTGCTCAGCATGCAACACTTAACTGATTTAGGTGCCTGCATCTCATTTTCAAAAGAAAGTAAGACAGGGATTTTGGCTCTGAAGTGCCTAAGTACCTTTTGAAAATGCTATGTAGGCTCCTAAACCTGTTAGGCATTGCAGTGCTGAGTGCAATAATGACCTTTTAAAATCTCGGCCCAAGTGCCTATCTCACGTTTGGAAATGGGGCATAGGTGCCTAAATTACTTCTACATTTTTAAAATTTCTATCCAAGAGCTAGAACTGCCAGTTTCACAGTTTCTATTTGTAGATTGTCTGTCTGTTTATCTCTAGGCATCTACACCATGGCAATCACTGAAGTACCTGGTAGCTAGTATCCATTATATCTTATCAATTCTGCTTTTTGATTCTTGGGCACTAACACAAGTCTGCTGTGTTTTGCCTTTCCAAAACCGCACAGTAATGTTTAAATTAAACTGTTTGCACTGAATTAAGTCAATGACTAAGGTCTTCATTAAAATTCGTGTGTTTAATATCCCAACTCTCTAATTTTAAATTGGTGGCTTAACTACCTGACAGTGTCTCTCTCTCAAAAAAAGTCATTTTTTACCTTATGTTGATAAAATTAATATATCTTCAACTTTCCCCCAAACTGTGCCAGTTCTCCATCTGCATACAGAAGAATATCCCAGATGCGTGACTGGCTAGGTCTGGTGATTGGAAATAGGACATGAGTTCTGATCTCTGTTCAGAGCGTCACCCAAAATCGTTACCTTTGGGATTATGATAACTTATTTCACAAAAGCCAATTAAGGGCTGGCTCCAGGTCCTGATAGACAAACACTAACGTTACAAAACTCCATCAGTTTGCAGAGTGACCAGGGGCTGAACAGGCCTGGAGACTGAAGTACCCTTAGTCCTCCCTTAGAATAATTACCTCCAGTTCAGTTGAGATTCAGTGGTAATGGGGGTGGGGAAGCTCTGTGCTGTGTTTTAGAGATAAACTGTAAACGTCAATCTATAAAAGTGCCATTCTGCCACTTTTCTCAGTGCATTAAAACTAACCCTTTAAAAATTAAGGACAAAAATAGTCCATGTTGGGAAAACAGTAGTTTTAAAAGACTGGGTGAGGGCTGGACAAATTGAATCTGCCATCCCTTATGTGCTGTGCTTTGTAATCTGCTTTCCAAAGACTGAGTGAATGAAAAATGGATTTGGGACACTTGGTACTCGTATGGGAAAGCAGTATAAACAAATCAGAATATTGCCATTGCTAGAGGAAGGGAGGACCTGGTGCTGATGTGCCTAAGATCACGTTGGAAGCCAAGGAGGCAAAGTTTGATCAACCACTAGAGTGAATGGTGCTGCTCAGCTGTAGAAACGCTACTTTGCGTTCACTGTAGAAGCTGATGGGCTGTCTTTGCCACCCAAAACAAATCACTCTGCAACTAAGAAAACTCTTTGATTTTTTTTCATTTGCATTTGCAAAAACTGGATAAGCCTTTAAAAAAAATCTGATAAGTAGCATTCAATTGAATTAACCACTGTTGACTGTATTGCAGTGTCCTAACAAAGTCCATCTGTATGGTCTCCCTTTGTAGACACAATTTTATTAGTTAATTTCCCTACCAAAACATCAGTGTTTACTTAGTAAGAAATCTGCTCTTTGTCAGCTTAAAACAGTGATTTCTTTATTACCATTCTGCGCAGGGAATGACAGCACAGAGTTGGCACTGGTGCAAGTCTGGTTGAGTCTACAGTGTTGTAATGGAAACAGGGTGAACCGGGGGTCAAGTATAATAGCATTTGTATACAGAAATGTGTCTGCATAAGAAATAGCTGCATGAGATAAGAGAATGGGAGATGAGGCTTGCAGGTCTCCCTTTTGACATTGGTGAACTGTTGGTGTGATGGAGGTTTTATTAATATGTGTATAGTACTAGTGATATTAAAACAGTAGGCTATTTATACATTAGCAGCAGTACAATAAGATATCTAAATAGAGCCCGATCTAGTCAACTTCCACTGACTTCAATGGGCATTAGATCTTCACTGTAAATTATGAGTGCTATGCCTCTGGAATATCAGATCCATATTTCTTACTTAAATGCACAATGTTTTCTCGTTGTTGGAAAGATGGAACAGGTATGTTCACTGTCTATATGAACATGCGCAATGAAACTTACTGGTCAGGAGGGAGGATTTTCAGTGTGGTACACAGGAAATTAGACACAGAGCGCTCTGTGCATTGAGGTTATGGGTGAAATCCTGGCACCATCGAAGTCAGTGGAAGGTTTGCTATTGATTTCAATACAGTCAGGATTTAACTCAAGTCTGTCAGATATCGTTTTACTTACAATTGATTCCATTTCACTCACTCTCACTATCTATGCTGTGAACTGTAGCTGCTCAAAAATGCCAACTGTTTTAATTAATTATTTAATTTTAGGGGGAAAAATATATTTGTTTTGGGTGGGGTTTTTTTGTAATTCCCCTGAATTTTTTTCAATGACAAGCCAAAACCTAAAACTGAACATGTATTTTTCTGTATTCTCCACCCCTTCTTTTCTAGTGGCAAAATAGAAAAGGGGGAAATGGAGTGGAGGTGGAGGGAAAAAAATAGGAGTGGAAAATGAAAAGTGAAACATTTTTGTTTTTCTGGTTTTCTGGCAAAAAAACACAACCCAAAAATATTTCCATAGAAAAAAAATTGTATTTAGAATAAACTATCATTTTCCATCAAAAGATGTTTTCACTGGGGAAAACTTTTGCCCCGCTCTTACTGTTCACTGTCTGATTGTTAATGGTGCAGTGTATTTGCAGTGAAGGAGGGGGACAGTTAGATCAACGAATATGCTGAATAGATTCTTACATTGCATCTTACCTAGCCCTTTGAGGGCCATTAACATTTCTGTTTAGAGGAAACGAAATATTGCTGTGTTTGGTAGTCTATCCAGCCTTTGCCTACGCATTACAGCGCTTCAAAGTGTTTATGTAGTGATGGGAACTGTCATGGTGTGCATGCAAAGAGGGCCTTTGGTCCAACTAAACCTGTCAATGAACCAATTTAGGGGAGACTAGTTATTAAGAATCAATGTATTTATTATACCCTTTGGAGGTTACTATCTGTTCCATAGCTGTTTAAAGTATGTCAAATAGTGGTGTAATTAATTTCCGGAGAAAACTGTGAGAGCTCCAATCAGAACCCCTTGCTAGCTTAGCTAATTACATCTCTCACTGCTGCACATATTTTGAGTGTGGTGTAAGCAACAGATAGGTATATGTCTAACACACTGGCAAAGTGCATTTTGTGTCCGCCTCTCTTGATGATACACAAAGGTTAGATGCTTGCTACTGTTCCCAGCAGATGAATGTAGTCCTTTAGCTCTAATGGTGGCTTTGCAGCTGAAAGTCCCAGGTTCAATCATAGCTGATGAGCCACCCAGGAATGATTGCATAAATATGAATCATTTATATTATTTATTATCTATATTTCAGTAGCATCTAGAGATGCCAGTCATGAATTGTGGCCCCTTTGTGCTACAAAACTTTACACACATATAACAAAAAGATAGTCCTTGGCCCAATGAGCCTACAATATATAACATATAAATCTAAAACATTTAAAACCACATACTAAGTGTGTGTGTATGTACATATATATTCACCTGTAACATAAATAGATATTTATATCTATATGCAGAACTACTGTGTATCTGTGTGTGCACATACAGAAATATGTTATATTATTCCCATTTTACTTCCTTTTCTCCCCCCACCCCCCACATTTATCATGATTCAGTGGTTTCCTCATGTTGTTTGTAACTGTATTAAACTGCTTAGAAGAGGCATCACAGCTTCTTATGAGCCCAAGTCCAAGGGTTTTGCCCTAGGACTCTAGAGACAAATAAGACTTAATCACGCTTCTCATGGCAAGATGAGATACAGGCTTTCCCTCCTCTGGTGTCTGTTAGTTTAGGGATTTAGGGATTCAGATTATGGGAAATGGGCCATCTCAATAGCAGAGGGAACATTAGCAGTCACTGTCCTGGAACAGGCATCCATTTTTCATTCATCCCTCAATTTATAGCTTATTCCAGTCAGTGATTTTGCTATGGCCCTCTGGTGTAACATTTTCTTCCCCAAGTAGTGTCCCTACAGGTGCTCCACTTCAGGTGTGCATGCATCCCTGTGGCTTTGATTGGAGATTTTTGCTAGTAGTGACTGTTCAACCCATGTATGCACCCTTCACGTCCTTGTGCCCTGAACAAAAGAGATAAAACGCTGCATGGGGAAACCACCTTCAGTTCTTTCTCATCTCCTTTGGCCTGAGACAGGGTGTAGATCTCTTCAGCCTAGTTGTTCTGTAGCTGCTTACTAGTACTGTTAGTGTTAGTGGTTGGGAATGTTTTTTCCCCCACCGTTTTGTTTTTTTATTTATTTTTCCTCCATGAAAGAGCTTATTCTCGAGTTGGTCTGAGGTATGCTTGGATTCCTGGTTTTTAAGAGCGGGTTTACTCTCTAAGTAAGTGATGGGAATCCTCGCTGCTCCTGTTGTTTGAGACCCCCTAGCCCAATGAATGCAAGATTTGTTCATTTTTCAAAGCCAGTGTAACCGGGCCCTTGCTGGTCCTCTTCACAAAAACTCCCGGAGACCACTTTATGTGCAGCACCAGTATCTTTTATTGCCTGTGTCTGTCCCCCCCACCTACTATTTACAGATATATAGACATATCTACAGACCAGTGCTCAGGGAGACGGCTAGTTTCCTGGCCAACAGGAATCCAGAGCCCCACACTCTTCCCTTTCCTGTCTCCCTGGTCTCCTCCCACTCTGGTCTCCCCCTGCTTCCTTCCTGTCAGCTTTTATAGCTAGCTACTCAGGCCTGCTGGTGTCTCCCCTCAGGCAATTAGGGTGTGGCCTCCCAGCCAGCTCCAGCTAGTACCTTCTTCTCCCTGGATCCGGGCTAACAGGGGCCTGGCTTGATCCTCTAAGCCAGCACCCTGTTACAGCAAGCTATTGAAAGAACAGAGAAATCAAATCTAGACTTTTAATGATGGAGCAAGGTTTACGACTGGCTTCTGACCCATTACTGCGGACAGAGCATCCATTACCATGAGTGCTCCATCTACGTCAAGTCCCTGGTCACTGAGAGTCTCTAGAAATTCAAACACAAAAGAATCATCTTCAGTGTTGGGGCACTGGTCACTAAAGGCTTCAGGAGAGACAGCTTCTGCAACAGTACCCACAACTCAGAGAACTGTACCATAGAATCATAGGACTGGAAGGGACCTCGAGAGATCATCTAGTCCAGTCCCCTGCACCCATAGCAGAACTAATTATCTAAACCAAGGGTCTCCAAACTTTATGATATGAGGGCCATATTAGATTTTTGAAGGGGCTTCGCGGGCCGAAGCAACTGTGAAAAAATTCAATATATGCAAATAGATGCAAAATCTCCCCCTTTGCTTCTCCAGCCACTGCCATGTCCCTCCCCGCCCATTCACTCCTTCAGCCGCTGCTGTGGGGGCACTCACCCCTCTGTACATGGGGCCACCGCCAGCAGCTCACGGGGTGGCGGCTTCTCCGCGTGCCTGCTCCGCTGGAGGGCCGGACAAATTGAAGCCGTGGGCCGGATCTGGCCCTCGGGCCGTAGTTTGGAGACCTCTGATCTAAACCATTCCTGAAAGGTATTTGTCTAACTGGCTCTTAAAAATCTCCAATGATAGAGATTCCATACACTACCTAGGCAATTTATTCTAGTGCTTAACCACCCTGACAGTTAGGAAGTTTTTCCTAATGTCCAACTAAACCTCGTTTGCTGCAGTTTAAGCTCATTGCTTCTTGTCCTATCCTCAGAGGTTAAGAAAAAGAAAAATTTCCCTCCTCCTTCTAACAACCTTTTATGTACTTGAAAACTGTTATCATGACCCTACCTCCATCTTCTCTTTTCCAGACTTAACCAAACCCAATTCTTTCAATTTTCTGACATAGATCATGTTTTCTAGATCTTTAATCATTTTTGTCACCCTTCTCTGGTGTCTCTCCAGTATGTCCACATCCTTGCTGAGATGTGGCACCCAGAACTGTACACAATACTCCAGTTGAGGCCTAATCAGTGCAGAGTAGAGCAGAGGAAGTACTTCTCATGTCTTGCTTACAACATTCCTGCTAATAGCCATCTGAGCCTCTGACCAATAAAAAATAGTAGGTACTGTAGTTCTCTCAAGTCAAATCCCTTCACATTAATGTCCAAGCCTCTGAGATCGAAGAAGAAAAAGCCACCCAAAAATAGTATGTCAAGAAGACATTGCTGAAACATTACTGATCAAAAATGGAATTTTTCCCCATGACCAATCTGTTTTCCCAAACTCCATGTTCTCTCTTACAGTCATTAGTAAAAGTATCTCTCAAAACGTGCTAGTTTTCCTGAGGGAAATCTGCCGTCAACTGATCAGATGCAGTATGTCATACTTGACATTTCTTTCTAACTTTACCTGCCCCCCCTCCCCAACATCGGAGCTGTCTCAAAATCCTGTCATGTCTTCCTCTGCAACATCTCCAAAATTCATCTTTTCAGTCTGTACCATCAAAATCTTGTCCATACCTTAGCCATCTCCCGCCTCATCACCTGCTTTGTTTCCTTGGTTCTCCTGATATTCCCCTGCAAGCCATCCAAAATACTGCTGTGAAAACCACCATCATCCTCCAGTGCTGTGACCATGTCATTCTTTTTGAACCTCTTGGTTTACTGCTTGTCTCTGTTGGAATGAAGTTCAGACTTCTCCTGGTCACTCTTAAGCATCTGCATAATGATACTCTCCTTTCTCCTGTTTCTCCCACTCTCCCTCTTAAGCCTCTTGCTAAATTGCTTTCATTGGTTCTTTTCCTCACTTTTATCTTTATCCTCTTTCATGCCTTTTCTGTCTTTCTATCTCAGCCGCCTTCCTTCAAGCCCCTTCTTAGAACTTGCTTCTTCCAGGAACCCTTTCATCATTAGTCTCCCAAGAAACCAACTTTGATACCACAATGTTAAAATCTCTACCATCCTTGATTCATTTATGTTTTTGATATTTTTCAGTCTTCTCTGTTTATGAGAAATGATGCTGGTCATTCTTCAGCCCTTGTTACTGAGGGAAAACTTGTGTGAAAAGGTGGGACATGCAGAATATAAATTAAAAGATCATTTAAGTAAGATAATTAGGTAAAAAGGATATATGGAGCTGAAACAGAATGTTTACTCCCTTTGATAAGTTTTCATAACATATGACTGCACAGTGGGCTGTGAGACTGATTAAGTATAAAATTTAAAAAAATCACCATTATTAAGCTTGAATCAAACATCTCTCTTTAACATGCTAATTTGATTTGGGTTTAAAGGTCCCATATCCACTCTAATTCTTGTCTTTGATGTATTGCTTATTTGTGTGTTGTGTAACAGAGAGTGACCTTGCTTGTTAACAGCCTAAGTTTTTCTTTGTTTGTCAATCAATAAAATGTGAAATTTTATTAATTATTTCTATTTTTATCATCTCCACTGAGTGCAAGTTACTGCACAAGAGAAAATAATTGATTGTGCTCCAAAGAGTTTACAGTCCAAAGGCCCCAATCCTGCACAGAATTTCACAGGTCCTTAACTTTACATATTATGAATGATGACATTGGCTTCAGTGGGATTATTCACAGTGTGGAAATTTAAGCACATGCATATCACTGTGTAGGATCGGGGTCTAAACTGTCAAGACAGAAAGGAAGTATTACTATGTCCATTTTATAAATGGGAAACTGAAACACAGAGACACTAAGGACCTGCTTCTGCTCCCATCGTCATCACTGGCTAAACGTCCATTGACTCCAGCAGTGCATGATTACGCTTTAAGGGCCAGATTTTAAAAGATATTTAGGTGTCTAAAGATGCAGATAGGCACCTAGTGTAGTTTTTTTTAAAAAAAATGCCTGAGAGTCTGACTCCCATTGAAATTGATGAGGGTTAGACACGTAAATACCTTTAAAAATCTGCCCCTGCATGACTTGTCCAAGGTCATGCAGGGCGTATCTGAAAGCTGAACCCAGATCTCCAGAGTCCTCATGTAATGCCTTAGTCACAAATCTTGTCTAAGAATTTTTAGATTCTGAGGTCCATCCATTTTAAGGCCAAAAAGAACCACTCTGATCATCTAGTCTGACATCTGTAACTCAGACTATAAAATTCCAGCCAGTAATTTCTACAGTGGTAGGAATTATTTTTCCCTTCTACTGAAGACTAACAACTTGTGGTTGAAATAGATCATATCTTTTAGGAAGAGATCCAATTTTGATTTAAAGACAAGTGGTGATGAATTTACCACTTCCCATGGTAAGCTGTTCCTATGGGAAGTCACTTTCACTATGAAAAATTATGTGTGTGTGTGTTTTCAATGCACAAATGCAAAATTTGAGGGGAATGAAGAAAAACTCAAACCATGAAAATCTGTGTGTGAAATTTTGCAGCAAAGCTTTCATCATTTTCATCCAGTTCTGTTGACAACCTCTGTAACTGTCTTTTGAAAGTGGTAACATTAGTTGCCAATTCAATAATAATACCTTGCTCCTTATATAATGGTCTTCATCTGTTGATCTCAAAGTATTTTACAAAAAAGGTATCATTATCTCCATTTTACAGATAGGAAAATAGAGGCCTAGAGAGATTAAAATGCCTTGCCGAAAGTCACATAGCAGGTCAGTGGTTGAGTTCGGAATTAGAACCCATGTCTTCTGAGCTTCAGTCCAGTGCCTTATCTACTGGTCCTCACCAACAGTCTCTGAGTTGCTAGCCTCCAATTTTGCTAGGTGTTTTAAGATGGGAGCCATATATTCAAGCATCAGGTCATTCTACATGTTAATTTCCAACTAGTTACATGTGAAATTTGAAGGAACATAAGGATTATGTTCTTATATTCTTATGGTCACCCAATTGATAGACCTATCCAACTCCCATTAAAATCAATAGGAGTTGGTCAAGGCCACAAGACAGGTAATATCCCTCACTCATTCCGTGCATATAGTGAGTTGCACATCAGCTGCTTTTTAAGCTTAAAAATGAAAAAAAAATCCATAAATATTCAAATCACACATGAATTCGATGTAAATTATGCATGGTCTTGATCTGACCTCTTAAGCGTACCTTATTTTAAAGGATGTCACTCATCGCTGTCCCCAAATTACCTCATAAATGTGGTGTCCGCTCACTTTGGCTGTTGAAAATGGTTTCACCTCAAAAATAAACAATCATGAAATGCAGGTTCTATCAAGAGTTAGTTATGCTGAAGGAATGAGTCTCACAGCAGTTTTTCCTGCAGAATAGTTTGTTGGGTTTCTGTCATGTGTCTCACATGTGGGCATTTGCAAGTTAAGAGATGTCATATTGATTTTGTGTGGAATTGTGGTTGTGAGTACCTCTGAAAATCAGGCCAAAAGTGACTTTGAGAAACAAGTTTGCTTTTTAACTTTTAACAAAAATGCAATGCTTACCATGTACAGTTTCTGTTTCTTAACAACTTGTTTATATCCATTTCTCAGTAGAAAACGTGAAGTTTTACAACCCAACAAAACAATCATTTGCAAGTGTCCTTGTTCCATTAAGCAACTGGGAAGTACTCACTACTTTGTTTTCCACTGAATGAATGCATTTGGCACTTAAGAATTAATGTAAACTAGTCAGGCGATTTTAGCATTGGCTTTTATTTAACCTGCTCAGATTAATTCACAGAAATGCAAGTTCTTTATCACTTTATTAATTCAGTGTCACTCCAGATTACCTGTTATTAGAATGCATCTCGAATGAGCCAGGCAGGGGAATGGTGTTTGTGAGGAGAGAAACCAATGTTCTCCACCACATCTACTCTCGCGGAGGAGTTGTTAATACATGCTCACAATGAGAAGGAAATTATAAGGGATTCCTAGATTACAAAGCCAGGGATTGAAAAGAAAGTCACAAGTTTTCTTTAGAGTGGTATGCCTCCCCCATTTCCATACTCTTAGGCCTTTGTTGGAGCACAGAAAATGGTTTACATCACCTCTCAATCCAGCCTTAACTCATCACTACTGTCTATCACTGTGTGGGCGGATGAAGGGCAGTGGTGGCAGATAGGGACTTGCAGAGAGACTATGTTGGTGTTGGATTTCTTAGAGGTTCAGCTTCCAGGAACACCTGAATTGATTTCATGCAGGATGGACAGGGTGGGCACTGGGAAAGGCTCTACTCCTAGTTCATGGCATAAACAACTCCAATGGAAGTTGGGTTGCTGTCCAAGCATCTGTTCTGCCAACTTATTTAAAAAAAAAAAGTAAATGAAAGTCACACTATATTTTGCTACACTTGTTTACAAATTAAAATGCCTGAGAACCACTAGTACATCCTCCAAATTCTGGTGGTCTCAGATACCTTCATTCCAATGGGGATTCACTTCCAAGAAGTAATACTGCTACAGTGCTGATCAGTGGGGCTGCTGTTCCAACACAGGGACATAAAGAACACCTTTAACAGCATTGTGTCTAGAAGTAATGTCCCGGGGCATAGCAGCTCACATACACCATTGTGAGTAGTGGTGAGAGGAACATGTACTGCCAACCCCTAAGAGACATAAATAGGGATGCATGTCCACTTCGTTGAAATACACTGCACTGGGGGAGCTTTTAGAAGCAAAGCTTCAAAATATTTTGGTGACATAAGACTGGCCATATTGGATCAGATCAATGGTCCATTTAGCCCATGATCCTGTCTTTTGACAGAAGCGACAGAGAGTCCTGTGGTACCTTAAAGACTAACAAAAGTATTGAAGCATAAGCTTTCGTGGGCTAATACCCACTTTGTTGGTGCATGCATCCGACGAAGTGGGTATTAGCCCACGAAAGCTTATGCTTCAATACTTTTGTTAGTCTTTAAGGTGCTACAGGACTCTCTGTCACTTCTGCAAATCCAGACTAACACGGCTACCTCTCTGATCCTGTCTTTCAACAGTGGCTAGTGCAAGATGTTTCAGAAGGAATGAACAGAACAGAGCCATTATCGAGTGATCCATCTCCTTTCATCCAATTCCAGCAATCAGAGGTTTAGGGACACCCACAGGAAAGGGTAGTGTCCCTGACCATCTTGGCTAATAGCTATTGATGTGCCTATCCTCCATGAACTTACCTAATTCTTTTTTGAACCATTATGGCCTTCACAACATCCCCTGGCAACAAGTTCCACAGATTTACTGTTTGTAGTGTGAAGGAGTACTGCCTTATTTTTGTTTTTAAACCTGTGCTCATTAATTTCATTAGGTGATCCCTGATTCTTGTATTTTGTGATGGGGTTTCCTTATTTACTTTCTCTACAACATTTATGATTTTATAGACCTCTTATAATATCCTCCCTTAGTCATCTCCTTACTAAGATGAACAGTACCAGTCCTTTTAATCTCTTCTTATATGGAAGCTGTTCTATATCCCTAATATTTTTGGTTGCGCTGCTCTTTATTTTTTCCCATTGAGATGGGGCAACCAAAACTGCATGCAGTATTCAAGGTGTATGGTCAGATCATGGCTTTATATATTGGCATTATATTTTTGTCTTATTTATCTCTCTTCTAATAGTTCCTATCATTCAGTTAACGTTTTTGACCACCACTGAACATTGAACAGATGGTTTCAGAGACCTATCCACAGTGTCTCCAAGATCTCTTTCTTGACAGGTGGCAGCTCATTTAGAACCCATCATTTTGTATGTATAGTAGAGGTTATGTTTTCCAATGTGCATTACTTTGCATTTATCAACAATGAATTTCTTCTGCCTTTTTGTTGCCCAATTACCCTGTTTTGTGAGACCCCTTTGTAACTCTTTGCAGTCTGCTTTGGACTTAACTATCTTGAGTAATTTTGTATCCTCTGTAAACTTTGCCATCTCACTGTTTACCCTTTTTCCAGATCATTTATGAGTATGTCAAATAGCACAGGTCCCCGTACAGATACTGGATCACTCTTGACCACATACTTGTTGCCATTATCAAAAAATTCTAATAGATTGGTGAGGCATGATTTCCCTTTACAAAAATCATGTCAACTCATCTCCAACACATTGTGTTCATCTCTGAGTCTGATCATTCTGCTCTTTACTATAGTTTCAACCAATTTTCCTGATACTGAAATTAGGTTTTCCAATCTGTAATTGCCACGATGGCCTCTGGACCCTTTTTTAAAAATCAGCATTACATTAGCTCTTCGCCAGTCATCTGTTTCAGAGGCTGATTTTAGGGATAGGTTACATACCACAGTTATAGTTCTTCAATTTCATATATAAGTTCCTTCAGATCTCTTGAGTGAATACCTTCTGGTCCTGGTGACTTATCACTGTTTAATTTATCCGTTTGTTCCAAATCACCTCTACTGACATTTCAGTCAGTGGCAGGTCTGACCATGCTGGATTGAGATGTTTGGCACATATGGGCTAGGACTATAAACTACTGAGCCACTGAAAATCCTCCACTCCCTTTTAGAGAGCGTGTTGTCTACTGGCTAGAGAATGGGACTGGAGAGACAGGTCACCTGGGTTCTACTGGGTCTTTTATTTGCTGTGTTACTTTTGACAAATTTACCAATGGGAGTTGTACTCTTCACATGCCTCACAAAGGGGGTTTGTGCATCTGAGGATATGATTACACTGTAGCTCAGAGCAAGTCTCCCGGACCGGGTAAATAGATTCATGCTAACTTCGCTGGAGCTAACATGCTAAAAATAGCAGTGTAAGAGTTGCTCCTCCCGTGGAGACTGGGGCTAGCTACCCGAGCTCAAACCCAGTGTGGGCTTCAGAGCCTGAGCTGCAACATCCACATTGCTATTTTTAGCACGCTAGTTTAGTCAGAGCTCCATGAGAGTGTCTACCTGGGTTGGGAGACTCATTCCCTGCTGCAGTGCAGACATACCCTTGGGAGCCAGATCCCTCAACTGGTTTAAATCAGTGTCTCGCCATTGAAGTCAAAGGAGAGAGTCCTTTCTGAAGATGACAGGTGAGGATCAGGCCCATAACTCCTCCTTCTGTACTAAGTAGTTGGAGACCTTCAGATGAAAGGTGCTGTAGCAAACTATCAAGTTACTGTTCAGGGAGAGCAGATTTTTCCAAACCTCTTAGGCCCTTTCTATCTGACACCGCTACAGAGTGAACAAAGGTTCTTAGGGATAGATGGATTCCTCCCCCTGATTTTGATTGAACTGCCTGACGGAGACTTGATAAAAGCTTTGTGTCCTGCTGAGAGACCTGTCAGTTGACAGTAGGGTGACCAGACAGCAAATGTGAAAAATTGGGACAGGAGGTGGCGGGTAATGGGAGCCTATATAAGAAAAAGACCCCAAAATCGGGATTGTGCCTGTAAAATCGGAACATCTGGTCACCCTAGTTGACAGTGGTGCCAAAGAAGAGACCCAGTACTGCCATTTCACGAGACCTCTGTCCAATTATGACTCTTACTGACTACAACATGTTTAATCCATTCCTCTGCTTTTAGGTATGTCTGCATATTTCAGATGAATTGACACTGATTTCAACAGACTTGTTTACCCTGGGTGGCACAAGTGGTAAGAAGATTAAGCAGCTTGCTTTTCCTTTGATGCAACTACAATTGAGGAGTTACTAGACCCCTAGGGAACCACCAAAAATTCCTAGTTTCCCACTGATTCTATGTGTCAAGTGTCAACTGTAAATAGATCTTCTTGCTGCTGGTGCTATTCCTACAGTCTTGTCACACAGCAACTGCTGAGCTGCCTCGCCTCCCTGCAACTGTGGAGGAATGTACATCAGACCCTGAAACAGCAGGGTGGCTTTCAGCGCTGACAAGGAGGTGAGAACAATGCACCGGTGGAGAGAACTATTGACAGATGTGGAAATAATCTAAGGCTGCAAATAATGTTCTGAGAGACACTTTTCCTGATGCCATCAATGTTTAAAGAGATCTCCCCTCTTTTATCTCCAATCCTGGTCCCAGATATTCCTAAGGGACTCTAAAATCAATGCAAGAAATGTTTGCTGCTTCATACCCACGTCTGTAGATGTCCCCTCCATAGACAGCAGTTTGTTGAAGCAAGGGGGAGATATTTAGTAATCTCAATGCTGCCCTGTGCATTTTTCAAGGCGGTTCCCTTATTGCTGTCAATAATTTGTTGATAACTGTTCTGAAGAGAAGTATGAGTTAGTGGTCTGAGAGCTCAGAAGTTCTCTGCCACCAACTCAGTGTACGACGTTAGACAAATCAATGAACTTTCCCTGCCTCAGTTTCCATGTCTCTTTAAAATTTTAAAAAAAGGGGGAAGGGGATAACAAATAACCGCCTCTGCTTCCCAGGGGCACTCGGGGGAGAGTAAATTGATGAACTCTTATGTGCCTCTTGGAAGAAGTAAATCTCTACATAATAATTGACTGCTAATGATATACGTTGGGATTTTGAAAGGAGCCTCGGGGAAAACAAGCACTCCACTCCCATTTCCAAAGCCTATTTGCAAAGTGCAGCCCCAGCTGTGATGGAAATGTACATAGGGTGAAATCCTGGCCCCGCTGTGGTGAGTGGCAGTTTTGCAAATGACTTCAGTGGATCCTGGATTCTCCCTCAGTATGCATGGTCAGGTGTTTTCTTCATGCCGTCCCAGGGTCCAACAGCGAGAACAGTGAATAATTTTACAAATGTGTTCTAACGTCATAGGTCTGTGGGAAAGAGCATTAAGGAAGTGCTTGAAGCACCCATAGCTTCTGTCTAGAACCAGCCCTTTTCTACCTGTTAGGGGAATGCAGCCTTGTGGGTTGCACTTGTGGTTGTGATGTGTGGGGTAGATGCTGCCATGTATTTTTGTTACGGATGGTCTAGAACGTTCCTGAACATGGACTGGGGTATGAGGAGCAGAGCCAAACAGTTGGGATCATAATGTTTAGAGATGGAAAGTGGAGAGCTGTTTGTTTCAATCCATATCGCTGCCAAAACTGTATATAGTCCCTGGAGAGAGGGGCCTGGTTTGACCTTGTCAGTCAGATATGAAGGTCAGATTTTGACATAGATGGTCACAATCGTCAGTGTCCCTTCAGCCTTTAGAACACAGATGGAGAAGCAGCCACGCTGCAGGTGTGGAAAGGACTAGTAACAGGGTGGAAGCACTTTCAGGGGTGGGGATATTTCAGCAGGGGAAAAGCTCCAAAGGCACCGAGGTTTGGTCTTGTAGTTAAGGAACTGTGCTGGAAACCAGGTGACCTGGATCCTGTTCATACCTCTGTCCCAGACTCCCTCTATAACCCAGGGCAAGTCATTTAATCTCCTGATGCCTAAGTTCACCAGATGTAAACGGGAGCTAATAATACTTTCCCCCCCCCCCCCTTTATCAGTCTTGTCTTTTTAAATGTAAGCTCTGTGAGACTGGAACTATCCCTTTGCTGTGTCTTTGTACAGCACCTAGCACTAAGGTGACCAGATAGCAAATGTGAAAAATCGGGATGAGGGATAATAGGAGCCTATATAAGAAGACGACCCAAAAATTGGGACTGTCCCTGTAAAATCGGGACATGTGGTCACCCTACCTAGCAAAGAGGGGCACTTTTCTAAACTGAGGCCTTCAGGAGCTTGCTAGAATTCAGATAATTAACAATAATGGAGGGGGAGCAAATAGTTACTGGTGAAATGGGAAACAAGTTGTGAGGCGAAGACAGTTTCCTGAGGAATGGAGGACCTTATCCCCAGACTCTTAAGGATTAATATTAGTTGGTAGTTGATGATACTCTATTACTTTGAGACTTGTCATGTAAGTGATCAATATTTCTGAGCTGCTTATTATAATTATTTTATTTCAGTAATACTTAGTGGTCCTAATAGAGATTGCGACATGATTGTGTTAGGCACACTACACACATACATAGTGAGACAAAGTCCTAGCCCCAAAGATCTTAGTCTCAATAGGTGAGACAGATAAAGAGCGGGAGTATTACTATCCTACTTTTAAGCTGTGTCTACACTACACACCGCTCTGGTGGCATGCAGGGTATGTGTAGCTACACGCTGCAGTGAAAAGCAAGCTGTGTCCACACTACAATGTGTAGCTACAAGGCTGCCCGAGCCTTTCCCTGCTGATGGTGTGTTTACCTGCAGCAGGGAAGGGCTGTAGCAGCAGGGAGCTGGCAGAACCTTTTCCCATTGTCTCTCCTCTGCCAGAGTCCTTACCTGGAGAGGGGAAAGCCTCTAGCAGCAGGGAGATGACTGAGTCTTTCCCTGCTGCAGAGCCTTTCCCTACTGCCTCCCCACTGCCAGAGCTTTTCCCCACTTCTGGAGTCTTTTCTTAGGGCAGGGGAAGGCTCCAGTAGCTAGGAGGCAGTGAGACACTACACAGCTGAAAACAGAAACGTAGCGGGAACAGCTCGAATGTTGCAAAGAGAGTTGTGTAGGGTATGTTGTTAGGTACATACCCACTCCCTTCAAGCATGTCTATACTCTACTCACCTAAGCCATGCTTCACTGTTAGGGTGACCAGATGTCCCAATTTTATAGGGACTGTATCCATTTTTTGGGTCTTTTTCTTATATATTCCCCCCGCCGCCCATCCTGATTTTTTAACATTTACTGTCTGGTCACCCTACTCACTGTCTACACTGCTTTTTAAACCCATGCTAGGGGGGCTACCCGAGTTCACACTCTGCACGCCGCTGAAAGAATCATGCAGTGAAGCCTTACAGATGAGGCACAGAAAAGCTAAATAACTTGCCCAAGGTCACAGAGGAAGTCTGTAGAAGAACTGAAAATTGAACCCAGTTCTATTGGACCTCTGAGTCCATTTCTTTAACCACAAGGCTAACCTTGTGCTCTATTGCTGGCTGCATTTCTATTTGCATGTGTTTTGGTTGACATCTTGGTCATTTTTCTCTAACTTTACCTTTTTGGCCAGGATGGAGTTTTCGTCTTCTGAGGGACTCAAAATCTTCTGCACAATTTAGCATGGAGAAAATGAATAGCGAGCCCTGCATATTATTAAATGCATTTTCGATGTCGGCCTCACAGTTTGATCACAGTAGCCTCAGAAGGCTCATAAACCCAGTAGTGCATAGTTTCAAGCCTGCATCAAAGAAGTTCACAACACCATTGGGAGAAGCGCTGACTATTGATGAAAGAGGGAACTTATTGTATATGTAAGAAAACTCTTTTCATGGCTTATATATTAAGCCAGGCTCCACGGGTTGGGGTAGATTGGGGCTGCTTTTAATTTACATTCCCCCTTGCTTATATTAAGTCTTCATCAGAAGAGAAATTAGTCAGATGTTTTCTTAATGACATCACTTTTTTTAAAACCCGTTTCATTTTTTCCAGATGAGGCAGTGGAGATTGTTAGAAATGATGTGAAACTAAATCTGGAACCAAGACTTTGATTCACTTTCCTTCCCCACCCGCCTCCCACTCTCTGAAATAAATTGGTAGATTTCATACACAGTTGACTTATTAGCAGCAACCTCGACTGTTACACAAATCTTAGCTCAAGCTTGCCTGAGCCTTGCAGGCGTGCTGCTATTGCAGATGATGTCATGGCTGAAATACAGAAGATGTTAACCAGCCACAGTACACTGTGCTATGTACATAGGCCACACAGTTTGGAGCAAGGCAGTTTTGGAAAGTGACTAAGTCACCTCATAATTTTGGTAACAAAATGACATAGTAACAGGTTATGAGGTTGAAATCACTATGTGATCATATGTTTCTTTTTTAGTAATATAAAATATAATGGGCTTGATTCTGCTTTCAGTTATTGCCCTGTGAATCAGGAGTGATTCCAATAAAACTGTGTGTGTGAGTGTGTGTGTGTGTGTGTGTGTGTTTGTATACTGATATACCCTTGTAATGACAGATTTTTGCTGCCTTGAATTTTACACTGCTGAGAGGCACACTTTATCACTACAGGGGAGTATTGAGAACAATTTATATATTAAAAGACATTTTAATGTATTACACAACAGCAAAAAGTGTTCAAACACCAGATTTACTAATTTATCAGAAAGATACAGTCAAACGCCCTCATAAATTGCTAACAAGGCCATAAGCTTGTGTTACTACTATGTGTGGTTTTGCTGATATCCCAGCATTATAAATAAATAAACAGGCACCTGAATTGTTGACTCTAGAGGGTGACATCTGTATCTTGAGGTTCAGGTGGCATGCCTAAGCCACTCGGAGCTTCACTCTTGTGGCTACATACACATGTAGAGAGACCGATGTTTGCACGCACACACACAGTCGTGGGAATACTTAAATATTCGTATGTAGAGTCCTGCATAAAATGTGCTACCACTGCCAGTGCTTAGACCAATGCCATTGAGCTCAGCCCTTGTTCCAAACACTCTTTTATCTCCTGTCATTCACCCAGTTAGATTCTTTACGCTGATAATTCTGCATTGCTCCACTACTCCTTTGTACCCTTTACCCAACAGCAGCTTCTCTCATGCTGCTGAGTCTCTGATCCCGTACATCATAAAATCATGCTTCATGATCATCCTCAAAACCCATCATCGGATATTCCAGACTTATCCTCGTTAGATCTAAATCTAATTTAAAAGGGATCTAACATAATGTAGACCCCTCTCTTTCCTCTTTGTCTGTTGTTACTTCACCGTGTTTCCTGCATGTAGCTAAGACCGTAAACAACTCAGGGCAGGGACTGTGTTTGTTTTCTCTGCATCCAACGCTACTCGTACCTGTGGCACCATAAATAACACATGCCACCAGTTCCGTCTCCTGGAGCTGTAGGCTTTTTTTTGGCAGGACTCCCTTTGCAGGTTTATGAAGGAGCTGAACACTAGGACTGAGTCTAGAGTGCCATAATACAGATCCTGTGTTTATCCCCGAGTGATAGGAATGTTGTATGGTAGATTGTGCATGCATTTTTGTCACTGGGTTATTTAATGACTGGAAGATATGATGGAATAAACACCTGAGACCTCACTACACTACATCTTTCACCTTTGCTGCTGGTGGTGGAGCTGCTTCAGAATTGAAATACAGGTCTGATTTTCTTTTCTTAGTGTAGACATGTCCAGATACCTAAACCTGCAGCATTTAGTGAGTCCTTTCTCAGGTCAAATTCTCACTTTAATGGAGACTTTGCCTAAGCAAAGACTGAGGGATTTAGGAGATTCGAACCAGAACACATGCAATAAAATCTGACCTGAATGTTTTCCCTCAAAAATATAAAACAAACCTTCCAATATGGTGTGAAAAAGTTTTGACTGAGGTGGGCTATTTAGTCAGAGGGCAGCTAAGTGACTTGCCCCAGGTCACTCAATTCAGTGGCAAGGTGTGGGATAGAATGCAGGAATTCTGGCTTCCCCTTGCCTTCTTTAATCACTTGGCTACCTTCCCTCCCAAACTTCCTTCACTTCTAGACATTGCAACGGCAGCAGCTGCTCACCCCTGGGAGGTGTCATTTCCTATCTGAGGCAGTCTCCTAGTAGGATGGGCAGATGAAAGAACTGTCAAAGAGCAAATAGGGATTCAATGCCTGCTTGCAACAGACCAAGAAATACAGCTCATCCTGTGGCTCACCTTCATGACCATAAATGTGGCGAGTGTCAGTAGCTTTTACATCCCTTTATTGTCTAGCTCCTCTTTCTGAAACTTAGATTCACTACTTCTATTGGCTTTAGCAGTTTGTTCCAAGCTTTGAGCACAGACATTCTGCTTGGCTTGCTGGCAAGCATATACCTCTCCTGAGCTCCAGCTGACAAAGTCTCTGTCTCTTTCTCTCTAGTTTTGACATGTCCATGGTCTCACTATGAGCAGGTTTAGAAGAGAACACAGGAGGTTCCTTTCCCCTCCCCCTTCCTTCAGGGAAGTGGCGACAGACACTTTATCTTTTCTCTCTAAAGCTCATAGAGGAACTTGTAAAGAATAATTCCACCACCTTGCACTTGCATAGCACCTGTTCTCCGAAGAGCTCAGTGCATGTGGCAAAAATTCTTTAAACAGCCTTCACAATATTAGTGCGAGGTCAGTACTGTAGCAAACTTGTGGCCAACTAAACTGTATTGCATCCCGTGGCTGCAGTAAATTTCACAGTAATTTATCTCTGAGTCTTTTGCTCCAGAACCAGTTGAGATGGAGGAGATTCTTCAACTGCGATTAGCAGTATAAGACATAGACACAGAATAGAGCAATTCTGATTGTCTCCAACAGATGGCAGTGATATATAATACATGCACAGTTTGTATCTATTGTATAGAAGGGCAGACTGAGGTGCAAAAAAATAGAAATGACTTGCCTAGGTTCACACGGTGAGTCAAAGCTGGGAATAGAACCCAGGAGTCTTGTTCTCCAACCACATGCTCTGGCTTAAAGTAAAAATGCATGAAGGGGTGCTAATGAAATTGAAGACCAATTCACAGCATGTTTTTCTGTTTCCTTCACAGGCCTCCTACCCTCAGTGGCAGCCCCGTTATCTCCGACATCTCCCTTATTCGCCTTTCTCCTCACCCGGCAGGACCCGGTGAATCACCTTTCAACCCCCCTCACCCGTACATGAACCCCCATATGGAACATTACCTCCGCACCATGCACAGCAGTCCTACTCTCTCCATGATCTCTGCTGCCAGAGGCCTCAGTCCAGCTGATGGTAAGTGCATTGCTGTCCCTCACTGAGTGTGAGGGTTTAAAGCTGTAGCTGCACTACCGGCTGTCAAGTGGCTGACATGAAATGAGTTGTGCAGTTCCTAGATCGACTGTTGTTGAAATATGCCTTCTCCCAGCAGTTGGCCTGGGCTGGCACCTGTATTGGCAGTCTCCACAGAGAGGGCAGAAAATGAATGCGCATGGCAACTCTTATGTCTAGAAGTGGTCTCTATGGGTCAAGGTTGAAACATGTTGAACACAGTGCTGGAGGAGTTTGCTTTGCTGCTACTTGTGCTGTAGCTGTTTTGAAGCTCTGGCACTTTTCACCAGCACTACATTCACTGTATCCCAATGATCTACAGCTGCAATGGATCTACAGCTGCTCTCTGAAGTGGGGAGCTGTTGTGTTTTCCCTCATCTGTAACTACACATTTGTTTTGCATCATTGCATTGACAAACCAGAGCGTGAGAATAGCTGCTAGTGTTGGATTCTGGTATAAATATTTTGCTTAAAATTATGGACTCTTTTACTCCATTCTCTGCTCCTATGAGATTTGCTGGCAGTGGGTCCCCACAGGGACCCTGGCAGCCCTGTGAGAGGGTCGCAGCTGTGCAAAGTGTTTGTTGTGTCTTTGCTCTTTACACAACACTAAGAATATGAGGAAACATCTTGGACACAGTTGGATTCCAAATAACCACATTTACTAACTATATACAATCGCACAAGGCCTCGCTACGGATATACGCTGCTGCCCAGTTGGGTTCTTGTGGCGTCTGCAATAGAAGACAGCAGGCAGGGCTCACTAGGGGACCAAAAAACTACTTAAAGGGCTACTACACGGTTCCTATAAACTACAGCGTTTCCACATAGCACAAGCCTTTCCCATGTGATGGGTGCCCTCGTGTAAGGGGGAGAGGCCACTGACCCCCACTTCCTCATTATTTCTGCTCCCCCCTGGGTAATCCCCGCAGAATAGTCCTATCCCAAGTAAAGGGGATGTGAAAACGTGTGCATGGTGCATAGAGTCTTGATGCAGCACTAGGTGTAAATCACCTAGACACTTCCAAACATCAGGCTGTTTGCAGTACAGTTTCTTCCTTCCCCAGCTCAGTGAGCTGAGGCATCACACAGGCTTACGGAGTGTTTGATAGTGTTAAACGGTGTGTATTTGAGGTAGGAGAGGGGGAGAAATGGAAAAGGGTGGCTCTTCAGTAAAGAATTTCAGAAAACATTGAAATACAGGTGTACCCTTTTGAAAGCATAGGTAGATATGGAATCCAGTTCTCTACTTCTGTAACGCTGGAGCTGCATCAATTTATGGCAGTAGAGAATTTGCTCTATCTATAATTTGCACTATATATAGTGGCCAAATTCTCTACTGCCAGAAATTATATATATATGTGTGTGTGTGTGTGTGTGTATATATATATATATATATATATATATATATATATATATATATAATAAATTCAGTACAGTGTAAGATCTCATTTAGTTGCATAGGAGTACATCAGGAGTATCTCCATAAGAAATCAATACAAGAAAGTGTGTATGTGAAGTCAGAATTGGATCTTGTATGTCTCTACATAGAGAGGAAGGATGGTCCAGTGTTTAGGGTGCTAGCCTGGGACTCAGGACTTCTGGGTCCAGGTTTCTGCTCCATGCAGACTTTCTGTGACCTTGGGGAAGTCACTTAGTCTTTCTGTGCCCGAGTTCCCCATATGTAAAATGAGAAGATAGCACTTTCCTACCTCACATCAGTGTGGTGAGGATATAGCTATCAAAAGACTGGGAAGTGTTTAGATGCTGTGCTTACTGAGGACCACGTAAATAGCTTGGATAGATACAGGCATATGCATATCTTAAAATGTGAGTCTTCTGTGCCTGTTCATTAGGTTTTGCTCACCCGAGCAAGTGTTAAGATTCCAAACCTGCACTCTCAGCATACAGCAGAGAGGTTTTATTGCTCACGTTTTGTTTTCTTTTCCACCGCATTGCAAAGTGAGTTTCATTATTTGGCATTTTAAAAGGGGCATCATGTTGGGGGGTTTTTTAGGCCATGGTAAATAAGTTAAATGGAAAGCTAGTGGGGAGGCAGGTTTGAAAAATTACAGCGGGAAGAAAGTGAGTGTAATTGGCTTTGACAGCCAAAATGGTTTTACACTGCCAGACACTAAACCTAGCTCTCCGCATTAGATCTCAGCTTTAATTTCCTTGCGCTGTGGCTGTTAACTGGACTCTACTTGTCTTTTTCTTTGCTAATAGGCACTGAAGTTGATGCTGACAGCGTTTTTGCTGTGGGCTGCTCAGGCCTTCCAGACCCCTCCCTGCAGTGAATTCTGTTTTCATGTGGAAGGATTATTAGAAGGGGGAATGAGAGATTGTTTATAAATTTGCGGAAATGAAAGAATGCAGAGGCCCCTTTTGTCCACAGAAACACGCCCAAACGCACGTCATTAAAGCACCAAACTGAGTTGTAATGAGAGGGCTTAGGGATTGTGGGGCAGACTGGAGTTTTACTTGTTGTGAGAGCATTTTCCCCATGTCTGTCTCCTCACTCTCTGCCTCTACAGTGGCTCACGAGCATCTAAAAGAGAGAGGCCTCTTTGGTTTGCCCCCTCCCCCTCCAGGAGCCAACCCTGCCGACTACTATCATCAGATGACGCTCATGGCCAGCCATCCGAATCCTTATGGGGACCTCCTGATGCAGAGTGGGGGAGCAGCTAGCGCGGCACATCTTCATGATTACCTCAGCCCAGTAGACGGTGAGTAGGGCATTTGCCTCCCCTGGCTTGGGGGCAGCTCACAGAGGATTCCTCTGGGGGAAGTTTGCTCCAACCTAGAGAATTGTTCTTCACATGGATGAAAGCAGATGTTATTGTGTCTAGTTTCTCTGTGTTGCTAAAGAACATCAGGGCTGACTGATTTTAAAAGCTGAGTTTAAAAAGTTTATCCATATATAAAAAGCAATCGTGACTATTTGAAGAGGCACCTTGGCTGCTAAATACATGGGAGTCAGCATGGTGTATAATGCACTGCTTAGGCTCTAATCCTTGCTCTGCCAGTGACCTGCAGTGTGATGCCAGACAAGGCATTTCACCTCTTTGTGCCTCTGTTTCCTTTCCCACCGTGTCTGTCTTTTTTGTTTAGACTGTAAACTTCTGGGGGCACAGGCTGCCTCTCATTATGTGTTACACAGCGCCGAGCGCAAGGGGACTTTAATCTTGGTTGGAGCCTTTAGGGCGTCTGGTAATATAAAGTCCCAAACAAAAACGATGTTAAAATGGAATTAAGGTTGAAAGTACATGTTGTAACTGTCCCCAAATCAGGTGTTCTAAACCCAGAAAATTAGAGTTAAGGTTAAACTGAAAAGAAATAAAATCATGTTAAGGTATGAAACCATAGCGTGAGCACCCACAGCTCTGCCCTGTAGCGAATCCGTCCATGTTATAACCTAACAATTATGATTCAAGCTGTAGTTTCAGATTAGACAACACTGATTTTTAAAGAATAAGATTTTTTCCCCTCGTGGTGTCTCACATCATGAAAGACAATGGGGGGCTGTACAAGCAGCACTGAGGGCATGACGTGGCCTGTGGAATGTTAGAGGTGATGATGCACAAGGAGAGAACCCAGCATGACTCTCTGATCCCATCCTTCTGATTGACTCGTGGATCAGTTCAGGCATTGAAACTGAGGGTCTGGCTCAGTCTATTCACTGCTTTACAGATTCTGCTTTGGCTGTTTTGGACTTTAAGGTTTCATTGCTTTGTAACTGATTTATATTCTTTTTGCACCATGGCTGCAGTGATGAGAGCTAATCTAAATCTCTAAATAAAAGCAATTTCTAAACAAACACTTGGCAGCTGTTTTCTGCCGTCAGTAGTGTGACAAAGCTCCAAGTCTGTGCTTGTGGGTCCTGCGCTTCCTGGTAGATTTAGGGGCCTCAGAAACTCATCTAGGCCCCAGAGTGACCTCCCTTTCTCAGTATAATTGGCAAGAGTCACCACCTAATGAGTTACCTTCATCACAGGCCAGTATGGAAGATGGAAAAGGGGGGAGCCCCGGCCCACCCTCTACTCCGGACTCCAGCCCAGGGACCCTAATAGTATCAGCTAAGATGGCTGACCTTTTAGGCACAAAACACAATACAATTCCCTGGGCTACTTCCCCACAGCAGTCCCCGCTTCTTCAAACTCCACTTCACCCTTACCTCAGGGCCTCCTTCCTTCAGTATGATATGTTGTCCAACACTCAGTCTCACCAACAGCGTAACTTCCTTCCACAGCTCCTGACACCCACACCCACCTGACTAACTGGGAAGTTTTTATCTGGTTTCAGCCAGTCCCTGATTGGCTTCAGGTGTCCCAATCAGGCTAGCTGTTTCTACTCCTTTCTAGAAGGTTCTTAATTGGCCCTAGGTGTCTTGATTGGCCTGGAGTAGCCTTTGTTTGGCTATCCAGGGAACAGGGACCTGCACATCCTGAGACTAATATACCTGCCTTCCAGCACTCTCCTATATCCTTCTGGTCTGACTCTGTCACAATAGTTAGATTCACTGAGGACCAGGATTCTAAGGGTATGTCTACACTGCCGTCATCAGGCATGATTGCAGCTCGAGTAGACATACCCAAGATAGCTTTAATCTGCCTAACTTGGGGACCAGTAGCAGTGGAGCTGCAGCATCACAGGCGTCAGATGTGCCAGGCACCCAAATATTTACCCATATTTCTGGATCGGCTTGTACAGCCTATGCTGAAGCCCAGGCTGCCATGGCTGCACTCTCCAGTAGCCAAGCCAGCTAGATGAAAGCTAGCTCAGGTATGAGTACACAAGCTGAAATCACACCCCGTGAGTACAGTGTAGATACACCCTCTGTCTAAAATCCTGATCTTTTCTCTCTGGTACTGTTCTGCCCTTCCCCACAACCACAGCCCTCAGGCCCAAAACTTAGACAGGGTGTTTTGTTAGAAAGCATAAAGGTGGTCAGAAGTAGTTCCTTCATGGTCTTGCCTGTTAAGAGTTAACCTCTGTGGGTGCAAAGAGGCATCTCTGAGTTTTCCTCTGCAGATCTCCTTAGTCTTCAAGGTCTGCATTTATTCTCTTGCCCTCCTTGTCTCCTCATCAGTGCATTTTTTGAACTGTGTTCTGTTTCAGGGATTTGGAGCAGCTCACTGAAGTGCCAGATAAACAGTTGGTTAGATAAACAAATATGGCTTTTGTAGTACTAATACGTACTACTGACACTCAATGCACCATGGTCCTCATCCTGTAGGATACTTAGTGTCAGTCTTTTATCTGAAAGTCATCTGGGATTTTCTGTTCTGCAGATGGGTCTCTTCCCACTTGGCTTCTCTTCGGGTCGCTCTGGAGTAAATCATGTAACAAGGTCCCTAATTACATGCAGCCACGTTTATATCAGTATCACCCAGGAGGGTTGAGTTTTGCCAAGCTCTATAGACTGGGATCAGCATCATTTTTATGTTTTAAAAAAGCTTTCTTGATCAGTGACTGGAAAGCCCATCTGTCATCTTTTGGATTCCATTAATGGAAACAAAACTATAATAGTGGAAATAAATGAAGACTTGAAGTGAAATTCCACAAGGCCATTTTAAGGAAGAGCATGTTAAAAGCAGCAGGCCTGCAAAAAAATCTGTGGTCCACATGTGGAGTTTTATCCATTAGTCTGGGATTTATTCTCTGATCATGTTCAGACAATCTGATTTATCTTTCCTCACCCCCCAGCCCCGCCACCTTTTGTCTCCTCCGTCACCGCCCCAGTGAAGCCACTAGCAATGAGATTGGGCTGGTTGTAAACTACGGCCCTGATGTGAACAAAGGAATTCAGAACTTGCCTGAAGTCAATGGGACTTAAAAACATGCCTAAAATTAAGCCTTTGCTAAACAGGGATGGACTTAACCACATGCTTACTGCTTTACTAAATTGGGATCTAAGCCCTATAAAGAGGGCTTGGAAATGGCTATATCACATAGTTCACGTTCTGCTGGCTGGTTTGAAGAGCTGTCTTCAGCTCAGTAGCTTGTCTGATGACAGAGGCTTGGTTTCAGAGTTACACATGATGAGGGAACTGTGAGTCACCAAAACCTGAAGTGAAGTAGGTTGTTCTGAAACCATGATTTGAGAAGCTGAACCCACCACTCCTTTTTTGTTTAACAGATTATTCCAATCATTTATTTTAAATAAGTGACCATATAAGTGCCTAGGCGAATAGTTTAGTAATAAAACAGGATGTTCTTCTGGTGTGGGAATATAAATAGCACACATTAAATACAGACATGTCATTGGAATGAAAAGCGCCTTTCCTTCCAGAAGATCCCCAGGTTGCCTTAAAAACTTTACAAGAATCACTTTCCCCTCTCCTGATGTGCAGCCAACTCTAGGGTGGAGCATTACAGCTATTAAACACCACATGGCACAGTAGGTTACAATCACACAAAGCTGCTGTGTTAAACTGAAGAGAAAAAAAGAGTTTGGAAATGAACATTTGAAGCAGAAAACCTCTCCTGCCCTGGATACTGCAGCACACAGAACAGGTATTCTGCTGGTGTGAGGAACTCATGTTACCACCACCATGTGAACCTTTGCAGGCTTATTTGGAAATGAGACAGCTGTCTGTGGTAGTTATTTCATGTACTCTTGTCTGGGATGATTCCTAGATAAATAAGGGCCTGTCTACAATGGCATTTTTCATCACCCCACTGTCGCTGCACTGAGGCGCAGCAAGAGTGTAGTCATCCTGCACCTGTGTGAACCTGTACTTTCGCTGGTGCAGCTTCCCCCAGTTTCAAACCTCCGGTCAGCCCAAAGGCCAGTGGCAGACCTGGGAATAGAACCCACGTCTGCTGAATAAAGAATGTACTAGTCATGGCTGGATGAAGAGCTTTTCTTTAATGTCATTACTTTTAATTGCACCCTACATAAAAATGCAATTTGACTGTGAGGTTCTAAGAAAAGCCAATAACCCTCTCCTGCTACCCAGAAAAAAATGTGCAAAACAGAGAGAGCCCAACAACATCCCATGTGTGCTTTATCTGGAATCCTCCTGAACTGTGGCTTCTTAATGAATCCAATTTATATCTGCAGGTTAGGCCTTCTACACAGTTACCTAGTGCACTGGAAATAGAAGAATGTGGCCTTTCAACAAGAATCTTAGGGAAGCATTAGAATTCCTTGAACTCTTAAGCCTTATAGGGCCCCAGGGAATGAAAAAGTAAGGGTCCCAGGATAGCACCTGGTATCCAAACAAATGTCCAGCATCTGCTGCAGTCAAAGTAAGATGTGTGATAACAGAAGGAAAGAAGGGAATAAGGAACCAGTTATCCTAAGACTGTTCGTGGGTGGCTGCTGCTTATTGATAAGGGGATTGTCTTATGTCAAGCACAAGCCCCTTTTTAAGATGATGTTACTGCCTCTGAATTTAATTTGATAATCTGGAGAGAACTTCTGTGCCCTGTGAATAGAATTTTCTCTCCCTTTTTTTTTTTTTTTTTTTTTTTTTTGCAATCAGCCCATTAGAGTGCTGGCTTCAATAAGACTCTATTATTTTAGGTTTTGTATGAAGAAACACAGAAGAAGCACCAGCTACAGCTGTGATTTGGAAGGGAGGGAGTGTACAATGTCTTTAGATCGTGTACATTATGTGGCTGCCTCTAGATAAATTGATTCTTCAAGTTCTTTGTCCACCACTTAGATTGCAGCACAAAGTTATCTTCAAAGGTGTAGTCTAGTCCATACTGGATGTCTTGCACACTCTGACAGTCAGTCACAGTGCTTGGAGAAGTTCATTTCTAGGGTCAGTTCAGGAAGACAGTTAGATATTCCCAGGCACATTAATACATAAAGGACTTCACAACTGATCACCAGGTGTTTACGTTAAGCTGGGAAGTGTTGTTCCCATTTCCAGTGCTGCAAAGAGGACTTAAATCCTTCCTTATGAAACTTGCTTCCTGTCCTATCCACATAATATCCCCAAGTAGCAGGTATTTGTGTGTGTAAAATTGTCAGCGTTATGAGATTCAACCTTAAACTGAGACTGAACCTAAAACTTGTCTCTGACATTTCTTTCTTGGGGCAGTCTACATTTGTGAAGCAATTCCAGATTTGTTGATAAAGAAGGAAACTGGCATATGTGATAAATTACAGCACCATGTAATAAACTGCCAAAGAAATATTTCCTTCTTTACTCATGAATCTTGAATTTCCTTCCAGAGTTACATTGGCCCAGTGCCCAGGATGGGACAGTATTTAATCCTGCACCAGTGAGAACTTTAAGATCCAGTTTTAGAACACAGCTAATCTAGAAATGGGATATTTATACCATTTGGAAAGGAGAGAGTCACAGCTTTCAAGAGGGGTACAAACATTTGGTTTTAGCCCTTGAAGATCCCAAGACATCTGATTTTCATGTCATTGTAATGGCAGTTTGTCTGTACCAAAAAGCTATTTCTGGTCATTTTTAAAGGCTTAAATATATGAGTTATAGTTATTCTCTAATCTCTAGATTTGGGCTCATAATAACTGGGCCTTGTGGCTGTATGTGAAGGGGGACATGAAAAGTAGACCCAATGAGTTCTTGTTAAAACGCTCTAAAAATTCCTTAAAATAGATTTATTTATTTTTTGTACAACATGTAGTACAGCCTGGGGGCTGTCTACCAAGGAAAATAGAAAACTCTGTAACATCACATGTATAAGTATAGTTAGGCATGCCAAATAGGAATTCGAAGAACAGCTAGAGAAAGACACCAAAAGGAATAGCAAAAATATTTTAAGTACATCAGAATCAGGAAGCCTGCCACACTATCACTGGGATCACTGGATGATTGAGGTGCTAATGGAGCACTCAAGGAAGACAAAGCCATTGCCAAGAATTTTTGCATTTGGTCTTCCTTGCAGAGGATGTGAGGGAGATTCTCACACCTGATCTATTCTTTCTGTGTGACAAATCTGAGGAACTGCCTCAGATTGAAGTGTCAGTAGAAGAGGTTTTGGAACAAACTGAAAAGTTAAACATTAATATGTCACCAGGACCAGGTGGAATTCACCGAACGAAGGAACTCAAATAGGAAATTGCAGAGCTATTAACTGTGGTATGTAAACTATCACTTAAAACAGCCTCTCTACCAGATAACTGGAGGATAGCTAATATGATGCCAATTTTTAAAAAAGGTTCCAGAGGCCATTCTGGCAATTACAGGCCAGTGAGCCTAACTTCAGTACCAGGCAAATGGGTTGAAACTATAATAAGGAATAGAATTATCGGACTCGTTGATGAACATATGTTGGAGAAGAGTCAACATGTCTTTTGTAAAGTGAAATCATGCCTCACCAATCTATTAGAATTTTTTGAGGATGGCAACAAGTATGTGGTCAAGAATGATCCAGTATCTGTGCTGGGACCTGATAATAGTGTGTGGCGCTATATACAACAGGGGTTCCCAAACTTGTTCTGTGGCTTGGCCAGGGTAAGCCCCTGGCTGGCCACAAGATGTTTTGTTTACCCGAGTGGCTGTAGGTTCAGCCACTCGCAGCTCCCACTGGCCGCGGTTCACCATTCCCAGCCAATGGGAGCTGTAGCAAGCAGCCCTATACTGTCTAGGTTTTTATACCATGCTCGTCCCTGTAGTACCTGAGTGACCTACTGTAGTACAATGTGAATACATATGTGTCATGTATTTTTTGTTCTCGAATCCTCTCCCCAGAAGGAGAAGTATGTGGAGTGAAGTGGCTTGTTCCGGTAGCGTGTGTGTGTTGTTTTGTTGTTGTGTTTGTATTTAAATGGGCCTGTTGCTATGTGTTTCTGTAAGTAAAGGCAAGGTCAAAGTAACGTGCCTTGCACTTGGAGCGGAAAGTGGTGCAGGTTAGAGTTATTAACAACATCCATGGTGCTATTAATTACCTGCTTTGGATAATTATCATAGACATATTTTTCTCCTCACGGTGTTATTGCTTATTTTCTCTGTAGTAAAACAAACTTTATATTCCCTAGCCTCCTTCCTTCTTGGGTACTTTGTGTTGCTATCTGCACTGGAAGAGGAATCATTCGTGTGTAACATGATTTGAGGTCAAAGCTATGTGTGAAAACCCCTAATATTGGAGAGACCCTAGTGTAAAACATACACCCAGCCTCATAGATCCTCTATCAGAACACTTTATACATCCCATGATACCCAGAAGATCTAAATTAGAGCAGACACTAATAAATGCATATTACTTGATTTGTGCTGGAAAAGTCCCAGCCCAGCTTGCAGAATCTGACAGCTTCCAGCAGAGTTTTACACGGAGGGAAAAAAAGAGAATTTACCTATGTGCAGTGAAGGGTGCACTGAATGGCTGCACCAATAAAACCAGAGCTTCTGTTGGACATCAGGACTTCTTCCCTCTACAGATTAATAGGGACCGATGGCTGAACCGGCTCTGTGGACATAAATCACTGGAAGGAGCAGCGAGAAATGAGTACAAGGCTTTTCTTTCTATTTAGTAATTTATCAAGGGAAGTGGCACATTAATAAACAGATCTCCCTTGAGGTGTGGGAGTAACAGAGATAAATATGACTGTCAAATGTGGCCTGCTTCCTTCTGTTACAGCAATAGAAGACTGTGGGAATGCAAATGCAGAGAACAATATCTATAGCTAGATAGATATAATTTGTAGTATAGTAGTACCTAGAGGCCCCAACTCAGAGTAGAGCATGACTGTGCTCGGTGCTGTACAAATACATAATAACAGACAACCCTTACCCCAAAATACTTACTGTCTAAACAGACAATGCAAATGATGTGAGAGGAAACAAAGGCATTGAATGACTTGCTGGAGGTCACACAGCAGATCGGTGGCAGAGCTCGGAGTAGGAGTCTCCGATGCCATTTGGTTATGCTGCCTCCAGTTTCTACATGGGTGTAACTAACTTTGGATCTAAACAACCCAATCTGGATCCAGATCCAAACCTGGACGCTGGGGCCTCTCTCTAAACCCAGAATGTTAACAGAAGATATTTACATTTTTATTCTATGTTAGAGAGAGGCCCCAACCTCACGGTTCGGATCTGAATCCAGACTGGAGCATTCCTAAAGTTTGGGGTGGTTTGGATGCAGGATATCTCTTCAGGCCCAAGTTTTAAGGGCCATCTGCAATGTTGGAGGTCCAAATCCAAAGTTTGGCCATTTTTGCTTCTGACTTTTTGGTTCTAGCCAATTTCTGCTTGTATAGTTCATTTTTTACCTTCTCATCAGATCAGGAAGGGCAGCACCATGGTAGACTTTACTGTTCAAATGGGTTAACACAAATCTTGCAGTATTTTTATTGCTGTTAATAGACTTGCCTTTTTCAGTAAATGTTTGCATCCATAATACATTTGCACCTTAAAACTGCCTGTCCATCCCCAGCTTGCCACTTAGATGGCGCTAAGTCTGGCAAGAATAAGCCTCAGTATGGCCAACCCAACCATTCGAAAATCAGGAGTCAGGATTCCCCAAAGTCATGAGATCGTCTTATCACTCGTGAGATATTTTTTAAATATCATTTTGAGTTCTTAATATTTGACTTCTGGCTTTTGAGACTTTAGGTTGCATTTGGGTCACATTAAGCTTTTCTTTACAACCATGAGGGCTAGACACTTACTTTTGTGAAAACAAAAAGGAAAGCCATAATTCTCACCTAATCATGTATCTCCAGAAGCAGAAGTTCTAAGAAACTTGTGAGATGTGCAGTAATATCACAGAAGCTGGGAACACTGGGTTGTTGAGTCTCTTGATTGCATAATGTTAGCCACAATAAAGTGGCCATTCCACCCTGTGATTGGGGAGATGGTGTGAAATGGAACTGCAGAAAGGAGTTGTCAGAATCAATCCAAATGCTTCTTATACAGTTGAGAGCTAAGAGTAAGGGTGGTCTAATGGATTGAACTGTGACTTGAAACTTAAGAGGCCTGAGTTCTATTCCTGCCTCTACTGTAGACTTCCTGTGTGACCTTGGGAAAGTCATTTAATCTATCTGTGCTTCAGTTCCCCATCAGTAAAATGGAGCTAGTCATAGAGCTTACAAAGGGTTGTTAGGAGCATAAAATTCATTTATCATGAGGTACAATGTATATGAGTACACCAATACAAAACAGGTAAGGGCACTAGATCAAAGTGAAGTGAAATGCTACTAAACCTCTTGCTCTGAACAGATGTGGGGACCTGCATGAAAGACCCCCTAAACTTATATTCTATCAGCTTAGGTTAAAACTTCCCCAAGGCACAAATTGCTTTCCTTGTCCTTGGACGGTATTGCTTCTACCACTAAGTGTTTTACACAAAAATTCAGGGAAGGGTCACTTGGAATCCCTATCCCCCCAGGCTCCTTCACACCCTTTCCTGGGGCAGCTTGAGAATAATATATCAAGCAATTGGTTAGCAATGTGAGCATAGACCACATCCTTTGTCTTTAGACACTGAAGATCAATCAGGTTCTTAAAAGAAGAACTTTATTATAAAGAAAAATGTAAAAGAATCACATCTGCAAAATCAGGATGGAAGGTAACTTTACAGGGTAATAAAAAGATTTAAAACACAGAGGATTCCCCTCTAGGCTCAGCTTCACAGTTTGTAGCATCGGAAAATTCACAAGCCAAAACAAAAGACAACCTAATGCATTTCCTTGCCTTTCTTACAATTTCTGTAACTTTAGATGGATCATTCCAGGTATGTTTTCAGGAAACGTTATACTTGCCTGGTCTCTCCCTCTGTCTGGAGAAGGAACAAAGAAAGAGAGCCACAAACAAATTCTCCCCATCCCCCACGTTTGAAAGTATCTTCTTTCCTCATTGGTCCTTATGGTCAGGTGCCAACTAGGTGATTTGAGCTACTTAACCCCTTACAAGTAAAGCAATTCAGTACAGCTGCCAAAGAGGGATTTTATGCTACCCTTTTCTTTATATTTTGACACTCCTCAAGGAAGGGTTAATGAATGACCAGCTTTTAAGATCTAACACACATCATGGGAGCTGCAAGACACATTGGCTACATTGCTGCTCTGTCCCTCACTTTTTGTTACGTTCCATCTCACCGCCCTCTCACCTATGTGTTGTCTGCAAGGCTGGGGACTTGTCCTCATATTTGTCTGCAAAGTGCCTTGCATACATTTGGCACTACACAAATAGTAATTGGTCCCCATTGGTGCCCCAACCTCAAAGAGAGACAGGTATGGAAAAACAAAAGCCCTTACCATCTGCCTGTCTATCTTAGATACAACAATTATAGTAATGGGATCCATATAAGTTCCCGAGTGCCTCACAGTCTTTAATGTATTTATCCTCACAAGCCCCTGTGAGGTAGGGGTTCAGCAGAGACAGCTGCTGGGAAAAAAAAGAATTTATAATACTGCACTCTCACCTACCGAGGAAAGGAGCTTAAAATGCAGGTGCTGAATGGTGATTGGGTTTGCCACTTGGGTCTATTAGCAGGCTAGCAGGAACCTAGCAGGTAGTCATTTTGGATTACAGGGCAGTGGCATCTTCTAATTATAAAAACTTAGAAAAATAGGTGACCTACTTCAGTATATATGCTGCTCCCCCAACTTTCAGCGTGACCAACAGTTCCAGATGTAGATAGGCCTCTGTCAAACATTTGGATCTGATCCTCTAATATTTTGCAAAGCTCAGACACAAATTCTGCCCTGACTACAGCCTGTGCAGCCCCATTGATTTACAGATTGTGTAAGTCAGGAGAGAATTTGCTCTTTCTAGTCACATGTTGCAATCACTAACGCACCTAAATGCCGGGAGAGTCCAAATGAGTGCAGTATAAGCTCTCCATTTATTTCAGACTCCCACAACCAAAACCAGGTAAGGTGGAAATGACTTTATGCCTGATTGACAGTCAGCTGTTAATAGGTTCCAGACCCTGGCAAGTCACTTCCGAGGGTACGAGTCTGCACTTTGTGCTTGAGCTGTCAAATAGATTTTCTTAAAACTCTTAATTTACTTTCTAGGCTCCTGGAGTCTCACCTCTCATTAACTGGGTGTTCAGCATTGTGCTAGTGCTCGTGTCATTTCCTTCCCTCCCCTAGACAAACACACGTACACAATTTCGAAGAGTCGTCTTCTGCTCTGATGCGGTGCTATTCCAGTCCAGTTCTCTTACCACTAAGTCATTGAAAATCGCCGTGTTCAGAGTAATCTTCAGGGGCTTTTTCCATTTTAATTTTGTTAATTCAGTGCTGGCATAAGGTGTTGATTGACAGCCCCAGAGACTGAAGCTCTTATTTGTACTCCAAGGACTGAAAACAAGGCCAGCAGCTTCCCTACGTTCACCCCTGAGCTTGGAGAGTATCTAGGAACCAGTGCAGTGCAGCCTTCATCCCCATGCTGTACTTCTGTCGCTCTTGGTTCTTAAACCTTGTCCATCACCCAGGTATCTACAAGAGTATTCACGTGAATACAGCACCTCTACATCTCTCCCCCTTCTCTCAATCAGTAGAGTCACTCTTCTGAGAGTGCCAGCAAGTGTGCCAACCATTTTGATGGTGGGTTTTGGTAAGAAAGATTCCCCTCTGCTAAGAACCAGGCCTCCAGCCCATTTAACATTCCCAAACCATCATCGTATGGGAACATTTTTTAACTGACGCTCACCTCATCTGGATCTGATTAGAGCTGGTCAGAAACTTCAAAATGTTGTTGAAAAATGAAGAGGAAATCATGGTTGTCCTCTCCTCACATTTTCCAGCCAGCTCTACTAAGGATGAGATGCACAGGACATCATGTCCCATTATCACCCTTATAAGCCAGGTAGTCCCTTCTAATGTAAAGTTGGGGGGCATATAATTTTGGAGGTGCCAGTAATGAGTAGTTCCATAGTTATCACTTTATGCAGCGAGGATCTTAAAGCAGGTATTGAAAACCCCACTCAGTTTGGAAAGAAGAATGCAGTGTTTCTTCTGTGACCTTACAGCATCTATCTGTGAGTAAAGAATGAAGGAATAGATACATCTGTTAATTATTTTTAGGTAAAACTAATTAAAAATGGGCCCATTTAGAATCTCATGTTTATCCAGGCTCCTGTAGCGAATGAACAGCTTGTTATTCACCCTGCAGACTGTTCATTTAGTGAAAACTCTAGTAATCGGCATTTCGTCTGGTTTTTAGGACATCAAAATGAATAAAAGTATTCCTGTTATTTCTCTGTACTGAGTATTGTATAGCACCCCAGAACCCTGTTCTGGAGCAGGTCTCCACTGGGCTAGGTGCTGTACAAACACAGCAAGAAGACTGTCCCTGCCCCAAACTAGACAGCAGATCCTGCAGTCATTGCTAATGCAACAAGAGCCTCATCCAAAGTCCATGGAAGTCAATGGAAAGACTCTTATTTATTTAAGTGAACTTTGAGCCCCTTACACAGAGCATGTGCATGATTGGGCCCTATTTGATTAAGGGCCTGACACTTCTCTCCCTTGTACTGGTGAAGCCACTGAAGTGATGTCAGTGCAGAAGTGGTGCAAGTGAGAAAATGGTAATCCATACTCAGGGCTTATTGGTCTTGATTCAGCAAGCTACCCATCAACCTCAATGGGATTAGTCACCTGCTTGACGTTAATCACATGTTTATGTACCTTGCTGAACCTGGGCCCCAAGAAGAGCCTGTGTGGTGGAATCAGGCATCCCAAGAGCTAGAAAATCAGGCAAAACCAAAGGCTGCATCTGAGTTCAGCAGCCTCAATCAAGAATCTCCATTATAATTATTGCACCTGAGTCCTACTTCTTCTCTTCCACAAGAATCACTGTCATGGCAACAAAACGAATTTTTCTGTAGTGTGTGTGTCAGTGTGTGTGTATGTATGTGCGCAACTCTTCCATGTGTTCCCAGGCCAGATCCCACTGCCAACGTTAAAATAAGCATTACATGGAAAGGTACTGTGCTGTTAACCGCTTTCATTTATTCTTCTTATAAAAACTGAAGCGAGTAGCACCTGCTTTTGTCTAACTAGATACACATTTTTTTCTTTCCTACAGTGTCAAGATTTTCAAGCCCAAGGATTACTCCACGATTAAGCAGAAAGCGAGCCCTCTCCATATCCCCGCTGTCTGACGCCAGCATTGATCTTCAGACAATGATCAGGACCTCCCCTAACTCCCTGGTGGCTTACATTAATAACTCCAGAAGTAGTTCTGCTGCTAGTGGCTCCTACGGCCATTTGTCTGCAGGGGCAATAAGGTAAAGCGATTCAAGCAGCTCCTTTTAGACTTCTATTTCTTTGATCTTGTGCCTATATAATTATTCCATTGTCAGAACGAAAGCTGTAGAATGGGAATCTTTTAATCTGTAGCCATCTAACCAAAGGAATCGCATTCCAAAAATGTACATTGGGTCTGCATTGTATATTAAAATGAAACCTCCCTTTGATTTCATGCCTGTAGAAGAGTAATCTAAGTTTAGCCTGTTTGTTCTGCAATGGTGGATATTATGGTACTTTAGTGTATATATTTTTTACTGGGAGGGAATACTGGTTGCCAGATTTTTATTAATGATAATATGTTCAGACCTTTTTGCAAGCAGAAGAAAGGTTAAATTCATCTATTAAAGTGTTTTCTGTGAATGGCTTGACTGGTCTTATTAGGAAATCTTACATCTTAGAAGACTATCTCAAAGTATCCATGAATGTATTGGCCAATATTTTAAAAAATTAATTCCTGGATGGATTTAGGAGCCTAATTTTAAACACTGATTTTTAAAAATCTGGGTTCTTGAGTAAGATTTTGTTCCATCCTTAATTAGAAAATACCTCCTTTAAAGAAACAAATTTTGTCAGCTCCTTTAGTGGTTGCTTAAGGCAGGTTTTACACTGTAGTATTATTTTTACTACTGAGAAGTTAGAGATGGGTTTTTTTCCTATTAATAATGTCATCATAGACACCTAGAAAGAAATGCAAGAGTTCATAAAAGCTATGCACTCCTAAAAAGTGGTTGATCTTATTGTTAGTAAAAAATTAGACATTAATTGAAAAGTTTCTTTGTTGGGTAACATTTTTGAAGAACTTATAACATAATTTTAGCTTTAGGAAACCTCAAGATTTTAACTACTCATCATACTTACCATCCCACTTTTCCCATGAGATCTCCCCATCTATTGTATCCACCTGAAGTCTCTTGTCTTATACTTAAACTGTAAACTGTTTGAGCCAGGAACTATCTTTTCATTATATCCATGTATGTTGCTTGGCACAATAGGATCCTGATCCTTGACTAATGGCCTCTAGGCATAACCACAATAATAATAGTAATTAATTTAGAACCATTTAATATGTATTTTACAAGGCATATGTTAAATCTTAAGACTTTTAAGTGTGTGTCATACATAAAAAACAGTTTAACGGCTAATAAATTGTGTACAGATTGACTTTTTTTATTTTTAACCACTTAAAAGTTCATCAGTGGCAGCAGTGACGCAAATTAATGCATCTCACCACAGAGGGATGGTCATATGTTATAAAGTGAGTTTTCTGATGGTTCTGTTATATAGAACAGTTGCTCTCCGGTAACCTGTCATCAGCTCTTATTATGTCATTAACTATTAACATTTATTTAGCCACAAGGGCTTTTTAACGGGGTAGTTACTTTGACCTTTGCTTTTTGGTCATGTTGTCATTAACTGGTTTAGAATAGAAGCAGCCTTAATTGCCTAGTCAAGTTTATTATTTTAAAAAAAAAACATGAACATACTGCTAATTAAGGCCCAGTCCTGCAAGCTCCTGTGCATGTGGGTAATTTTGCTTGTGAGTAAAGTTACATGTATATAAATGTTAATTGGATCATCCCCTAAAGTTGTCAGTTCTGGTGGTAGTTTTTAAGGCGTGTCTACTACATTCTGATCTGAAACCACACTGGCAACCAAATAACCATTAGATGGGAATGATTTCCAGCTGTGAGTCATCTAAACTGAGGTTGAACTAGTGGCCTGCAGAAGAAGAGTTACATATTTTAGTAGTCCCCTGAGCCATCGTCCAGCTCAGCAGAATGCTAGATAAATTTTGTATTTTAAAAATATGTGAAATTGATTATTAAATGTTCCCACTGCAATTTGTGCCTGAGAGCCAGGTGACTTCACTTGTGTATTAAGAGTAGTGTCACCACAAGCTTGGGAAGTTGCAAAAGAGGTCTATCTGGAAAAACCTTGCATTGTTGCAAAGCAAGATGTGAGGGTTTTCCCCTCATTGTAATCCACTCTTTTCAAACACCATAAAAAAAAGACATCTCTAGCAATATTGTGTGCGAATACAAAGGATCCATAAATATACCAAAGTACAGATGAAACCAATGATATCTGTGTAAAAAATATTCCATAATGTATATCATGGTAGATTAAAGAAAGTCTAGTTTCCATACTTTGTCCTCTTTCCCATAATGAGCAGGAAGTTCTACCCTTACTCCAATTACTAGCTGAGGTTTTAATTTTTTTAAAACCTTCTCCTTGTAATTTTTCTTCCTCTATTTGTATATTTATTGCAGTCCAGCCTTCAGTTTCCCTCATCCCATTAACCCAGTGACTTACCAGCAGATTCTGAGTCAGCAGAGAGGCTTAAGCTCAGCATTTGGACATACACCTCCTTTGATCCAGCCATCCCCCACGTTCCCTCCACGACAACACATGGCAGTTATCTCGGTCAACCCAGCTTCCATGCAGATCAGCAATAATAACAGTTGCATCTCTGACTCTAATCAGGTAGGAGCCCGCTCAGGTAATGTGATGGGTTTAATACAGCCACACTGTGATATTTAGCTGCTTTTGGAAAAAGTGTATCCATTAGAACTCATCAAATAGGGCCTAATTTTCAGAGGTTCTGAGCATCTGCCGCTCCCATTGACGTTAGTTAGAATTGTGGGTAGTCAGCACATCTGAAAATCGGAGCAAAAATTAAATGCATTCAGAATTTTTCTTGATTTAAGTTATCAGGCCATTCCTAAATTCTGCTCGTGTATCATCAGTGCAAGTGGTGGATGTCCCATCCAGGGTATCAAACAGTCTCATAATTTGGTAAAAGTGGTCTATGGGGAAGCAAAGACGCACGGTTGGATCACAACAAGTAGACCACTTAGGAGGAAACTTGGTCCCATTGATGGAAAAACACCCATTGATTTCAGCAGGGCCAGGATTTTACCCATAATGTTCAAGGTGACTCTGTTATTCACTTGAGTGGTCATGTTCTGTTTTCTACTCCCTGATTGGATGATGAAACTTTTCAACCGGAGAGTGACAAATAGCGAACAGCAAACATTAGATGTAACTACAAAGCATTTCTGTGACTGTGAAGCAGCCATGTCCATATTTGCAAATAACATATTATGACCCTCTAGGTCCTTTATTCAGCAAAACACTTAGCCTTGTATAAGTCTATTAAGTCTGTCTCTATTAGTGAAACACTTCAGTTCTTAGCAGGACCGGCTCTAGCTTTTTTGCCACCCCAATCCAAAAAAAAAATAAAAAGCAGATGAATTGTGTCTCCTAAAGACTGTCGGAATGCCACCCCTTAGAAGGTGTTGACTCAAGCATATGCTTCTTCGGCTGGTGCCTGGAGTCGGCCCTGCTTCTTAGGGTCCATTAAAGTCAAAGGGACATAAGCACATGCTTAAGCGCTTTGCTGTATTGGAGTCTAAATGCAGTGACTCAAATTCAAGTAGTTTATTCACCAATCTGCTTTTCCTTTATTTGAGCTGCTCCTCTGCTAATGCTGTAAATCATGCAGATGTTTTTAAAACCACCATATTCTTTCCCTCACTATGTTTGCTAAGGCACAGAAAGCAAAGTAACTTAGGACCGATGGCCACGTCAGATCCCAGTTTCCTCTTTGTGCTAAAGAAGGGGCTGTTTTTCAGTTTAGAAATCCATTCTAGAGGAATTTTTAACATGCCCCCCCACTTTTCAAATGACATTGGGAAGACATTTGTGAAATGGGCTCTTGGTTTGGATGTAAATTGTATTGATTTTATTGTCCGTTTTATAAACTTGTTGGCCCAATTTTCAAAATTAGCCATACACAATGGATGCATAGGCACCAAACATATGAATACCTTGAGTACACATACCAGCTGAATAGAAGCGAGTACACATGGCATATTTTTAATCATTTTTGTTTCTGACTCTCAGTACTTGGAAGTTTAAACTATAATTGTGTCACTACCGAAAGAATTATTTCACTCCATTACATGCCCATTTCATTTTGTTGTTGTATTTTATTGTTCTGGAGTAGACTGTCCAGATCGGTTTATTATTCTAGAGTATCTCATGGGTGCTGGACTTCACACTCTGGTTTGTTATTGAAGGGTTATTTGACTTGATTTGTTTTCTTCTGCTTTATTTAATTCCTAACAAATTGAATTTAAAAATAATGTAGGTGGTGGAAGTGGGGTGTCCGTTTACATAAATACTGTGTGGATCTTGAGTAATTAACAGTAATGTCATTACAGTTTTAATATTTTCTTGAAGCTTCTCTTATTTTTTTCTGGAGCAAAGCCAAGTGTCTACTCCCTCTCTCATGTACACACACAGTATAAAGAAAACACCACATGAAAACAGAATATAGAAACTATTTGGTTTCTTACCATGTTATTTCATCTTGTTTGGAAAAATAAGCCATGGCTTGTTCTTGGGGTAGAAGCGGGGACAGGGTGGGTGTTAATCAACAATTGGCTAAATTTGACGGGATCTAGATAGTTCTGAAACTGGAGCAGTAGCTGAGAGGGGAATGGCATCTGTAAATATGCACAATTGCTGTTTTCAAGCCTTCCCTCTTTCCTTTATTGTGTGTGTGTGTCTGTCTGTCTGTCTCTCTCTCTCTCTCTCTCTGTGTGTGTCTCTGTGCACACTCCAGATGGGTAAAATTCTCCCAGTGTAGACAGCCAGCACTAGGTTTGTGTCAGCCTAGGTTTTTTTCCGTACCAGTTTGCCATAAACTGGAGATGATGTTCTAAGGCTGTATTGCATCATTTTTCCTTCCAACCCTAATGCCGCATCACCCCCAATTTTTCTTTCCTAGAACAAGCAGAGCAGCGAGTCAGCCGTGAGCAGCACAGTCAATCCAGTAATTCACAAGCGCAGCAAAGTCAAGACTGAGGTTGAGGGTATGCCACCAGCTTCCCCAGCCACACAGGTAACCCTCTTGGCATAAATTGTCTTGTCGGCCTGATGCAGTCAGTTGACATGTCTGCATTGTCTTTGGGAACAATATTCACTTCGTTTCTTTGCAATTTGTAATGAGGCAACAAAGTTTGTAAGGCAGCTGAGCTGATCTCATATCAAGAGACCCAACAAGGAACAGGCGCAGGATTTCTGTGATTGATTGGAGGGACACATTATATGGGTTCTTGGGAATTGGATTCCTGGTGCATTGCCCAGAAAGAAAGAGAGAAGGATGGATTATTTCAGCCCTAGTAACTTATACAAATTATGCTTGACCCTTCTACAGTGCAAAGCAAGCAATATTGATGTCTCAGAGCAAACATAGATTACGAGGAAGTCTTGCATGTAGGTAGAAAGCTCTCAGAAAGGGCTGCTTCTCTCCTGAGTACGGAATTGCTCATAGCATCATTCTTTACATCACTGACACAACATTTGACACTGAGAAGGGCCTGCAGACCTTTGTTTTCTTTTCAGAGCTCTGCTATTGCAAACTGTTTAATGGCTAACAATATCCATCTGACTGTCCTTTATCACACCTGTAAACTATCAGGAGTGCTCGGGGCACTTCATTTTCATGAAATATTAGGCTGTGTTATTGTCAAGCGAACAGAAGAGTTGATGACAAATTCCTCTTTCTGCACCGGTTCAGAAGCAGGTTTCAGCATGATGCATGGGGACAGCAACTTGTGCAATCATCTGGGGGCTGGTAAAATTGATGAAGATAGCATATCCGGGAAAGATAAACATGCTGTAGTCAGCACGATTAGGGCAAAGAGGCATCTCTCTTGAGCTTTGAGTTTAGGAGTGCAACAACACACAACAGCAGAAAGCACATGACCTAAAAAACCAATCAGGCCACCCCCCCAGGCTAATAAGGCTGCATATTTATTTCTTGTAGTAAATGAAAGAGATCTGAAAGAAATGTCCTGCCTTCCCAAGCATATGTATCAGATGAGCCCTGGGAGAGACTACTGTACATTTACTGGCACTATCCTCCTTTAATTACATACAGATTTTGAGAAGGGCATGCCCAATACCGGTGATCACATTGACAGAATCATGGAGAATACCAATACAATTGCGCACGTGTATTTTTCGTATTATCTGACTCACAGTGTCTTGTGAATGAAGTAAGTACCCAAAAAAGAGAGGAATTATGTAGAGTGATGCAAGGCGCTTTAATTAGCAGTAATGGGATGAAATTAACAAAAGAAAAATGTAGGCTAGATATTTGGAAACGGTTCCTTATGGCTCAGTCTCCCAAGAGAAGTGTAGGCTCCATGGCGTGAAGCAGTTAAAAACTGATTGGACAAAGTATTGGAAATACCCTGCAGGGGGCAATCTTGCCTCAGCAGAAGGAATAGACTTCGATGACTGAATACACAAAGGACCTGCTTTTCAGCATGTCTGAGCACTCACAACTAGAGCTTGTTGAAGATTGGAACGTCCATCCTAAAGGAAATGCTGATATTTTGACATTTGTTGTTAACCCAATCAAAATAAAAAATTGAATCATTTATTTATTTACATATTTATTTGTATATTTAGTTATTGTGGCATGAAAAGTTCATAGATTCTAAGGCCAGAAGGCTCCAGTGTGATCATCTAGTCTGATCTGCTGTATAACCCAGGCCTTAGAACTTCCCCCAAATAATTCTTAGAGCAAATCTTTTGGAAAAACATCCACTGTTGATTTAAAAATTCAGCGATGTCACCCCAACCCATGTTTGTTTCAGTTGTTAATTACTCTCACCATTTAAAATGTATGTTTTATTTCCAGTCAGAATTTATCTAGCTTCAGCTTCCAGCCACTGGATCATATTTTACCTTTCTCCGCTAGATTAAAGAGCCCTCTATTAAATATTTTTCCCCATCTAGATACATACAGATTATAATCAAGTTACCCCTTAATATTCTCTTTGCTAAATTAAATAGATTGAGCTCAAGTCTATCACTATATGTTGATTCAGAATTATTGCATTTTGTTTTAATTCACCAATGGTCAGCATCTACCTGAGCTGCTTTGGTGCCTCATTAGAGTTATGGCTTGGGTGCCTCATGCCCCAACTCCAACCCCATGGGCTAGGCTCCCAACTGAATATCTCCCAACATGCACTGCAATTATACCACTCCCATAATGTCCTACAGTGGTTCAACCACAGGGAAAGCAGCAGTGCAGTGTGGGAGATGTAGTCCAGTCAAGGAGCCCAGCCCATAGATGAGAATAGGGGCACAAGATGTCATGGCAATTCAGTCGGTCACAGATTAATGGCTGACTGACCTGAAATGAAATGTTTAGATTCACTTGGACAAACTGAAATATTTCGATTTGAGTCGACCCAACCTGATCTCTTTTCCTGAAAGAAAATCAAAACATTTCAGCAACAGCTGCATTTGGCAGAAACTGCATTTCCAATGGGGACTTGGGGAGGAACACATTTAGACAGAAAATTCCTGACCAGCTCTAGCCACAGCTCCAGCTGAAGTTAGTGGAACTGTAGGTATTCAGCACCTCTGAAAGTCCTAAGACTTTTCCATCTCTGATTTTGTACAGGCCTCTGATATATGTTTTAAAGAGTCTACCTCCCTCTCGGAAATTGTTCTGTAAGTTGCAGCAATTTTCTGTTATCAGAGCAGCCTTTTCAAAAGAACAATCAAGGGCTAATTAGAACAAATCTCTCCATGCATGAGTTGTAAAAATGTACATGAAAGTCACACCTGGCATGTGATATCATGACAGCTGCTTTAATAATAATACTTGAGCTTTTAGGTAGCACTTCTCACCTTCCAAGTTCTATACAAGCATTAACTAATTAATCATTGCAACACTCCAGCGGGTCTTGAGAAGAGGTATGACGAAAGAGTGGTGGCATGATTTTCCCTTCAGGCAGGGTTTTCCATGCTGAAGGGATAAGGGGGAAGAACTGCTATAGCAGCTTGGGAACAGTGGATAAAGAAAGGTTCAAAGACGGACTTGTTGGTGGACCATAGGGGATGAAGTCAATGTCAATAAGTGAGAAGAGTCATGAGGAGCCTTAATGATGAGGACAAGAATCTTGAAGTCAATATAATAGTGTAAGGTCACAGCATATTGGCCCTTTTCAAATGAGTTTGCATTGGTCTTCAGTAAAATTATGCTTTTTTCCTTAGTTTGGTTCAGTGAATAGGGCACTAGAGTGGGAATCAGAAGACCTGAGTTCTGTTCCCAACTGTGCCACGGAGCTGCTGGGTGACTTGATCAAGTCACTTCACTTCTCTGCTCCCCTCTCACCTTTAGGGATTGCCTATATGGGGAAATTTACAAGTATAATTCTACCACTGTAGTTATAGCATTCTAACTCCTCACATGACTACTCATTCTGGAATAACCATAGTAGTATAATTATGCTGGTAAATATTCCCATGTAGACAAGTCCTTAGCCTGTCTTGTCTATTTAGATCATAAACTCTCCAAGGCACAGCGCCTAACATAATGGGGCCCTGATCTGAGTTGATGACCGTAGTTCCTACTGTAATTCTAATAATCATAACAATCTTCCAGGCCTTGTTCCATAATATTGGATTGATCTTCTTTCAGGCTGGGATTTCCAAATGAGCATGAAGGAGTTAGGAACCTAGCTGTCACTGAAATTCAGTGGGAGATGGTCACCTAACTCCTGTCGGTCCAGTTGAAAATCCCAGCTTCCATGGATATTCCAAACTGTTCTTTAAGATCTAAATGGGACAATTATTCAGTTTGCCCTCCAATTAATCTTGCAACAGTGGGAGCTAGAGCTGTCTGTAATTACCGACATCATCTGAGTAATACCGTTCCTTTAACCATTAGGAACTCCCTGTTCAACATTTTAGCATATGCGCAACATACGCCTCAGGTAGCAGGTGACCAGGAATTTGGTCTGCTGGTTGGATCGTTCATTTCCCTGGCCCAGGCCAGGTACTGACGGGGAGCACAACATGAACGTCGATCCATGCCCCCGTCCCAGTTCCTGTCTGCACATGACAGCAGTCTACCAAAGACATCTCTTTGTTGCCACATTTACTGGTTTGAATGCTGCTTTAGCTGGGTTTTAGCTCTGGTGTCGAGTTAAACTACATATTCGAAGCTGTGTCCAGCAAACACTTATTATAATGTCCAAAACCCAAAAAGGCAGCAGTTGCCCTTACTAAGAAGCTTCACTATACACTAAACATTAGAACTAAAATAGTAAAATAGATTGTTTATTTCCCAATCTCTACGCAATTGTATGTATGTAAAGCCAAGCAGTAAAAGCCACACTGCCCCCTATGATAATCTCCTTCCCCATGTAAATCTATTGATGTGGGATCATAGCAATAATTCATTATTGGGTACAATCCAGTCCTGTGCAGAGACCAATGCCCTGCTTGAAATGCCTTTTAAATTTTACCCTGTTATGAAATTCCAGTACCAAATAGCCCGCTATATTATAAGGCTGTTAAATTCCAATGTATCCTGATGGGAAGCTTGTCCTTTGCTAAACATCTTGGGCAAATTCCCAACATCCTTACTAAATTGTTAAGCCAAAGCCTGTCGTTCTTTTGCCCAAGAACACAGTAAGGATTTCAGCATTTGGCCTCTCCCTTTGATTTAACTCTATAATGCAAAGGGCCCAGTCCTGCCATTCTGTTGCCGGTTTGACTCTCCCTGAACTCTGGTGCATGTGTGGGGAGCTGCGGGATCAAGCTCTTTGATGCCCATCAGCATTCCCTTCCCTACTTACATTGCTGAATGTTTGTTCCTCCCTATTCAAACAGGGCCTGACTGTAGATTTGTTTCTTTGTCCCCTCCAATTAGTTTCACGGCTCTTCACTCTTTCTATGATAGAAAGTGCAGAGAAGTGTGAAAAGGACTCTTTTTTTTATTTTTTTACCTTACCAGAAGTAATTAAAAGCCTCTGGCTTTGGTTTCATTCTGAATCAGTTACATTCAGCCCCTCTGTTTGTTCTTGTTAGGGACAATTTTCTGCAGGTTAAGATCTGTGCAGCAGACTCATTTCAGCTAGAGATGGGCCCAAGCCACGCAGCCGAAGGACTGGAGGGTTCCATTTTAGGAGGTTGGGTCAGGTCCATGCTTGATTTAACCCACATGCAAAAATTCTCCTTTGGGATAAAAAGCACCTGTAGCTTGGTGAGTTTGAGGCTCATACTTAAGTCGCGGTGGTTGAATGCGCTAAGAATTATTTTGGGGTCGTTCTGTGGCCCGGGTTATAGAAGAGGTCAGACTAGATGATCATAATGGTCCCTTCTGGCCTTGGAGTCTGTGAATTTATGAAATTCCTTAGGATGAGGATCTTTCTGTTGCATTGTTCGTCCTGGCGAAGATGGTTTGTTAAGCGCTGCAAAGATGACACCAAGTGAAAGCATGATCTGCCTATCTTAGCATATATACACACATGCCCCATGCCCAGAGAGCTTGCTCCACTGAAATCAAGGAGAGGTAACTCCTGATACTGTCTGTGGGTCAGGACCCCAAAGTGGGTCACAACCCCATTTAATGAGGTTGCCAGGGCTGGTTTAGACTGGCTGGGGCCTAGGGCCGAAGCCAAAGCCCGAGACCCACTACATGGGGCCGAAGCCAAAGCCCAAAGGCATCAGCCCAAGACAGTGAGGCTCAGGTTTTGGCCTCAGCCTCCCCGCCCGGGGCAGCAGAGCTCAGGCGGGCCGAAGCTTCAGTCCCCGCCCTTGGGGTCATGTAATCATTTTTGTTGTCAGAAGAGAGGTGTGGTGCAATTAAGTTTGAGAACCCCTGCGTAGCATTATGTTCCTTGGTATAGTTGCTTCTGGTTGTTACGTTCCAGTGAAAACAGACTGTGTTCCACCACTCTGTGTCGTGCTGGAAATGACTGTGATACACATGGCTGCTACAAGGCCTGTGCATTAAATCATCATTACATCTTAATTATAATAATTTGCATTTACATAGTTCTGTAGATGTTCAAATCACTTTGCAAAATTTAACTATTCAGTCCATGTAATGATGCAGAAAGCTAGGAAAATATTATTTCCCTTGTTTTCAGATGGGGAAACTGAGGCACAGGGCGGTTTAAGCAACTTCACAAGAAGTCAAGATTAGAACTTGGAAGGTTTTCAACCATAGACTCAGTTGGCTATATCATGCTAATGGACTAAGCATGGAACAGGATCTGGAAGTTCCTGAGTTCTACACTGACTCAATGTATGGTCTTGGTCAAGTTACTTAAACTCTCTGCCTCGGTTTCCCCTTTGGAAAACTGGGTACATTAATATTTGCCTATCTCACAGGAATGTTTTGAGGCTTAATTAGTCTGTGCCTGTAAAGTGCTCTGAGGATGTAAACCACGCTATAAATGCTAAGTAGTAGTATTATTACTTATCATTGTAGAGGAAAAACAAATGTATGTGGATAAAAGAAGAGTCAACCAAACTTTTTGAATGGTTTGGAAAGATTCAGTGACTATTTTTCCCTTCCATTTTCTTATTCCATCCAGGTAGAGCCAGGTAGCAAAAGAAACAAAATATTCACAAGCGAGGAAGGATGGCCCAGTGCTTAGGATGCTCACCTGAGAAGGCCTCAGTTTAATTCCTTGCTCTTCCTTGAGACTTACTGTAGTGAATCTCTTAGGCCAGGCCTACACTGGGGAAGGGTTGACCTAAGATACACAACTTCAGCTGTGCAAATACATCGACTTCAGCTATGCTATCTTAGGTCGACTTACCTGGGCATCCTCACAGTGGCGAGTCAACCACTGCAGCTCTCCTGTTAACTCCACTTCCGCCTCTCATGGCGGTGGAGTTCCGGAGTCAATGGGGAGAGCGCTTGGGGGTTGATTTTATCGTGTCTAGGCAAGACATGATAAATAGATCCCCAATAGATCGATCACTACCCAACTTGGCCTTAGTCTCTCTGTGCCTCAATATCCCCTCTGTAAAATGTGGATAAGAGTATTACTCTAGAGTAATTGAGGATGTATAAATATGATGGACTCTGGAGTCTTTCCTCATGCTATATCTGATCTAGCTGGTGGGAATCCAAAGATGTGGGTGTTTATCTAAATCAGACCCCCAAACAGTTTAAGATTGACCTGTCACTAGCGGTGATTTCCTCAGGCAAATCCATAACTGCAAAACCTTTTAAACTCAGTATTTCTTGATAATCAAGAATGTTACATTGTTATAATGATTTGTCCTTTCCTTTATGATCAATTAATACCTGCCCTGTAATCTACGAGGGACTGAGGAATTCAGATGAAACAAGCTCACTTTATGTAATACACTGTGTGTTACAGGAGCATCTGACAGACCTGAAAGAAGATCTGGATAAGGATGAATGTAAACAGGAACCTGACGTTATTTATGAGACAAATTGTCACTGGGAAGGATGCATAAAGGAATATGACACTCAGGAGCAGCTCGTCCATGTGAGTAATGTTAGAAAGAAACCCTGGTAATAAATTTGGATTTCTGTGTATTTGTCGTCACTTTTCATCACAAGATGCTGTACAGCAGGAGCGCACTCTGGGAGCCACTAACGGTGCAAATTAGAGGTACAATGTGCAAACACTGCAAGATCAGCTCACAATTCCTTGAAGAGCGTAGCTGCAGTAAAGCCTTAGATCGGGAGCATGGCCTCAGGGCAGAGCAGGGGTGGATCACCCAAACCGAAAGTCAGTGCCTGTGCAGGGAGTCACCGGATTTGGGGCTTAAAATGTAAAATTGTCTCATTTAAAAACAAAAACCAAAACCACGGGTGATGATGGTGTTACCAATCTCAGAGCCATTCTCTGAAGGCTCCCCAAAGTAAGTCAGTAATATAATCTACAAATATAATTAATTTCTTCATTACGGGGAACCTCTTGGTGTTTTGATTCACATGGTATTCACACTCCTCAGTTTCTCTCTGACACTGAGGGTTGACAAATCCCCAAAACAAGTGACTATCAGCAAAATCAAGCAAGTTTTGAAATTAAACCCCCTCCTCCACGCCCCCCTCCCCCGAACCTTTATCCACAATCTCTATTTCATTCTGTAATTTGAACCTGGCCCATGCTAAAGCCAGCTCAGGTTCACTGAAAATTCACCAGCCTCATCATCACTGGCCTGAGTTCTGAGTATGTAACAGAATGCTGCGCTGAGCAAATTTCATTCAAAAGCCTCATGCAGCTCTGCTTTTCCTGTTCTATTGGCCTTTTTCTGGACTGGCTGTCAGCCTCCCAAGGGCCAGCTACATGCAACTAGCTTTTACAATGGGATTCAATGGCTTGGGTGAAGGGCGCACACACACAAGAATAGAGGGGGAAAGACATTTGGAACGATAAAGGATCTGTTTCTTGAAAAGAGAGATTTTCACAATCTCTCTCATATCATTACTATTATTTATTAATTTATTTCTTAGTTTATACTGTTTATACCAGGATAGAGCTCGGAGGCCACCAATCAATGATCAGGGGCACAATTCAGTAGGCACTTACACACGCACAATGAAAATACGATCTGAGCCCCAGAGAGCTTAAGATTTAAGCTAAGGAGAGCAAATGCCAAATCATAAGTCAAAGACAAAATCCAACTGTCTTTAACAGGCACTTGAGGTCAGTCATTCAGTGTAGTTAGTGCTGAATATGTTTGGGTTGGATATAATTTTGGGTGTAAAATGAGTCAGAAGCATTTGAGAAGTGGGCACAGAAGGTAGCTGTGCACAGGTAAGTCGCTTTAGTGTTGTAATGCATCGCACAATCCTGCATCCCATCACTGCTCAGTAACCCATAATAGTTGCATGGGAGGGGGAGGAGGTGTTTCCACATTTGTCAAGCAGTATTTTTTTCTCCTAGTTGTAGGGAAAGCCCTGTAGCTCATCCCAGAGCAAGACTGATCCCTGCAGTTCTGCATCATTTATTTCGAAATGCACCAAAAAGAAAAATATTGCAAAAAATATACAATATTTTCCTAATTTTAAAAGGTTTTATAAACTGACGCTACTTTGATGTGATTATTGCCAGCAATTCAAAGAGCTGTGGATTAGTGTTGCCCAAAATACCCACACAAATGAAATTCAGATGTAGCTGTATTTGTCCGACTTCCCAATGGATAGCTTCCCACTGTGCATGGTAATACATTTGCTTGCACTGATGGAAGTACCTGCGCCTGTAAGGGCAAGTCAGCACACACTGAGCCAATGTGCTTGTGCGAGCGGCATCTGTGTCGGGTGGCACCAGAGCAACAGGTATACACCCAATTTTACGGGCAACTCCATTGCTCCCTGCTTTGAATGTTTCACTCAGCAGCAGAGAGAAGCCGAAACTAAGGCCTGGTCTACAGTAGGGGGGGTTGTCGACCTAAGATACGCAAGTTCAGTTACATGAATAATATAGCTGAAGTTGGCGCATCTTAGGCCGACTTACCTGCCGTCCTCATGGCGGCAGCGGTCGGCACCGGGCTCCTCCGTCGACTCCAGTTTGCACCTCTCAGCGAGCTGGAGTTCCGGAGTCAACAGGAGCGCTTTTGGCGATCGATTTATCGTGACTTGATGAGACGCAATAAATTGATCACCAATAACTCGATCATTACCCTAACACTTCAAAGCTAGATTGGGCAAGAAGGGCAAGCTGACTGAAATCCCCTCATCCTCTGTAGTTTTAATTCCAGGTCAGATTTTCAGACCAGCTGGGGCCTAGTGGCCTGGCTTTCAGATCTGGACTGCAGGTGACCCAGTGGATGCAGAAATCTCACAGGAAGAACGGATCTCACAAGACTTCTGTCGCCTGAGTTGAAATTCTACAGTTTGAAAGAGTGTAGGGCCACAAAATCAGACTTTTAGACTTGATTAATCTTAAATTTTAGCTTCAAACCCCAGAGTAAACCTCAGCCAATTCTGAATTCTGCAGCCGCCAGTGATCTTGGCTCATCCTTACCCCATCCTTCCCGCTATAGAGTATGCCCTTGAGCATGATCTGTCTGTTGGTATTTCTAGCACGCACATCACCATGGTGTCTCAGTGCCACAAGACTGAGATTTTGGAACAATGGTGAGGTTAAGGCCCTTGTACATCTTCATAGGGCTAATCACCATCTAGTCTATAATATACCATGTACAGCATGCTAGTTTTTCAATGTGAGCAAACTGTAGTGTTTTAGCCTACTGTACTTTTAGTTCATAGTTTAATGTGCTCTGTGACTGGCATGAACAAAACCCTGAGTTTATTCTCAAGGTTGCTAAATTCTGTTCCTGCCCAGGCAACCATACCTTGCTGTGACTGAGTGGGCAAGTTACTCTGTTTTAATGAGCATTTGTTTCCCCATGCTGCTACATCTCACAGACCATCAAATCCACTGATCTCAGTGGCAAGCGAAGGCAGGATCTGCATGCCTGACCTTGGGCGGGATGGGGGATGGCTGAAAAAATGCTGAATCTAAAAAACAAAACCCCAAGTGTTTTATTTTAGGATTTCCTGTTGATATATTTTATTGAAGTCATAGGCATGGGGGAGAGGGGAGGGGTCATGATTTTGGCAGCTAGATTCAGTTTAGACAGAAATATGTCTATTAGTCTATATATGTAACAATAGAGCTGCAGAACTGTTCTCTGATTTGTTTTATTGTCTTCAGAGATTGATCTTCCCTATCCTTGTAAAATAGGAATCTAGACTTGCACTAGGTAAGAGCAAGGCTCCACTTTGCTACTGAGTTTTCAGCACAAGGGTGAAGGCTTTTATGGAACTGAGTAATTAGCAGTAATTGGGACTATGGAATTCTCCTTAGTACATACTTTACAGATGTTGTCGTATCCTGCCAGCAGTTAAGCTTTTGACAGCAGGTGGATGTTTTAGAGCTGGCTGGCACTGAATCGTATTTTTTTTTCCCCTTTACCGGCACTATAAAAAGGGGTCACAGCTGCATCATTTGGAGAGGGATTTGGAGCTGGAATGTTGGTTTGGACCATTCTGAGACAAGAAACAACTGCTTCCAAAAACCAGAGGGTGCTCAGATCCAACACTAAGCCGGGCTTTTATGTTTTGCTCTTTCGTAGACTTTAATTAGATTTGGATTTTTTTTTTAATTTCTCTTGTTTGCTGTTAGTCTGAGATTCAAGATATAGGGGGGTCAGGTCCTCAGCTGATGACAGTGGAGCTACACTGGCCTGCATCAACTAAAGAAACCATGGTCTCTGTGCATGGCTTTACCCTGATGGTAGTAAAATCCCTTTTAAAAAGCATGAAAGTCCCACTGTTGAGCACAGGGTGAAGAAAGGGCTGTTGACTGGAAATGGATAGATCTGTATACATGCAGCATTTCTTAAAGGGTCACATAATGCCATGGTTATGTATATATCACAGCATGTATAGTAAAGAATATAATTTGCTAAACTACCCGCAGTTCAGCAAAGTGGAACAAAGTCGTCACGTTTTTGGGATTTTTTCCATTTTAGCAAATGTCCTGTGTTCGACTCTATAGGGCATGTGGTGTCAGCTCCTGTGCCTTGCCATCTGATATGTCTCATCAGTTCTAATTTACTTAGATTAGGCAGGTGAGCTTTGAGTGTAAGATCAGGTACACTGCAAGCCAGGCAGCTGCAATTATAGGTGTGCTAGTTGCTGTTTCCATTGTGGCTATGAGGCATCTGACTGGCCTGTGCTGTCAACGAATGTAAATCAAAGTGTAAGAACTTATTCCAGCCTTGTGCCACATGGATAAAATGGCATAAGGAGCCATTGCTCTCCCTCCTCCATCAAGTCCCCAATGCACAGCATATCAGGATTATTACCTAGCTCTCAGCACATTGCTCCTGTGTCTTCCTCTGTGTTTGTACAGCACCTAGCATGGTAAGGCCCTGATCCTCCTGTTTGAGTTCTTTGCTTATTGCAGTAACATAAATAATAATACAAAGGGCTAACCTTCCACAATACCTGGTTCATCACAGGCCTAGTGGGGTACTTGTTGGCTGGGAGCTATGGCCAGGCCCATAGACGCCGGTGCTGAAATCTGCTGTAAGTTGCATGTTGGTTATCTTCAAAGGAGGAGTAAAGTATTCCTAGCAGTTCATATCCCTTTCTTCCAAGTCTGGCCTGAACTGTCCTACTCTATGCTGGCAAATGTAGGACTTGAAGGTACCTCAGTAGGTCATATAGTCCTGTCCCCTGCACTCAAGGCATTTACATACTAAGTAGATAATGGTGCTACCCATCCCTGTTGCGTAGCTGCCCTGACATTTTTCATATCTAAGTTGAGCAGAAATAGGAATGTATGCAACAGGGATAGCTTAGGAATCCTTTCTCTTTTGTTGGGGTGACGTCTGACTAGAGGAATATTTTGCTTCCTGTCTCAATGGGTCATGTTCAGGCCCCTCACTGAGCCACATTCTGGGTGGGAGATCAGGGATCACGAAGCGTGGTCCACATGTACATTTACACTCCCAATGCTCTCCCGCCTCCATGTGCAGTTCGTTCTGAGACTGGCCAGAATAGGGGCACATGTTGCTTTTGCAGAGCATAGGTCAAATCCCCAATTGACACAAGCTGAGGGTCTGGCCCAGTGCATCAGTAGCACTTTGAACAGATAAAATGCTAGGTATGTGCTTGAGGAAGTAGTAGTATTGTCATTTATTTGTTTTATCGTGGTGCCTATGAACCCTAGTCAGAGACACCCTTTATGCTAGGTGCTGTACAAATACCGAACAAAGAGAGAGCCCCTTCCCCAACAAGTTTACAATCTAAGTATAAGACAAGAGACGACAGTTGGACTCAGACAGGAGTACAAGAAAACAATGAGACATTATTGGTCAGTATGTCTCTGCATGCCAGCAACCATCACACGCCAGCGTTACCATCCTACCCTTGTGTCTAATGGATCTGTTTTGTGCCCTGTCGTCCAACCCTCAATATAGAAACACCACGAGAGCTCCATATGGCTCTGTAGCATTATTTATGTCATGGTAACATTAGACCACAACTGCTGTTGAGAGGAACTGTTGCTTTTTCTGTGCACTTTGGAGTGACACATGCAGTGATGGCTTTAGTGTTCTAATCATGATCTGGTTTTCTTTCTCTTATGCTAGCACATCAATAATGATCACATCCACGGGGAGAAGAAGGAGTTTGTCTGCCGCTGGCAAGACTGCACTCGGGAGCAGAAGCCATTCAAGGCTCAGTACATGTTGGTGGTGCACATGCGAAGACATACTGGAGAAAAGCCACACAAGTGCACGGTGAGCCGATGGGGGCACAGCTCTGTGCAAATCAGTGGAATGGTATGAGGGACTTGTGTCCACATGAATGTATATCTGGACACAGACTAGAGAGTCATATCAAAGCTCTATGAATGAACTTCCCGCCCTCACTCCATTCTGGGGAAGTTCAGATCCAATCTTTCAGCACTAATGGGCTTTAAGTACTTGCAGGCTATTCCCTTGGGACGTTAAAGTTAATGGAGAAGAAGGCTGGTCCAGTGGTTATAGTGCTAGCCCAGAATCTGGATTCAACTCTCTGCTCTGCTACAAACTTTCTATATGACCTTGGGCAAGTCACTTAGGGACAGATTTTGAAATGTATTTAGGCACCTAGCTCCCTTTGAAATTGGTGGGAGCTAGGTACTTAAATACCTTTAAAAATGTGGTCCTTAGCATCTCTGTGCCCCAGTTCCCTATCTGTCAAATAAGGATTAAACTTTCCTGTCTCACAGAGTTTTGTATTTCATATTCAGCTTTCCACCTAGGAATCTCTACCTTCCCTTTCCCCCACTGAAGACTAAGTAATCTGGTGATTGAGACCCATAAATTAAGACTAGGCTGGTCCAGTTCCTTGGTGGAGTGAATCGGTGAAGCTCCCTTGAAGTCAATGGAGCAACTCAAGTTGATACCCTATAAGGTTCTGGCCCCCAGAATGTGTAGGTGGCTAAGTTCTGAAGAGCAGATGAGTGACGTAGTGTGCATCAGCCCAATTACAGGGATCTAGAATAACCCCATTTTGCATTCCAGGACTGCTGTAATTCAGACCTATAACAGGGAGTAGACTTGGTTCTGCACCAAGGGCCTGAACACTGGTCTGTACAAGGCTCTCTCCTGGCCTTGGCACATCCCCTACATAGCTTTGTCCTATCCAACGTGTCCCCTCTGCTGGGGGCGATCCTTCATGTCCCCTGTAGGGCAGCTTCTTGGCTTTGTGTTGTCCTAGCAGTGCAAAGCAGACAAAGATAAGGATTGAGGAAAATCCTTGTTGCTTCCACATTCTCCATCACCTTTGCAGCTCCACTATCCTCACAACTCAGGCTCACACCTCATGGTTAACTTTGGTCCCTCCTTCCCTTTCCTTTATGGCTATCTCACCTGGTCTGCTGTAGCCTCTTCCTGTCAGCCTCCCTAACTTTCCCTCTTCAATCTGTGCAGCTTTCAGCAGCCACCCGGACCCAGCACCTTATTCCGCATTCTTCATGCTTTTGCTTTCATGCTGCTCCCTGCTCCTGGGATGAGTCTCTCCTCGCATTCTGTCAGACCCCTCCTCCTTTTGCCTCCTCCTCACTATTCTCTTCCACTCCTGGACCATCCCCAAGCCCAATCTCTACTTAAAAATATCAGACTGTATATGACTTGTTCCCTATATGACTCCTTTGTCAATCTTCTGACCCCAGTGTAAGCTCTCTAGGACACAAGGGCCTCTCTTTGTGTTGATTTGATAAAGCACCGAGCACAGTTACGCTGTGTTATAAAACGTTCATAAGAGTACCATGAAGTATTCAGTCTGTTGTTTGATGCAATGGATTGATCATGAGTAGAAGAGTCAGCTCTGCCATTGAAGTGGGCAGCAGCTAACAGTATGAGGGCCCGGTTCCCTAATCCCTGCTAAAAGCAGTGTGTTGTTCCTTCTCCTTCCTCACAGCTCCCCATCCTGTTTGGCTGGTGCAGCGAAAGTTCCTCTTCTCATTTTAGTCTGTTTCAACTCCCGGGTGTTGTGCTGAATTGGAACCAGTGCAAAGCAATTGAAGGTCTGAGGAGCTGAGTCATTCACCTCCTACATGCTGGAGAACTTCAATCAGGCTCTGCGTTTTACTCAAATTATTGCTAGGTCATTACTCTGCACCCCAAACTCACTTCTTGTACAGGACATAGCCTGAGTTTCTCTTTGCCTGTGGTGCTGAGGCCTTTACCCTTCTCTGCAGATGCTTTCCCTGTCCAAGCCAGCTCAGCTGTGATTTCTCAACGTTTCATTTATTGTAAACAAAAAGAGAGACATGGGAACGTGATGTAAATAAGACTCGAGGTGAGCCGAAGCTGTGGAGTTTGGATCTGATCTAGCTCAAAGGTCAAGGATGTTTGAGTGCAAAGCCCATTTCTGTATAAGACGTCCAGATTCCACATTTGAAAACCAACGCTTAGCTGTGGGAACGTCTGGTTTGAGCACCAAAGGATTTGGCTGTCCTGTTCAGATGTCATTATTTGAAAATTGGGCCACAGTGGGAACACTCTTAATTAGCTGCATTCTTGGTACTATAGCCAGTATTGTTAGAACGCTTCAGTGAGTTATTATATGCTCGGTTACCAGTGATTTCCAGTAAGCTGAGTAATATTTTTCAACCTCTGTAAATGACATATGATTGCTACATGCTGTAAGCACAGGGTGAGAGAAGAAAATAATTATAGTATATCTCATGGTTATGACATGCTGAATGAAACAAATGTACTAGAGGAAGCTTACCACAGGGTACGCACTCAGAGACTATGGTGATGGGCACAATATGAAACCCTAATTAGAACAGAATTACCTGTGCAAATGTGGTCCTTCATTTTATCTAAACAATTATACATCATAACCTTGACAATCACGTCCATCATTAAATTGGACTGTAGTATTCCTATAGTATAGCAATGATTGCAAGCATTATGGTGGACAACAGTGTCTGGAGCCATTACTGTAATTCTTTTCTATAAGAGATTAACACCAATATTCATGGCTCTTCATGCTCATTTTGATCAGTGCTCTAGACTGGAGAGAGAGGCAAAAAGGTTCCAACAGAAGTTCCTCTTTCTTCTGAACAGAACTGAATTATTCAATGAATTAACTTTTGGTTTTCCAGAACAAGGGCCTCTTTTTATTGCCAAGACTTTCATAAATGGCAACCCGAAGTGATCCTCCCAATTCCAGAGTTAGACGAACTGATTCAAATGAGCCCCCCGTGGTCCCCAGAGATTGAAATAGGATACGTGGACATTTTTGCAATTCAGATCACATATTAAGGTCCTTGAATAAGGATTGTTGTATGGGGTTTTCCAGAGCACTCAGGGTTGGCTTAACTGCTCCCCTGAAGCCAGTGATAAAATGCCCATTTAACTTCAGTGAGAGCAGAGCTAGACCAAAGTCAAGAACTTCAGAAAATGCCTCCCTAAGAACCTAGCTTTAGGCACCCTTTTTTAAAAATCCTGTACAGTGGTTTTAAATGTGCTGTTACTTCAGAGTCATTGCTACTTGGAAATATTACTGGGCAGCATCTCATTTTCCCTCAGCCATTTTGGCTGCTTGGCTGAATCCTTCCTTAGTACAAACAAGGAGAGTCAGCCAGCCCTGGATGGTGGTGGGACTTACATCATTGAAAATCTGGTGATGTCTCTGGAGTGGCCCTTTTCTCTTTGTGTGGGAAGTTGCTTTCTTTCCGGGCCTCTGGCCTGTGGTGCCGTCCAAGAATCCATTAAGATTTAGGATCTTGGTTTTTAAGATGGTAATGTCAGGCAGGCTGACCTCAGAGCCCTCAGGAAAATGGAATCAAACTGTAATTAAGGAAACTTCAAAGCTTGCTATTTTAACTCTTTTTCTTTAAAAAGGGGCTTGTCTTGCAAGCTTTGGAACTAGTGAGCTGGAGACACCTTGGTCAAGATTTTCAAAAGCAGCTAGTGGGATTTGGGGGGGGCTCCATTTTTGGATGCAGGACCTGAAACATCATAAAGGGGAGCCTAATATTCAGAGAACAGGTGCTCAGCCCTGCCTGAATATCAGATTCATGTCAGGTATCACAAGGTGGGCACCCAAAATTTGAGGTGCTCTAAATCACTAGCCTCTTTTGACAATTTTGCTCTGCCCAGAAAGGAAAAACTCAACAAAGTGGATGTTAGTTTGTAAAACACAGGTTCCTTAAAAGGGAAAAGAAATGGAAAGCAGATGAGGAGGCAAAAACCACCACTGTGATTGATGAATTGCTCCCATTGTGTTTTTATTTTAGTTTGAGGGTTGCGCCAAAGCCTATTCCCGACTAGAGAACTTAAAGACACACCTGAGATCTCACACTGGAGAAAAGCCGTACGTCTGTGAACATGAGGGCTGCAACAAAGCCTTTTCCAACGCTTCGGACAGAGCAAAGCATCAGAACAGGACGCATTCCAATGAGGTAAACCCGTCCTCGCCACAAGTGCTGTGGATTTTTAACAAAATTTTTGCTGACAATATACACTGTACGTGTTGGACTTGTGTAACAAGGAATTTACCGTAATGAAAGACTTATTTTTTTACTTGGATTTATTTTGCTGCAGAGCCAAACCACATTAGCTTTATATTTATGAAAGCCATGTTAGAAACTATAAATAGATGCTGAAGTATGCAAATTTTCTGATTGGCTTTTGAAATTAAAGCTGATGCTTTCCAAATTTGTAATTTTTAATAGTCCAAACAAGGTCCTAGATTTTTGTACCTTGTTTTTTAGCATGATTGCAGCATAGACTCATAGTTGTGTGATTTCTACCCTGGGTCCTGACGCTTTGGAAATAGTCATACCTGCATCTTTTGATGTACATTGATAAAGAGTGATGCAATGCTTTGTTAACCCTGGCTAATTAAGACCCACTATTAGAAGTTGGGGAATGCAGGAAATTGTCTTTATTGTAATGCATGTGATGGTCTGCGGCTAAGGCTGAGGATTAACAATTTTTATTACTGCTAATTAGGAGACGATGGGAAGGGGAAAAGCCAATGTTCTAGAGTTCTAGTAATGTTTGCAACCATGAAGGAGCACGTCTGTAGCATAATTTGTAACCATTAAATATGAATCATTGGAGAATGGAATAATGTGATTTCAATGGATGACAGAATTTTAAAGTAATACTATACTACCCAGTGATAACCAAACCTCAGAAGGTTTCACCAAATGGGAATAAGCACTCCAAAGTTTTGGATGCTTCACTGACCTATTTTAACTAGAGAAGGACCCAGATGAACAACCCAGATCCAAACATCTTTCCAAGTATTCAGATCTGAATCCAAATATCTAGGCTGACCTCTCTCAGTAAGCTGGTGGATAAGTTAGAGCTTCTCCCTTGCAAATCTGATTTGTACCACGGTTGGACAGCTCAGGACTTATAGATTCATAGACGTGAAGGCCAGAAAGGACCATCAGATCATCTAGTCTGCTCTCCTGTGTATCACAGGCCATTCAGTTGCACCCAGTACTCCTATAACTAGGCCCAATAACTTGTGTTTGGCTAAAGCATACCTTCCAGAAAGACATCAGTTTTGCTTTGACTACAGCAAGAAATGGAGAATCCCCCAGTTCCCTTGGTAGTTTGTTCCAATAGTTAGTCACCCTCACAGTTAAAAATTTGTGATCCATTTGAATTTGGCTGGCTTCAGCTTCCAGCCATTGGTCCCTTTTATGTATTTCTCCACTACATTAAAGGGCCCATAAGTTCCTTATATTTACTCCCCAGGAAGGTACTGAGACACTGTAATCAAGTCACTTCTCACTCTTCTTTTGTATAAACTAAACAGATTGAACTTTTTAAGTCTCTCACTGTAAGGCATATTCTCCAGCCGTGAATAATTTTTGTGGTTCTTTTTTGCCCATCTCTCCTTTTTCAACATCCTTTTAGAAATATGGACACTAAAACTAGACGCAGCATTCCAGCATTGGTCTCCCCAGTGCCAGGTACCGAAGTAAAATCACCTCCCAACTCCTACTCATCACTCCCCTGTTCATACATCCAAGAATTACTTTAGCCCTTTTGGGCACAGCATTGCACTGGGAGCTCATGCTTGGTTGCTCGTCCGCTATGACCTCTACCTCTTTCTCAGAGTCACTGCTTTCCAGGATACAGTCCCCCATTTCTGTAGTATAGTGAAGCGATGACTCACTGGCACAGCGCCTCCTGCTGGTTGTCTGGGAATCAGTTCTTTTCAGCTCCAAAGCACCTCCTGGTGGCCGGTGTTTCGCCTGCATCTGGCCCCCGTGTCCCTCCTGGACCCTGGTGCACTTTTACCTTGGGGTTCTGCCCTAGAAGCACCCTCTCACTCTGGGTCTCCCCCCCGCCAGTGGAACCCCCAATCCTCTAATCCCACCTTCCCTCAGGGGCTACTGCCAGTCATCATCTAGCCCCCGCTCACTGGGGCAGACTGCAGTCTGTAATGGCCACTCTTCATTGGCCAGGGTAGGACCTGCTGCTTTTGGCTATCCTCGGGCTGTCCCTCTGCAGCCCCACTACCCTTTGGCCTTCAAAAAAGTCTGCAGCCTGGGGGTTTTCCAGGCCGGAGCGCCTAGCTCCAGCACTACTCTGCTTCAGGTACCTTATTCTCCCAAGCAGGTAGGTCCTTCTCTCTCCACTGCTAGAGACAGACTGCCCCAGCTTCTGGCCCACAGCCCTCTTATAGGGCCAGCTGTGGCCTGATTGGGGCATGGCCCAAGCTGTGGCTGCTTCTCCAATCAGCCTTTCCAAGCCACAGCCCTCTCCTTTGCTCCAGGAGTGGGGCAACTGCCCCACTACATGTAGGTATAGCCTGCATTCTTTGGTCCTGGATGTACAACTTTGCATCTGACTGCATTGAAATGCATTTTGTTTGAATGGATCCAGCTTACCAAGTAATCCAGGGAGCTGCAAGAGGTGTCTGATAGCCCTCTCACTACTTAGAGCTGTGTCAGTCCCAGGATACTAGGGCACAAGGTGGGTGAGGTAATATCTTATACTGGACCAACTTCTCTTGGTGAGAGAGACAAGCTTTCCAACTTACACAGAGCTCTGTGTGACTCAAAAGCTTGTGTCTCTCACCAACAGAAGTTGGTCCAATAAAAACATTCCCTCACTCACCTTGTCCCTCACATAAGAACAGCCATACTGGGTCCGTCTAGCCCCATATCCTGTGAACTCAGGCTCGAACACAATTTCACATGCAGAAAAGACAGAATTATCCACCAATATTAACAAGAAATTAGGCCAGGTTTGTCCCCATCAGTTTGTAACAAAACTGTTAGGAATATGGTTCAGTCTCTTACTGCTTTCATGGCATTAGGTTTCCAGGCTGCCGGTATATCACTACTCTGGCCACCATTCATTTGAAATGAGGAAATGTGCCTGTGTGTTGTCAATGAACCCATTAGAATCCCCTCAGGACATCGCAGCTGATGGCCTGTTGTGGATTTTCCAGGGAAGAGATGTCTAGTGTCGTTCCAGAAAATTGTTCTTTAACTCCATCACCCCACTGTGGTGCAAACCTGCTGGCTCACTGCAAAGTTCAAGGTGACGCAGGTCCACAGCTATTAGGCTACATCTACAATCCAGCTGGGGTGCTGTGATTCTGAACTCAGGTAGATGTACACACATGCACTAACTCTGATCGAACTAGCACACTAAAAAGAGCAATGAAGCTGCAGCAGCACAGGCAGCTTACACAGTCTAACCCAGGGGTGGGCAAACATTTTGGCCCAAGGGCCACACGGGGCTTCAAAATTCTGCAGAGGGCCAGGTAGGGAAGGCCCCGCCCCCTATCTGATCCCCACCCACTTCCCTCCCCCTGACTACTCCCCTCAGAACCCCAACCTGTCCAAACTCCCCTTCCTTGTCCCTGATTGCCCACCCCAGAGACCCACCCCACTCTAATTGCCCCCCAGAACCTCACCCCCATCTAGCCCCCCTGCTATCTGTTCCTTGACTGCCCCACCCTAGACCCCCACACCCTAACCACCACCCCCAGCACCCACCACCTAAGACTGCACCCCCACCAAACTGGCTTACCTGCTCAGCCGGGCGTGGGGCCCCACGGCTTGCAGCGCTCCACCCGGCCCCACATTTTGCCGTGCTCCGCCCGGCACCCCGGGCCGGTGCCGGGAGCGCAGGGCCCCGCGGCTTGCCGTGGTTGGCCTGGCACCCCAGCTTGGGGCCCCGTGGCAAGAAGCTCTTGGCCCAGCCGCCGGCTTGGAGCGCGGGCCACTGGGCTTGCTGCGCTCGGCCTGGACCCTCGGCCGGGAGGGCTTGCCGCGCTCAGCCCGGGGCTGAGAGGGCCCCCGGCCCAAGCTCGTGGGCCGGATGAAAATGGCCGGCGGGCCACATGTGGCCCGCGGGCCGTAGTTTGCCCACGTCTGGTCTAACCCCACCTGCCCAGACCCTGGGTACACACTTGAGCAGCTGATGCCTAGCTAGATCAAAACTAGCTCAGGCATGTCTTCACATGCTCCAATCGCACCTCCCTGTTGCTGTGTAGACATACCCAAAGAGACGCTTTTCCCCAACTCAAGCTGAAAGGCAGTTGAACTCTAGAAATCCAGTGCCCCTGAGTTTCTGAGGAGGCTTGTGATGATTCCACCAGCCGAAGAGATGTAACTTTTCAAGTATTTGAGAAGGATTTGGAAGGAGATATTGGAACTGTTTGCCGGGCTAGAACTGGCAAAAGCAGAGCACTCCAAACATCAGATACCTCTGTTTGAACAATGCTTAAGATATTTTGTAGGCATCCCAGGGAAGCAACAGTTAGGCTTAATTCAGTTGCTGTGGGGAGTGGAGAATCCTGATTAAGCACGTCCCTCTTAAATGAAATGCTTGGCAGCGCTGCCAGTAATGACCAAATTTCAATATTCTTGATATTCATAAATATCAAACAGAGCTATTATTTACTCCCCAACATTAGGGCTAAAGGACCTTTGTAAATCATCACTTCCTGTTCCCTTTTCCCTAATGCAGATTATAATCATAGATTTTGGATTGGGCAATATAGAAGCATTATTACTAAGTAAGCAGTACAAACATTAATTCACTAAATCACCACAGTACCCTCTGGGGTAGATACTTATCTCTTCATTTTATAGATTGGGAAACTGAAGCACAAAGAGTTAAAGTGACTTACCCAAGATCAACCAGGAAGTCAGTTGCAAGAATAGATCTCTAGTGCTGTTCATGTGATTGTGCTAGTTTAGTTTTGTCTGTTTGTTTTTTTGGTGGTTTGGTTTGATTTTTCCCCAAAATCAACCAACTAAATAAATAACTAAATCTCCCCCTCCCCAGCAATTTTACATGTGCTCTTCAGACAAATTGGAAAATAGATACCTAACTAATAGAAATGACCATTTTTTAGTTAATCTTAGAAAACCATCTACCTATTGTTCCTTTAGATGGATCCGTTCCAATGTCACAGTGGAAAAGTACTTAGAGCAATTGTGAGGCTGAAGTGGTGCTTGTGATGAATTCAACTCTTCAGAAGCAGCAGTAGCCTTCACAGCTTTAGTGCTCAGGCAGATTGGAATTGGAAAGTGGATAAATAAAAGGGTTTTGGAAAAAGAAAGGATAGCTACTTGCTAATTTCTATTTCCAAAAGTCTGGCCTCAGACTTGCTTTGCTGCAGCAATCAGTGATTCATGATTCCATGAATACAATGCTATCATCTTTCAAAGCATTGCGTGCCTGTGGTTTGTTTTGCACGATAACAGATGTCAGAGTGACGGGTGCTGGAGATATACAAAAGACTAGATAGACAGAATCCAGTCTGGCTTAATTTCTCTGGATTTCCATAGATCAGGAGGTCTCAAACATTTTCCCAGAGTAGACACCATCTTAAAGGGGAGCATGTCTTGTAGACAATCCCCTGCAATTCCAGTGATACAGATTACCTCCCCTCCCATTCACAATATTCCTGTGACAACAAATGCTTAGGTGGAAAAGTAATATTAGGAAAGTGTTTTGTGAACTTTTAGCTGTCTTTGAATTTAGCAGCCCAAAACAAGAAGTAAAGCCAATACCAAGCCACTAGCCAGGTCTCTGTGGACCACCATCAAGTGTTTCATGACCACCAGCAGAACATGGATCACAGTTTAGAAATTTGCCACAGATACATGGCAAGACCCTGAGGCAGATTCTCCACTTTTTTTGCGGACAGCATGATGTTCATTGTGTTCTATAAGGACGTGACTTATCTTTGTCCACAAAGCATGTCCACAGTATTTCAGTCTGCTTTAAAAATAGCCTCACATTTGTCATATTGACAGAAACCCTATGTCTGTAAAATCCCGGGCTGCACAAAGAGATACACGGACCCCAGTTCCCTCAGGAAACACGTCAAGACTGTGCATGGGCCCGATGCCCATGTCACAAAGAAGCAGCGCAACGACGTTCACCCACGGCCGCCTCCGCTCAAGGAAAATGGCGACAACGAAGCAAGTGCCAAGCAGAGTAGCAAGGTGTCAGAAGAGAGCACCGAGGCTAACAGCACGACCAGAGACATGGAGGACTGCTTACAAGTCAAAACAATAAAGACTGAGAATTCTGTGGTAAGAGAAGCTGTTGTTTAAAGGATAAGGGTATGGTTTGTAATTTCTCAGAGACGCAGGTGAAAAATGTAAAGTTGCAGCCTTTTTCCTCCTCATGCATTTGCCATGCACCCAGAAATTTGCAGAATGATCCCAGTTTTCAATGCCCCCAACCCTAAAGTTAAGATTGCAGGGCAGTTAAGAGTCCCCAGTGTATTTTGTGTCCTGTTATACAGCAGCACAGAGCCCAAGGTGTAATATTTGTAACATTGCTGATAGGATGATGAATGAATGCATCAGCCCATGCCATGCCATGAAGGTGAAAATGTGACAATAACATGTCGTTATAATACAATTTCTTTTGTCCCCCAAGACACTTTCAATCAGGCAGTAGTCTTACTTCCTTTCCAAGCCAGTCTCATATTATTTAATTAAATCTGTGTGTTTCTGTGTATTACACAGTCGTTAGAGGAAATCATGAGTCTTGCTGCACCACAACTCTATCACATTTCAACATCTCTCCTTCTCTTAGCAGTAAAAAAGGCAAAATTTTTATAAAACAAGAGACAATAAATAGCTGAACTAAAGTCACTTTCACCTGCTAGAGTTCATTCAGTCCCCGGGTTTCTCACTGGAGTTGAGAGAACTTCACAAGCCTTTGAGACTCAAAGTATACATTTTCTTGATTTTAAGCCAAACTAAAATGTTTTCATTTCTACCAGTCAACATGACTTTGCACTATAGAAGGGTTAGATGCTGTGCCCTTGGGTGATACTGTGACGATATATGAGTTTAGTCCAGGAAGGAATTGACTATTTTCACAGCCAAGAATGGCTTTTATTGGCTAAATGGTCAATTTCACCTTCACATGCTCCTGTATTCATTGAAAAACTCAGTGTAAGAATCACACACACACACACACACACACTGTTTTTCTATGAAAATATTTCTCCCCTGCTTTCCCTAACTGACTGTAGGTCAAGTTCTTTCCATAGTTACACCCTGTGCAACTCGATTGCTGTTAGGCACAGCGAGCAAATCTTCCTTCCTGTTCCACCCACAGAACCCCTTTTACTTCACTCGCGTTGTATGGTGTAACGAAGGCAGTACCCCGCTCACTGTGCCTATGGACACAGAAAAACACAGATTTAATGAAATGACGTATGACTGGCTTGGGAAGGAAATAAGACTACTGTCTGATTTAAAGTGTCTTGGGGGACAAAAAAAATTGTATGTATCTATCTGTGTTGACCATTTTTTTTCAATTCAAAACTCTGAAGCCCTGGGAGTATGGAGCTAATGACTGGTTGATTGAAATCACATGTAATGGTGTCTGGGGGTCCCTCTTTCTGACCTAAAATGCAATCTAGTCCAAAATCCACCAAGGTCGGTGAAAAGTCACTGATATTTGGATCCAGGTACATTAAGAGGTGTTAAATTAAATGTGGGGTGGGCAGAGTGTCAGGAAAAATAATGCTGCTAATTTACCCTGAACTGTGCACTCCCCTCTACGCTCTTTCACTAATCTTCTCCCGTTTGTTAATGGTATCTTTATTCTAACAACCTGTTCTTTGTTCCCACTTACCTTTCCTTACTGTACCTTCCTAAGGACAGTCGGTACTAAGGTGAGCAAAGAAATTCTTTGTATTGAAATTGCTGTATAAAAATGTGATATATTCTGTACTGTGCATCTCCAGCTAACCGAACCTAGTTAGTGTGTAAATGCAAAGAGGGTGAGGAGGTGTAGGTGGGCAGTCACTAAGGCAATTGGGGGAAGGTCCAGCATCTGTTTGTCAGTGTCCCAAGAATTCCCTTTACTTAATTTCTCCCAGCATTACACCCCAGCATTGCACTCCTGGAATGTAACCTCTGTCCTTCCGATGAAAGGAAACTGGACCCTTTAAAGCTAGGCAGCCCTGCTACTTAGGGCTGGTTGTGATCAAAATAAGGCACTCGCTCTCCCAACACTCCCACCTGGTCCCGGGGCTAAGTATGTTGCCTCCGCAGCACTCCCAGGTTCTGACAATCTCTGGAGCAAGAGTTCAGGACCGGGAATTGAGAACCCTGACAATGAAGAGTGCTACAACCAGGCAAGTTCAGACCATTCAATATTTGTTGAAAATAAGTTGCTCAGTGTGAAATGTCATTTCTAATGCAAGTAAAACAAACCTTTATGGCACTTATCTACCCCATCTGTAAGTGGGAGCTTGCAAACACAAAACCATGTCCCTCTGCAAACATTGTCAGCTAAACTAATTACATGTTAAGGTATTTAAAAGACAGAAATATGTTGTGCCTGAAACACTTAGGACTTGATCCTATGTTTGATAAACTGATGCTTATTGCAGCTGTACCTTGCACAATCTACTAATGCACTGGCTTATCTTAATGAAGCATCAACCCTTTATCAACTGCAGCAGCAATGTTTGGTCTGTCTCTGTGGGCAAAAGGAAACATACCAAAGATTTTTAACCCATAGGGGTTTTATGCAAATGCTTGTGAATTTTTTTTTAAAAAAAGTCCATCCAAATTTGTTAAAGTACTGCTGTTTTTAAGTAAACCTAGTGCCCACGGCATGAAACTGTAATGCCAGTTGGCATTAATTAGCATACTGCCCTTGTCAGCAGCAAAGACTGGATATGGAAACTAAACTATCCACCCCTACCTAGAAAGTGCTCTGTGGCTGCAGAACAGAGCTGAGACATGGCAGTGGGGAGCATGTCTGTGTATGAGGAAGGAGGTAACCACATGTTCCCTGTACCAAATGTGTTGATAAATAGGAGACTTCAGTCTCCAGGCCCATGTCCGTGCACGTTACAAAGCAGTGTCTTTGACTGCAGAACTCATACCTTCTATTATTTCTCCTTTCCAAGATGTGTCAGTCCAGTCCTGGTGGCCAGTCATCATGCAGCAGTGAACCATCACCACTTGGTAGCACCAACAACAATGACAGTGGAGTAGAAATGAACATGCACAGTGGGGGAAGCCTGGGAGACCTGACCGCACTGGATGACAATGCTCCTGTTGTGGACTCGACAGTCTCATCGGGCAATTCAGCAGTCAGCCTTCAGCTAAGGAAACACATGACAACGATGCAGAGACTTGAACAGCTCAAGAAGGAGAAACTCAAGACGGTTAAGGATTCCTGCTCATGGGTGAGCCCAGCTCCCCAAGTCAGAAACACCAAGCTGCCTCCCATACCAGGAAATGGTAAGCCATGGTCCTATGTTCTTCCTACTGTTAGACTCCCTCAGGCCATGTCTCACAGTGAAGGGTCTGCCCTACAGCAGAATCATTTCCCTGCCTATCAACATCACTCCTCACAGAATAAAGATGAGCTGCCTCATAAAAGGACCAATTAAATGTGAAATCAGCCATATAGTTTTGGATGGGATTCCCAGGGTTGCCCAAGGCCAGTTTGCACCCACCTTACCCCAGTGGTGGAAATTAGAGCAGTCTTATGCTAGCAGTAACAATCCTCTACGGGCTGTTTTGCCATCTGAGGACTGCTAAAGCAGAACAACAATCTAGCCTTGCTCCCGCTCCTGGCCATGACTTTGGTCTGCCCTTACATCAGGTGGGGAGCTCGGTAATGGTGGCATAGAGCCAACTATGCTAGTTTTAACTTCTGTGCCAGATGGAGATTGCTGACTAGGACAAATTTATGATCATTTTGTGCCTCTCCAGCTTAACAAAGGAAATGATGATCTGCCCTTAGAGTCTACTGTATAGGAGCTTCTTGAATTGCTCTGGAAAAGATCTCGGAAGGGTACATGAATTTCTAGTACTGAGCAATCAGACCTCTGCCTCTGAATTTTTGAAACCAGTTTGATTGACTGATCATATGACCAGGCTTGGAAACCACATGTTGTGCCTGTAGTGCAGGGCTGGGCAAACTACAGCCCGCGGGCCACATTCGGCCCGCGTGACCATCACATCCGGCCCGCATCGGGAGGCTGCCCTCCCCCGGAGCCCCGCAGCGCTGGTACTACTGCGGCCCAGGGCTGCGTCCCTTCCCCCTCCCCCAGAGCCGTGCTGCAGGGGCAGCTCTGAGGGCTGGTGCTGCGCGCTGGCTCCTCCCCCGGAGCTGCCGCGCCACGCGGGGAGCGCTCTGGGGGCCGGGGCTGCGCGCTGGCCTCTCCCCTGGAGTCATGCCATGCGGGGAGTGTTCTGGGGGCCGGGGTTGTGCACTTCCCCCCTCCCCCGGAGCCACCCTGCGTGGGCAGAGCTCTGGGGGCTGGGGCTGCATGCTCCTCCCCGCCCCCCCGAGCAGCTATGGTAAGAGGGAGTATGTGGGGGTACCAGGGTGGTGGTTGTGGGGGTAGCTTTGGAAGGGGCAGTCAGGGAGCAGGGTGGGTTGGATGGGGGTGGCGTTCTGGGTTGGGGGTGGGAAGGTGGATAGGTGTTGGGACAGTCAGGGGATAGGGAGCAGGGGAATTGGGTAGGGGTGGGGTTCTGGGGGGTGGTTAGGGGTCTGTGGAAGGGGTAGTCGGGACAAGATGTGGGGGTTGGATGGGTCAGGGATTCTCAGGGGGCAGGAATTGGGAGGGGGCTGGATTGGGGGTGGGGCCTTCCCCATCCAGCCCTCGATATAATTTCGCAAACTCGATGTGGCCCTCGGGCCAAAAAGTTTCCCCACCCCTGCTGTAGTGTCTTTCATTCAGCCTTATAAAAAGAAGCCCACAGGGGAGCTCTCCTCTTAGGTTGCAGTGCCAATGAGGCACATACTAGAAAAGACTCGGTAGCATGAACTTAATTTCCTGAGTACATCTCACTGTCCTCTTTCCCTGCCCTGTACTGTCACTTTTCTCATGGAAGCAGAGCAGCAGACAATATGCTGACTCCATTACCAGTTAGTCACGTTTACATCACTCTTCTTAAGTAAACATTTAATGTTGGGTAACACACACGGATCTGTATTTAGACTCCCAAGCACAACAGTGAATGTAATGTAGCTATTTACCCCCAAATAGTCCTCTCAGCTAACAAAACCATTTTTATTCCCCCCAACTCTCTCCCAGGCTCTATCCTAGAAAATATTGGTGGTTCCTCTGCTACACTGCCTAATCCTAGAATAATGGAGCTGTCTGTTAATGAGATTACGATGCTGAATCAGCTCAATGAACGCCGTGACAGTACGACAAGCACCATCAGCTCGGCCTACACTGTCAGTCGCAGATCATCGGGGATCTCCCCTTACTTCTCTAGTCGCCGGTCCAGCGAAGCTTCGCCGTTTGGGAATCGTCCCAACAACACGAGCTCTGCCGACTCCTATGACCCGATTTCTACGGACGCGTCACGCCGATCGAGTGAAGCCAGCCAGTGTAGCGGCATACCAGGCCTTCTCAACCTCACGCCAGCTCAGCACTACAGGCTGAAAGCCAAGTATGCTGCTGCCACGGGGGGCCCGCCTCCCACACCTCTACCTAACTTGGAAAGAATGAGTCTGAAGAACAAGATCTCTCTTCTTGATGGGCCAGATCCTGCTTTGCCTTCATTTCGTCTCCCTCCTGGGCCAAGACGCTGTAGTGACGGCAGCACCTATGGGTACGCAGCGGCCCCGGCTTTTCCCCATGACGTGTCAGGGAACAACACAAGACGCGCGAGCGATCCTGTGAGGAGACCTGCCGCAGACCCACTGTGCCTCCCTAGAGTCCATCGCTTCAACAGCACCAACAGCATGAATCCCCTCCACCCACCACATCCCGTGGACAGAAGGAACTGCAGCCTTTCAAATTACACACGCTGTGATGGGAGTCTTCCCAGGCACGTCTATTCACCTCGACCTCTGAGCATTAGTGAAAATATTGCCATGGAAGCAATGTCAGGTGAGACGGAAGGCTCCATGGGAGAAGATGATTTCATGCTGCCAGATGATGTAGTGCAATATATCAAATCTCAGAACAATGGAGCAGCTGTAGAAAACTCTTCCATGGGATACAGTAATGAAATGCAAAACTTCCAAGCCAATGGGAAATTACAACCTCAGAACTTGTCTAGCCAGCACAGGATGGCTGGAACTGATGCAAGCGTGAACCATTTGGGTCCAGGGATGGCAGAGAGCCACATGAGCTTTGGCTCTCCTTCACACATGAGCAAAAACAACATGCCCGTCCAGTGGAATGAGGTTAGCTCAGGTACCGTTGATGTTCTGTCTAACCAATCGAAGCAACAGTTTTCTCAAGGAAACTTAGCTGTTGTCCAGCAGAAGCAGAACTTTGGTCAATATCAGAACTTCAACCAGCAACAAATGCAGATGAGTCAAAGTGGCATGAATGTAACACAGCAGAATTTTATGCAAAGAAATGTGAGCATGGATGGACAAAGGCTAAACTGTATGCAGCTGAGGCAGCAGCAGATAAATCCAGGCCCTAATATGAACTCTGATTTGAGCCTGCACCAAGGGTATAACCAGGCTCCTCACATGTTGAGCCCAAATGCAATCAGTGGAGATCCAAACCAGCTTTCCCCTTCTTGTAGCAACATGGCAGTGAAGTCTGGATCCCACATTCATCCTCAGCAAATGGACGTTGCAACGGATCCCTCTTTAATGGTCGACAGTAATAGACTGACTCAGGTCATGCATGAACAAAGTCAGCAGAACTATTCATCTCAGACAAATCCCGTGAATTTCTCCATGACTCAGGAGGTGTATTATCAGCCCCCTTCTTTAATGACCTCAAATCAGCCAAACTTTGAGCCCCAGCAGAGCATAATGGGTTCAGCTGGCCAGACCTACCCTCCTGGAATGGTACAGCCTCATCCTCCATCTGACCCTAGTCCAGTAAACAGGCATCGAGGGATACGCAACATGCAGCAACTAGGTTACATGAGAACTCCCCACCCTACTAACACCATGAGCCCTGGCCAGGAAAGAGCAGAGGCCACTCCAAAAAGAATCAACAATATGGTGTCAATGCAGGCTCAGCAATGTGCAAACAGCACAAGGGAAAACAATTTGATGTACTATTATGGTCAAATCCACATGTATGAACAAAATGGAAACTTTGATAACCATGTGGACTGTAGAATGGGACAGCAGCAGTGTGCCTTGAATATCAAGCCAGCTGCTCTGCCTTCTCCCGGAGCTAACCAGGTGTCAAGCACAGTGGACTCACATGCTCTGGAGCCTGCTCAGATAGATTTTGATGCCATCATGGATGATGGAGACCATTCGAGCCTGATGTCAGGAACCCTCAGCCCTAGCATTCTGCAGAATCTCTCCCAGAACTCCTCTCGCCTTACAACTCCACGGAACTCTCTGACGCTGCCGTCCATCCCAGCTGGAATAAGCAACATGGCAATAGGTGACATGAGCTCCATGCTAACCACCCTGGCAGAAGAGAGTAAATTTCTGAACATGATGTCCTAATGATAAAGCCCCATGGTTTACCCCAGGGACTTTACACAAAGCAGTTTTATGAACGTGCTTTTTAAAAATAATCAGTGTCTATAGAGTAGCATTTTTGACAAGTATTAAATACATTAAAGGGATTCAAAGTAAGAAATGTCTCTGTACAGACTTACGTAAACTATCTAAAAGCAGTTTAGCACCAAAAGAGTGCAACCTTTAGTATTATTTTTTTGCTTGTTTTTTCAGGGGTTTGAGCAACACCATTACCAAATGAGCATATTGCATAAGAATGGTTAAAATTGTTTTCCTCCAGGTTTGCCACCTACCTTGTTTTCTTTTAGTTATGTCTGCAACAAGACCATTTCTCAGTGCATGCCACAAACAAACGGAGGGGTGTCTTTTTGATCTGAATTAAAGCCATACTGCATATTCTGCTCCAGTGAGATAAACATTTAGCTACGTCTCCCAAAAAATCCACTCCCAGCAATATCATTTTAAACAGTTCTTTGTACCTTGTGTCTTCGTAGAAAAGCATCAGTTCCCAACAGCTTCTCAGAAAAGTGCCTTACTATGCTTTAGTGTTAAGTAGTCAAGGCGTCTCTTCCCTTAAAATCAAATATAGTGTACGTAAAAACAAAAGAAATGTACATTTAAAAAGCATAGCGGTGTCTCGGAAAAAACATCAGAAAGATACATTGATGGGACTCATGAAAGATTAATGCCCCCTTTTGTCAGATGTGTTTACAATATGGTTTATGTCGTGGGTAGAATGTAGCAGAGGCCTGAAAATACTATTTGTCTGAAAGCATCTCTAATGGCAGGAAGGCCCCGATCCTGCAAAGGTTTAGGTATGAGTTTAGCTTTATGCCCTGACAGTAGTGACTCAATCGAATAGTGACTTTCATCTGGGGCCTTAAACAATTTGTGTAAATCAGGGGGTTTTACAGGAATTCATTCAGGGAAGTCTATGGTCTGGGATGTACAGGAAATTGGATTAGATGATCACAGTGGTCCCTTCTGGTCTTAAACGCTGTGAATCTATGAAAATTGCTAATGGGAAGCTTCACAACGGCTCAGCTCTAATTTTTCCTCACCAGAGTGATGTGGGGCATATAATTACTTAGCTAGCTTAGGACTTGTCTGCAAAAACAATTAGGTCATGGCAAGCTGAGGTGTGACTCTACCCCGCACTAGCCTGCCTCAGATTAACTATCCATGTGGATCTTGCTGATACACATTAACAGTTCTCAGTGCACTCTGATCTGGTCCTCTTTGAAATGGGACTAGATCCAAGCACGCCAATGAACGGTTAATACATATCCACAGGGGCTACCTCACAAGCTAGTGCAGGGTATCTTGATGTAGACAAGCCCTTAGTCAAATGTTTGGGATTTGTAGTGGGGTATCAGAGCTGTGGGTGAAAGCATCTCTAAAATTTACCCACTAGGAATCTAGTCACAAGCAAATATAAGCTGGCTAACAGATTTTGCCATTTTAGGGCCTGATCCTGAAGTCAGTGGAAAAATTCCTCAGTGCATTATTTATTACTGTTGGTAGACAAAAGGGTGAACACAGTAAAATCAGACCTCACTGAATTTACCACATCTCAGAAAGACAATTCTTTTCTTCCTAATATTATAGTTTTAAGTATATCAAGGGAAAGGGTACACATGTGAAATTCCCTCCTGATTTCAAACATCCTGTGTGCTGAACTTTAAAAGACGACACCAGATGTGCATGATGTCTCATCAGCAGGGCTCTGTCCTTTCCCGCTCAATTGATGGCCAACTCTTTACTGAATGTGGCTCAGTTCCACCTGCAAACTGCAGCTCCCATGGGATGCTTGTTAAAGGTGCTAACGTTGGCTTTCTACAGTCATTGCTCTCCTTTTGCACTCACCAGGGCCACACAAACTGCATTGATGCTAGCATGACTTGTGGCTGTTGCACGAACGCCAGTCATCATTCCTGCCCAAACGTTGTGATGCCAAATACCCCAGAAGGCCGTACATAAATCGAATATATATTTACCATAAACCAGAGTGCAAAAGCCTTCCTTGTGGTGGGCAGCACCCTGCTCCACATATAGTCCTAGTAATTCAGTGGGACTGCCTGGAGAATAAACACAGTAGAACCTGGCCCACCCTAATTCTTAAATAAAAAGCTTGGGTGAACAAAGCATGGTGGGCTTGATCCTGCCTTCCTCGCATATCCTAAAACCCTCCTGACGTCACTGGGACTCCTGGCTGTGCTAGGAAAGCAAGATTAGACAGGGCAGCTGTTTGCACTTGTGCCTAACCTAGAAAGATTAATTGAAAATGATCGGGCTTTTTGAGTTCATGGTACAGACTCACCTGCAGTTACCTCACCCTTGCCTTTGAGGGACAAGGGCAGGGCACAATTTAGGACTCTGAGCCATATTGGATGCATGGAGTTACACTTTGGGCCTCCCAAGTGCTGCAACTGATCAGGCCCTTGCATCTCCATTGGCTTTGAGCTGATTTATTCAGTGGATGCAAATGACAATGCTTGTTAGTGAGTCCCACTTCAGGCAACAGACGTGACAAGAAAAGATCAAACATCAGAGCGAAACCATATTTCCAGTTCGGCAAGATTCGTATCATCTTTCAGAGGTGGTCTTCCTTTATTTACTAAAATAGTATTGTTATAACCATTCCAGCTCTGTATATAGTATGTATAGAAGACATCATTACTAAAAGCACTGTAGGTGAATTGTTCTGTCAAATTTATATCTTATGGACATTTTTAGCTGTTTTCTATGTCATAAAAAATGGAGGTAACATGCTGAACCTGTATATAGGCCTTTTGTACATTAAAAAGTAATTTTTTTCATAACTGATTTTGTTTTGTTGTTACTGTATTGTGGTAGCACTTAGAGGCCCATGCCGGTTCAGGGCCTGCTTGTGCTAGCTGCTGTAGAAAGATAACAAAAACATGGTTCCTGACTTGAAGAGCTCACAATCCAAGTACAGGCTGAGAGGCTACAGAAGGATACAGCAAATTGATGGAGCGCATGGGACCGACATTACAACAACACTGCATGTAACCATCGCTGAGTTTTTTGTTGGCATCATGGCAAAGGTGTGTTTTAAGGAGAACAAGGTATTGGCTTTGGGGGAGGGAGTTACAGGAAGCTCCTTCCAGGGTGGAAGGCAACCTACAGGGGCAACATGGCAGAAAGCACCAAGGTGCTTGGTTGGAAATTTGACAAATGGGCAGTTGAGACTCTCATAGTTGGCAGATCAGAGATGGGGGTTAATGGCTCAGTAGCATCCATGAGATGAAAGGTAGGGCAGGGCTAAGCTATGACGGACCTTAGAAATAAATACCAGTTGTTTTGTGTTTGGTGCCGTGAAGTGGAAGCCAGTCTTCTTATTTCCTATTTGACAGTAGCTGTGACATGCCAAGCAGTAGATCTACTGCTCGGGATCAAAATTAAGCCTGGTGTGCCGCCCACTGAAGTGAACAAACGGATTCCCGCTGACTTCAATGAGAGTTGAATCAGCCACTTGAGAGATTGCTTTTTGCCTTGGCTGTCATTGGCCAACAAAATATTCAAATTGTGAATATGAGCTAATGTTCTGAAGGGGTTCAGGGGCAAAGGTAGTAATGTATCACTCTTAATGAGAACTGTTTATAAACTGTCAGCTTAAGATGCAATGAAGACTTTAAATGTATAACACCGGCAATAAGCCAGACCAATCAGATCTGCCATAAATTTTGGCACAATCAAAATCTAAAGGAGACCCTAAACAGAATCCTGCTCCTTCTCTCTTTGGAATCAATGGCAAACCTCCCACTCATTTCAACAGTAGCAGGGTCTGACCCTAAGTAGTATGAATACAGCAATATCTTTTCAGTCCAAAGCGGAAGTGGAGGAAAAAACTACACAGCATAAAGCCTCCCTCTTTGCAGTCCCTTTGTCAAGTCATTGTGTTATTCTCAGTACTAAGAGATGAAAATGGCCGTGGACTCTAGGCTGTGGAGCAGACCCTAGAAGTCTTTACACTTACTTTTGGCCCTTAGTAAACATTATGGGTGAAATGCAAACAAAAAACTACGTCGTCTTTTGATGTTTTGTTGTAAACATTTTGTGGGATTTGAACCATTCACCTTAAGGCAAAAGGGTAGACTAGCTTTATTATCCTGCTAGCCTCAAAATCCATCAGGTAGATATCATAATATTCTATATGATTCAAGAATTACAAAAATCACTAAAGAATGGGTTTTGTTGTTATTGGAAATAAATTGTTCAGATTTATTTTTCCTCCTTCTCTGAATTAGGGCCCGATCCATTGTCCACTGAAATCAATCAGAGTTTTTTCTATTGACTTCAGTGGCTTTTGAGTCAGAGTCTAAGTTCTTTCTTAGTTACATCTAGAAATGGAATCAGGAGGCTAAAATGGGACCCTAATCCAGATCTAAAGTGGCCTCCAATTCAGGGGCGTTCAGATGCAAAGTTTAATGGAAACCCATCTCTGCTTATATTATAAACTCTACATTTTTCTCCACTGGGGCTAGCACGTCCCAGGGCTGCCTCTGATGAATTGTAACCACTTGCACTTTTTTTTATTGCTTGCACATCCTGGAATGTACAGCACAGAGGGTGTTTGTGTTTCTCAAAGGGCTCCTTGTGCAGAACTGTAAACACAGAAATTGTGATAATCCTTTTGCAACAACAAAAGTCTGTTAATTAGCCATGGCCTTGGGCGCAACTGGAATCAGGAGCTTTAAAGTCAATATTAAAATAAATGTGAGCGCTTCATTTCGTATTTGCACCCTTATTCCCTCTTTTTAATCGGTTTCCTTCTGAACCAAAATAAAGTATCTCTTTGGGCCAAATTTTTGCACCCTTAACTGAGTGATACCTTACTTCATATTGAAATCAGTGGGACCGTATAAGGAGTAAGGCCTTCACGATCCTTTAAAATGGAGCTAATATGTAATGTTTTCCTTGCGGGGAGGAAAGAGGCCATAAAAGCTACTGTTGCTGGATTTTGTTGCACTCCTGCTGAGCAGTCATTCCAATGGCCTCTTTATTGCAATGGTCTCAGTAGAGATGACATAGAAGCTCTTGTTCTTTATGAGCAGTTGAATCTACTTGGAAGAGCATATGTGTTGTAAATAAATGGTGTGTTTTATATTATTGGAAGGACAATTTATGACCAACCAAGGCCTCTTGCAGACAGCTATTTAACTTGTAAGTAAAATGACCTAACACTTAAGAAATTTAGAAGCTACAAAACATCCCCGTATTACAGCCAATGCATTTATTTCCCTTCCACTCCTCCATGATTTATGTTCCATGTAAAACTGTAAATGGCTACTTTAAATACATTCGCTGTAAAAAAAAAATTAAAAATAAAACCTCAAAGTAAAGCTTTTATGCATGCAGGAGGTTTTTGTGGCTATTGTAGCCTTCTGCCATTGCACCAGTATCTGTGGCCCATGGGCTAGATTTCCACCTGCATATGCAGAGGCTTAGCTGACTGACTGACAGACTCCTATTAATGATTAAGGTAGTTGCTGAGCTACATTGATTCATGATCTGCTAGAAATTTACCCTATTCATTGCTGGTTTCTGGAAACACTTGGCTTATTGTCCCAAGGGCTGATTGGTGGCTTGTTTCTTTCAGAGGAACTATCTTGTCCTCTGCAGGCTCAGTCTGGTCTTTACATTGTTGAACACCTTCCTGCACTACTACTAGTATTGTTGTTTCTGTTGTCATGATTGCAGATGAGAACCCCCTTGTACTAAGTGCTGTACAAACACAGAACAAAAGACAGACTCTGTCCCAAAGAGTTTACAGTCTAAGGGCAGGTCTGCACTACCCACTGGCTCGGCGGGTAGTGATTGATCTATTGGGAATGGATTTATCATGTCTAGTCTAGATAGGATAAATTGATCCTTGAGCACTATTCCGTCGACTCCAGTACTCCACCACCGGGAGAGCCACAGGCAGAATTGACGGGGGAGTGGCAACAGTCGACTCATCACCAGGAAGATGCCGAAGTAAGTTGACCTAAATACATTGACTTCAGCTACACTATTCACATAGCTGAAGTTGTGTATCTTAGGTCGATCCCACCACCCCCCTCAGTGTAGACTAGGGCTAAATAGCAGAATATATATCTTATATGCCTTCTATAGCCTTCATCAAGAAGAATCCCAAAACACTTTACAGGTATAGAGATCCTCTCACCTTATACTTGGAGTGTGGCAGCAACCATTTTTAGCAGCAACCATGCTTCTCTCCATCCTGCACCATCCCATTCTGGGGGAATGAAGAATAACTTTCCCCAATGAGACCAAAGAGGAGATTGTAGGTAGCCAGAATTAAATTATTTGAGTCAGAATTTGGCCAGCGCATCAAGCTTATTGCTGCCCTTTGGTGACATTGGCAAATAAATGCAAAACTTCACAGTAAAGACTTTGCTTCATGTGATTTAGTGCCCAAAGAAAATAAACAAATTAATCACTGTTTGTGAAATTTCAGGGTATTTGAGAAATCATTTTCCATGGAGCAGGCAAAAATGTGAACAGTAACTTGGGAATTTTGAGACATCTCTGAGAGCAGGATAAACCAAATGCCACAAGGGTTTACTGGGTTATGCACAGGATTAGTTCCTGAGTGCTAGATCCACTTCATCCACGTTGCACCGTGCATACACTGCACTTTGAAACACTGTTTAGAAGGTGGTTTTAGAGCTGGTCTAAAGTCTTCAAATTCTGATTTGAAAATGTTTTTGTGAATAAAACTGCCAGCTTTGGTTGGGTCTGTTTCATGGGGTCACATGACTGGTTATTCAGATGACTACCCCCTATTCAGACAAATATCCACAAATCCCAAAAGTTTTGAGAGTTTTAATGCAAAATTCATACTGCCTGTTTGAAAGGTTTCTGTCATCAAATCAGGGAGCAGAAACAATAACATGTGACTTGATGGCCAATCAGACAGAAAAATAACAATGTGAACAGTTCTTGAATTGTTTGGCAAAACTACTGGGTGAATGAGTAAGAACAATAAATGCAACATTGGATTGGCTCACAAATGATTTGGGGCAGGGATGCTGCCCCTAGCCTCTGTTGACAGAAGCTGGGTATGAGTGATAGAGGATGGATCACTTGATAATAACCTGTTCTGTTCATTCCCTCTGAAGCCTCTGACAGTGGTCACTGCTGGAAGACAGGATACTGGGCTATATGGACCTTTGGTCTGACCCCGGATGGCTGTTCTTAGGGTTTGCTAATAGAAAACAGACTAACTTCTTAGCTAATATTATTCTCTGTAGAAATAGTTTGACGAGCCTCAGGAGCAGTACTACTCCACTGCATGATGCTCAGAGAAGTTATCTGATCTGCTCAGTTATGCAGCTAATTGGAATCAGAAACCAGGTTTCTTGATAGACTCACTGTCATATGCCTGAAACACTCAGTCAAAATGCCTCCGATGCAAATCACTTAACCTTTGGGTCACATTTCTATAATGATTTCCAGCAAAAGAGAACTTCATGCCCATAAAGACTTTAACAGCATTGCAGACATACGCAGGGAGGGCGGTAATTATCATCATGTATTAGAGGGGTAGCTGTGTTAGTTTGTATCCATAAAAATGAGGAGCCAGTGGCACCTTAAAGACTAACAAATTTATTTGGGCATAAGCTTTTGTGAGTAAAAAAAACCCACTTCTTCAGATGCATGCAGTGAAAATTTCAGATGTAGGCATTATTATACTGACACATGAAGAGAAGGGCATTATCTTACAAGCGTGCTGATAGGGCCAATTCAATGAGGCTGGCTGTGGTCCACTCCCAATAATTGATGAGGAGGTATCAATACCAAGACAGGGGAAGTTGCTTTTGTAGTGAGCCAGCCACTCCCAGTCTCTGTTCAAACCCAACTTTGCAAATGAATTTTAGTTCTGCTGTTTCTCTTTGAAGTCTGATTTTGAAGTTTTTTTTTTGTTGAAGGATGGCTACTTTAAAATCTGTTATAGAATGTCCATGGAGATTGAAGTGTTCTCCTACTGGCTTTTTTATGTTCCCATTCCTGATATCTGATTTGTGTCCATTTATTCCTGTGTAGAGGCTGCCCAGTTTGGCCAATGGCAGAGGGACATTGCTGGCACATGATGGCATAGGTGTGCAGGTGAATGAGTCCCCGATGGTGTGGCTCCTGCGGCTGGGTCCTCTGATGGGGTTGCTAGAGTAGATATGGGGCCCGAGTAGGCAACAGCATTTGCTAAGGGATTGGTTCCTGGGTTAGTGTTTCTGTGGCATTGTGTAGTTGCTGGTGAATATTTGCTTCAGGTTGGGGGGCTGTCTGTAGGCAAGGACTGGCCTGCCTCCCAAGGTCTGTAAGAGTGTGGGATTGTTTTCCAGGCTAGGTTGTAGACTGTTGATGATGTGATGGAGAGGTTTTAGCTGGGGGCTGTATGTGATGGCCAGTGGTGAACATAAGAAAGGCCAAACTGGGTCAGACCAAAGATCCATCCAGTCCAGTATCCTGTCTACCAACAATGGCCAATGCCAAGTGTCCCGGAGTGAGTCAACCTAACAGGTAATGATCAAGTGGCCTCTCGCCTGCAATTCCTTGTTGGGCCTCTCCTGTAATAGGTGACTTCTGGGTACCTGTCTCATTCTGTCAATCTATTTCCTCACTTCCCTAGCTGGGTATTGTTGTTTTAAGAATGCTTGATAAAGATCTTGTAGGTGTTTGTGCAAGGGATTGGAGAAAAGTGGTTGTATCTTAGAGCTTGGCTGCAGACAATGGATCTTGTGATGTGTCCTGGTTGGAAGCTGGAGGCATGTAGGTAAGTATAGTGGTCAGTAGGTTTCTGGTATAGGGTGATGTTTATGTGACCATCACTTATTTGCATAGTAGTGGCCAGGAAGTGGATCTCTTGTGTGGACTGGTCCAGGCTGAGGATGGTGTTTTCAGGAAGATCACCAATACATTGTAGTTTCCTCTGGAAGTCAGTGATGTCTTGAAGTTAACTAGGAGTGCTGGTAGCATGGGGTCTGAGAAGAGACTCCAAATACCCAGATAATCCTGCTGAAGAGTGCCAATGCCTGAGACGATGGAGCATCCAGGGTTTCCAGGTTTACAGATCTTGGGTAGCAGATAGAATGCCTTTGGTCAGGTCTCTAGAGATATGTTCATGTGCATTTGTTCTTGTGCTATAGCAGGGAGTTTCTTGAGCAGGTGTTGTAGTTTCTTTGGTACTCCTCAGTGGGGATCAGAGGATGATGGCCTGTAGAATGTGGTGTCGGAGAGTTACCTGGCAGCCTCCTGTTCATAATCCAACCTGTTCATTGTGACTACAGCACCTCCTTTGTCAGCCCCTTTGATTATAATGTCAGAGTTGTTTCTGAGGCTGCGGATCGTGTTGCGTTCTGTATGGCTGAGGTTGTGGGACAAGTGATGCTGGTTGTTCACAATTTTCGCCTCTGCACATCTGCAGAAGCACTTTATGTAGAAGTCCATTCTGTCATTTTGACCTTCAGGAAGAGTCCTTGCTGAATTCTTCTCCTTGTAGTGTTGGTAGGAGGAGTCTTGTGGGTCAATGCACTGTTCAGTGGTGTGTTGAACATATTCCTTGAGTCGGAGATGACAAAAGTAGGCTTCCAGATCACTGCAGAACTGTATCATGTTTGTGGGGGTGATGGAGCAGAAAGAGAATCCCGAGATAGGACAGACGCTTCCACCGGACTAAGCGTGTGGTTGGATAGATTAACAATATTGTTGGTTGGGTTAAGGGTACCACTGTTGTAGCCCCCTTGGACATGTAGGAGTTTAGATAGTTTACTGTCCCTTTTCCTCTGTAGAGAAGTGAGTGGCTTGTCTCATTTCTGTAAAGTCCAGCCACGTGGAAGTTTGTGTGGAAGGTAGGTTTTGTATGAAAGTCTCCGGTTTTGAAAGCTCATTCTTGGTCTTCTCCTGTCTGCTGTAGAGGATGCTGATCAGGTGGTTCCTCAGTTTCTTTGAGTGTGGCATCGTCTCTCACCATAGTTAGTGTAGTATGTCAATTCCAATGGATTTTTTACCTTTAGTCCATTTGGTATGATGTCTGTCTGTCCACACTTGGAGAGGAAGATATCATTTATCTGTATCTGGGCGAGTTTTTTGATGAGGTTGATGGATTTCCACTTTTTTTTTTCATTATCATAATGAGATCTTAATGACTGGCAAGGGCCTTGGTGTTTGATTTGACCCAAAAGACTGCCCCTCTAACAGCCCAGCACCTGATCCTGTTTCAGTCCTAAGGGTGTGTTACTACAAAGGGTCAGCTATGTAGTGTAGACATTTCCTACACTGACAGATGGGGTTTTGCCATCAATGTAAATAATTCACCTCTCCGAGAGGTGGTTAGCTAAGTTGCTGAAAAATTCTTTTGGAGCCCTGGCTGCCCATAGAGTGCAGGTTAGGTCAACCTAATAGAGCTGCACAGTGTGCAAAATTTTTCATACCCCAGGGCAATGTAGCTAAATCCATCTGATTTTTATGGATAATCCAGATTTAATTTATTTGGCTGTGGGCACCTAATAATGATGAAAATCACTTGCCAGAGATTCATGGATTTCCTTAAGGCTGGGGGTCGCCCATCCAAACATTGAGAAGGCCTCACCTTGCTTTTACATTTGGTCATGAAACAATTTTTTTGTCTGCAGTGTGTGTGTGTGTGTGTGTGTGTGTTTCATTAAATCCTGAAAAAAAATTATGACAAAGGAAATTTTGGAGTGAACATTTCCAGTTAGTGGGGGAAGTTTCATCAATAAAATGTTTCAAAGCAGAAGTTTCAAAGGCCCTATGCTGCTTGGGAGATCTGATGAGACCAGAGTGCAGACTGTTGTGGAAGAGAATTCCTTACAGCAGTGGAGTGAAACTTCTGGACAGCAGACCACTTTTGAAAGTGTGAACCTTATTAAAGTACCTAAATAGGAGCTAAGATTCCCTTGAAAAACTGGCCCCATGCAAACAAAAACAAATCAGTCTAAAGACACCAGTGCTCTGATGCACTAACAAATATTAGTCTAAAGTGTTTCCACATTAGAGATTGCTCAGGAAGAGCCTCAGGCTTAACTGTGACCTCCCAGGAGGCCTCAAAAAAAGAAAAGCAGAACTAGCTACCTGGAAATGAACATACTGATAAAATGTATCAGTGCATTTTTGCATCAACAATGATGAAAGGTCTAAAAAACATGACCTATGAGGAAAGATTGAAAAATGGTGCGGTTGTTTAGTCTGGAGACGAGAAGGCTGAGAGGAGAGTTTTCAAGTATATAAAAGGTTGTTACAAGGAGGAGGATGAAACATTGTTCTCGTTAACCTCTGAGGATAGGACAAGACGCAATGGTCTTAAATTTCAGCAAGGGAGGTTTAGGTTAGACATTAGGAAGAACTTCCTATCATGGTAGCTAAGGACTGGAACAAATTGCCTAGGGAGGTTTTGTGGGGGGTGGGGTGGGGGGGCGGTGTTTAAGACCAGGTTAGAGAAACACTTGTTAGGAAAGGAGTAGTTATTCCACACTCCTGCCATGAGTGCAGGGGACCGGACTAGCTGAGCTCTCGAGGTCCCTTCCAGTCCTACACTCTATGCTTTGATTCCCTCTTGTTCGGCACTTGTACAAGGGTTCATGTGAAAGAGTTTTATGTGAGGGATCATGGGCTTCTAACGCCGGCCCTGGCTGCCCCAGCAATGCTCCCCCAAACCAGTGGAAAAGTGCCTGACTGGGGGAGACGTCCAGCCCCACCCACTGGTTGGGGAACACGAATTAAGCCAGAAAGAGGCATATGACGTCTGAGCAACTAGATGAAGCTGGGGCTGGCTGCTACTATGACCCCTGTCTCCTTGCCCGATTCCTGGTCTTGCCGTGCAGCCTGCTTCTGCCCTCCTCACCCCAGGCCCCCAGTTCCTGCTTTTCTGCCTTGCTCCAGGGCCCTGCTCCTACCCCTCCCCCTGCTGCTGACTCTGGTTCTCCCCACCACCCCCCCAGCGTCAATCTTGACTCTGACTTTGACTCTGAACTTTGGCTTGACACCTGACTCTGTCCCCAGCTCCATTTCCAGGCACCTGTCTCTAACCATTAGGCATGACTTTTCATGCCTTGGTCCCTACAGTTTATAACAACTTAACGAGGTTGCCACCAGCCTCTTCCTTGTGGGGGGGTGCGAGGGGGTGGGCTAAGCTCCCCTCCTCGCCATGAGGCCCCCACCCCTCTCCATAGCCCTGCCCCCTGGTCCTCCTCACCCCCTGATCCCATCATAGGCTGGAAACCAGATTCGGGCAGTGCATGGCGTGGTAAGAGCTGCCCAGATGGGAGGGGGACCCTGCTCCGGGGCCAGCAACGCCTTCATGACCCTCAGGGAGCAGAGGCTGTGTGGGGGTAGGGCCCAAGAGCCCAGGCTGAAGCGGGTCAGTCCAGGCCTCTGTGGGGAGCCCAAGACCTTCCACCTGCCTTGGACAGCACGCCACGGCGGGCAGGGACACGGGCCGGGGCTGTTCTTGGGCACTCTTGCCCCCTGCCCAGGCTTACTTCTCCGCTGCTGGGGGGCCTGGCCACTCTACATTCAGAGCTGAGTGGCTGGAGAGCGGCAGCTGTACAGGGTGGCTATGGGGTGCTGGAGTGTCTAAGGCAAATGCTGAGGGGGCTACTGACTATAGCCCCCATAAGCCTCCCTCACCACCCCGAGCTGCTCCTGCAACTTAATCAGAACAAGAAGTCAAGTTTCAAAAGGTCACATGACCTCTGCTCTCCTGTCAACTCTCCCCAGTTGGAGTCAGCTCTTAATAGCTGAGTAGTGAAGAACATTTGAGTTATACATGCTGTCACCCTGGTCAGCCACAAAAATAAGACCAAAAGTGTGTGCAAAAGAGAGTACTGTCACCTTAAATGAAATCATGGGCTCCTAAATTTTTTTAAATCTTATTTTTGTGCTCTGTTTTAGGGGTGGTGATTTGAAGGGTGTTACTGATTCGAGGGAAGGGCTTGGCTTGTGTCTTTAATTATTTTTGATTGGGCTGGGTTTTACTGAGTTGTGTTGATTTACAATTTAAACTTAGTTTTATATTTAGCGTGTTGTGCGCTGTGGCCTGAGGCTAAGACGGCATAGTATACATTTGATTCTGTTGATAGACAAAACAGAGCAGCTCTGACAAAAGGTAAACACATTAAAATAAATCCAATGATGATGTCTCAAAGGAAAGGGGGGAAGCCACATTGCCTGGATCATTTAGTATTAAACTGGGCCAAGCACATGCAAAACATACAGAGCCTAATGCACTCTGGTGAGACTGGACTAGGTAACCTGAAAGATCTACTCCAGCTCTAATTTCTGCACTGAAGGTTAATATCTCAGCTAACACTGGGTGTCAAAGCCTCCAGCAATGGGCTTTGCCCAAGCATAGGTTAGACTCTCAGCATTTATGATTCATACACGGGACTATTGTGTTACAAGATAAAAGTGCCATGAAAAATTGGTGGTTATTTTCCCCTTTGAAATTTCAGATTTTGAAAACTTTCAACCAGTTCTAGAGTGGGTCAAAAAATAGGAATTTCCGTTTTAGGAAAAAATCAAAATTTAGAAAATGTAGACTGACTTGAAGTGTGAACTTTGTCATTCATATGTGCGTCACTGCCCTCTGCTGGATGCAATCAGAACTGCTCAGCTGTGTGCCACAGAGCGCTGGCTGCCAAAAGCAATATATCAGGAGTAGGCAACCTATGGCACAAGTGCCAAAGGCAGCACGCGAACTGATTTTCAGTGGCAGTCACACTGGCCACCGGTCTGGGGGGCTCTGCATTTTAAATGAAGCTTCTTAAACATTTTAAAACCCTTATTTATTTTACATTCAACACTAGTTTAGTTCTATATTAGAGACTTATAGAAAGAGACCTTCTAAAAATGTTGAAATGTATCACTGGCACGCGAGACCTTAAATTAAAGTGAATAAATGAAGACTCGGCACATCACTTCTGAAAGGTTGCTGAGCCCTGCTGTATATGATTCTCCCTTAGTACAAGTGATAGGAACGTGGGCTTTTGGCGCAGGAGGAGCTGTGTTATAACTCCTGTTATTTTGTTGTTGTATTCTGTAGCATGCAACCTGGAGACAAACTTGGCATCTGAGGGCTCCACGCTGTAGTAGTTGATGAGCCAGAAATAGCTGCTGGAATAGAAAACGTAAAGCCAAGTACCAGTGGGAAGGTTGCCAAGCGTGCCATATGAGCTAGACAGCAGTAATGAGCAAGGAGTGAGAAACGATTCAGAAATCTAGTTCATTTCAACATGCCGAGATGCACATTCAGATGTATGTGAACTTTTCCATAACTTTCCCTCACAACCACAGTCCCAGTCTTACTGTCTCCAGTGACATCCCTTTCCCTGCCCACTCACCTTCCCAGGCACATGGTCTCACTTGGGCAAAGTAACTCCTCTTTACACCTATCCTGCCGTGTCCACTTCATGGACTTCACAGGCTTAGCTTCTTGGCTTCAGTTTGTGCAGCCTATTTTTTCTGGAGCAGAAGGAAACCTAAATGTCTCAGGCCGCCTGAAGGAGCCCTGGAACACACACACACTGAACAGCACAGGCCACCTAGCAGGGATGGTCAGACTTTGAGACTCCAGGATGAATTTTTTGCAATAGGCACAACCATGCTATTCTGTGCTGGAAGTAACCCTGTCAAATCACTCAGGCTACGCAGAGATGGGCTGGATCGTTACTTGGATGAGTACACCTGGGCGCCTCAAGAGTGAGGTCAGGTGACTCAATTTCCCTTGACCCTCTTCATAAGAGTAGTGTGCTGGCTAAATGCTAACGTGGTACATTCTGCCTAGCTAAAATTTCTTCTGGAGTTTCCACTGGAGAAGGAAACTGCTCCTGAAGTGTCGTGCTGTAGTGGTGGTATGCACGGTTAAAGAGAGGCCACTCTAGAAGTGTCTGCGTTTCAGTTGTGGATGTTTGTGTATCATGTTGAATGATGCAAGATGGGTTCTGGACTGGTTCATACACTCTTTCTTTTCTGGACCTCTTTGTCCAACCCTTATAACGTAACCGCCCCTCACCCAGCATCAGAATCATGAGGCTACCAGAAAAGCTTGACCGCTTTGCCTCAGTGAGCTTTTGCAGCTGTTGATTGCTGATATTTTTAATTTCAGTAGTGAAAAATGACAGATTGAAAATGGATAGAACACACAGATCACTTGGTCTTCCACAGTTTAAGGGCTTAGCTATGCATGGAGTTGCTCCTGATTAATTCCATGTGTGGACACTTTTACTGGGGAATATGAATGTCTTGGTTTTAAGGCTTTCCTAACAAAAAAAAATGTAGTCAAATGTTCCTAGAGAACTGGGTGCTTCCTTTAGCCTTATTTATCTGGATAAAATAAGGCAAATAGCCAGAGTTCAGCTCCAAACTTATCCCAGCAACTTGACACCTTGGCTAAAAACTGTTAGCTGACTTCAAGAAGGTGGTTGGAGCTAATCCTGCCAAGTTCTTTGCGGGATTTCTGAAGGAGATGTTGGAGCATAAAGACCTAACTATGATGCAAGGTAGAGTGAGCATTGCACTTGATAAGGTGTAATCATGGTAAATAGTAAAACTGCACATTGCTGGCAGCTCTCCTATGAGAGTAGAGAAGTAGCAGTAAGACCCTGCTTGCTGATCTAATGTTGTTAGTTGACAAGCCAACTCCAGGTTAAGCTAAAGTTTAGCTTAACAATGCCTTTGTGTTTTGATGCTTCAGGAGCGTCTCACCCATAGAATATAGGTTGGATTTTTTTTAAAAGCCCACTACCTTGGCCTAACCCTGCTCCCAGTGAGGTGAATAAAACTGCCCCGATTTCAATGGGAGTGGAGTTAGGGCAATGCAAAGTGCTTTAGAAAATCCTGCCAATAGGGTAGAGTTGGCTACTCGCTGCTGGTCACTGGAGAAGAATAGACGTCAATCAAATTATAATCAAATGAAAACTGATGATCTGCTCTAACAGTGTCCAATACTTTTGCCACTAGCCACATGTGGCTAATAGGCTATTGAATTGTGGCTAATGCATGTGGCTTTTTTATAATGTGACTAATAAGTTTTCAGCCACAGGCTCTGAGATACCCCAGTTCTTCTCCTATGGGTCAGAATGAGCTAATACTGTGCTGGCTGTGTGTATGCTGGAAATAGTGACTCTTAACTGGCAAAGCAGAGTATGGAGCGGAAACATTGGCACTGCATGAGCTGGAGCAGACGCTAGGACAGTAAAGTACAAAGTAGGTCTGTGTTTGGGACCTCTGGAAAAAGAGAGAATGGAGCACGTGCATATAAAATCCTCTTAAGAGGCACAGCGCAAAGACTGCAAGGAAGCTTATAGCACTATGGGAAGTAAAGTAAAGTCTCCAACAGACTGGTAGCCATCATAGGATCCTCAAGGTCGCATATGGCTCAGGATCAGGATGTCTGCCAGCCCCCTTGATTGGGCCTTTCATTTGCAATACATAGCATGAGACTGGCTCTAACATTGATGATTTAACCAAGAGACTAATAAAATTTAACATTTTATTTGAATGAAGGCTCAATGTGGCCTCCAGCTGTAGAGGTTATTTTTTAACCTCCTGTTTACAAATTAAGCCCTGGTTTGAAAATTAAGGCATTGTAATTCAATATTAACCCATATGTCAGAAAGTAATGAGACAAACTACAGGGAAAATTGCATTCCATATTGCAAAAGACCCGTTTTATTTATAATGATCAGGATTACAAGTCATGCCAACACTGATGGATCATACTTTAAAAATCTTGATAGCTCATTCATTTCTATAATTATATTTATTACAAATTAAATAAGTCTTGCACACCCTTGATATACAAAGAGACAAAATTAATCTGTGAATCAGTATTAATCTGCCATCAAACGAAACAAACTCGCTTTTTGGCAGCGTATTGAATGGAATATACTGTACTAGGCACTCTGTGATGCTTGGGCTCGGGAAATCAATGAGACTGCAAACCCACGCTGTCAAAAGGCTAGGCCGTTTTGCAGCATGGAGGTAAAAAGCAAGTGTTTATTTGCAAAATGTAAATACATTTTCTTGTTAATGGCCCCGGATTCAGAAATAGTGCAGTTGCCATGACTACACCATACCTTGATACAAGAATTATTGGGCTAGCTCAGGGATCACAACCTTTGGCACACAGCCCGCCAGGAGGCTTACCCTGGCGGGCCGCGTGCTGAAGGTTGCCAATCCCTGGGCTAGATCCTCAGCTGTAAACCAGTGGAGCACCATGGACTTCATACTTGACTCAGTGGAGCTACTCTGGCCTATCCCTTGGCAACCAAACTACATAGAACTCAATCACCATGGCTTGCACACTTGACCAACCTAGCAGGAAATTCTAATGGGAAGATTATACACACCTTTCTAGAGATTGTTGTGTACAGATCATTGGAGAGAAGCCAAAGTGGCAAAGAATTGTATATTACTGCCCTCCTTCCTGGAAAACACTTGTTATGGCTTGCCATAGCCAAATCTTGCCATATGTAGTGACAGCAAGTATGTTTTATTTTTTCAATTTTAGATTCACCTGTAAGCTGTAGAGAAGATGATCTTTCCCGTTAGCCAAAGACAGACACATAGGTGGCTGTTTGATGTTCTTGGCTGGGACTCTAACCCCTAATGTCCAACATCCTGGCTCTCTAGCTAGCCTAAATTGATGTACATCTGTTATGGTTTCTGTTCCCATGGACACAGCGGTATGCCAGATTCAAGGTTTAAGAGGCCAGCTAAGCGTAGGTTTAGAAGGGTATCTTAAGCAGTGCATTTCAAAATGCCTCATTTTTTGGTGCAAGCCATCCCCAATATGTTTTAGCAATCAACTGGATAGTTAGAATCATAGAATATCAGGGTTGGAAGGGACCTCGGGAGTCATCTAGTCCAACCCCCTGCTCAAAGCAGGACCAACACCCATTTACTCATCCCAGCCAAGGTTTTGACAAGCCGGGCCTTAAAAACCTCTAAGGAAGGAGATTCCACCACCTCCTTTGGTAACCCATTCCAGTGCTTCACCACCCTCCTAGTGAAAAAGATTTTCCAAATATCCAACCTAGACTTCTCCAACTTGAGACCTTTACTCCTTGTTCTGTCATCTGCCACCACTGAGAACAGTTGAGCTCCATCCTCTTTGGAACCCCCTTTCAGGTAATTGAAGGCTGCTATCAAATCCCACCTCACTTTTCTCATCTGTAGCTTTGTCCCTTTCCACTCCTCACCTTAATCCATTCTTAGGTACTTGTATATCTCCCATCTCTGTAGTGGCTGAGTGCCTCATGATCTTTAATGTATTTAGCCCCACAACTCCCTGGGAAGTAGGGAATACTTTGTATTTATGCTACTTATTGCTTATAACTCCCAGTGCTTTAATCGCGCCCGTTCACTTTGCTGCTTGGGTCTGTCCTCTGCTGTGTTTGCTACCCCTGGAGGTTTGGTGCTGTGCAAAAATTTGATCATCGTTACATTTCTATAAGAGAAACACCTTTTAAAGAAAGACTTGAAGCAGCTGGCAGAGAGGCAGGTGTGTTTTCAGCTTCGTTGGGCAAAAGCGCATCTTGAAATCCTAAAAAATATGCAACCCTGAGTATTTCCATTAGACACTTCTTTTCCCTCTGTCCCTGCTCCATATCTGTGGTGCATGACACAGAAAGGAGAGGACACGATTCTATGCTGTGTGCTGCACTGGTCAATGTACAAGAATCTCACTCCCTGCTATGGGAAAGGTAACTGTGAGCCAGCTGCCATTTGTCCTCATGTCAAACAAATGTTACAAAGGGACATTTGAAATGCATGGAATTGTGCTGATTTACAGCAGCTGAGCATCTAGTGCTTTATTTGCTCTTTCCTCATTGTTTTACTGATTCTGAAATAAATTATCTAACCCCCCAAATACCCGGTTGTCTCTTTGTACATGGGGAAAGACACCACAACATTCCCTCTCTCGTGTCATTAGATTTCCTTACCTTCACTTGGCTCCTTTTTCACAGCTTCTCCCAAGTGGGAGCCAAACCCAGCAACACTGGAGTCACATTTTCAACTCCTCAATCTGGGAGCAAGTTCAAAATTAGGGAAAACATGCTCAACTGCCTTGCCATAGCCTGGAGCTTTTTCTATGTCAGTTAGCTGCTAAGAGCAACGGACAAAGTGGACTATGTAGAATTGTTGGTTAGAGTTACATACCCATAACTAAGTAACTTTGTAATGAATGAAAGACCATTTTACACTGATGCTTAAAGTCTAACTTCATATCCATACAGAAGGAAATATGATCCCTACTGAGACAGACTGTGCATGAAATTAACACGTGTTCTTTGTGTGTCTACAAGAAACATTGACACTGAGTGTGTCATACAGTTGTACCTTTCACCTTCACCTTGTTTTGTTTTAGTACTGATGATTCCACCACCAAAGTGTCTCTCTGATAGTGGTGAACTGGGCTGCTAGTCTCTCTGAAATAGTGGGCTAAGACCACAATGGTTTGTGCTGCAAATTTTATCTTAACTAGATTCATTTCCGAAATGCAATAAGAAAAATGTAAGCTGTTTCAGGAATAACAAAAGGGAATGGTACTGGGTTCCAAACAGTTGCAAGAGAAACTGACTAACTTGAAACAAAATCAGAATGATTTGCACATACTTACAGGACAGTATTTTTCCATTCACCCTCTTTGCAATGTTCCCTTCAAAAGAAGTTAAATCCGTCCATTACTATTTAAACAGCCTAATGCAATCCAGGCAATAATGGCCTATAAATATTCATGATTTTGTTTTTAACATTAAAATAACATCTGTTGCAAAACATCTGCAATCTGTTTTCAATGCTTCAGTAACGTTTAAATTAACTGTAACTAATACAATAAACCACTGTTAGGGATAATGATAATGAAAGGTGCTTATTAGGAGACATGAACAACATGGAATGGAGTGAGAAAAGCAATGGGCAGCTCCAAAAGTTTCTTGGAACTTAAATTCATCGCTATCTGAAAACTTTCCTGTGTACAGAATCACTGTTTAACCCTCTTGTCTGTGTCTCGCTCGGGTCTTTTTCACGTGTCTGCATTAACGTGATAATATACTGCACAGGTGCTGGAAACCCCTTGAATACGTTGTGGAAGGTTGTCATTGCCCTGTAAATGCAGCCTCTCAAAGTATTTTAAAGCCAAAGAAATAATTTGTAGGTCTAGCATTGCTCTTGAGGCAGATGCAATTAATGTGACACCTTGTATTCATAGCGTAACAAAGCTGTGGTCAGCTAGGCATTGTTATGGCGCACACGACGGTCCCTCGAAATGTCACTGCAACAGTAAGAGCTGAACTGCTTCCCCAAATATTGTAGATCCATGCCACAGGAGCTAAAAGTGGCTCCCCATTATCTATAAACATTATAGAGTCTATGACCATAATTAAGCAGTTCCCATTCTCCTCAGTAGAGGGCAGTGAGGAGAAAGCGAGAGTGTGTGCATGTACACACTCACACATTTCATTACAGTATCACAGTCTGACCCCTATGCTCTTAAACAGTTAACTAGAAAGGGATACTGTTTCCTTGCTATAACTTTCCTTCCTGTAGCCAGAAAAGATTACATCATCCACATCTGTGTCTGATTGAGAGTCAAAGGTCAAGGTCAGGCACATGATAGTCTCTTCTAGGAAGTTGCTCTAATTTCTCCTGACTGCTTACTTAAGGCTGACATTTGGCATTGGGCTGTATGAGAACCACATGCTGCTAGGATCCCTTTGTCTGGATCTGGATTGTACTCTCTCCAGTTGGAAAGTTTGCTGCTGTGGAAAATCTATCCCAGTCTCATTGTTTAAAGTGGATCACTCATAAAGCAGCCGTGTTTCCAAGCTGTATGTAAAAGTGGAGGAAATAAAACAAACAACCGGCGGCATTTTCATTTCCAGTATGAAATAGGAAGGGCCAGGGAAGTGAAGAGCAGGAGTCACAGGACATGGGTTAGTTCTTACCTGATGACTTAGTTCAAAAGAAATGGTCTATGTTAAAATGAATGTCTCAGTCAAACTGATTCACGACTTGCTTAGTTCCTGGGCAGCCTCAACCCTGTAAGAACAGCTAACACTGAAAGATGGTAGCACCCTGCACTCCTAAGGATATCTAAAGCACCTCATGGGCTAGCCCTACTAGCAACTGAACACTGGAGCTGAGTCTTAGGGTACGTCTACACTACCCGCCAGATTGGCGGGTAGTGATCCATCTATCGGGGATCGATTTATCGCATCTATTATAGACGCGATAAATCGATCCCCGAGCACTCTCCCCATCGACTCCGGAACTCCACCGCCACAAGAGGCTGAAGTGGAGTCGATGCGGGAGTGGCAGCAGCCAACTCACCACCGTGAGAATGGCCAGGTAAGTTGACCTAACATATGTCTATTCGTGTAGCTGAAGTTGCGTATCTTAGGTTGACCCCCCCACACCCAATGTAGACCTGGCCTTAGTTACACTAAGATCCATTTAAGCTGCTCTATCAACATAGAAGGGCCCTTAAATTGGTGACAATGGCCCCCTGAGAATACTCGCCATCCACTGGGGAGCTCTGACCAGTGTAGAACCAGCATACGCAAGCTAAGACGGCTCTGCTCCCAGTGTCAGAGGTACCAAGAGGTCTTGGCTGAAGTCCCCTGCATTTCAACTATTCTCTGCTTCCTGGGGTCTGTAAGGGGCCATTGGAAGCAAAACATAAATTAGAACATTTTAAAGCTTAATTGAGACTAACCTTGATTACTGCTCTGCAGAATATTGAATGTTCCAGCGCTAGGTGATTTATTAAAGAAATGAATCACATGCTGCATTCAGTATCTTCCCCTAGCCAGCACAATGTGACCGAAGAAGCCCTAAAAAGAAATCTCCCCGGATTTACCAGAAGCTGCAATATGTGTGTTGTAATCTGTAGCCAAGGCTTTTAGCACTTCAGAAGGTGCCAATTTGTAGTAAAGTCAATATTGCCTCGATTGCTGCATTACTGATGCCTTCCTTTCCCGTAGTCCTTTGTGCTATTGCCAATGCTAACTTACTTTAAAGGACAAGAGCCAATATTTTGAGCCTTATGCACAAATTTTGTTAAAAAACGTGATCTGAAAAAGAATTCCGTCCAAAGGAACGAGGAGTACCATTGTAAACTTCATTTTTAAATGTCAGTGAAAGTGAGGCAGTTGGATTTCAACATCCCCTGCGTTGCAAGAAACCCCCCAAAAATCCAGTGTTAGCACAAGAACCAGAAAGTGACATTGATGTCATTCATTCTAAACAGGCTGGTTTCACTTTCCAAACTGTGTGCAGTTCCAAAAGCAAAGCAACTGCATAAATGAGTCAAAGAAAATCATATACCTGCTAACAGGTATGTTAGCAACAAGAAGGTGGTCAGGGGAAGTGTGGGCCCCTTACTGAATGGGGGAGGCAATCTAGTGACAGATGATGTGGAAAAAGCTGAAGTACTCAATATATTTTTTTTGCTTCGGTCTTCACAGACAAGGTCAGCTCCCAGACTGCTGCACTGGGCAGCATAGTATGGGGAGGAGATGAGCAGACCTCAGTGGTGAAAGAACAGGTTAGGGACTATTTAGAAAAGCTGGACACGCACAAGTTCATGGGGCCGGCTCTCATGTATCCGAGGGAGTTGGCTGATGTGATTGCAGAGCCATTGCCCTTTATCTTTGAAAACTCGTGGGGATTGGGGAAGGTCCTGGACAATTGGAAAAAGGCAAATATAGTGCCCATCTTTAAAAAAGGGAAGAAGGAGAAGCCAGGGAACTACAGATTGGTCAGCCTCACCTCAGTCCCTGGAAAAATCATGGAGCCAACCACGACGTTAAAAGGAAAGGGAGGCTAGTGACTACCTGTTCCGACCCACGTGGTGCCCTGGATGTGGCCAGCAGTGGGTCTGGCTTCTAGGCAGGAGAGCCACGGGGCTCTGCAAGCTGCCCTTCTGTATGGAACCAGCCGATGGAAACTGGGGGGGAGCAGGGGTGTACCTGTGGGCAAGAGTCGCACGGAACTGCTTGCATGCCTCTGTCTAGGAGCCGGGCCTGCTGCTGGCTGTGTCCGAGACTCAGTGTGGTCTGCGGTGCCAGGACATGCAGGTAGCCTGCCTCTGCACCCCAGCTGTGCCACTGACTGGGAGCCACCAGTGGTAAGTCCATGCCCCTGCCCTGAGCCCCCCCCAACCTGTAATCCTTTCCTGCACCCCAAACTCCTCATCCCTGGCCCCACCCCAGAGCCTGAACCCCTCAGCCCAAAGCCCTGACCCTCTCCTTCACCCCAACCTCTTACCCCAGCCCTCACTTCCTCCCACACTCTGAACTCCTCATTCCTGGCCATACCCCGCAGCCCTCACTCCTGCACCCCAACCCTCTGCCCCAGCCCTGATCCCTTCCCACTCCCCCAGACCCCTCATCTTCAACTCCATTGGATCGCAGGCATCAACAATTTTCTTCAACTGTGTCCCCAGAAAAAGGGTTTGAAAACCACTGACCTAAACAAATTAGAAGATTGGGCCAAAAGAATTCTGATGAGGGTCAACAAGGACACGTGCAGAGCCCTGCACTTAGGATGGGAAAGTCTCATGCATTGCTACAGACTGGGGACCGACTGGCTAAGCGGCAGCTCTGCAGAAAAGGACGTGAGGATTACAGTGAACAAGGAGCTGGATATGAGTCGGCAGCATGCCCTTGTTGCCAAGAAGGCCAACAGCATATTGGGCTGCATTAGTAGAAGCATTGCCATCAGATCGAGGGAAATGATTATTCCCCTCTATTCGGCAATGGTGAGGCCACATCTGGAGTATTGTCCTATTTTGCAGACAAATTAGAGAGAGAGACCAGTGGAGGGCAACAGAAATGATCAGGGGGCTGGGGCAGATAACTTATGAGGAGAAGCTGAGGGAACTGGGCTTGTTTACTCTGCAGAAGAGGAGGCTTGGCCGGCAGCTCAGGAGCAGGCAGGGCCTTCAGGAGTGGGAGGAGCCGGTGCTTGAGGAGACTGCCGGAGGCTCGACCTGGTGCTGGAGCCAGCCCAGCACTCGGGGAGGCTGACAGTGGTTCGGTCCAGCACTGAGGAGGGAGCCAAAGGAGTCTGGTGGTAGCGACTCAGCCCAATGTGGTTGAGGTGGGTGGGCTGGGACTCCTCTGGTTGGGGGGCAGGGCCCTCAGGGCTTTTCCTTTTATGGGGAGGAGCGTTGGGGTTTCGGTGTGCAGGGGGCAGGGCCTTGGGTGGAAAGGGTGGGGATGACGAGCTAGCCTCCCCAAAGTGGAGGTCCACCTACTGCCCATGCCTTCAAGAATGGAGCTTGATACTGGAGCTGCTGTCTCACTGATGGTTGCAGCTACCTATCACCAGACATTGTCACAAGTTCCCCTGAAAGAAACCTCTACAGCTTTGAAAACTTCTACCACAAAAAAGTGAGCCCCAAAAGGGATACTCCAGGTGAAAGTTCAACTAGATGGACAATCAGACATTTTACCCTTGTATGTAACTGAAGGAAGGTATCCACCATTATATGGCAGATCCTGGCTTGAAACGCTTGAGGTGATTTGGACCAACATCAACGCAATCATGACAGCACCTCTAAATCTTCCAGAAATACTGGACAGACACTCTAGAGTTTTTGAAAAAGAACTTGGACAGATAAGCAACGTATCCGTGAAGCTCTCTGCTAAGTCTGACATCCAGCCAAAATATTGCAAATCCAGAATTGTGCCTTATGCTCTGAAACCTCTGGTAGAAGTTCATTTGGACCATTTAGTGAATATCAGGGTTTTGTCACTAGCTTCACGCAGTGAGTGGGTCATACCTATCAAATCAGTGATCAGGAAGGATAGTTCAGTCCAAATTTATGGAGATTTCAAATTGGACACTGAATCCAGTTTTATGTATAAACCAGTCCCCTCTACCTCGTTTTGAAGAGTTGTCTGTTACTCCTAGTGGTGGACGGTGTTTCAGTAAATTGGATTTGCTCAGTGCACGGCTACAAATGAAGCTTAATCTGGTATGCCACAAATATCTCCTAATCAACACACACAAAGGCTTATTTTGTGACAGCAGGTTGCCTTTTGGTGTAATATCAGCATCTGCTCTCTTCCGGACAGCCATAGAGATATTCTGAAGGGGCTGAATGAAGTCCAATGCTATTTGAATGACATCGTTGTTACAGGAAAGGATCAAGAGGACTATATTCATAGTCTGGATACTGTCTTGCAATGTTTGGAAGACAATGCATTGGGAGTACGTCAAGACAAATGTGCATTTTTCAAACCATCAGTTCAATACTATGGACGTGTAATCGACGCCACAAGCTTCAGGAAATCACCAATGAGAAGGTGGGTCTTCAGTACCAGAGGATGTATCATAATTACATTCATTCTCAGAACTGTTTTAGCTACTGTGGTAAAGTCCTAGCTAATCTGGTGACAGTACTGGCAACTTTACAGGAATTATAGCAAACAAAAAGGAAAGGGCAATGAACTAAGGAGCGTGAGTGGGCATTTAAGGATGAAAAGAAACTGCCGACCTCAACCAAAGTTCTCATGCATTTTGAAATGTCGATACCATTGCAATTGGCCTGTTATGCTTCACTATATGGAGTGGGTGCAGGTCTTGGGTGGATACTCAGACGCTTCACTTCATTAGCCAAGTCATTAATGAACGTATTAAATCGTACTGGACCGCAGAATGAACCCAGCTGCACCTCCGTGATACGTTCTCCATTGATTACTACTGTCTGAGCACAGTTTTTCAACCAGTTGTGCACCCAATTTACAGGAGTTACTTCTACATCACATTTTCTGGTTTGTTTGAGCATGTCATGTGAGACTATGTCAAAAGCCTTACTAAAATCAAAATATATCACATCTACATCATAGGCTCTCCTTTTCTACTAAGCCAGCAATGCTGTCTAAAAGGAAATTAGGTTGGTTTGGAATGATTTACTCTTGACAAATCCATGTTGGCTATTACTTATTACTCTATTATCCTCTAGTGCTTACAAATGCATTGTTTAATAATTTGTTCCAGTATTTTTCCAGGTATTGAAGGTAAAATGACTGGCCTATAATTCCATGGCAATAATGAGTCATTCCCTGAACCTAATGAGTCATCCTGAATTTAAGCATTTAAGCATGAATTTAAGCATCATATGGGAAAACTTCTATAGAGGGGATCTGGTCTAATTAGGTGGGAGACCTAAGATGGAAGGACTTTCCTGACCTAAATAAATGAGGTGGTGTAATGGATAGAGTTGAGGCCATGACTCAAATATTATCCATTGGACCATGTGAGAAGGTATTAGAGAGAGAGGATTTCAGCATAACTAACCTCTGAAACTGACGACGTAGTTGTGGAAATTGAGACAGGAAAAATAGTCACAGAAGTGAATTACTCATCAGAACTAAATGGGCCGGGCCTAGTTCAACCAGCAAACAACAAACACTTTTCAAGGGTCCCAGATCCTGGGCTCCAGGCCAGGCCCAAAATCTACACTGCATTTTTTCAGCCCTGCAGCCCAAGCCCTGTAAGCTAGAGTCAGCTGACACAGGCAGGCCGGACATGTTCAGTTACAGTGTAGACATACCCATAGGGACAATGAGTAAAGCTAAAATGGGGAGGGGCCATAGCTTGAGTTAAATCTCACTGATTTTCATGAGTTTAACCAACGCCCTTCATTTCATATAGCTGTAGGAAACCATTAAGCTTCATTATAGTAGACTCCACCCTCAACAAAGGAATATGCAAGTCCACCCAGGAATTAGAACAGTGTGGGTTGAGGGCTTCACTGTGTATTGTTTTGGGGAAGGATGTATGTGTGTGTGAAAGTGAGAGATTGAACAAAGAGAACCATATAGAAACAGACATTGGCTATGTCTACACTGGCAACCGAACAACAAAAACTTTTGTCTTTCAGGGGTGTCAAATCCCCCTCCCCGCCTCTGAAAGACAAAAGTTTTGGCACCGACAAGTGCCAGTGTGAACAGCGCATTGAAGACAACACAAATGCCACTTGTTGGGGGTGGAAGTTTTTTGTTGTCAGGAGAGCTGACAAACAGCAGCTAGACTGCGGGACTTTCAGCGACACGGCTGTGTTGCTAAAAGCAGTGTTGTGTAGAGACAGCCTCAGAAAGAACCTCCATACACAGAAAAGACAAGCATGGTGTGTGGCCCTAGGAAACGCCTAGTAGAGAGCTTTTGGGTCTGGTGCTGTCTAAAAGAGGCTTGGAGGAATGTGAGCAAAGAAGCTATTTCTTGTTGTTTGGTTACTCTTAAATTCAGGGACACAGGACTTGGTACTTGCTTTGTAAATCAACAGGATTGCCAACCGGATGCCATCATCACTTTCTCCTCCCATCTGGAACAACCTGTCCGATCCCCAATTTCGGGGAGCTGTTTAGATCTAAAGTGGGTGGAGTAACAAACATTTCACCTAATCTCATTCTGGGAAACGGCTGAACAATTTTAGGTGAAAACTTCCAAATAAAATGCACCCAAAGGCAGACACCCAGCATGGAAAATTTCAGCCTAAAAAGTCTGGCAACTGAAAACAGGGTTTTATTTTGGGGAAGTGTCAGGCAACCTTAACTAGAGGTGACGCTACCAGCTAAACTTACAATACACACAACATTAATAATAAAGGCCCTGGGCATTAAGAAATCTCGGGTATAAAACACCATCCGTGGCAGCAATACTATCACTTCTCATCCTAATAAAACAAAAAAAAATGCATTTGCAATAAATTGCTTTTTTTCTGGTTGTTGTTTCACAGTTTGATTATCTGTCATGATAAGACATTACTTAAAGCAGCGGTGACACTGTCTAATCATTCTTGTGAAATATAGACTTCTCTCTCCACTTCAGACAGAGTCATCATTAATACACATTTATGCAAAGCAGAGCCAACGCTGTCATAGGCTAATCTTTACAAGTATGATAAATGATGTTTATTTTCAGTGATGGAGTGAAACACCCGGGCTGACAATAAAAGGACAGATCAGCCTCTATAAAGTGATTGAAGTACCAGTCTATTGCATTAATGCCTGTTCTTAGCTCTGTCTTAAAGCTACTTTAGGCTTCCAGGGACTGTGCATTAGGAAACATCCACCTTCAGAAAAACACCCTGCCCTTGACCTGTGGGAACGCAGCGGTGCAAAGGGAGGGGGTCATTTCTGGATGCAGCTTTTGGCTGCTCCTACTTGTGTCCATTTATAGTAAAGCGATGTTTCCCCATCTCAGACAGACAGGAAAATGTCCCCTTCCTCCAGAGGTGTGTAGGAAAATTACACAGCTAAACTGAAGAGGAGCCAGGTGGCTCATTCATGTGACTGTTATGCCCCACATTACTGCTACTGAAGGAAAGCAATGAGAGAAACTTACTGATCACGGCTGCAATGCAGGTAAAAGTACCCATGTGTTAGAGGCCAGCACAAAGTCAATGCAGCACGTCAATCCCATTTAAGCTCTCAAAATAAAAGATGAATTTTCCCCTACATGAACAAACTCTGAAAGTAATATGCTAGCATGCTCTGGGGCTAGTGGGCTGGATTCTCCTGAGGCCTGCGGGAGGAAAGCAGCCATCATTCAGTTGTTCCATAGCATTGGTGGGGGATCTGAGGGGACGTTCCCCCCAGACACTAGCATAAGCACTAATTTCTGGCACCTGTGCGACTGCAGTGAGCAGGCTGAAGGCTGGAAATTTCACACTGCAAGTGAAACTTTTTTTTTTTAACGCGATATTGCGGGTAGGTTGTTGGTGTCGGTAGTGAGATTATTTGATGTGCTTGTTCCAAAGAGCTGGCTGTAGACTCATATCCACCTAGAGAGAGTGAATTCCAAGAGTCACAGGTTCAAGACTCAGTCCATCGATTCACTCCTTCAGTCCACTGCGGCGGATAAAGTGAGAGCCATCTTATTTATTATGTAGGGAAAACCATAAAAAGTGATCCACTGTTTGCTTTCTAAACAGCGTGGGAGTAGAGATTTGTGCTGGTATCCTTGGCCAAAATTTCCCTTAACTGTTATGTTCTGCTTAGATACGTCAGAAGTGGCTGCATTGCAGTCATGCTGTGTGTTTCATTAGTAATTAGTAAAGTGCTCATTATTATGTATTCTGAATGGACAGTATTACAGGTTGAGGCACTAGAGCCTGAGACAGCCGTGTGGATTCCTGAACCGCTTGGTGTCACACCAAACAGGCTCTCTCCTGAAACCTGGTGCTCTTTCTCCAGCTCCACTTATACTACACTCTGTGTCTACAGTTGGTAAAGCTCTGTGAGACTCAAGCAGCTGTCATCAATATTATTGACACATATTAGATGCCGTTTCAAGTAGGCACTATTTAGTGTTCTGCAATAGTAGAGGTTTGGTTCTGGATAAAAGGAAATTTTATCTTCCAACTGAAACTCTGCCAGAGTGTTAATAATTTGCCAGGATGCCTGTGAGGATTGATATCTGTGTTTTAGCTTTAATTGATATGCAAGAGTTTAACAGGGGCTTGTAATAATAAATTGTCAGTGGTTGCTTTGGCTCGTTTGGTGGCCATAATCCATATGTAGCATCAGTGTGACATTTAATGTGTATCAGATAATTGATTAGACGTGGGACTGGGAGTCAGAGGGCCTGGTTTCCAATGCTGGCTTATGGTGGGTATGTTTCCACTGCAATTGGGCGCTGTGATTGCAGGATATGTAGACATACCTGAGCTAACTTTGATCTAGGTAGATGAAAGCTAGCTCAAGTGACAATAGCAGCGTGGGTGGCAGCATGAGCTAGTTGTTCAAGTATATAACCAGGATCCTTGGTGGGATTGTACTTCAGAGGCTAACCCCTGTGCCACTGCCCTGTTACTTGAGGTAGCTTTAATGCAACTAGATCAAAGCTAGCTCCGGTATGGCTCCAAAAGCTGCAATCACAGTTCCTGAGCTTAGTCATACCATTTATGAATAAAATCCAAATTCTGGGGCATGCAGCGTTGGGTAATCTAACAACAAATATATTGTGTGTGAGTGTACGGACTGCATGTGAACGTATGTTCAAGACAGGAAGTCCCATGATATTTATAACTGCATTTCTGTGCAGATGACGATGTATTTTCTTTTGGTTCACTTTGCACATATGGGCATCTGGGAACTGAATCATTTTCCTTTTTATACTTATTCAGGCTGTAAAATCAAACAGAGTGTTTTACTTCAGAACCTGGCTCTCTAAAGTTCTGGCTAATAATTGGAGAGTTCTAAGCATCCTATTTGAAATAGCTTCATTCTCTAGCACTGTAGGGTCAGCTTCTGAAGGCCTGGTTACTTTTACAATGGAACTCAGTTTATGAATTTCTTTGGGGACAAGATGGATTACCACCCACTAGTGGACCAATTCATGCATGACTACTTGGAAGAAGCTAACAGAGAAATCGAAAAGTGCAACAGAGAACTAGAAGAACAAGAATATCATGATCTCTTTGAGCAGAAAACATAAGCAAGCATGTTCATGGTATTAAATGCACATAAACATTGTGGATTTCTAAACTGTCATCTGACTATCAGTAACCAAAAAATGCTGGCAGCCTTGCTGGTTAACAAGAAAATGAAAAGTAAAATTTTAGTTTTCAGCAATTTTAAAATGAAACTTCATTCCTGTTGAGTTCCGTGCACTGAGAGATCTTGAAACCCATAGTTGGGCTGGAAATACTGAGCATACGCACTGTTTCGTCCTTGACCTGGATTTCATAGATGGGCCATGTCTATAATGAGAGACAGTGAAAGCAGTGTGACAGTTCTCCGGGCCATTCGGTGGAGCATGGGTCCACTGCTCTATCTTGGCATTTATCTCTCCTCCACACTTCCTTCTCCACCAGAAAACTAGCAGGATTTGGAGGGCGGGGTGGGTGAGCAGGTGCGGAGATGGACAGGACTTCTCCGGTGTCTCTCCCTTCAAGGGAGAGTGCTGGAGCTGAACCAGCTGGTCCTGTCCATGCTCTGGTACCGGCTCAACACCTTGAGCCCGGCCTCAGGGGATCCTGGCCAGACTCCAGAGGATGGCCCTGGAGTTCTTCTGGCCGGGACTGCACTGGGTCTCTGCAGGGGTCCTCAGTCTCCCCATGGAGGAAGGAGGACAGGGCCTCGTCTGCCTGCGCAGCCAGGTCCATGTCTTCCACCTCCAGGCCCTGCAGAGACTCCTTTATGGTGAGGGTCGTCTGGCGTGGAGCATGTTGGCGCACGCCTTCCTCCTCTGCCTCCGGGGGCTCTGATACAACTGGCAGCTCTTTTTTCTCCACCCAAGGGGGGGTCTTCCACGAGACCTCTCGGAGCTGCCGGTCTTCTACCAGGACCTCCTCCTGACCTGGAAGCTCTTCGGGGCAACCAGGTCCTTTGTGGCCACCATGGGAGAGGATCTTCTTGCAAAGCCCCTGCTACACAATCCTGACCTTTGTGTGCAGGTGGTGGAGTCTCCCTCGGTGCGCTGGAGGCTGGTCCTAGCAGAAACCACTAGGCTCGGAGACCTCCTGGACTGTGACGGGGGGGACTGGGTGGATCCCTGTGTGCTCACTCAACGCACGGGGCTCTCCACCCTTGTGACCCCCCTGCATGTACTCCGGGAGGTCGGGGACGCTCTGTCTCCAGTCTCTGTTGGCTTCCTGCGGCGGGCCCTGTGAGAGGGTTCTCCTTGCCCACCCCTCATGCCGGGCTCTCTGGAACTATCACTAGGGGCCCCTGCTTCATGAGCCCTCCTGGCTTCACCACTCCCACACCCAGAGCTGGCTGCATACTCTGCAGCTGGTTTCATTCCGAACCACGCCAAGGAACCATCTGTACATGCTCGTGTTCCACACGTTACATCTCCTCACCATCACGTCCCACCCCAACACTAAGTGGCGGGACTACCTGCCACCAAAGGAGGGTGAGAAGCCCCAGTGGGCCAGCCTTTATTCCACCATAGTCCCACAGCCTGCCGGGGACATTAGTTGGCTGCTCCTTCACGGAGCCATGAGCACGGGCGTGTACCTGGCACGGTTCACCCCCATACCCGTGGACTGTCCCTTCTGCCGCGTGAGGGAGAACCTGGCGCACGCCTACTCGAGTGCGCCAGGCTGCAGCCCCTATTCCAGCTCCTCCAGAACCTCTTATTGAGGTTCTGGATGCACTTCTCCCGACACCTATTTATCTTTGCACACCCCATCCATGGCCCCCACGAAGTCGCAGGACCTCCTCGTCAGCCTCCTCCTGGCCCTGGCCAAAGTCACCACATACAACACCAGGAGGAGGATGCAAGACAAGAGGGTTCTCTCTGACTGTGGGGCCTATTTCTGCTCCTCTCTGGTCTCACATATCCAGGCAGAGTTCCACTGGGCAGCGTTCACTGGCTCCCTCGACAGCTTTGAGGAGCAGTGGGCACTGTGTGGGGTTCTCTGCTCGGTGTCCCCATCCGGTACCCTCATTTTAAACCTCTGACACCCACTCCCGTCCCTGTTTTTCATTAGTTGTCCCAAGAAATTAGTTGATCCTGGGTCCAGTGTCCCTCCTGCTTGGCTGGGGGAGGGGCTTTAGAAGGGGGCAGGCTTGTGCCTGCTCACATCCTGGGAATTCAATATAGACAGTTCTCAGGGTATCCAGGACTGTGAGTCATCTTGTTACCCCCTACAAGCTAGTCTTGCTTGTACTTAACTGGGTGTCAGCTCCCTTATACCACCCACCTGTGAGTGACCCAAGCAATCTCCTCTGGGCTCTGCTTGCCTTTACTTTGTCTTGCAGGTTATCAATAAGTGCAGCACAGCCCCCAAACTCCTTTCAGGTTTTCCCCTATAGTCCATCCCCTTATCCACTGAACACACACACTAATACCAGGTCTGGTCTCTCCAAGGGAACAGTGTACATCCAAGCTTGTATGATTCCACTCAGGATCAGATCCTTGTATAATACCACAGCACTAAGATATATTTATAGTGAAAACGGTGAAAATTTAATTATCAAAGATTGGAGAGTCAAGAGATAGTGAGTAAGGATAATGGAAACAAAAGGGCTGCCTATAAAACAAAATCATAACCCGATTTCTGGAGACTAACCATAACTTGATAGGTCAATTTTTAGTCTAAAGATCTATATCTCACTCAAATGCCCTTTGCAGCATTCCAGCCAAAGCTATGTTATGAATGTAATTGTACTGTCCATTTACTTCCTAGCTGCATGATAAAGCAATGTCTTGCTTGCCTTTGCCTTAGAATCCCCAAAGTTCATTGTCTGTCCTTAGCATCAGGATAACCCTTCATAGCTTGTTCTTCAGTGACCTGTCTTCTTATTGATTTCACATGCTTCTGTTGACTTCGTACATAAATCGGGCTTTCGGTATGTTGGCTTGCAATGCTTAATTTACACGCCAAGCAAGAGAAAGGTGACTAAACGTCTTTTATCTGGCAGAAAAAGCTCTTTGTCAATTCTTCCTTGATGCAGACTTTAGGAACAAATTTTCAGTATACATACATAACTCGTTACATAATGACCATACATACATTTCACTATGTCTGTAATGACCAGCAGGACCCTGGCTTTCATTAAAGACTTCAGATGATGTTCTTTGATGAACCCGAATGTACATACCAGGATCGGACTATTCTTGTAACCCCCTTCTCAGTTTGTATTGAGAGGGCTCAGGTGGACATGCTTGGGTTCTAGCATCCCCTAAAATTATAGGGAAAGAAATTTGGATCCACTCAGAAGTAATCTCTGATCTACATGAATCCTGTTGCATTGTTTGTGAGAGCAGGGTTTGTCTATGTATTTGGCCTACGTCTCCTCTTTCTTCCTGCACGGTTCTGTCATGGGCCTAAGAGAGTTGCCCTTCTCCCCTCCCAGGAGGTTATGCACTTCTAACATGCTTTGGAATGAAAGCTGCTAAATTATTAGGACCTGATCCTCCAAAGAGATGCACATATATATAACTCTGTGCATTATGCTCTATGGGAGCATTCGCATATACTGTACTTACATGGGAGAAGCTCATGTGCATAAATTTATGCACATGTATAAATCTTTACCAGATTGGAGCTTGAGTAATTAGCAGAGGTTAAAATAAGAGAGGCTGGGGAGAACACTCCCCTGTTCTCTGTTGGTAAAAATACAGTGTTAAGTCTCTGATAGAAGGGGAGTGACACAAAATCTCTAAAATTTCTCTCTCTCTGAATACCTATTATGCAACTTTACAACTTGTTAAAGCTGCAAGAACAGACTGTACAAAATCTGACAATATTACACACTCCAGTCTGGCTCCGATTCCTTCTATTTATAAACTCCTCCCCCTTCCTTGAGTTTCCATTCATTCCACTCTCACAGAGTAACTCTGGATACGTCTTGCCAGGCTACTTGCCTGCAATGGAAATTGCCTAAGTAGCTTCAAACATTTAATGAGCATCACCAGTGCCCATCCCACCCAGTTTCTGGATGAGCAGAGTCACCCTGCCATGCTCTGGCAAGTCTACAGGCACACGGAGTACCTCAAAACAAAACCAGCAAGCTATGTATTTTGCCCACTGGTCCTTCCCTTACTTACAGCTAGAATGCAAGCATGTGAATTACAATGTCTCTCTGCATCTGTCTAGACACACACACACACACACACACTATGACATATTGAAATACTGCAGTTATTAATAATTTTATATTCTCTTCACATCTAGCTTTTAGCATGTTACTAACCTACAGTAAATCTATTTACCTACTGATGGCCAGCAGTCCAGAAAGCATCCCATGCCCTCCTACTTGCTACCCACACTGTAGGTATCTCTGTGTAATAAGGAACGGAGGAGGTTAATTGCTAAATGCTATGTGGCTGTTTCTGTCCTTAGGACAGTCCTGAAGTCTGTTCACCAGCAAGAGGAGCTGTCAGCGCAATGATATGTTGTGGCAGTGTCATAACACAAAGTCTTTGGAGGTTTGGAAGCTGGGAACAAAGGAGCAGGGCTTAGCAGCAGGGACTTTGATACCAGTCAACTATGACATTTTTGACAACAATGACACACGACTGGTCAATGTCTTAAGGGGTAGATAGTATGGTGATGGTGCTACACAGAATCCTGATGCACAGAGATTAATGATCTCCATACAGGGAACATAAGGCAAATGAACATATTTATTTTTTGGAGTTTTGTTAGAATTGTACTGGTTTATAAACAACAGTTGCCTTGAGTAACATGAATTCATTTCATTTGTTCTAACGTGCACCAAATACCTCTGTTCCTGTAACGCATTGCTTTCTAGCCGCTTGTAGCCAAATTGCAATGGCCTTACTCACACAATAAGACTAGTGGCAGACAATTGGGCATTACAGTAATGAGAAAATGGCCTGCTTGTTAGAACTGTATAGGATGCATTCTGCCAGGCAGCTGGCATGTTCCCGTTACCTTGGGGAGCAGCTCACAACTGAGTGAATGGATGGGCTATACCAGGACTGCATAACATGTAGCCCGGGGGGCCACATGCGGCCTGCATGGGCTCATTGTGCAGCCCGTGGGGGGTGAGTAAGGGTGGGGCAAGCCAAGCAGTGGGGTGGGGGGAAGTGGATCAGGGTGGGGCGAGGACAGGGATTTCTGGCCTGCAGCTGGTTTTTTTTGTAGTAATATGGTCCTTGCTGCTTTCCAAGTTGTGCTGGCCTGGGCTAGGCTATGAATCTCTACTCCAAATATTTCCATAAGAAGAGCTAATTCTACTGTAAGCTGGTGGGAATGACTCACAAAGCAAAAAAAAAAAGGAATAATGTTGCTAACAAGAAATCCTAATAAATTAACACAAGCCAAAAAGAATGAATAGAAATGCAAGTTTCCCATCTTGTGGTTGAGTCCAATCCCATAATCTCAGAAGTGGGACCCGATCTTCCCAGTGGTACCTACCCCTCCTCTAGCTACCACACAGCCAAAGTATGACCCTTCCTCTATGCCAATGGAGGATGAGGAAGCTGAGCTGCTGGTAACCCCTTTTCCACTGAGGGTTAGCTAGATCCCCCATTTCACCCCTTTGCAGGCCCCTTTACTGTACATATTGCTAAACCAGAAATGAGCAGAATTAGCCCTGTTACAAGCTTGGGACAATTTCCTAGACAGTGGTCAAAGAGGATGTGGAATAACCTCTTCATCATCCAGGGAAGATTATGCTGACCAAATTGCCTGAAGACCTAGACAGGTCAGATCTAGCGTCCTTCCTCATGTTACATACAGCAAAGAAAACTGCAGGATCTCATTGTCGGACAAAGCAAGTGAGATCCAGGTATCATAACAGCAGGGGGCAAAATTATCAGCCCCAAGCATTGCAGAATAATGAGACCAGAGCCCAAAATTGAGAAAATTGGCTTTAAAATCATGAGGGTTTTTTTTTTTAATACTGCATTTTTAGTTTCTCCGTTTGAGCCTTTTAGGGTGCATTGGGGGGTCATGGTTTTGAGCTTTTCTCTACAACCACAAGGACTAGAAACTGACTTTTTTTAAAAATGAAAGCTGAGCTTCTCCTGTAATCACATGACTCCAAGAGCTGGGGCTTCATGAAAAACATCAAACAGCATGAGTCTTATGATAAATTTGCGAGAATAATAGACTTTAATACCAGAAGGGCCCATCATGACCATCTAGTCCAGGGGTTCTCAAACTGGGGGGGTCGTGACCCCTCAGGGGGGTTGTGAGGTTATTACTTGGGGGTCACAAGCTGTCAGCCTCCACCCCAAACACCACTTCACCGCCAGCATTTATAAAAGTGTTGACTATAAAAATATGTGTTTTTAATTTATAAGGGCGGGGGTCACACGCAGAGGCTTGCTGTGTGAAAGGCCGTCACCAGTACAAAAGTTTGAGACTTACTGACCTAGTCTGACCTCCTGAACATTGCAGGCCACAGAACCTCATGCCAGTCATAGATCCATAAATTCTGGCTGTGTTACTGAAGTCCTAAAAAAATCACAATTTAAAGACTGAAAATTAGAGATAATCCACTACTTCAATGTTGCAAAGAAAAGTGAAAGACACACACACACACACACACTTCTCTCTCTCCCCCCCCCCCCCCCCGAGTCTGACCTGGGGAGCGGGGAATTCCTTCCTAACCCCAAATACAGCGATCAGTTTGATTCTGAAGAGGTAAACAAGACCCAGAGAACATTTACTCCTAATTTCATTGACTCATTTCCCCGCCCCACCCGCTTCCAATTTGTGCCTTACACTCATGCAGCAGTCACAAAAGAAACAGCCTCCTAAAAAGATCATACAGCAAAAAAAAAAAAACCAAAACAATTGCTGGCCAATCAAGTCCCATAGAAAGGTAACCTGTATAACTCCAGTATCTTTGACCTGCCTTCCAAACCCAGGCCTTTGTGCGCCGAAAGCACAGTATTGCCAAGTGCACAGAGAGACTCGAAGGATCTGTGAGACTCTTTGCTGCAGCCCTCAACACCATGGCTCTTTTTACTTCTTTGTCATGGCTCTCATTAAAGTTGTATTAGCGCTGTAGGAGTGCAGCAAAGTGGGCTCTACTGGGTATTTTTAAATGTGTTATACTTTGTTGCACTCCTACAATCCCAGTAGACAAGCAAAAACAAAGAAAGATTTGATGGGAGCCCTAATGAGTCCAGTTCCGATGTTCGGTACTGAGACCGGTGCTACATAACACCACTGACATCCATCCAGTTATGTGGTTTACCCCCATGTAAGCGCTATGGATTTTTGCTTCCATAGTATCCATTCTCCATAGGTGATAAAAACAGTCCTTCCTGCTTACAAGAAAAGCAGATTATATTTATTATGGTACTTCAGTGCTGTGCTAGAGAGACACAAGGGCCAGATTCTTACCTCGTTTTGATTGGTGTAACTGAGAGCAGAGTCCGGCCTGCTGGCCTCACTGGGCTGGATTGCAAGGTTGCTGGGCTGCCCCAGGACAAATGAGTCTGAGCCTCCCAGTCTGGGCCCTGCTTCTCACTTGGGCAGGAAGGAGGTGAGCTAGATTTGCCTTTGTGCATGACTTCCTTCGGGGTCTGGTGCAGAGCCAATGTGGTGCTCTGCCCACTCCTCACCGGCATAGGAGAGGGAGGTGTGTCCCGGCAATGCCTGCTGCCCTCCTCCTTCCACACAGGGCCGGTAATGTGGGGAGCCTGCACAGAGTAAAGCCGGGGAAGGGATGCAACATAGCATCTTACAGCCAAGGGAACCAATTCTATCTGTCTTTTGCGCAAAGTATTATTTATCCCTATTTCCCATTCCTTACACTTCTGTCATGATCACTGGCTATGTTCCAAGACATCCGAGTGGGTCTAGATGAGTGGCCCAGCCCAAGATGTGGGGCCCTGATTCCAGGTACACGCCCTTGCTGGAGCAGAGGCGAGTGGGGCTGGCAATGCACATAGGGGATCTCGCTCTTGAACATCCTGCTCTGCCTGCCTCCACCGTCTGTGAGCCACAAATACCTCTGCCTCGCCCCAGGGTAACAGGTCCCTCTGGTACATGAAGGAGCAACCACGCACTGGACGGCTGGCAGCAGCACCCAGAGAATAAGGAGGGGCAGCAACTGGGGATAATGGAGCCTCTGTGGGAAGGTGAGTGGAGACGGATGGGCAACAAGTGGGCAGAAGTGGCAGAAACAAAGGGGCAGGGAAGCCAGTGCGGGGAGAAAGGGCAAAGCAATGAGGAGCAATGATGGGTGCCGCGTGTGCCTGGTTCTCTCTCCTATGCCGGAAGCCTCGCACCTGTCCCGCCAAACAAAGGAGAGCGGCGCTGGAGGTAGACGGTCCCCTGCATACGCCTCTTTGCTTAGCCTTTACTTTGCAAGCCGCACGCCTGGTGCACTTTCCGGTGGTGGACACGATCCCGCCTGTTCCAGCCCCCTCAAAGCAGGCAGCTCATAAGCACCACTCTGTTTTCTTACCCCTCTTTGATGGCAAGTGGATTTCTCCAGGATGAAAACACACTTAAAGTGACATGAAAAATGTGTGGTATACGCACAGAAAATGCCTGGTTTGTTTGTTTTGGGTGCCAAAGCAGACAGTCAGCTTCCCCACGCTACTCTGGGTAAAGCCAGGGGAGCAAGAGCAGGGTCGTTTACTTTCCTATTTGCTTGCTAGTCATGCTAAAATTTCCTGGCCTTTTGAATGCAGGGGGGGAGGCGGGTGCGGTGGGGGTGCATTTTTTTTGCAAATAGTGCCGTTCTAGTTTAAACCAAACTCTCAGGTTCAAAGAAATGTGCAGACATACTCTGCTTCAACAGGGCAATCCCTCGCTCCCAAAACACGCGCGCACACACACACACACACACACACACGCGCACACGCGCGCGCACGCGCACGCACGCACACGCACACACACACACACACACACACACTGCTCAGGTTGAGGGCTGCGTGGGTACCTAAAATAGCTAGTTACATGGGAAGCTAATGACACGTCTTTTGTATCTGGTCCCTTACATCCAGAAGAACCAGACCCCAGCTGCTGGGGTGAAATTCATCCATGGTGTAATTCCCAGGGAGAAAGGCTTATGCTGTCAGCCCATGCACCTCCCCTCATCACACCCGTTATTTATTGCCCCAAGAGAAGTGTTCCTTTCTCTCTCAGCTGCCTCCCTGCTTTGCACAAGGAGCTGCCCCTGCTGGGAATGGTGGTCTCTGGTGTAGTATTGCTCTGTGAAACAAATCAAAAGAAATAATTTTAGGAGATGGCTGAATCCACACGAAGGTTCCAGTTTGGGAGGTTACAGTCTGATTCACTGACAGTTCCTTTGGGCCCATACTTAAATGGGAGAAGTCACTTCCAGGTCTAAGCTGTGCTGTTGTACTGGCACTAATACCACTTGGAAGGTTAATCTTGTCACGCACATGGAGCCTTCCCTGAGGTGACACTTCCTCAGTGGGCTGTTGTCTGAGCAGACTCCGAACCTAAAGAACTTGGGGCAGAGCTTTACTTGGTGTAAATCAGCATAGTGCTGTTTAAATCAATAGAGTGATGTCACTTTTACACCAACTGAGGATCTGATCTGGTGTCTACGGGGTGGGGGGCAGTTATATTATATGTCCACGCAGTTCTAAACGCCAACTGGTTGAGGCGGGGAAGGAAGGATTGGGTCATTTGACAATGTCAAAATGCAGCCAGTTAACCAGTGTGGCCCCAGAATGATTAAAAATCCCACATACAGCAGTATAACCATTAATAATGTTTCTTTAATAAGGCCAGGGCTACGCCTAAAACTTAGGTCAACCTAGTTACATCACTCAGAGGGTGCGACATAAGCCGGCCTAAGTCCAGTATAGACACCAGTAGATTGACGTAAGAATGCTTCCGTCACCCTAGCTGCTGTCTCCTGAGAGGATGGCGTTACTACATTGACAGCAAAACCTCTTCTGTCACTGTAGCAGGTGACTACACTACACATGTGCTGCTATAGTGCTGGTAGTGTTAACATAGCCTGAGTCTCTTGGTAGCTAAATCATAGCTTAGGGAAGACACAAAGCCATTTATTGGTCATTTGTGCATACCATTTCGCCCAGAATTTTTTTCAAGTATTTATTGTTAATCACAAAAGATTTGCACCAGACAGCAGTTTTTACCAACATGACTTCCAAGCAGTACCTGGATCCCTGTAGTTTGCTGGCTAGTCTATAGCTGTACCATTGCTTCCCTGGAAAGTGCCCTAGAGGAAAGGCATGCCCTACTTATACTGTGATGTATGTGGTGAGCTCAAAAGTCGCTGTGCGTAGTAGTCAGCCATAGCCACAAGGGGTGGTTTGTTTGCAGTTAGTCTTGGCGACTCACTCAGCTCTCACTAGTCACAGCAAGTAGCTGTGTGGGCACCATAGCACTAGACCCTGGGATCTTGCCTTGGGTGGCATGGTAAATCTAGTGATGGTAGTTAGCGGCAACACCCACTAGTGAAAGGTAGGTCTGGCTCTCCAAACGCATAAAGTGTCCCACCTCCACTGCTGCTTCCTCCGCTGAGCTCACAGCTCCCACTCCGCGTCACCTCCCTCCCTCCCAGGCTTGCCGCGAATCAGCTGTTTCCCACCACAAGCCTGAGAGAGAGGCGGGAGAAGTGGAGCGTGGCGGTGCACTCGGGGGAGGAGGTGGACGTGAGCTGGTGCACGGTCCCTCTGCACCCCTTCTCTGCCCCTTCCCCCCCAGCGGGCTACTTACTGCGCGAAAGCCTGGGAAGGAGCGGGTGGAAGGGAAGTGCTGTGCGCCCGGGGGAGGAGGCAGGGCCAGGGATTTGGGGACAGGGTTGGAATGGGGGCGGGAAAGGGGCAGAGTTGGGGCGGGACAGGGGGCGAGGGCATGCAAGCACCCACCGGCGCTGGCTAAAGTTGGAGCCTATGCCAGATTGGTCATCTCCCAGGCAAACAAGGGCTGTTCACCACTCAGAAACCAAGGTGGGGGGGGAAAGGATGTGATTGGAACAAACATAACAACACAGAGAACTGGGAATTACATGGGGACCTGCACAGATAAGACTGTAGGTACATGAACAAAAGAACATTGTACCAGGCTGGAGCACTTCTAGTGGGAAATCTTTGGTCTATGCAAAACAAGATGGGAAGGCAAAGGAGAATTCTACTGTGATGAACAAAGGATACATACATTGGGAAGAGAAGATGGTGGGCACCAGATCAGAGCTGCATTGATTTTAAAGTTGAAGGCAAGCCAGGCACTTATGACATTTAACCCAATATCTCCTTGTACGTTGAAGGCAAGATTCAGAATCAAGTCCAGTGCAGTTAGTTACAACAGTAAAGGCTACTAAATTTCTGCCTAAGCCAACAACCTGGTAATAACGAATACACTGTTTCAACAAAGAAAGCCGCGGATGAAGTGTACATGGATATCACCTGATGGGCAAAGGAAGAACATGATAGACTTTGTACTTAGGAATCACAGATGGAAATCCAGTGTTGTCATAGATATCATCTGCAGGTGATATTGGATCAGGTTGTAAGTTAGTGCTTGCATCAATGAGGCTGAGGTTGAGAGCAATCAAAAAAGTGTCAAGAAGTAAGGTCTATGATGTGGACAAACTGAAAGAGTTAGATATCAGGAAAGAATATAAAGAAGCTATGTGGGAAAATATCATGTCTCTGGTGAAAGAAGAAATGAATGTTGAAAGGATATGGAACAATGCAAATCTGGGATTACAAGCAGCTGAACAAACGTTAGGATACAAGTGTTAGGATACAAGGCCAAAACAAAGAAACCAAGATGGATAACAGATCAAATGCAAGCTTAAGAAGATGCAAAAGAATAAAATGGAGAATATAAATCTAAGAGCTGAGTATTTCAGTTGACCAGAGAGATAAAACAGAAAGTGGAGAGAGATGGAAACAACTGGATAAGTGAACGACATGAAAGAAGCAAAAGAATATGTCAAGAGAAATGCAGGACAGGTCTGCAAGATAAGAAAGTGGGACATGTGAGTGGAAGATATTGGTGATGAAAGACAAGTGTAGACAAATAATTGAGCGTGAACAAGCAAAGAATAAGTGATAGAAATTATATTTAAAAAGCTGTAGGACATGCAGAACACAGTAGGTGAAACAGTCCTGGAGAAGCTTCCCAGCACAAACAAGGGAGAGCAGATGCTGGAGTTCGAAGAAGGAGAAGAAGAGATCTAAATAGAAGAAGAAGAAAAGGCCCGAGGAAGAGAGAACACAACTCCAGAGTGCTGCAAGCAGGTGAGGAAATGCATGTTATTCAACAAGATTTACAAGAGCAAGCGCCGAGCAGTTAGGAAAAGGTGATGATAGCACCATTCTATAAAAAAGGAGAGAAGAGTGAGTGCAAGAACTATGGAGGAAACAACTTATTGAATGTGTTGGGAGAAGCATTCACCAAGAGGAAAGGGGAATTAAGAGGTACATGGAAGCGATGCTTGCAGAGAAACAGGCCAGATTTAGACCAGGACAATATACAGTAAATCAGTTATTTGTGATGAGGAAAAATATTGGAAAAATACACAGAACATAAATTTATTACAACAACTTCATGGACTTCCTTAGGGCTTTTGATAGCATTTGGCAGAAAGGGTTATGAGCTTGTATGGCATCCCCAAAAGAATTGATCAAGCTGATAGAAAACATCAATGATGCAGTGAGACTATACAGGAAGTGGAGGGAATGGTTCAGGACAGCTGCAGCAATGAGACAGGGATGAATGCTAGCACTAGATTTCTTCAACTTGGTCCTGGAAGCAGTCATGGCAAGAGGTGAAATGGCAGGAGTCATGTTATAGGGTAGGACATCTGAGATTCACAGATGATATCGACCTCACAACACTAACCAAGGAGGATTTACAGAGAATAACAACAAGGTAGACCAGGAAATTCAGATTGAAGATCAACATGGAGAAGACAAAAAATATGGCATTTGGAAGACAGGGGAAAGAGGTGAAGATCAAACTCAGAGACAAAGAACTAGAATAAGTGGAAAAAGTTGTGTGCTTTGCGGGACTAGCATTGAAGAATGGGAATTGTGAAGATGCCATAAAAAGAGAAATCAGACTAGCTGCTCTTGCACTTGGAAAACTGCAAGATCTGGAAGGCTAACGACAGTTCAATAAAAACAGCATGTACAAGACAGTAGTCATGCTGATACTGCTGTATGGGTTGAAATGCTGGAGTCTGAGGAGAGACAAGGAACAAATGATTTTGACTGAAGAAATTAGCTGGTGGTGGTGAACAATGAGCGTTTCAAGACTGCAGGAAATAAAAAAATGAAGAGATAAGAAAATGGTAAGGGCAAGAAATAATGCTGTTAGAGAAGATTCGAGAACAAGTGTAATGGTTTGAACATGTGCCAGCTGGAACTGGAACTGGAAAGGATACCATAAAAGGTGATGCATACCAGAGAGCAAGAAACTAGAAATAAAGGAAAAATGAAGGTGTGTTGGATAGACATGAAAAATGTCACAGAACAAAAAGTTTTAAAGACAAACAAAGCCGTGAAGCTGGTACAAGATAGAAAATGACAGAAAGACTTCATTCAGCCCCATCATCACTGTTGAGCTGACCAATGGGAATCAAAGAAGAGCCCTACTAAGCCTAACCTCTCAAAGGATATCCCCTGCTAACTGAAATGGTAAATGTTTACATTTTAAAAAATCTTTTCTATGACTGCAAGGTTTTGTTGCAGTTATGGGTTCAATCCCCAATGCTAGATGTGTTCATTTAAGATGTCTGTATGCATGCATTCATGGATTTGTTATATCCCTTCATGCCCCAAGGTCTTGCTCAGTTTATTGGCTCTGATGAAATCACAGTTCAAGCGGTAATGTTATAGGTTGAGTGCAATAGCATAATTAAGGTGCCAGTGCCAACAAACAAACAAACAATCCTTCAAAAATATATTCATTGCTTGTTTGGAGATTGGGCAAAATTGTTCCCTAATTTTCACCTAGTGCAATTCCACTGACTTATGTCAGAGTTGAATTTGGCTCTCTATCTCCAGAGCATTTCCAGGAATACAAGACTACCAGGACAAAGTGGAGATATCAGAAGTCCATCTCACTAACTGTTGTTTTTGGAAGGATGGTCTAGCAATTAATGTATTAGCCTAGGACTTAAGAGACCAAGGTTCCATTCTGTGCTCTCCTACAGACTTCCTGTATAAGTCACTTAGCCTCTCTATGCCTCAGTTCCCCATCTGTAAAATGGGGATAACAACACTGCCAGGAGTGTTGTACAGATAAATGTGTTAAAAAAAGTGAGAGGTGCAATTTAGCTGTTGGTGAGAATGCCTGCTGGGAAAGCAGAATCTTTCCCTGGGATCTGAAGATTTCAAAATCTCCAGTAGTAGCAAACTCCACAGCCAAGGGCTCTCTACTGAGCACGCCTTCACTGCATGTTAAAAATTGGACTCCATCATCCATAGTGGCCCTATTCTTACAGTGGTCCAAGAAACATTTGCATTCAGTTGGAGACCCCCTTAAAAGAGAGGTATTCAAACATATAGAGTAATAGGCTGAAAAGCCATAGGAACAGTGGTGAAGCATTTAGTGCTACTGTAAAGCAGTGGTCACCATTGAAATCAGTGGATTTACAAAGGAGCGGATGTTGGTTCAGAAGTTACAATGTTTCTCTGGGTGTGTATATATATATATATATATATATATATATATATACATACACACACACTCATTTTTCATTTTTCAGGCACACAGAGAAATTAAATCCCTAGTCTACAGTCTGCCCACAAAGTCCTTGAACTTGCAAGAAACATCAGCAGATGTTCGTTAGTGCGTAAGTAACGGGAGAATTGGAGGCACTTGGCAGTGCTGTACATTATGAATAAATGGTGGAAAGCCTCTTTTGGGGAATAGCACTTCTGGTCCAGGGCCAGCTGGATACATTCACTGAAGGGGGAAGAAAGGTTAAGGCCAGCAGGTTTGGGTTTGTAGTGATTATTGCTATTATTTTTAATTAGAAATGTGAGCTGCCAAACGACATACGGATATTTACTCCCCCACCTGAACATAACGAATGGCAGTTTTTGTGTGTGTGAAATTAAGGACTGGGAGTTTTTGAAAAAGACCTGGCAATGTAAAACATTTCATACCTTGCCACAGACACCCTTTTGCGGAATGCATATGCCCACACTTTCTCTTTTGTAGCGTTGTTTTGACTTCCTTTTCTATGGTGATGACACCTCAATTCTTAGATGGTCACCTCTTCGGGGAAGGGATATGGTTCACTTTACTAGCTTAGGCTTGGTCCGAAGCCTGTTTTAGTCAATGGAAAGACTCCCATTGAGTTGAATGGGTTCTGGATTAAGCCCCTGCTGTGGATCTTCCCTGGGCATTTGGACTGGCCGAACAGATGGGCAAAGCCCCACTGTGCTTGTTCGGTGTGGAACCCAGTGCTGTGTCCCCCTGGATGGGTTATCAGGGTTCAGATTTGAACAGCTGTGGTGTCAGGGAGGACTAGCCATTAGAATCACAATGTTCCTACCCTTCATGTTCTAAAGTGAGGGGTGGACGCCCAGTTAAATCTTCCACCTCCTCTCCCTGCCTCCTCTCCCCTCTGCTCCATCCCCTCTCTGGCAGGCCACAAGCCAGAACCCTTGTCTGCCCCTTCCTCTGTGGGCAGGGAGTCGCTTGCTTCTCAGCCCCTCTGTGTACAGCTGCTGCTTGGCTCTGGGCTGGTTCTGTCCCACTCGGTGGTGCTTCCCAGCAGGAGACAGAGATAGGTCTGACATGAGTGGGAAATAAGGCAAGTTAGTGTCTGGGAAAGGGGCAAGGCCAAGGCCGAAGTAGGACTCGAGCAGTTCATCAGCTCTTTGTACGCCTCTGCAGAGGAGTACAAGTGAATTGGCATCACTTTCAGGGCAGGAACTTGGCTACGAAGGGAAATGACAAACCCCATGGCCCGTTCTACACTGGGGGGACAGGGGGCGTTGCACATGGTAGTTACGCTGATGCACACCCCCTAGCACAGATGCGCAATACCAGTGTAAAACGTCCTTTTCACCACCGAACCCTACCCTGTCTCCACGACCCTTTGTATTCTGGTCCAGATGCAGCTACACTAGGTGTTTGCAATGGTGCAGGTCCATCAGTGTAATTACATCACTGCCAAAAAACCCACCGAATGCCCACAGGCCTCTACCCATTAAAGGAGATGCACAATAAGTGACAATCAGCTGGTCTAGCAATTTATTTCCCATGACACACAATGCTGTGCAATCACAGGTTACAGGAATCTGCACCCCTCTCTGCAGAGAACTTTCCCAAAGTCAGTGAGAGATGGAAGAGTTCCTTCGGTTTAAAGGTAAATGCAAAGCTCCCAGTTCTGCATATCCATCTGGAGCAGTCTCACATGGCATCTTTCAATCCTGCTAATGACGCTCTTGTTTCATAACAGGTCTGAATAACATTTGGCTGGAGTTAGTCTTTCTGGGCCTGAAACTTTCCAGCTCTCCATGTGCTCCACGATCCTCTTAAGTCATGCAGGTGATCTGGCAAATTTAATACAAGAATACAGGGCTTGATTTTTTTTTTCAGATAATTTTTAAACAGCATCTGAACCAGCACCACAATCTACAAATCTATAAAACTTATTTCTAGCTATGTTAGTAACTTGCAGCTCTGCAGCACAGACTGCAGGGAGACTGAGCTTTGACTCCAGCCAACAATTCTGGAAGAAAATAAAATTAAATGCATAACAAAACTTTGCAAACCACCCTTACATTCTCCAAAGGTCTGAGTTACATTATACACAGTTACAATCAAAATGTAATTTAATCTGTTGTGCAAAAAAAATCTGGAAAATCCATTTAGTTTCTTTGTTCTTATTATCACAGATGCCTAATGTGTATGTGAGTGTGATCAAGACCCTGACTTGTGAGTACTGTCACAGTTTACAAGTAACTGCACCTGTATTTCCCCTCGAGGGTACCCACTAGAAGATTTCTGGCTCCCAGGATCACCTATCTTGGGCAGAGACCCATGTCTCATTCCTTCCTGAAAGCGGGGGGGAGGGGTCGGGGAGGGTGTTAAGAGTACACAGCTCCCTGGATTCCACTGTGACAGCTCCAGCAAGGCAGATTGCCTAAACAGTCCAGTCCCTGCACTTCTCTTTCTCTCTGAAAATTGTGACCAGTATAGGTGCCAGCAGTTACAAATTACCAGACAGCTCCTTCTCAGCAAGCACATTTAATCTTAAGGTAAAAGCATTACAAATAAAACATATTAACACAATAAAAAAACCTGCATGCCTGCTAAAAAAACCTATCATAGGTCACCCCCACACACACTCCAGCCTAGGTCTCTGATAGGTGTCAGTCCTTACAAACTCATAACTGGGGTTTCCCAAACCTTATGAGTTCATCCTCCTTAGATCCAGAACCAGTACAGAGATTGGGCAAATCAGCCATTTCTTTACACAGCTGGGGCCTTTGATCCTGATTTTCTGTAACAGGTAACCAACAGACAATCACCCTCTTCTCAGAGCAAAGCTTCAAAAGGCTGGGGTTTTGCATAAGCGGGAGTCGGGGGGAATTTGCACTCACTTCTCCCTAGGGATTTCCCCCAAAACCCACTTAATATTTATTGTCCCAAAAGGCCACTCTTGTCTGGAACATTTTCAATACATTTAAACTCCCAGGTCTCACATCTGTCACATCCCCCACAGAGAGGTTATGTACTGTGCTGGCCCACAATAATACATAACCTTAATATAAGAGGGCAACTTCCAGTAATATTCTTGAATGATCCTCTGTCACAACTATAACAGCCTGCTACCTACGCCAGATAAAGGTTAGCTTGCAATCTTACAATCCCCCCAGTAAGAAACCGCATCTAGCTGTGTTGCCTCAGAAGCAGACCAGGGCCTGAAACATGATGCAGTCACAGTTCAGTCTCTGATTCCCCTTTGCTCCATGAGGGGAGTAAACTATGCCAGCCCTTTATTGACTGCATGCCTTCTCCCCCAATGTGGGCAACACGGGGCTGGCAGCTGGGGGTGAGGAAGTACAGGAAGGAGAGCCACTGCCCAGCAGGCACTGTTTTTCTCCCCACACCTGCTGCACAGACACCTGGAATAAAGGGAGCAAGCACTAGAGTTTAAAGAGTGCACTCCAAGAGCCTACATTACAGCATTAAGTCTAGTGGTGGGGCCTTGTGCCTCTACGGCTTGATCCTGCCAGGTCTCTGCACCCACTGCTTCCACTGAAGGTCAGGGGAGTTAAAGGTGCTCACTGCTTTTCAGAACTGAATGCTCGGTGGTAAAGTTGTTCAGTCCCTGCTAACAGTGAGACCTCTCTGCACAAGCACTTGGCTAGTTACTTGTCAGGTTTTCATTATCTTTTTAGGAGACTCTGCAACCATCGTGGTTCTGCTTCAGTCCAAACACAGGAAACTCATCTCTTATCCTGCAGGTGGTTTGAACACAGAGAGACTGTTGGGTTTTCAAAGGCAAAAGAAACAGATTCTTTTCCCCCACTGTACTCAACTAAAATGCACATTTCCCAATGTTATATCTGATTTATAACATGACACCACAGAGATGCCTCCAAGTTCCTGGAGGGTAGGTCCACCTATGGCTATTAGCCAAGATGGTAAGGGAAAAAAACCCATTCTCTGGGTGTCTGTAAATCTCTGATGGCCAGAAGCTGGAACTATACGACAGGGGATGGAACACTTGATAATTGCCTGTTCTGTTTATTCCCTCTGAAGCACCTGACTCTGGCCACTGGCAGAAGACAGGACATTGGGCTAAATGGACCGTAGGTCTGACCCAATATGGCCATTGTTTGGTCACCACCATTAAACGCAATGCAATTGCCCTGATTTGAGATATATGAAGTTAATATATGGATTTTCTTTTAAGAAAAGGTAGAGAAATCACTTGAGCCCCAGAACACAAACATTTAACCACTTATCTGTCTTCAAATGACTTCACGTAACATTACTTAATAGAAGGGTAGAAATCCAGGGTCTCGGCTTGCAGCCATTGGACTGTAATGGCTGATGTAACTGGAGAGTCATTGGTCATTATCTTTGAACACTCAAGGCTATTGGGGGGAGGCCTTGGACAACTGGAAAAGGGCATATATAGTACCCAACTTTAGATAAGGGAAGAAAGAGAATCCAAGGAACTAAAGACTGATCAGCCTCACCCTGGAAAAATCATGGAGCAGGTCCTCAAGGAGTCCATTTTGAAGCACTTGGAGGAGAGGAAGGTGATCAGGAACAGTCAACATGGATTCACCAAGAGCAAGGCACACCTGACCAACCTAATTGCCTTCTATGATGAGCTAACTCTCTCTGTGCATATGGGGAATTCTTGCCAGCACGTTAAAAAAGTATGGGTTGGATGAATGGACTATAACATAGACACAAAGCTGGCTAGAGCATCGGGTTCAACAGGTAGTGATCAAAAACTCGATGTCTAATTGGCAGCGGGTATCAAGTGGAGTGCCCCAGGGGTTGGTCTTGAGGCCAGTTTTGTTCAGCATCTCCATTAATGATCTGAATCATGGGATGGATTGCACCCTCAGCAAGTTCACAGATCACACTGAGCTAGCGGGAGAGATAGATATACTGGAGGATAGGGAAAGGGTGAGGAGTGATCTAGACAAATTGGAGGATTGGGCCAAAAAAAAATCTGATGAGGTTCAACAAGGACAAGTGCAGAGCCCTGCACTTAGGACGGAAGAATCCCATGCACTCTTGCAGGCTGGGGACTGACTGGCTAAGCAGCAGTTCTGCAGAAAAGGACCTGGGGATTACAGTGGACGAGAAGCTGGATATGAGTCAACACTGTACCCTTGTTGTCAAGAAGGCTAACGGCATATTGGACTCTATTAGTAGGAGCATTGCCAGCAGACCAAGGGAAGTGATTATTCCCCTCTATTCAGCACTGGTGAGGCCACATCTGGAGTACTGCTTCCAGTTTTGGGGCCCCCACTACAGAAGGATGTGGACAAATTGGAGAGAGACCAGAGAAGGGAGCTAGGTCTCCTGACAGCTCCATGCCACACAGAAGCACAGAGTTTCCTAGAAAGAAACCAGCTAGCAGTTACATATGGGTTTCGCTCATTCTCACCCAACTTTGTATTCCCTGACTGCAGACTCAGGGTCACTCCAAAAGAGGCTGTTCTGGTGGTATTGCTGTCTGAAAGTGGAAGGATCACGAATCTCATGAGATGGCCTTTCCTTCCAAAACTTCTAACCTCATATGGTTAGCCGTTGGGGATTCACCTACTCCCAGTAATCATGCAGGCCCCACAACCAGCTTTGCATGGCAACTCAGGGAAGTTCCTTGTATTCAGAAATGACTTTGCTGCATCAGACTCCAAAAGGGCAAGCTCAGTGCATTGGTTACCGGCTGGAAAGTCAAGTCAGCACACTTGCTGCGTGTAAAACTGTAACTGCAGTTCTGCTGCACACATGCGTCCCATTGGAACTGCCGCTGCTTTGGTTTTTAACAGGACAAATGGCGAATATGCCGCAAAGTCATGGCACTATGATTTTTCTGTTTCCAGCAGTTGCTGTAAGTAAGTCTGATGAGCCTTGTATTTGAATCCAAATCCCTACGCCAGTAGTAAAAATGAAACTGCAAGTGCAGTATAAATACAGACCATGAAATCACTTACCTTGTGGTGGTGTAAGGATCTATTTGCCAAAAACCCATGTTGATTTGCATTTAATTACATTACCCTCCTTTAATTTTTAAGTAATTGAGTCCCATATTAGCTATTGCATTATCTTGCCCAGGACTGACATCAGACTGACAGGCCTATACTCACTTGAGTCAATATTTTTGCCCTGTCTGGCACAAGTTTTGCTTTCTTCCAGTCTTCTGGAACTTTCCCAGTGTTCCAGAATGTATTGAAAGTCAATATTAATGGTCCAGCAAGCTCCTCTTTTAAAACACTTTGCTTCAAGTTAGCTAACTTTAAAATGTCTGACTTTAGTACCTTTGGTTTAACACCTTCCAAGTATTATCATCATCATACATGATCTGTTTTCCCCCAAATTCATAACAGCAATATTTGTTTACTTCTTCTACCTTTTCTGCATTATCAGTGATAATTATACCGTTTACATCTAGCAATGGACTAATGCCATTATCAGGATTCTTTCTGTTGCTAATGCATTTTAAAAATTTCTTATTATCCTTAACTTGTGTCCCTTGGCTTCTCTTATCACGCAGAGTGTCCTGGTGAGAGTCAAGGAGCAGACAGGACCCCAGATCACACTTTCACCCAGAAAGCGAATTGTCCTGTAGCTGGTATGGGGCATAAGAGCAAAGTGGGAGTGGTCCCTCAGCGGTAAGTGTTGGCTCATCAGGGTAACAGGGTTCCATTTTCGAAGCTGCATTCCCATAAACAAATGATGAAAATAATAAACAACTGCAGATTGGTTTGAGCAGAGGAGAGGCGACAAAGCAAGGAGAGAGGAGTTCATTAATGTGAGAATGATGAATGCACTCAAGCATGTTAAGCAGGCGATTTGGCTGAAATGCTCTGCACTTGGGAAACAACTTACAGAGATGCAAGGCCCTCCCGCAATCAGTCTATGGATGTATTTTTTCCTTTTATAAGTTAATAGTCACAGCCTGTTTCATACCGTATGTCCGAAGACCAATCAGTAAAGGATCATAAAATACTTGCAACTGACAAAGCAAATGAGCATCTTTAATGGCAGCACGGGGAGCCGGTGCCATGGCGTGCAAGTCCACCACCAGGGTGAGAGCTCAGTGTTCTTGTCTCTTACACATTTCATCCTTTGCCCGCATCAACAGCTTTGCTCTCACCTTGCTCACTGCAATGAGACTGGAGGATTAGTTCACTATGCATTTTCCTGGTTCACTTAAATGATTCGAAGTAGCATGTGTAGTTTGTTTGGCTCTGCTGACATCTCTGCAAAAACAAATGTTAAGGCAGGAAGGGCTGTATATGATTTTTTCCTTTCTCAGTTGTGTAAAGTATTCACAGGGGAAAAGATCTTCAAACAAGCTCCAACATGCCACCTAGTGGAAGGAAAGCATTTCTACTCCTCGCCTAAAGCTGCATTAAACTTTATTACCTCTCCCCGACAACACTGCTCGTGTTACTCTTGGAAAAAGAAATACATTCACTGTGCATGGAAATCAACACTGAGCTTTAGCTACAGGGTATTTCATTGCATTGCTTCACGTTGACTTAATTCTCCCATTCCCTCCATAGCCCTCAAACTGTACCTCTGTTCAAAGTGTCTATTCCTGACCTCCCCTATCTCCCTGCCCCCATGAATTCTCTTAACAGGAATTACATATGCTTACCGAGGAGGGTGGTAAAAGGAAGAAAAAATTGTGTGTGTTTTGAGGTCTGGTGATTTGCTTCTAAATGGTTCCTTTTTTCATTTGTTTGCTTCCTGTCCTAGCCCTGGGTTTGCTAAATGGCAGAGCAGAGCAGAGCAGAGGTTAATCTGAATTCCATAATTCTTGCTATTCAGCAGCAAAAATGCCAAATCCGCGGCTGGGCATCTGGATAAAATCCCCCCAGTGCCTTCCTGCCTCCTACAGGCCTGGTCTGGGAAACAATACGTGGGCCCCAGAGTTCTCCAGCATGGCTTGTAGCTGTCCACATCTTCAAGATGGAGCCTGCACAGAGTAACACTCCTACTTCATCTGCGTAGCAGCCACTTACTTGTGGTTGTTAACGTTCTCATGGCATGGTTCCGAGGAGTAGTGTTATGGCCAGATTCCAGCTGACGTAATTATATTCCGCTTACTTAAATTCCCCCTGCGGATATAGCCTTCTTAATTTCCTGTCCTAAACTGTAAGGTAGTGTTGCCGTGTGTTGTTAAACAGCTACCATGCGCTACCCCAGAGGGGAGTTGTATTTCAGTGTTGGGTGGAAGTAAATTATAGTCTGTTTAGTGTATACAGTGCACAAAAGGAGCCGGGGCGGGGTATAAAATAGAATACTAATTTATTTTTCTGCCCCATATTACGCATCTTGGGTACAGCCTTCAGTTTCCAGGTAAGCTTCCAGCAACACTCTCATGTAGCCAAAGTCTGGGCAACACTGAGCAACAGAGAGTGACCTTAGCCATTAGAAAGCAAGTCTTTTCCAGCCTAGTGAATGCTTCAGCTCAGCACCCAAAGGGTTAGTGACCCAAATGCAAGGTGTTCTCTTTGCAAACTTGGTATGTCTATAAAGTAACTGTTGCCAGTTTTATGGGGAGAGCTGGTGGGGGTAAGAGTGGGGGTGGGAAGGCTGGGAATAGAATTTTCTTTATGGCTTTGACAGGAACTCCCCTCGTGGTATAATTATGGATGTGAAAAGCCTGTATGTAATGAAGACCAGATGTTGTGTTAACACACACACACACACACACACACACACACAAATATTAGGCCCTTCTGAGGCCCAAGGAGGGAGTCAGGAAAGGATCATGGAACCAATCGTCCCCCCGAACAATCATGTCAGATTTTCAAGAACGGTTGCAATGAAGGCAACATGAATGCAAAGTGCCCAAGGAGTCTCTCTCACACACAGGGGGCAGATTCAAAGCATGCTAGGAGGATGTAGCTGCTCAGCCTCTGTTGCCTTTAACAGGAGTTATGTGGCAACCATCTTGATTAAATACAAATGTATATTGACTGGAAGGAAGGGCCTGCATGAGAGAACAATAGTAGCCTTCAACAGTGGGCTGGTGTGGAGAGACCTTGCTACTGACTCCTCTCATTTCAACTCCTCCACCAGCAGGAACCTTTCCTCATGTCCTCCAGGAAGCTCACGGCACTATTCGTCTCTTCCTCCTACACCCTCAAACCTATGTTATAGCGCCCTTGGCTTGAGGTGAAAGGTGTGTGCAGCTGTCTCTGGACACCATCAACATTGCTCCATGTTTTGTCCACAGCCAGCCTAGGCTAAGCACACCTTGCAGCTTTGGTCAGGGCCAGCCAGATATATTTTAAGGCCTCCATCAAGCTCCCCGTCTCATTCCTTCAGCTACCAGGCCCTCTCCACTTTGTGCTCTACTGTCAGGCCTGCTTTCTGGTCATGTGTTAGTCCTTCCTCCAGGACTGCTCTAGGTCCCCATTTCTCCTCTCGGGCCTTTCCTTCCTCAGCAGGTCCAATTCCTTTCTCTCTCTCATATGCCTGGCTCCTTCCCCCACACTCTCTGTTTCTCTCCCTTGTACAGTGTTACCGTTCTAGGGATCCCCCTCATTCTCTTACACCCCAGATACTCTCCCTGTCACAGAGACCTTGCCCTCACCAGCTTGGCCAGGCCCCTCATAATTATGCTCCTCATATATTCTCTGATGGCTTACGGCACCACTCAATCCAGCCTCTGTAGTTAGTTGGATAGGGAGTGAACTAGCAACCCACTTCTACTTAGATGAATAGGGGGGAAATGTTTCATAAACCTGCAGCGGCTTCAGTCTCCTCATGAAATTTTCTCTCCAAAATCATTCAACTCATCTGAATACTACTACTATTATTATTATTCTGTTTGCATTAAGATAACACCTAGAGGTGCCAACTAAGATTGGGGCCCCTGTTGTGCTAGATACTCTCCAAACACATGCGGAAAGAAAGTACCTGCTCAAATTACTTAAAACCTGAAGAAAGAGGGTAAGAGGGGAACCAGGCACAGAAACGTGACAAGACTTGCCCAAGGCCACACAGCAGAGCCAGGAAATAGAGGCTGGATCTCCTGACCAAAAGGCTAGCACTCTGGTCCACTAGCTCACACTGCATCTCTGAATGGCTTGTGTTTTGAATTAGCTATGCAGCGTGCCATTGTAAAGGCACGCTGTGAAGCACAGACCAATGTTTGCATGCGCCTTTCACAGCTCCATGGCCTCAGACGATCTGCCCATTTTTTAATAAGTGACAGATGAGGTCCTGATTTTTGCTTCGCTGGACAGGGCTGTCACGCACCAAGGCAGTAGCCTGGACCATGGCTTTTCTGCTCCAGTCCTCCTAAGGCCAAGAGTATTCTGGTCGTTGGGCTTGATTTCCCCCGATCCTGCCCCTCGTGCAGATGGCTGGGGACTGGAAACAAAAGAAGCCCTGTACGGAGCAGTGACAGGCTGCAGCCAAAGCGCCGTGGGCAGTTTCGTTACCTCATTTCTGTACATAGCTTCTGTTCATAATAAAGGGTTTATCTTGGCAGCGGTTTGCTTGTCAGTCAGGTGTTAGGGCCGACACCTGGGGGAAGTGGAGGAGAAATGCATTCTACACTGACTGTGGGCAGGGGAATGGAGCCCTCAGCCCATAGGCCCCAGTTCATTCCTGCGATTACTGTCCGTCAGAGCAACTGGGGGTTGATTTATTACCTGGCACAGACTAGAGCAGCCTTGAAGGCTACTCTAGCCCATGCCTTGGCTTTAGTGGCCCTGCAGGGCACGGCACCAGTGCAGAACAGCCACAATACCCAGCCATACCTCTTCCCTTCCCTGGCTTGCCCTAACATGCCATCAGCACAGCCTGTGTGCCATGGTGATACCTTCAAGGGAGGTTCCCAGCTGTGAGGGTTATTTTCTGGGGGTACTTATGGCTGCTTTGCAGCTCCTTTACTCCATCTTTGCCTGTGTAATGAGCGGAATTGCCACGTAATTGTCTTTCGGACCAACACTATCTTTCCTCTGGCAGAGCCTGTGACCGTCTAAGAACCAGCATCCTCTTCTCCTTTCATTGAGGGAATGGAGAGTCACCCTTCAGGTTACAGCCACGCATCACAGGCCCATCTGGGTCCTCCAACTGTTTTGTCAGCATGTGGAGCTGCTGTTACCATTTAGTAATGGTGCTGAGTGCTGGAGAGTTCAAAAGGACACCCTTTGTCCAGCAATGCAGAGCAGAGGGCTGTCAGCTGCAGCTCTGGTTTGTGGGCCATCAATCGAACATAGGAATAATAAACCTTATTTGTTTAACACAAGCTTTCTTTGCTGTCCCATCCTCTGCTGCAAAGACAGGGACGTGAGGATGTGATATTTCCAATGGAAAAGCTTTTGCAATGCATGCATTTGTTTTCAGGGGCAAAGACACACCAAACACTGCACCAACACGACACCAGTCACTCCGATTCATTTCACTGGGACTGACTGCTTGTTCTCCAGGAGAAGAGTAGAGCATCAGCAGTGTAAAGGCAAACCCCAGAAAATAAAAACTCTCTCTGAAAGTCATTGGTCCCAACTTTTGCATTTCATTGTCTTTTGCTTGAATCCACATTTGATAGCCAGAAATTGCATCCTGCCTTCCTAAATTTGCCCAGTAGTTTCAGATGGGGTACGGTATGCTTTTCTCAGTCACTTCTAGTCCTAAACTGCTGTGGAATGTTGCAGTGAGCTGCTAAAATATTGTCTCCCCACCCCAAAAGTGGCTGCATTTCAGTGGCGGGCAGAATAATGCTCTGCATAATTATTAATGATGAGGTAGTGTAGCTTGTAACACATTTTAGGGCCCACCTGAAGGAAAGGTGCTGTCAAAATGTTCCATCATTGTACGTTCTTTCTGTCTCTAGTTATGCATGTTTCTATATTCCATTCATCATCCGTGTTTGCCTTTCTGCTCTAGTGACGTACCAATTGGTGTCAAAAGATGCAGGGTGACCAGACAGCAAATGTGAAAAATCAGGACAGGGGGTGGGAGATAATAGGAGCCTATATAAGAAAAAGACCCAAAAAATCAGGACTGTCCCTAAAAAATTGGGACATCTGGTCACCCTACAGAGGTATCGCCATTGTCTTTTATTATACAGCAAATGCAAATTATTAATCTGATTAAATATATTGCTAACACTTTTGAGCCAGGGTGTTAAGGGCGGTTATAACTTTGTAGCTTGAGCTACCTGACGCACCCTCTCTCTGGTGGAAGATGCTCTGAGCACATTCTGCAAGCATTAAGAGGCCCTGCCATTGTGAGCTGATGAGAACTTGAGCCATCACAGGATGGACAGATCACCGTAACAGATGGGACGCAGGGAATTTTCCAGGGCTCCTGCAAACTTTTACAGGCCTGTTTTACAGGAAGATAACTGTCATGTGGAGCTGAAAAAACAGGTGCAGTGGACGTGACATTCCTCTACTGGATATGGTGTATGGAAGAATGACCTCTTCTCTTCCCGGTGTCTGCTGCTATCCGTGATTCCCATCATGCACAGAGTGTGTCATTTCCCACGAGTTCCTGCCATCTGCCATGATTTATAGAAAATGGGCAGTGATTAATAGCCCAGTCAATGCCAAGTGAAGCCATTTTCTTTCATTTACCTGCTCCCTGACCTCCCTCTGCAGTCGTAGACAGGAGCTGAAAAAGTGTATTAATCATGCACTTAAAAACATATTTAAAAGGGGAGATTGGCTTGGAGCACAGTCTTTTTAATTGACTCATTTTCTGCAGAGGATGTATGCTAATTGCCAGATAAAACAAACGGGCTCTTTGAAATGTAAACCAGGCACTGGAAGTACTTCTTGTTTGGTCCTTAAATGATATTCAAGATCTCAGCATTCCCTGGGACTGTCATCTAGTTTGAACCAAAAGTGGGATAGCGAGAGGCTGTCAAATAGAGAGGAGGGTGGGAAATAATCTGGGGTTTTTTTAAAGGATGAAACACACAGCATCAACTGAGATGCCTGGATACCACATACAGTACAAGCCTGGACTAGAGCATATTCCTACATACCCAGGCATCTTTATGGATAAACGCTCTCACCCTTGGTTCAAGAACAGCCATCAGTGGAAGCAGATAGAGTGTGATGGTGCCACCATTCATGTGAACAGGATGGGTGGGTAAGAACCAGGGCCACCTTCTACTGACTGTCTGTTCAGTCCGAGTGTTTCTGATCAAGTCACCTTCTGGTACGGGGGGTCTGGCAATGGGGATTGCTCCTTTGCTCAATACTCCTCCTTTAGCTCTAGGGGCAGAGGTCTCATGATTTTGGAGCAAAAGGTTTTGAGTTCTATCATCATGATTGTAGCTCCTCAAGGACCTGAGTTAGAGCCCTGTTGTGCTCCGCTTTGAAGAGCTTTACAGTCTCCATTGACAAGGCGCAGGAGGGGCACGGAGGCAATGACTTTCGCAAGACAAACAGGTCAGTAGTACAGCTCCTGCATCTCAATCCAATGGACCGCACACTCTCTCCCTCGGTATGTAGTTGTCCATCACGATGTGCATATGCCAGCAGTCTCAGGTCATTAACATTCTCTTCAGGTCACCAGATCCTTCTGGATTGTACATTTTAACACAGCAGCTGATTGACTCATAGGTTTCATTTCTTTCCTTATATCCGTCGAGTGACTTCCTAAAGCACAGAAGAGTTTGGCTCATCCTTCTCTGTGATGACCCCAGGGTCAGCCCAGATCAGACACTAAGTTACCTTCACCGCCATTTGTCTCTCAGTTACAGTCATTGGGGGGTGGGAGGGTTCAAGCTATGACCACCTCAGACTATCTGGCCTGTGAGTGGGGTTTGGATCTAATTCTTTGCTTGCCAGTCATGGCTCTTTCAAGAAGACTAACATTCACTTAACAAATCGAAGACAAGTTTCTCAGAGGCTCTCTTGTCCTAAGAGGGTGGGAGATGCCTACCGGAGGATGTAACAGCCAGGTCTGGGGAAGCTATGGAGGCTGTGTGTGGTTAGTTCACTGTTTGGGGCACTTTTCATTGTTGTCTCCATTGCTGGATTTGGGATATTGATGAATTCACCTTCAACAAAGTGAGGCAAGTTTTGTGCATGTCAATTTCCTGTTCTTCAGCTCGTAACAAACAAACCACATGCAGCCAAAACACAGTAGGTGCTGCCTGGCTGGCAGGACAAGTTATTGGCCTCACAGGTGAGGACAGCTGCTTTTTTTACACTAACTTAAAGAACCTTTCCATTTAGCTATGCATTCCTTTGAGCAGGGACCATCTTTTTGTTCTATGTTTGTACAGTGCCTAGCACAATGGGCTCCTGGCCTCTGTCTGTCACAATACAATAAAGGTAATAAATGCTAATAATTGATTGACCTTTTGTTGGAGCTGTGGAGTGTAGTCTCCTTAATATGAACATTTTTAAAAGAGGAAAAAAACGTATCTTTACATCCAGATTTCAAACACATGGGGTCATTGGCCCAGAGGAGGTTGTTTACACATAATTTAGAGAGGGCCAACTACAAAGTCCAGATCTGGATTCTGAACCCTAAAGATCTGGTGTGTTCAGATCTGGGTTTTCTGTCAGGCCCACCTCAAATTCTTACATAATGGCTAGGGCTTTGATGGTGATGGAATTTCATAAATGGTTACAATTTGCAGAGAAACTGCAATCCTTGGGCTGCTAGAAAAGGACATTGTGAAGGTATCGGAGAGGGGGTATTTTACACTACATCAAGGATCAAAGCAATCTGTCTGTCAGCCAAAACAAAAGTGTTGTGGTGGCAGATGATTAAGTTTCTATAAATCTGAAGGTTAAAAAGTGAGTTAATTTTTTCAGATGGAAAATCCTTGAAAACACCATAGAGATGATTCATGTCAGCTTCAACTCTAGAGAACAAGCTACCTTTGGAACATGAGAAATATCCAGGCAAAGGTAAGTTTAAGAATTATTGCTGTATCAGTGTGGGAGCTCAGGGTTTTTCAAGGCTGTTGTACAAAACAGCAGATGAAAATGCTCCAGGTAAAGGATGTGGTACTTCTACAGATGGGTCTACACTGAGAAATTCGGTTCAGGGTTCCAATTCAATCTTTCTCAAAGTTGAAGTGGGCTCAGATCCACTGCTCTTGATTTGATTCCAAGTTGACTCAGAACAAAAACTCAACTAAAACGGCCACGTTGCACATCAGCCTCACTAAAATTATGCGGAGTCAAACACTGCATGTGATTTTGGCTCCAAATTATTCACTGGAAGGGCTTGTAAACCTCTCAGTGTGCAATGTCTGAGCAAAGGCAGATTATGGGTTTGTGGGGCCCTGGGTCAGAGCACATGGGGGCCCCACCCCACCCCTTCTGCCTGCAGTCCCCCCTGCTATCCCTGGCGCTCCTTTCAGGAGTGGGGTCAGGGCACAGGGGCTTCCCCCGCTCCCTGTTAGGAACACTGGGCAGACGCGGGGAGTGGGGCAAGCCCCCGCACCCTAACCCCACTCCCCGGGTGGGCAGAGCTAGTCAGGGCATGGGAGCTCCCATTTTTCCAGGATCTCCCTTATTGGCAGGGGCCTGTAGGCACAATGGCCCAGTGGCTAATCCACCAGTGTGTCTGAGGTTTGGCTTTTGTAATACACCCATCACCTTTTGGGTTTTAATCCAGACCAGAGAGGTGGTGTCGCTTGTCCTATAACCCTACGTGCCTTAAAATTCTCTGCTGCTGTAGCTCCCTGTCCAGAGCTACATATAAGCATGCCCTGAACGTCTGTGTATTAAGCCCCCATGGTTCAACAACTCCAGCAGCCTGCTTGTTACACCACAGCCGCACTCCGGTCGCCACTATCCTTGGTTACTACTAGCCAAGTGACCCCAACACACCCCCAGTTCTGAATTTCCCTCAATCCACCTGCCCGGAAGTGTCCATCCCTCTCCTGGAACACTCAGAGAAGTAAACAAGGTTATTTTGCTCCTTTAAAGAGACAAAAGCACATTGTAGCTTATTAACTCTTCCCTTCGAGTGCAGCACTGAGTTGGTTTATCGTAAAAATAAAACAAGTCTAGTAACAAAGGATATAGGTTAAGCAATACCACGCAGAAGGAATAAAGTTAGAAAGCGTTATGAAGAAACAAAAGTAAAAATACACTTTCTAATGGCTGAGACCTAACTTAACGAGCTATAATCTTGATTCAAGAGAGTTTCCTTGCCACTCTTCCACTCCCAGAGACTTCACTGGTTGAAGGACCCCTCTTTCTCCGCTTGCAAGAGCTCTGGCCCCTTCTGTCTGCCCAGTGATGGATGACAAGATGGCTTCTTCTCTCTTCTTATATATCCCCAAACTCACTGGTTTGTCCCAAGACACAGGATGACCTCACGCTGTTCTTCCCTTCCTGTGATTTCCCATCCCCTTCCCCCGCGCTGATTCGTATGAAAATGGGGGTTCCATTGTTTTGGGGCACACCTTGCTTTAGTTCATTGGAGACTGATAGATAACTGACTTCCTCCCGTCTGAGAGAAAACCTGTTTCTCCCTGTGTTTGGTCACAGACTTTAAGGCAAAATATCAGTGAGTATTCATAATTCCTCATAGTGTTAATACATACACTTCACAGTGATATCAATTACCAGTGTGTCATTAGCTCTCATAAAAGACCTTACTTGATACACTTTTATAGTACAGTAACATTGTAGGTACAGTAACATAGTAACACTAGGGTGATTCAATTACTTACCATTTGAGGTTCAGATGCCCAGAAGAGGCTTGCTCCCCCACTTGCTAGGCTGAGGGCTTTGTTCTCCTTTTATGTAAATACGCCTTCATTGTCTCCGCCTGACAAGCAAACACACATTCATTTGTCTTGGGCTTTTGCACTGCTTGCAAAACACATTTTAAGAACATAGTTCTCACACATATCCATAACACTTAGTACACACATCACTCAAGATGATTAGTTTTCTAATAGATATCTTACATGACTCTTTTCTCATACAGATACAGTGTGTTAGGTGTAGTGAGTACGTCAGGCCTGACGAGCTGGTGCCATTGAGTAGTTAACCACACCTGGGCTTCTGTGTCACAATCCCAAAATCAGGTGATTTTTTTTCTTGCAGTGTTGAGGTGACTACTGTGCACAGAAAGTGATATTTCCCATACCTGCGTCTCTGCTCAATCTCCTGCTCAACTGACTTCACAATCCTAGATAAATTGTGCTCTCAGTTGTACTTGTGTAAGAAGGATGGACTTGTGCTTAACACACTGGAAGGGGTCTCAGGAGACCCAATATCAGTTCTCAGCTCTGCCACAGACTTCCTGATATGACCTTGGGCAAGTCACTTCATCTTCCTGTGTCTTAGCTTCCTTGCTATAAAACAGATCTCTGAATTATAAACTCTTTGAAGTCTCTTGCTCAGTGTTATGAAGCACAGTGGGGCCCTGATATGCTTCCATAACAGCAAGAATAATGATATTCCTAGTTAATAACCGTAATCTGTGCATTTTCTCTGTGGGGTAGCATGGGGAAATGAGAGCAAAATTTGGCCCAATACTATAACACCAGACATCAGACGGATGTTTGAGATGTTCTTTCTTTGTGCAAATTCTCCAGATGGCATCATAAGCAGAATACTGTGCAAAAACCATGTGTGTTCTCCTGAAAAATGCTTTTATGACTTGTGCCTCTAAGCCAAGATTGATAGCAATAAAATTACAATCCCCTGTCATGCCAAACAATATAACTACGTTATTCTCACGCACGCCTCTCCAGAGACCACAGTTTTGTTGATAACTTAATTAACTGCATTTGTAATGAATTTTTGGCAAGATGCAATAGCCTAATTATTAAAGCAAACCTTAATTTCTTTCCAGGAACATCAAAGTACTGAGAGCGCTAAATATTTAGACCAGGCCAAGATAAAATTCTTTGCACTAATTCTAACATAATTAAAATTATGGTGGGGCTAAGGTAACTATGCAATGCATGTATATGGCATAACTCCGTAATTGGAGCCTGTAGCCAGGATGGAATCCTTTAGTAAATTAGTAAAGTTCTCAAATGTGTGTGAAAGCTGTTGGATGCATTATTAAAAGATTCAGAGCCGCATCACTCATGAGCCAGGGCAACCCTTTTAAAACGGCCAGTAGCCTGAAATGAATAAGCAAAGAGTTGCAGCTAGATTACCTCATTATTTGCAATAGTCAAGCTATTTCCTATAGTATGTAAAAGGAAGTAAAAGAGGATCCTACAGATCGTAAAGTAACTTTTACGGGCTAGATTCACGAAGCAGACTGAGGCATTGCAAAGCTGAGCAATGCCTGATTTTTAGGCTCCCTGCTGTCTAGAGGAGTTCATTGCCCTAAGTTAGGTTCTCAGGCTCCCTATACAATACATAGCGAGGGTTAGGCAGCTAAGAACGGATTCACAAAAGCCAGCATGATGAGCAGGTAGTGGCCTAAGCAAGCCAATAAGAAATGCTGAGGAAAGGAGTCTGTCCTAAGCCTGTCCTTCTTGGGGATTTAGGCACCTAACTCTGGGCTGGAGGGAATTACCTAGCTATGTTTGGGGTCCACAGCCAGGAGCCTTCTCCTGGAGTCAGGGGCCTAAGCCATTTCTTGCAAGAAAGCTGACAGCACATTCCTCACTTCACTCAAAATGGCTAGGGGCATATTGCGAAAGAAGAGATCCTTAGGAGACACAAGATCATCAAGTGAGGCTGAGTTCTACTTGGCAAATCATCGATGGAGGGGGAAGCATGGCATAGGTAGCTTTCCACCTTTCCATATCTGATGGCAGCCAGGGGCTGCTTTGCCCTGCCCCTCACCCCCATGCAATTTAGAGCAGCCTCAAGACTGCTCTAACTTATCCCAGCTAGAACAGCCTTCTATTCTGACAGGCCAAGATTGCTAGAGTTCACACCCATTCTTATCCCTGGTGCACCTACTGCACTGTGGGGAAAGGGAGTCAGGCAAAGATAGCATAACTGTTACATCAGCTTTATATGAGTAAGATTCCCCTATGCAAACGGAATCCTAGTTGGCTCTTTAAACCAGCTTTCCATCCTCTTTGCACCATTTAGATGGCATGAATGGGACAGATCAGGTGCTGGGATCTAGCCTAATTTGCATATTCATTAACAGCAATTCACGATAGCTACTACAGTGTGAACAACACATTGTACTCTCTGTGCCTCTCTCACATGGTGACATATACATTTTTTCTTTTTTTGTTATTTGCCTTCAATTGGAAATAAAAGCCCTCCAGATCGAAAGTCCATGTTTTGCTATTTGCAGCTAAGAAGCAGAATAGGAGCTGGTGAGTTTGAGAAAAATGCTTTCGGCTTTATGCAGAACATAATCAAAAGTGCATCTTTTTCTTAAATCAATAGCCAGGGGCCTCATTCTGTGCTCAGTTACCGCTGTTTTCTGCTTGGGTAACTCCACCGAAGTCAGAAGCGTCACACTAGTGTAACGGAGCAGAAACCCAAGATCACATGCTCCCAGAAACCTGAAAATCCAGTGCATGTTGAAGTGGAACCAAAATTCACCAAAGTTAATGGGCGTCGGATCAGGCCCTTATAAATTAAAAATAAATGACATCTGAGTAATTATGATAGCTGATGTGCTGCTTATTTCCAAGAGAGTTTGTTTTCTCTGATGACTGCTAGTTCTGTTCACAGTAAATCAAGGCAATATGGCCATCTGTCTTGTTACAATAAAACAGAATACATAATAATGCCTTAATGCAGAATGTTCACAATGTAATGAGTGTAACAACGTGAACAGCCTTTGGGGGTAAGTGCTTAATAGATTGCTATGTGCACTCAGGATGCTGTGTGTGTTGGAGCCTAGGAGATGAAGTACGGAATGAAAAATGAATAAAAGGTGATTTTTTTCCCTCCCCTGCCACAGGTACAGCCCCCCCTTTGTGCCTTGTGTCTCTTTTGTTAGTGCAGCAGGTGACCTAGTTTCACAAGTAGAGCATCCCAAAGATGTGCTGCATGAACAGAAAACACTCATCTGCCGGCCTGTGCTCAACACACCTGCACCCTGCAGCCCTGGGTCTTCTCTAGCATGCAAGGGTCCAGGCTGACCCAGAAAGCCAGGAAAACAGTCTTTTAATTTACGATCTTAGAACCACAGAAGCCAGAGATGGAAAAGATAGAGCGGATCATCCAGCCCACCTCCCTGCCACGGCAGCATTTATCTCTACGGTACCTTTCCTGATGCTCCGGCTAGGGCAGCTTTAACATTCCCAAAGGATGCAGCGTCCACCATTTCCTTTGATGAACAATTCCACAGCATTATTATGCAGCCTAGTGGCCAAGATCAGCCCCTCCCATGTAAGGGAACCAGAGTGAGGGGAATGGAAAAACGCCCCTCGCTCTCATCCAGCAGAAAGCGCAGCAGGAAGGAAGGTGGCCGCAGTACTGACTGCTTCCCCACCCATCAGGAAGAACCCTTGTTGTGGGGTGTAATTTATACCTCCCTGCTCTAACTTGGATTAATCTAGTCTTGTGTCTTCACACGAGCATTTGTGTCAGCTACACTACTGGGTCTGATTTTCCACTTGCTTACACTAGGGCCTCAGTTGGGAGTGGTTCAGTTGAAGTTCATGGTGTGAAAACAACGCAGTGGAGAAGAGAATCAGCCCCATTATGTCATCACTTCCACACATGTGAGGACATATGTTCCTTTTTCCAGCTACTAAAATTCAGCTCCTTTCTGTGGCCTTTGGAGGCATCTGCCAACGGGAAGGCTACATTCAAACAGATTTCTGCCTAAATTTGACTTCATTAATCACATCATTTCTTGACACAGAGCACTCAAGACTTGCTGGAGGTGTGAGGCCAGCAAACCTGGGCTTTGCTGAAAGGTTCCATGAGACATTTCAAAAGCATTTTCAAAACTGATTTGAAACAGGCAAGAGTTCATCTAGATTTGCAGTTTCAGCACTTAGCAGATATCTTCAAAAATCAATCACGCTCACTGCCTCTGTTACAAGGACGGGACCATTGGGTTACGGTTGTTATGACTGACACTGAGTGTGTTTTTGGTCACATTATCTGATGCCTTGAAATCTTTAAACCACGGTTTGAGGACTTGGATATCTCAGACATAGGTTTGAAGTTTACTACAGGAGTGGGTGGATGAGATTCTGTGGCCTGCCTTGTGCAGGAGGTCAGACACTAGATGATCATAATGGTCGCTTCTGACCTTAAAGTCTATGAGTCTAAGAGCCAGAGATAGGCCTGATTGACAAAGCACAGAATTAGAATCTGACTCCAGATTTCCCCTAATTCCACAGGTTTCTGGACCCAGTGCCCATTGTGAGGCCTCCTCTATTTGACACTAGAGCTGTGCAAAAAGTTCTCAAAGACACCTGAAACCATGGAAACCTCCCTGCTTTCTGGTTACATTTCAGGCTCCTAACTTGCACCTGGTTTGCCAAAAGGCCCATTGAGGCTGCTGAATGTGGGCTGCCATTACGTCAGAATTGTGCCAAATTCACAGGGAAATGTGTGGACTGTGAACGCACATGAATTGACAAGCTCTTGTTTGCATCTTTCAGCTTTCTGTATTGAAGATGATCTTAACCCAGAACCCTGGATCCAAGGGCCCTCTGTCTCTGGCAGAGTTTGGATCCAACCCAGAACCAAACTTTGCAGCTTAGACCCATTTCTGTACTATACAGCGTATCTCGGTCCTTATGTTTCTGTATAACACATCCCTATCATTGTGTTCCTATTCCTCCATTTTACACAGTAGGTGCTTTTTGATCTACAAGTACAAAGCAGTTTTAATAAAGCGTATGAGCCATATTCTAGCTTGGAGACGATCACACATAGCTCCCAATGCACTCAGTGGAAGCAGGCTAAATCTCTATAGGAGGATTATTTTTTTTCCTGAAGAGAGAGAGCATTGATGCAATGAGTTAAATGACAGAAGCAAATGTAACTGTAATAGGATTTGATTATACATTGCCCATTGAATATACCAATAGTGATTCCAAAACTTTCATGGATTTGATTAAAAATATTGGTACTGAACAAAGGGAACATAATGTATGTGGCTATGTAACTGTTATGATTTTTTTTTGTGTACTGTACCTTTAAATTTCTACAGGTTTGCTCAGGGAGCTATGATCCTGGGAGTCAGCTGATAAATTGTGTTACAAACAAGAGACATGCACACAGGATGATCTCTCTCTCTCTCTCTCATCAAGACTTTACATTCATTCTTTCTTGTTTTGTTGTTTCTTTTAATCTAAAGAAAACATCCTTGAAAGTACAGTGTTGCACTTTGAGTCTAAAATCAACAGGGAGGCAGTGTTAGCTGGTGATTACATTCCTAACATCTATTCAGAACTCTGCTACTGTGTGACCTTAGGCAAGTCCCTTACCCTGTGAGACTCAGTTTCCCCTTCTGTAAAATGGGATTCACTTTTGTGAAGCACTTTCAAATGCTCAGCTGACAAGAGCTGTATAACTGCCAAGTATTTTTCCTAGTCTATCTCCTTGTAAACACATACAGCATAGTCTCCATCCAGAAATTTGTTCAATCCATTTTTAAACAACTTAAGCAACAGGGCTTCCAATAGTTTCAGGACTCCTCTTCACTTATCCCTAAACAAAATCCCTACACTCCAAAATACCTTTTGAAAATGAAATTTGGGCTCTTAATTCATTTAGATGTTGCAGCATTCAGCTCACCAATTCCTAAATACTTTAAAAATCTGGGCCTATGTGACTTGTGCCAGAACTGGGAATTAAGCCACAAGACCAGCCTTCCTCCCCTGGGTTACCTTAAACGTTTCCTCTTCTGAGTGATGCTCACATGCATGAGAGAGGTCCTGGACCTTTAAATTAGCTTTTGCTAGCGCTACTGCCTGAGCAGAAACATGTGTCTCTCAGATATAACAAAGACGTGAAAGAATAGCTGAGATAAGTGAAGTGGGCAAGAAACATTCTGGGGTTATCAGGTTTGCTATCGGAGACGATTCATCACTATAAAAGGTTTATTACTGGCTGGAACGGTCGTATAGGAAAGAATATTTTGTTTACTTCCGTGTCAAAAAGAATCATAGAAATATAAGGCTGGAAGGGACTGTGTAATGTCATCAAGTCCAGCCCCCTGCTCTGAGGCAGGACCAATTAAACCCAGACCATCCCTGACAGCTGTTCGTCCAACCGAGTCTTAAAAGCTTCCTGTCATGGGATTCCCCAACCTCCCTTGGAAACCTATTCCAGAGCTCCCCTCCACGAACAGGGAAATGACCGGGTTGGAGTTCTAGGGACTTAAACCCAGATCGTCCAAATAGGGTTGCACCCTTCTGGTTTTTACCCAGACAGGCTGGTTTTTGGCTTGTGTCCAGGTGCCATTTAGGGTTGCCAGGTGCCTGATTCAGGGAGACCTAGCACCCTAAATGGCACACGAACCAACAGTCTGATTATCGCAGGGCAGGGGAAGGTGCCAGGGTCATTAACCTGTGCCAGTCTCTATGCAGCCAGGGCCACCTCCTACTTACAGGCAGGCTCCTTAAGACAATCCCGCAAGCAACAGGGGAAGGGTGGGGGAGGAGGAGCAAGTGAGGGGGGCCAGGCCTTAGGGGGATGAGGCAGAGCAGGGGCAGGACCTTAGAGGGAAGAGGTGAAATGAAAGTCGGGTATAGGGTTCCCAATTTTCTAATCGCAGAAAACTAAACCTCCTTGCCCTGCCCCGGCCCTGCCCCCACCCTCACTCACTCCTCATGCCTCACTCATGCCTCACTAGCAGGCATGTCCCTCCAGCTCCTAGGCTCTGGGGTGGCCAGGTGGCTCTGCGCACTGCCCCCACCCCTATGCACCGCCTCCAAAGTTCCAACTGGCCACAGTTCCCACACCAGCTACTTTCCAGGAGCCGCACAGAGCCAGGTAGGGAGCTTGTGAGGGTCTGGGCCTTAGTTTGCTCACTTACACCAGTATCAATCTGTATAGGCACCACTGGAGTCGATGGAGCAACAGCAGGGTAAAGTAGATGTAAATAAGAGTTGAGTCAGACGTCATGGTCTTTCAAGAGAGGTGAACTTACTTCCAGGCCTTCACAGCTGTAGGAGTTAACCCAAAGTTAATGGGGTACCAGTCACTCAGGGGGGTATTTACAGGATGAACAGAACAGTAGTGAAACAGTGGGATGAATCAGAACACAGCCACAAAACGAATTGGAAAAGAATAGTATAGGAAAGATCAGTCTGCAAGGCAGAGTGCCAAGAACAAGGGAACTGAAGGAATGCAGGCCTCCACCTCCCAAAACCCCTCTTGTCTGGTATTAGCTGTTCAGGAGTTGAAACAAGTGGCAAATGGCACATACTGTGATTTTAATGCTGGATTGCATGGAAGATAAGTCCCACATGCCTGGAATTGCTAAACTGTTTGATGATTTTTTTACTTTCCAAGCTATTGCAGGATTAAGGCTGGCACTTAGCCTTTGGCACAGCTGACAGGTGCTTTAGAACTAGAAAAGATTTTAGGCCTCTAAATCCTTGAGTTGGCAGAGGCTGGGACCCTTACACAGATGGCTATATTGCCTATGCTACACTATAGCAACCTCTGGTGTCTGCTTGTAAGCAGGCGAGGGCTGCGTGCAGCATGAGAAGCAGGCAGTTGTAATAGGAGAGGCTCTTCTGATGCAGTTGGTAATAAAAGGGGGGAGAGAAAAGTCACTCCAAAGACTCAGAAACTTTGGGTGGAAAAGAAAGAAAAAGAAAATTGTCAGCTATTGAAGGTTGGACACTGTGACTCACCCTTTAGAATCTGACCCAGGCTGGTTCATTGGTCCATGTGAAAGGAGTTTGCGGTGTCTGGCCTGTGGACAAATTGCCCCATCTACCCAAAGTACTACTATTGCCCTCATTACCGTAGTCCAGCTGGCTAAAGTTGGGAAATAGTTGCGGGGAGGTGGGGAATCCCACCGTTTAGTAACAAAATGTAAAATGGTTTTTTGTGAGGGGGAGGGTAATCTAATGTTTTCCATTTAAAAAAATATTTAGGAAAATCAAAAATGTCATTGCAGTTTTTTAACCAGCCCTATTCCAGAGCTATCTCAGCAGACGACTTTCATTTCAGCCATGCAGAAGGGCCTTGCTGGAGACTAGAACTGTCCCTTCATCAAATGGAAATCTTGCAAAACGGTGAGAGGAAGCTACTATGAGGGGCCCACATCCTGCAATCAGATCTCCATGGGTGAACCTGTCAGCCTGTTTGATTAAATCTAGCTCAGGTATGTCTACCTGAGCTGCTGTATCACTCCATGATTGCTGTGTAGACACCTTAGGCGCTTTTGACAATTTTACTCATAGTGTCTCCGCTGAAGTAGTGCGGTGGTATTTCCAAGACTAGAAGGACGCAGCAGTGAGTGCTGATCATGCTCTTACTCAGGTTTGCTAGGGCTACCTGGCTGTCACTTATTTTCATCATATTCTAGGATGATCTCTTTGTTCTGGTGAAATGAGACTGAAGTGGAAATTCATTAAGCCGAATCAAGGTTGTAGGCCTTGTGAATCAGTAAATGAATTATCTGGTGATGAACGCAATAAATAACTTTACTTACACCTCTCAAGCGGTGATGACAATATCCTTTGGCTAGTGAATGAGTCAGATCTACACAGGTAGGAATGAGCAAAGCCAGATCACGAGGTTAGCATTTTTATTGTTCAGCTTGTTTTGAAATCCCCAGAGCAACCAGCAGATGGTGCTGCAAGACAAGGAATATGAATGCAAGGCATCTAACTCATGATCATTCCTTGGATAGTCCAGAAATATTCATTGCTGAGGAAAAGCTAAAAGCCCCTCAACTGAAGATGGTTCACTTTAAAAAAAAATTGCAAATTAGGTTAAAATGTCTGATCTACACAGAGAGAGAGAGAAAGAGGTGTGTGAAGGGTGGCGTCTACTATATATGGGAGAGGAAGGATGATCTTCTAGTGGCTGGGGCATTACTCTGAGACCAGTGTTCAATCTCCTCCTTCGCCACTCAAGGCAGGTGTACACTATGGCCCGGGTTGATGCTCTGAGATTGATCCACAGGTGGTCGATTTAGTGGGTCTAGTGAAGACCCACCAGATCGACAGCAGATTGCTCTCCCGTTGATCCCTGTATTCTACTCCAGATGAGAAGAGTAAGGTAAGTCAGCAGGAGAGTCTCCCGTTGATTCCCCGCCGTGTAAACCCTGCAGTAACGTGACATAAGGTACGTCGACTTCAGCGACGTTATTCACGTAGCTGGAGTTGCGTAGCGTAGGGCGACTTGCCGCGGTAGAGTAGACATGGCCATGGAGTCATAGCGTTTAAAGCCGGAAGGAACCACTGAATCATGTAGTCTACTCTCCTGTATATCACAGGCTACCAAGTGTCCGCGTGCTAAACCCAACAATCCAGACTTTCTGAGTGACCCTGCGCCAAGAGATTTAGGCCCAGCTCCTCAATGCATTGAGGCATCTAATGCCCATTGACTTTTTAAAAAAACACGGTTTGAACTCCAGTGTGGGCACAAGTGCGGACATAGCAACAGCCTCCATAACAGACCCTTACACCCTGCCTCAATATTTCCACTGGTGTCTGCTGTTATTAGTGCTGTGAAAAATAAGTTGCAGACCCCAAGATTTTAGAGTTTCTCTGCCATTTTTGAAATGCTCTACGATAGTTTTTGGAGCAGGGTTCAGGTCCTAGTACTCAGGGAACATAAGTTCAAAGTGTCTGTTCTGAATATGGTGAATAGACCACTCTCCTCTTTATAAAAGCCCTTGAGATATTTGGGGTCTGTTAAGGTTCCCCCCTCAGTCTTCTTTTCTCAAAGCTAAACATGCCCAGTTTTTGTAAACCTGTTATTTTTTGTAGCTCTCCTCTGGCTTCTCTCCAATTAATCCACATCTTAAAGTGTAGCACCCAAAACTGGACACAGTACTCCAGATGGGGCCCCACCAATGTCAAGTACAACAGAACAGTTACCTCCTCTGTCTTAGTTACAACATTCCTGTTAATACACCCCAGAATGATATGAGATTTTTTTCACAAGTGCACACGGAGATCTTACCTTCTTTTATGTATGCATCTACACAACAGCCTTGAGAGGTAGGGCAATGCTGTTGTCCTCATTGTACAATGGGGAACTGAGGCAGCGGATGCCAAGTGACTTGCCCATCTAAGTGACTAAATCACGTGCCAAGTGTCTTCCACACAGGACGTTTGTGGCAGAGCAGGGAGTTGAACAGAGGGTCCCAAATCCCATACTAGTGCCCTAACCATTGGATAATCCTACTTCTAGGCAATACCTCAGAAAACTCTCTCTCCCAGGTCTCTATTGTCCACCCTCGCATATTCAAAATCATCATTCGCATCACTGCAAAAAAAAAAAGTCATGATATTGGCTTTGATACATATGAGATTTTAAAAATATATTTGGGGCTCCTTTCATTTGACCTCCTTGTTTTTGAACCTTTTGGGTGCATTTTGGGTCACATCTTCAGGTTCTTCTCTCCAGTGAGGAGGGCTAGAAGCTATTTTTTTAACTATTTTTTTTGTTTGTTTTCATTCAGAATCAGAGCAAAGGGTCAACATTTCAATTCAGAAACGTCAAATCATTTCATTTTGATAATATTGAAGTGTTTCATTTCAATAATGTAAGAACATAATATTAAAATATTAATTGCTATGTTTAAATCAATATTCAATATAAAACCAACATAAAATCAAAATGAAAGATGGAACTAAACATTTTCACCTTACTGTTATTTTTGATGCTATCAAAATGAAACATTTCAACGAACACCATTCCATTCAAAATTCGACCACCTCTGATCGCAAGTGGTTATTGTCTTTACATTAGAAACCTACCCTCCTTTCTTTGTTACTATTAATAATATTTAAAAGGTGCCATAACTGTATATGTTCTTTTATAAAATATAGCGTGCTACTCTGGTACCAGTGCAAAGCCTGAATAACTCCAGTGAAGTCACTTCACAGACGGGAAAACTGAGGTACAGAGAGTCATTGGTGGTCTGGAATAGACCACAAGTCCTGTCTCAGTCCCCTGCTCTAACTACTTGCCAAGTTTCCTTCTAGTTCAGAAAGGTTCAAAATGTTGATACTGTAGAAGAAGGAAGCTAAAAAATCATTTGAATACATTGCAGACTGGGGATACAATCTGTTTTGAAGGTCACCCCTCATTATTCCAGCTCACATATCAATATTGTGCGTTTAGAGGGTGAGTCTGGATGTTTCCTAGTAATGTTTGTTCTCAGGGAAATTTCTTCAAGCCTAGGGGAGGTGGCTTCTGAAAATTAAAACATCAGCTATGCTTTAAATCCTCCAAAACAGCAGATCAGGCTGAAAATGCTCAGAGCATTAACACAGCATTTACACATCAAGGGATCATTTTATGAATCAAAGCATACAATGAGTTAACTGCTAGCACAAGTGCAGTACATGAAGGAAAAGGTACTGGGAACACTGTTTTTATAGGCCTTAACTGCCGACATAAAACTAGCGACTGGCTGGATTTAAAAAAAACTACAGCCCAGCTCCTCACGTGGGGTAAACAGCACAGCAACACTGACGCAAATGGTTCTCCATCCCTCAACACCGGCGGAGGATCTAGCCCCGTATATTTAAAATTCAAATTTGTGCGGAGAGAACATTCCATTCCTGCTTGTGTCTTTGGCACTGAGCTTTTTAAATCCACTGCTTACAAATTTGGAAGAGGTTTGTTTTGGGGTGGGTGATAAATGTTATGTAACTGAAATGCCTTTAGTTACAGTGCAAACACTTCTAGGCAAGGAAGCCAATCTAGGTACAGGAGAGAGTCCTGCTCTCAGGCTCAGAGCATCAGATATGGAAGAACGCTGCAGTCCCTTAGCCCCTCAAGTGGAGGAGCCGCATGCCCCTTCATTACGTCTTGTTTAGGATTTTGGGAGGCCCTTTTATGCTGATCAGAAGTGACCTGGCTTTGGCAAGGGTTGTTCTAGTCAGTAGGTAAAATCAGCTGGCTCGTGGGAGCCAAGTCAAGGCCATGGAGAGCCATTGGAGGAGAACTTCATGCCAAGATCTCTTCTTCCTCCTCAAGGAAGTGTTTCTCTGCCTGCCTGATGCACAGCGGGATCTGTGGGGGACACAGTGACATTTTTAGAGTTTCTCTACCCGCAGCACTTCTCGGCAGGATGTTCAAAAGCACTTGGGCACTGCCCTAGCTTTGCTCCCGTTGAAGTCAACAGGAGTTCGGCCATTAACGACTATGGGAACAAAGTCAGGCCAACTCTGAGTGCACCTGAAAATCCCATTCTTCATCTTTGCAAAAGTACTTTGGAAACCTTAATCCTCTAACTTCCCCCCTGCTCCGCCCCCCTGCCCCCAGCAGCCCATGTGAAATTGGTCAGTCTACAGGAGGGCGGTTGTGATTTCAGATGGGTCTGTGAAGGGATTTTTGGTCACCTTACCCTGCCCCCATGTAACAGACCCCTGTCTGCTACACTCACATGATGGGCCTAGGGATCTCAGGGAGGGTCATCCGGGGCATTTTTCTGGGGAAACCCCAAATTTAAATTAATTTGATTCTAACTTAGGAGGAGATGGAGCTCTGGGCTCCCTGTTACAGCAGTAAACAGAGCCTGGCTGCCTGGTGCCTGGAGTCAGTGAATAATTGGCAATACCTGTACTTCCAAAACCACTTTCCACAGGACTCCAAATGGAGGGTTTGCTAGGCCCTTTGTCCATGAAGTTTGCGTGCACCTTCTGATGGACAGCCACCTTTCAGGAACGCAGATCAGCACAACCCAATGGGATGCAGAGGCAAAGAGTTTTCGACTTAACCAAGGCCACACAGGGATGCTGTGTCAGGGAAGGGTCTCACGCTCTGTCCTGTATCCACTAGAGCAGTCTGTCTTCCCATGTCCCCACATGCCCCGTTGCCAGCACAGCAGATCAGAACTCTTTGGGAGGCACTCGAATCACCATTGTCTTTAGGGTTGCCAACTTCCTCATCACAGAAAACCAAACATCCCTGTCCCATTCCCTTCCCTGTGGCCCCTTCTCCACTTGCCCCATCTCCATTCCCTCAGTTGCTGGCTCTCCCCCACCCTCTCTCACTTTCACCAGGTTGGGCCAGGGCTTTGGGATACAGGCTCTGCAGGGGGGCAGGGATGAGGGGTTTGGGGTACACGAGGTGGATCCGGACTGGGGCCAAGGGATTTGGTGTGTGGGAGCGGGGTGTAGGTTCTGGGGTGGGTGGGGATGAGAGATTTGGGGAGAAGAAGGGGGCTCAAGGCTGGGGAAGGGGGATGGGGTGTGGGAGAGGGTTCAGGATATTCCCAAGAAGTAGCTGCCAGATCCCTGCAGCCCCTAGGTGCATGGGCAGCCAGGGAGGCTCCGCAAACTGCCTTCATGCTTGCAGGTGCCGCCCCCACAGTTCCCATTGGTCGCAGCTCCCAGCCAATGGGAGCTATGGGGGCGGTGCCTGCAAAGACAAGAGCAGCAGGCAGAGCATCCCTGACTACCCATGAGCCTAGGGGCTGCAAAGACCTGGCAGCCACTTCCAGGAGCCGCACAGAGTTAGGGCAGGCAGGGAGCCTGCCTTAGGGCTGGGCCCCCGCTGTGCTGCCAACTGGACTTTTAACAGCCCGGTTGGAGCCTCCAGGGTCCCTTTTTGACCGGGGGTTCCAGTCAAAAACTGGACGCCTAGCAACCCTATCATCTTTCTGCACTCCACAGCTGTACATCGGCCTAGAATCCTCCCCCAAGGCAGTGGGCCCACTATGGCAATGGGGTGGATTTGTAAGTCCCCATGGTCAGCCCTGGGTGCTTGTAGGGACACTGCAGGATGTAGGCCATTCACTAGAAGCCTGGGTTGTGAAATTTCCCCCTCCGCCCCACGTTGTGGCCTGATAAGTGAGTTTTATTCTTTTCTTGGAAGCAATTGGTACTGGCTATTGTCAGAACCCAACAGCAAACGAGGTGGACAATTCCCCTGATCCAGTATGACAATCCTCCATGTTCTAATGGGTTCTCTTTAGCTTGGGCAGTATTTAGCAGAATACATTAAATTCTGCTGTCAGAGTCTTTACTCTTGGTGACGATGCAAAAGCCAGAAAGACCCCAGATTGGCTTTCCAATCACAGATTGAGCTGGCAGAGCTGGAACTGACGTCTTGGCAAGATAAACTTGGAAGCCTTCGAGATGCCAGGCTTTCAGAGGACAGCAATGGAAGGAAAAAAAGAACTTTCTCTCAGCAGGCACCTGACCCACCAGGAAACATCAGTTTCTACTGTGGGCAGATCTGTGGCTCCAGGATTTGAATACTGAGTCATCTCAGACCCATTTGTGAATTGGTGGTTGAGATCATTCTCGAATTGATGGTGATGAGCAATGCTCAGCATTGCTATATGGTTTACTAAATGCCCAGCATAAAGATAAGGAAAGTTGTAGAGAGCATACTGATATCATATGAAATATATTTAAGCGAACTTTGCATGTTTTATTACATTATTGTCTGGGAACTCACTTCATTTCTATTGTAACCAGGTAAAAAGAGTTCTTTAATGGGAACTTACTGAATACACTACAAAATGTGAGAATGAAAGCTAGTCCCTTATGCAAATAGATTATAAATCAAGGGAAAACAATGAAACTAGGCCAGGTTCAAAGATGTTTATCTACAGTAATCAATAAGGAAGTAGAAAACAAGAACACTATGATAGATTTATTATTTCTCTGAAACATGATTCATTAAAAGAAATTACAGTCTCCCAAGGGGCAAAATAGCGCTGGAACACCACTGGTTTTAAAAGAAGAATCTGAGGCCTGAGCTACACTGGGGGGTGGGGTTCGAACTAAGATATGCAACTTGAGCTATGCTATTCACATCGCTGAAGTCAAAATATCTTAGTTCGACTTACCTGGCCATCCTCACAGCAGTGAGTCGACCGCAGCGGCTCCCCCATCGACTCCGCTTATTCCCCTTGTGGCGCTGGAGTTCCGGAGTCGACGGGGAGCATGTTCGGGGATCGATTTAACGCATCTCGATGAGACGCAATAAATCGATCCCCGATATAGCGAACACTACCTGCCTATCCGGTGCGTAGTATAAACGTACCGCGAGTCCCAGTCTCAAACAGATATGTTTCTCTCCCTTATAGTTAACTGTCTCTTACTTGTTTCTTCTGCAGCCAGAACATCTTGCCTTGTAATGCTGTCAGATCTCATAAGCTAAGCAGAGTTGGGCCTGGGCAGTACATCAATGGGATACTGCATCAATGAGTGGGTGACAAGATGCCATTGAACCACATGTATTCTCTTCTACTGTGACTGGAGCATAATCCTCATTGCTGATAAACTCCTAGGACGAAGAAGCTGCTAGCTGTGGGGCTGGTAGCTCTCTCCTAGGTAAAGTACATAACAAAGTTCCCTAAGGAAATCCCAGCTGCTACCTCACACAGCTTTGGGAACTGAGCAGGTGACACTTTCTTCGGAGTGTTACTACTACATCACTGGCCCAGTGTGGGTCCATTACACCATATGCAGTTGGAGCTACCATCACTGAGGTGCAACTAAAAATGAAGACCATGAGTGGTCCCAGTCCTTAGTACCCACGTTCGATTGACCTAAAGTTCTGCCTGCTCTTTGCTTTGGACACGTTAAGTTATTCTTCAGGTCGCCCTGAAAAATAAAACCCCGCTGTGGCATTTTGCTAGCACGGAAAAAATGACTGCCACATTTCACTCTATCTATGGCTGCTTTTCAGAGGTAGGAGAGAATCAGAGGGGTAGCCGTGTTAGTCTGGAATTGCAGAAGTGACAAAGAGTCCTGTGGCACCTTAAAGACTAACTGAAATGTTTTCAGAGCATGAGCTTTCGTGGGCTAATACCCACTTCGTCGGATGCATGCAGTGGAAGTATCCAGGGGCAGGTATAAATAGGTAGGCAAGAACCAGGTGGGAGATAACAAGGTTAGTCCAATCAGGCTGAACCAGCTTGTTATCTCTAATCAGGGAGGGTGAGGTGTTCCTCTAGCAGCTGAACTGGAGGTGTGAATAGCGAGAGAAGAGAAGCTGCTTTTGTAGTTAGCTAGCCATTCAAAATCTCTATTCAGTCCCAAATTGATTGTGTCAAATTTGCAAATGAATTGCAGCTCTGCAGTCTCTCTTTGCAGTCTGGACTTGAAGTTTTTTTGCTGCAAAATGCTGACCTTTAAATCTTCTATGGTGTGTCCGGTGAGGTTGAAGTGCTCTCCTACAGGTTTTTGAATATTGCCATTCCTGATATCTGATTTGTGTCCATTTATCCTTTTTCGTAGGGACTGTCCAGTTTGGCCGATGTACATAGCAGAGGGACATTGCTGGCACATAATGGCGTATATTACATTGGTAGATGTGCAGGTGAATGAACCAGTGATGGTGTGGCTGATCTGGTTTGGTCCTGTGATGGTGTTGCTGGTGTAGATGTGTGGGCAGAGTTGGCATCGAGGTTTATTGCATGGATTGGTTCCTGAGTTAGAGTTGTTATGGCGCGGTGTGCTGTTGCTGGTGAGAATATGCTTGAGGTTAGCAGGTTGTCTGTAGGCCAGGACTGGCCTGCCTCCCAGGGCCTGTGAAAGTGAGGGATTGTTGTCCAGGATGGGTTGTAGGTCACTGATGATGCGTTGGAGAGGCTTTAACTGAGGACTGTAGGTGATGGCCAGTGGTGTTCTGTTGTTTTCTTTCTTGGGCTTGTCTTGCAGCAGCAGGCTTCTGGGTACACATCTGGCTCTGTTGATCTGTGTCCTTATTTCCTTGTGCGGGTATTGTAGTTTTGAGAAAGCTTGGTGGAGATCTTGTAGGTGTTGGTCTCTGTCTGAGGGGTTGGAGCAAATACGATTGTACCTCAGTGCTTGGCTGTAGACAATGGATCGTGTGGTGTGCCCGGGGTGGAAGCTGGTGGCATGAAGGTAGGCATAGCTGTCAGTAGGTTTTCGGTATAGGGTGGTGCTGATGTGGCCGTCATTAATTTGCACCGTGGTGTCCAGGAAGTGGACCTCCTGTGTAGACTGGTCCAGGCTGAGGCGGATGGTGGGGTGGAAGCTGTTGAAATCGTGGTGGAATTCTTCCAGAGTTTCTTTCCCATGGGTCCAGATGATGAAGATGTCATCAATGTAGCGTAGATAGAGGAGGGGCGTGAGTGAACGAGATTTGAGGAAGCGTTGTTCCAGGTCAGCCATAAAGATGTTGGCATACTGTGGGGCCATGCGGGTGCCCATAGCGGTGCCACTGGTCTGGAGGTATATATTGTCACCAAATTTGAAATAATTGTGTGTGAGGATAAAGTCACAGAGCTCAGCAACCACTTGTGCTGTGGCATCATCAGGGATACTATTCCTGACAGCTTGTATTCCATCTCTGTGTGGGATGTTTGTATAGAGAGCCTCTACATCCATGGTGGCTAGGATGGTGTTTTCTGGAAGGTCACCAATGCATTGTAGTTTTCTCAGGAAGTCGGTGGTGTCACGGAGATAGCTGGGAGTGCTGGTGGCGTAGGGTCTGAGTACAGTGTCCACATATCCAGACAGTCCTTCAGTGAGAGTGCCAATGCCCGAGATGATGGGGCGTCCAGGATTTCCAGGTTTGTGGATCTTGGGTAAAAGGTAGAATAGCCCCGGTCGGGGTTCTAAGGGTATGTTAATTTGTTCCTGTGTTAGTGTAGGAGGTAGGAGGTAGGAGACTTATCCCTACCTATATGCAGTCAACAAAATGAGAGAATCCTTCTGCATGAGAGGCACTATATATATTACTTTTATTAATGGTGTTTAAACCTTGTCCAGAAATGCATAACCCATACCACTGGTGTAGCGCTCTTAGCCTGAAATAGTGCAGACACGGAGATCTAGGATCAGAGCATAAGATTTCTTAGAAGTAACTACAAATGAGCCAGAATTGAAATTTTGAATCGAAACACTTTCCAGCTACATTATGGCCAGGTGGCTCAAATTGGAATCACACTATAAATACAATTTTTTTCAATTTTTAGTCTCTTAATTGCTGTGGGTGAGATTCTCTGCTGCTCCTCTTAAAAGTGTGGCACAGAAATTGTAGCCCAAGAGTAGAGGATAAAATAACTTTAAAATTACTTTTAAGCCACCTTTGTGTCCTTCTGATCCTATGCTGCTGTAGATGCTGGAGAGGGTAAGGGGGGCCAAGTCCAGAGCTTGGGGTGGGCGTGGAGCCAGGATCAGAGCTCTGGGCAGGGGCTGGCAGCCAGGACCTCATATGTGGGGCAAAGAGCAGAGCCACAGCTGTGGGGCTGGGCATGGGGTCAGTGATCGGGGACCCAGGAGCAGGGGCCTGGGAGTGGGGGTGGGGCCGGCAGCCAGGACCCGAGCCCCAGGTGAGATGAAGGGTTGGAGAGCAGAGTGCAGGAGGAGGACCGGGAGCAGAGCATAGATGGAGGAAACAGCCCCAAGTTTTATGCACGGAGTCAGCGAATGGGGAGTGGGGCACGGGTCCAGTGGCCTCACATAAAACCTGGGGGTGCTGCAGCACCCTCCCCCGCATCCTAACTTCCTGTGCCTATGGGATTTAGGAAGGGGTGACTTCTGCAATGCCTACACTGAAGAAATCCTCCCTCCACGAATATCAGGGGCTTTTAGAGCCACTTTATGGCACTTTAACCCCTTCACCCAGCATAAAGAGGTCAGAGCGGATCTCACCCTAGATATCTAAAAGGCAAGCCTGGGGTTCTATGTGCTCCATCATTGCAAACTGAATCAATTTTTGTATATATTTCAATTCTTATTGAAGTCAATTAGTGTTAAGCGCTTGCTTAAAGAGAAGCATATAAAAAAATTGACCAGAGGCTATTTAATTTGTGAAATTGTGACCCTGCTCAAATACATAAGTGAGCAGGGTATAATATTTGGTTTGGTACATTTGTTATTTCTCATTTGGAAAAAAAATCCTACACATGAAAAAAATCACCTAATATTTCAGACTCTTTACCGACATTCAGAAAGAATTGCTTGGTGAAATTTCCAAACTGAAAGCAAATCCTTTTTGATCTTTACCTTTCCAGGAAAGCATCAGCCCCACTGCTTGTGTGTGATGTCTTTTATCCAAAGTTCTTGATAAAAGAGCATTTAACCAATTGCTATTAGGTCATTTTTATTTTATTTTTTAAATAAGTTTTGGCTTCAGGTCATGGATCATTAATAGTCAGCCTTTAAGACTAAAAAGGAAAGGCCACTAAATATTTTACTATTTATAAGTAATCTGTTACTGGAGACTAATGAAGTACTAATAAAACCTTGAATTAATATGTAACTTAAATGGCAGCTTCTTTACAAATACACCCATTACTAGAAAAAAGGATAATTAACCTTTCTGAGTTAGTTTACATGTTCTCAGCATAACTGTAGTCTGTGAATGCATTAAATGTAAAAAAAACCCTACCAAAAACACAACCTTAATGTTATGTCAAGAGTGCATAGATAAAATCAGAGTCAGGAAATGTAAAGGAAGTTTGTAATCTAACCAGGATCCATACACTACGCATATACTTTTAGTTCCATATATGCACATCCAATTAAAGAAAGGAAACATAGGAATGCCTATCCTTTGCTTAATGGGCTCCTTGACAGCTCCGTAATCAGAAGCTAGACAGTACATGTAATCTTTCTTCAGCCATTACACAACAGAGCGGATTAAAAAAAAATCTGATACTTTATATATTGGGAAAATTTAAATTAAGAAGCCCCAGACCAGCTCTGATCTATCCCATTACGATATGTTAAGGCAGTGATACTCAGACTGCAACTCTGGAGCTACGAGTGGCTCTTTGCAGGACATGATATTAAAGCACTGATTTAATTATTATATTATTAGAATATATTAATTAATTATTATTATATTTTTAACTAAGTTATTAACTAATCAGGATGCTTTTACTATGTCATTAACCAATTATAGTGGATAAAATCATAATACTTGGCCAGAATAACCCAAACTATATAAATAGCAAATGAAACAATGAATTCTCACTACAGTGGCTCTTTTGCACAATGCTGATCACTTATTTGGCTCCTGAGTCACTGAGGTCTGAAATCATTCTCACTGAGGTCTGAAATCATTCTCACTAAGTATATATGAAAGAACATCAAACAGAAACACATTTAACAAGGGAAACAGGAACAGATTAGATGGACAAATAAAGTAAAGTGTTGGTTTGTGAACGTTATGGATGACTGAATCACTCTGGGTAAAATGTGAGCTGATCCCAGTCTTTTAACACTGAAGCCAAGCTAAATGGAAATGAAGCAAGTTATAAGGCTTCAAAAATAACCATTTTTTGTTTTATCATCTATTTTAACCAGAGCAAAAGCAAATAAATATAATGACAGGCTGTTTTTGCTGCATTTTCGTCCTCAGCAAAACCAAGAAAGATTTGGAAGTCATTTGACAGTCTGACTCTACAAAGTTTTATGCCAGTTTGCTGGAGCAAAGGGGTTTTCTGCAATTTTCTGTGAATGCCCATGCTAGCTTGAATCATGTTCAATTCTATGTCACTGCCAATAGATGGCACTACTGATTTCCATATTTGTTCCTGTTTCTATTTGAAAACCAAGTCCCAGAAACACTGTTACATATAAAGATGGGCATAAGCCACAATCTTTGGCACTAGTCCAAAATATGATGGTGTTTGAATCGGGGTTTTGACTCAGTATTTGGTTACATAGCCAAAATACTGTATTGGTCACAAGGACTTCCATTGTCATACAAGAAGACAGCCAAAGCTATTAATTGTGGATGTCACACCCACATACATTCAATTATATATATACCACCCAAAAAGGTGGGTCATCTTTGTGCCTGTGCAGTCTAGGAGCTCAGATACTATGGTGATGGACAGCAGTTTAAAACATATAGGTCTTGGCAAGTAAAATATATTTCTGGGGTGCAAAACCTGAACAAGCAGTAACAGAAAAATTCCAATAAATTTTAAACTCTTCTTGAGTATCTTAAACTCAAGATCACATAAGATCACTAGGGCAACAATCATTTTAATAGACCCAGTGCTATGCTGACAAAATATGAAGGAAAAATTAGATGCAATTTTGTTTTCAAAGCTTTTATAAGAGAGATATTGGCTAGAGTTCACCTTATGTATGTCAAGAGAGCCACATTACTGGGTTGAAAGAGTCCCTCAGTACACAAAGGCTTTTGTAGTATTCTATTAATACCTGAAATTGCAGCTCCAATCATTTCTTCATAGGGAGAAACTGATGCAACAATCCTGCTCTGAAACATATTGAAGCTAGTCAGGGAACGGAAGGTCTGAATCTAGAACAGAGCTCAATGACTTCCAGTTGAAGAATAATTTTCAGTGTGAGAATTTCAGCTGAAGGTTGATCACTGCCCCAGTTGTTGGTCCTGTCCCCATGGGTTCCTTAAACTTCAGTCAAAGTGAGTTAGAGGGGAATTCTACTACTTCTTTGTCACCTTTTGAGTCTACTTCCAATGTCACTGGGAACTGTCCAGCAAAACACTTGCTGAAGAACATCATGCCCTGAGGATACTGTTGAACAACAGTAGCACTGTCCATCCAGAGCCAGTGTCCAGTTGTGCCCGCAGGATGCAAGCTTGAATGAGTTCATCAATTTAAGAAATTGATATGTACCTGACTTGTTATCCCAAGGGGAGAGTCTAACACACTGCTTCAGGTAGAATAAACAAACAGATTTATTAACTACAAACAGACTTTAAGTGATTATAAATCAAAACACAACCAGCCAGATTCGGTCAAATTAAATAAAAGCAAAACACACTGTAAGCTGATCTTAACACTTTCAGTGCCCTTACAAACTCAGATGCTTCTCACCACAGGCTGGCTGGTTGCTCTTCAGCCAGGCTCTCCCCTTTGATCAGCGCTTCAGTCGCTTGGTAGTGATGTCTGTAGATGGAGGTGGAAGAGAGAGGACGAGCATGGCAAATGTCTTTCCCTTTTATCATGTTTTCTTCCCTCTTGGTTTCCCCCTCTTCCCCCTCCTCACAGAGTCAGGTGAGCATTACCTCATCACAGTCCCAAACTGACCAAAGGAAGAGGGGTGACTCACTCGAGAGAAGGGTGACCAGAGAGCAAGTGTGAAAAATCAGGACAGGAAGTGGGGTAATAGGAGTCTATATAACAAAAAGACCCAAAAATTGGGACTGTCCCTATAAAATGAGGACATCTGGTCACCCTACTCGAGAGTTTGAAAGATCCTTTGCTGCTGCCTAGGTCAGTGTCCTTTGTTCCTGTGAGGCAGGGCTGGGTGTGTCCCATACATGCCCTGATGAGGTGTGAACTGCCCCTCTGTTCCTCGAGAGTTTTGCCTGGGCTTATTTTAATCCATGAGGACACATTTTCAGCCTCATAACTATATACATGAAATTACAACCTATACTATTAGTATAACAACAATGCTCAGTGCATCATGAGCCTTTCAAAGACATCCAACATGACAAACTTCACATTGGATACCACACAATCATATTATATGGATGAACATGGGAGTGCAGGGTATTCCCCTGGAGGTACACAACGTCACAGCCCCACAATACTTTTGATCCAGGGAATGAAGCACTAGCCCTAGGATTTGGGGGGCATAGGTTCAATGTCCCTGGTCTACCAATGACTTCATGCGGGATCTTGGGCAAGTTTCTTAAGGTATGCCTCCATCACAGATAGCAGCAAGATTCCCAGTTAGGGTAGACAGACTCACATTACTGGGCTCGAGCTTGCTCTCTAAGGGCTGGTCTTCACTAGCGCGGGGAATCGACTGTAGATACGCAATTTCAGCTACATTAATAACGTAGCTGAAATAGGCGTATCTACAGCCGACTTACCTGCCATTCTCACGGCGGCGGCAGTCAGCGGCGTGCTCCCTCGTCAACTCCAGCTTGCGCCTTTTGGCGAGCTGGAGTTACGGAGTTGACGGGGGCACCGCTGGCGATCTATTTATCGCGTCTTGATGAGACGCGATAAATCGATCGCCATAAGATCGATCTCTCCCGGCTCTAGTGAAGACAAGCCCTAAAAGTAGCAGTGTGGACACTGCAACACCAGTTGCAAACCCAAGCCTCCATGGGTGGTAGCCACCCAAGCACAGGCCCAGCTAACTAGCCTAAGCCACCACCAGGGCTGCAACATCCACACTGATATTTTTTAAACACACTAGCGCGAGATCTGTTATCACGAGTCCATCGTGGCTGACTCCTAGCTGCAGTTTGCATGTACTTTTGGCCCAGCTCCTCAAAAGTATTTAGGCACCTAATTCCCTTTGGTGATGCGGGCCTTAAACTCTCTGGCAAGTGGTGTAGACATACCCAGATCGACGGGTAGTGATCGATCTATCGGAGATCTAGTGTAAACGCGATAAATCGAGTGCTCTCCCCGTTGCCTCTGGAACTCCACCTCCACGAGAGGCGGAAGTGGAGTTGACGGAGGAGTGACAACGGTCAACTCACCGCTGTGAGACTGCCCAGGTAAGTCGACCTAAGATACGCAACTTCAGCTGAAGTTGACCTATCTTAGGTCAACCCCCGCCCCATCCCACTCCCAGTGTAGCCCTGGCCTCTGGGTCTCAGTTCCCCGTTATGTAACATGGGGATAACAGCACTTCACTATCTCAGAGGTGTTGTGAGAACTACATTAAAGCTTGTGAAGCACTCAGATAAAAGGTAATAGGGCCCATATAAGTATATTAGAATACTCCACAAATTGCAAACTTTCAATTAAAATAAATAGTAAAGTTTTTTTTCTACCTCTTGCAAAGATATCAGCACCTCTGTGTCAGATGCATTGCTACCAACCCAGCCTTGCAGACAATTCTCGCTAACCAAACAGCATTAGCAGAGACAAGCAGTGGCCCCGTGTCTACACAAGCTAAAAGGAATGAAGTTGCTATCCCCAGAGAGTGATTAATTTGGATTTATACTATGTTGCTTTACCACCTGAAACACGTCCCTCCCAAAAGGTGCTCAGATGTGGGAGAGGCAGGATTTAAGGGGCTTAGCAGGTTTGCTAGAGAGTTGTAATCAGAAAGCAAAAGCCGAAAGAACTTTATGTCCTGGTACCAAATGTTTACACAACAACATTTTCTGAGAACACAACCATTGCACCTGTCCAAACAAAACAGGAGGAACAAATTCTCTCTGCCAATAATGAAATTATATCTTCATATGCCAACATGCTCACCGCACCTGGGAGAATCTGATACAGTAAACTGCAACCGATTTACAAGACAGTCATTGATTTACCTCCATTAAAAGGTCAGATTTTAGATTCTCCCCCTTAAATTTTTCACTGTACATATAAAAAACGTAGTATAAGGAAGACTGAATGGTTCCAACAGACAATGGGAAAGTGAAAGTCCAGTTCATCCCTTAGCCGCTGGAAGTTACTACCCCCCAGTGAATTCTGTAGGTTTGTTTTCCCTATTTTCTCTTTTGTCTGTCTTGTCTATTTAGATTGTAAGTTCTTCAGGGACTGTCTCTTACTATGTGTTTGTACAGCATCTAAAATCCTGAGCCTCTATCTAGGATCAGGCCTTCTAGACTGGATCGGAATACAAATATATTAACAATAATATTAAATATTTGCATTGTGGTAGCACCTGGGTCCCATTATGCTGGACACTATAGCGACAGAGAATAAAGAGATGGCTCCTGTCCCAAGCCCTGACAATCTAAGTAAAGCTGTCCAATGGAAAAAGAGCTTGCGGGGAAAGAGATGGTATAAATCCAATTCCTAGAGGGAAAATGTTAAAGTTCTTTAACTTAAGCTCCTGTTATTGATAGGCCAGTCAAGGACCAAAACACAAAGTGAAGCTCGGTCAGAGATAGAGCCACAGCGCCTAACTTCCTGCAACACCACATCTCCCTGGGATTTGATCCATTGTTCTAAATGCTTTTATTCTCTGTTTTAATTGGGGAAAATTCAAAGATAGCCCCAGGGTGCAGTTGTACTGAGCTACAAAGCCATTTAGTTATACTTTAACTCCCACCTGAAAAGGGGTCAAGAGGTGAAGCGTGCAAGGTGGGGAGAAGTCGTCCTGCAGGAATGTCATTATTTGGCGCACGACATAAAATCAGCATCTTCATCTAAGTGAAAGTTTAGATCCATCACACACAGGAGTCTGTGCAAGTCGGCAAGGAAGAAAATCTTCCCCGGAAACAAAAAGCACCAACTAACTTAACTGAGACCGGGGAGCTTTTTCCAGTGTTTATTAGACGATTTCATAAGTCATGAGAAGCTAGTTGCTGGAAGTTTTCCTAAGACAGAGGTGAAACATGAGTGCCCTAAGTTTGCCCAGACAAGAGCTAAACAGACAACTTAGATTCCAGCCCTGCAAGAGACAGTGTCCTCAGCTCCCACAGACTTCAATAGCAGTTGTAGGAGCTCCATACCTTGAAGACTCCAGCCCTTGGGAAGTTCAAGACACACCTGGTTGGGATAAAGTATAACAGGTTGCGACCACCTTCTCCCTAATTTTTACAGATACCAGCATGCCTCGTTCCATCTTACTCTGGGCAGAAACCATCTGGACAGATGGAGCATGACACAGAAGGGCATGGAGTCTCTGGGATTTATGCCCCCTTATTAAAGATTATGGTGGCCATAAAACAGGTTATAAGACTTTATGGGTTACACAACTAGAGAAAGGTGCACCTATGATGCTGTAAGGAACAGGGAGGAAGTGGACTTGGTGGTGTCTGTAGAGAAAGGCACTGGGTCCCATCTTCCTGAATTACTTTAAACCCAGGAGATGTCAGTCCATTTTCCAAAGCCAAGGTGACTAGAATTTCTGGAGCTGTGAGATTCCAGGCCTCATTTTCCATCTAATCTTAAGTACCTGTCCCTTTGGTATCTAAGCACAATCACAAAACTCTGGAGGCCCTTCTAGGTAAACATTTCTACAGATTAGCGATGGTATGTGCTTATTTTTTCCACTTGCCCTTTGTATTTCCTAAGGCTATTTATGATTTCCTCTTGGGCAAGACCTATGGGGGTGTTGGAGAAGATTTCTTTCTTGAAATGCTGACCATTTTGGGAAGTAGCATGTTGATCTCTCTTCCCGGGCGGTGACACTTCTACCCTTTCCTTCACTCAGCTCAGCTAAACAAGTTAGACCATCTATTCTTTCCCTAGACACTGCACTTACACTTCAGCATGTTCCCTGGCATGAAAAAAAATTCATTTCTTAGGGCACCGTTCTGCTCCCTGATCCACCTTCTCTTTCATAGTCTGCACACCGGTCTTCTTCAGATATCAGTAAGAGCTAGCTCATGCTCATCCATCCTCGTAGATATCTCGACACACATACCCACTTTCTGTATGGGTCAGGGCACATCAGCACCAATCAATGTTATACCAGAATTAATCTGCAATAATAATAAAATGAGGGCTGGTCCTTCTTACTGGGACTAATGGGACTTGATAGGGATAGATTTTTCTTAGGAGATTTTTATTGGTAAGGTTTACAAGTTACTTTTACATCTTTGCTTCCCACATTAAAATCATTTTGAAATCAATAGTCTGCATTCCTGCTTGTCTAGACCTCTGGGGCACATCAGCAGGTATAAATCAGATTAGCGACACCCATTTATACCAGCTGAGAATCTGGCACGCACATCCTATAGCTCTTCCAATACTCAAACTTTCATTCTCCTTTTATCTAACCTCCAATATTTATGCAATTCTCTGACTATTTTGTCCTACTCATGCATTTCAGGGTCCCTAGCAGACATGAGAATGTGAGTTAAACGTTAGTAGATTTCAGCCCTCAGTCTGTTCCTTGCTTCTACTTTATTTCCAAGTGTTGTTTGCATTCTTGTTTTAAAATCAAATGATACAACGTATAGCTGACAATAACAATGCACAGGCAAGGAACAGATGGGCCAGATTCTGTTTTCAAATTAAATCCAAAGTAACGTCATTGACTAGAAGTCAGTAGAGTGAGCTGAAGCCAATGGAGTTACACAGATGTAAATCTAAAAACAGGGAAAAATTCTTAAATTTCATCATGGTGGAAGTTGGCATATGCTGATTGCCTTCAAGATGACTATGCCGTGGGGGTATTTTGCTTGTATCATATAGCCAGATCACCACCTGATGATTACATAAGGAAATTCAATCATTCCTCTTCTAAGGACACCAACTAAACAATTTAAGTCTTTGAGGCTAAGTTTTCAAAAATGGAGATTTGAATTAAGAGGTTTAATTCATTCTGTGGCCAAACTCCACTAAGCACAAGGTGTTGGGGGCTTTATGGCCAGTTCTGGAGCAGACATGAGGCTGTTTTTAGCCTCCTAGAGCACCTCAGGGCAGCCAGCTTCTAATGTCCTTTCTCCCCAGTCACACCATCTGTCCCAGAACGACTTTTCTCCTGATTTGCATTGACTACTTGTTTTACTTGAGGGACATAACTTACATATTTCATCAGACTTACATGACTGCTGCTTGACCCTGTCACTTGTTCAGAGGGCTGCAGCTGAAGCAGCTATATGTAGACTGGAGCATGAATCTTCTACTTCCTCATAACAGAAAGCTCGGAATCCTCTGCTATGTGATTAGAGGCTATTTCCTTCACATAGTCAAACAAGCAAAGATATTAAAAGCCAGGTCTTTGGTTCCAGAAATCTACTTTGTATCTGTACTCAGACATACCGTCGCTGGTTAGACTCCCTTTTTTAAAAGCTGCCACATGCAAAGCTGAAATTATCTGCAGAAGAAGCTACGTCTAAGTTCAGATCAGCAAAGGATGAATGATCTCACTGGAAGAGCCTATGCAGTTTGATATAAGACACCAATCTCCATTGGATCCAGAAAAATGACAGAGGGCAACATTTCCATCCATTTTTAAAGTCCACAGAACCCCCTTGTCAGTCAGAACTTCCTGTTACTGAAAACCTCTCTGTCTTGTCTCTCATGCTTCATCAGAATAGCTTGGATCAGAAACAATCTCTGTTGCAAATATGGAAGTCATTTTGACACATCAAGGTAAATTAAATCAGGAGGTCACCCAAAGAATCAAAGAATGACCATGTTTGGCTGATCTTCTGCCAGACACTTCATCCTTATAAGAGGAGATATAGTCTGTTGTTACTAGCCCTGTTGCAAGAAAAAGGATTTTGCTCCAAAACCCTGGTTCGTCTTCATCATTTTAAGGCTGGTGCCAATAACTGTTGCACTCAAGAGGAGCATCTCAAAGTTCATATCAAACACCTGTGTTCATCCTTCAGTGAACTAGGAAAGAGCTGTTGGATTGGTATCATTGTCTATTATGAATAACTTAGGTGGAGTAGTAACAAAAAACTTCTATGTTGCTAGCACATTAGTGTTTAGGAAAGGTCCAGTATCCAGATAGAACACTGCTGGCCTACTAATCTACAAGCTAACCTACACCCAATTTTTGTACAGCTGTTAGTGTACAAGGTTAAAAGCAGATATAAAGTAGTGCATGCTTCTAGTGTGGATGAGATTATATCAGCCTAAAGGTGCTTATATTGGTATAACCTTATTCTGGACATTTGTTAATTAGAGGAACATTCTTCCCCAGCCCAGCCATGGTAAAGATGTATGAGCCCGTCAGACATAAGGTGATAGATGTAGGGCAAATTGGCTTTCCTCACATACCATGTGGGCCACTGATTCAAAATAAAAATCAGGAAGCCCTGGTTTAAGACCTCTGGTGCTTTAAACAACTCTAACCAAGGATGTCAGTGAAACACTCAAGGGCAAATTCTTCCCCAAGTTACAGGGATGAAAATCTGCGAAAACGCCACTGAATTCTCAGATGTTCATCTGCGTAACTCAGAGCAGAATTTGGCCTTCAATTTGTGTGTCAAAGCATAAGACCTTCTCTATGGAACCCTAGACTCTTATATAACTTTGAAGTACAAAATTACCTTTGCCACCGCAGGGCATCAGTTGACCTTCCAGTCACACCATGCACTTTCCATACCTGTTTTTGCAGTTTTTAGAACAATATTTGAACTATGAACAGGAGGCAATTGTTTTCACCGAAAGACTTTCCACTTGCAATGAAACTGAAGTGCACAGCAACTAAACCTTTGGGACTGTGTCCTCTCTTTCAATAAGGGCCCCCAACAGCTAGCATCAGCCATACCATAAGCTGACATAGCTTCATTACATTCTGTGGGTGTTGCCCCATATTTATGCCATGTCTGCATTTGCCAATCAAAGAGGCTTTTTCAGGCAGCAAAGACAGTACAAGCCAGAAAATAAATGAGGGTAAATGGAATATCTGACAAATTTAGACATAAATTTGCAACTCCCGTCAAAAGATTTAAGGGCCTGGTCTGAAGCCCATTTAAGTTAATGAGAAGACACCCACCCCCCACCTCCCTCACCCCACCCCGTTGACTTCATTGGGCTTTGGATCAAGTTGTGAAGAAGACAGAATGGGGAAATCTCAAAACTTCTGAAAATAGTTTCCAATAACTTTCCGGAATCAGAAGACATTGCTGATAGAAAACAGCAAATGTGAAAGTGGATAAAATGATTATTCCTGAGTAACTTAATTATCCTTGGAGCATTAAAGTAAAAGGGAGTTTCAAAATCTAATTTGGATTTCACCATTTATATTATTTACTTTTAGTCAGAAGTTTGGACAATTATACTGCAATGATACTGCACTTTCTGTGTATTGTTGCTTTCACTATCTGATTATCATTCTCTTTTTCCAATGCTGTTCTAACTGGGTGTCCAATCCTATAGGAGAATGCTGAAATTAAGAAAGTTAGCTGCTATTTCTTAAATAATGATCATGAAAAAAAAATCTTACACACTTTTTACATGTGGTTTAAAAATCTTTTTCTAATAAAACCTGAATTTGGGTCTCAATTACTTAGCAATATCCCTTTAAGAGGGACAAAGGATAATCATCTTAATTTTGCCTACTCTACAATATTTTGAAAGCTTAGCAGGAGCTGATAGTTTCCTAAGTATTCACATGTGGTAACAACTTGGACAGGCACCATTATATTAAAAATAGACCCTGCCAATTTCTCACTGGATTGATTTATAAAACAATAAGATCATGGACCAAATTCTAGCCCCCTTTTCCACCTGCAATCCTTGATGGAACACAGTGGTGTTGCAAAAATGTAACTGAGGGCAGCATTTGGGCTTTTCTAGCCAGCACACGCTTCAGCTCATGCATCCAGTGAATTCACCTGATGGCACAAAAATATTTCCCGATGACCTCCTACCCCTCTCTCTCTCACACACACACACACACACCTTGAAAGTGTTCAATTCAACTGTGTCAGCTTCTGTATTAGTTCTGCTTTAACATTATCACTCTGCCAATTCCTGCAGGACTCCTGAGTAAGGAATCTCATTGGTCTAAGGGGTCAATGGCTAACAGGTGTCCTAATTCTTTGTATCCTAGCAGAGTGGGGAGTTGTTTTATGGACCAACTTTGTCAGAGAGGGGAGATACGCACTTGCTACGTTGACTTATGACCTCAAAAACCATCCAACTCATGGTGGCCGGCCCTAGAAGTTCATGTGGCATGAATTGCAGAGGAACCTTTCTGTGATAGCTTCCTGTTTTTAATTAGATACTGGATACCGCCCTGGTTCATGTGCTTAACATTAAGCACATGCATAAGTCCCCTGGCCATCAGTGGGAGTTGAACATGTGCTTACGTGCTTTCCTGAACTGGGGCCGATATGAACATTCCCAACAAGATATTCACAGCTGCTGATCAAAGAGCCATCATTGCTTGGTTTATTGTAAAACCTTTCAGTAAGCAAAAGGTGTCCGCTCCCGACAGCCATCAGAATGTGGAATGGTTGGTCCGGATTGACCATTAAGAGGTGTACTGCTTTGTTTCAATCAGCAACCATGCAGGTATTTAATTTGCTGTTACCCTTGAATTTTATCATCGAGCAGCTAGTTCAGACAGCACAGAGTCAGTTGGTTCCAGTCTAACCCTTATGGGGGAGGAGACAGCCGATTATTTGCACTGCTAAATAAGGCCAATCTATCAGCATCAGCTCTCCTCCCTTGCTCGACTGGTTGGGGGGAAAAAAAAAGCACTAAAAAACCCAGCCTCTCTCCACCTCACATCTGCCCTACATGAGACTCAAAGGTTAAAAATGAACTCGAGCCATGAGATGGAAATGGAGAGCAAACATGCAGAAGTACCCGGAGATTTACTGCTCAGATAGGATTCTTTTCCATAGAATTTGGCTAAGAATTCCTAGCAATACAACTGAAAGGCAGATCTCCATCTCGCAAAGGAATGGGGATTTTCACCCTTGTTCTCCAAGAGGACAGCTGAGAGTCAGTGTGAGCACAGGCAACAATTTCTGCAGTTTGAGTTAGACAGGACGCTCCTATTTAGCAATACGTTTGTTACTTTAAACAATTTGGACCTGATCCAAAGCCCATAACACTCAACAGAAAGGCTCTTTGACTGCAAGAGCCTGATCCAAAACCCACTGGAGCAGCAGGTGTTCTAACTACTGCGGGATAGGTTTTCATTCTATGACGCAGTTTGGAAAGTGCTTTGGAAGCATTTGGGATGAAAGGGCTGTCCACTGAATTTAAAATTAGTCTGAAACCACCCAACATTTGGTATTATTTATAAACAAACATCTCTATGGATTTCAGGCTTGGAGGAGCACACAAATTTTGGAGGTCTCGCAATGTGGATAGTTAGAATATACATAATATGAGCACCCCTCTAATATAGATGTGATTTATTATTAATCATAAAGAGATTAGAATCTTTTAGGCCCAGATGCACAAAGGTATTTAGGTTCCTAACTTTCATTGATTTCAGCAGATCTAGGTCTTAGTCCCTAATTATGCAAAGCTGAACAGTGAGTGTTTGTGAGTGTTTAAGCAGGTCAATGAGACTATTCCAATTCCAAAAATTGTTTAAAAACCCGAGGCTTTGTTTTTCAAATACCTTGTTGCTACTCTGACTGCCCCAGGCAGACACAGGAATAGCTACCGTAACAGAGAATAAAGAAAGCATGGATGCCATTGGACTCAACTGCCCTTAATCTAAGCCCTTCAAGAGATGCCAATTCATAAAGTTCTGTTGTATTCCATCATTATATCAAAATAGATCAAATGTAACAAATTGAGAGATCAATCAATACTGGGCATATACAGGATCAGATTTTTCAAGAGGTCGAGTACGTGAATAAGGGCCAGGTTTTCCGATGCTCTGCACCCTGCAGCTCTCAACATGATACTTATGACCAGACATTTTCCAGAGGAAAAAGAGCCACCCAGCATTCCAAGCTGTTTGGGAAATCTGTCCCCCATCATTGGTGTTGAACCCTCCCGAAATCCTTTCATAAGGATGAAGGCCCAAAGTAGTGAAGGAATTCCCGGGATGCTAATGCCCCAACCTTGCAATATACCTTGTACAGGAAAATTTCTGCACCCACACAGTGCCTACACTGAAGCAAACAGAGCTCCAGATGATTGGGGATCTGCCCAGACAGAGCTCACTGAAAGATAAGGATCCAAAGGTTTTAGTATAAGCTTGTTGGAAGAAGCTAACTGCAACATCAGCTTTCTGTCAAGCAATAGCAGAGACTGGGGCCTTGTATGTCAGTTTTCTGTTGTAGAAGAAATTAGTGACATGGAGTCTGGAATAACTCCTAGTGTAACTTTTATTTATACGTATGCACCAGACCTGGAACAGAGGTGGTCACAAATGGCATGCAGGCAATTCCCTCCTTCTGGAATCTCAGCCAAACCTCAAAGCACAATTCCATGGAGCGACACACTCCCCCAAGAATGAACTAGGGAGAGAGATTAAGGCAGAGAGCAAAGTCCTTTGGTGCTTGCCACAGCTCTCCTAAAGAATCCACATCAGGAAAAAAAAACCCACACATTTTCTTCCAAGACTAGAAACTTACACATGTGTTCAGAAAATGTTTTAGGACTGAGTAACAGTGACACATTGTGACTCACTACCATAACAAATAAAAGAGAACACTGCTGCACTCAAACAGTAATCTTCTAGGTGGGATTTACAAAAACATGCTAATGGAGACAATTAGAGTGGGTAAAAATCCCATGGAGGCTGAATTGGGCGAACTCTGAAAACTGCTAAAAATCTCATCACTAATGTGTCTAATCTGAACCATTATTTATTTAGAAGGGCTCTGGGGTGCTAAGGGCACTGTTTAATATTATCTATTTGTATTACTGTCGCACCTGCAGGTCCCAATCAAGTCAGAGGTCTCACTGGGCTAGGCACTGTAGAAATACCAAGTAACAGAGACAGATCCTGACCCAGTGACCTCACAATCCAAACAGACAAGTCAGACAAATGATGGGCAGGAAAACAGGCATGGAGATAAATGACTTATCCTGGGCCACACAGCAGTCCCAGGACTAGAACCTAGGCCTGGTGATTCCTAGGTCAAGTAGGCCTCAATATCTCAGAATAATCATAGAATATCAGGGTTGGAAGGGACCTCAGGAGGTCATATAGTCCAACTCTCTGCTCAAAGCGGGACCAATGCCCAACTAATCATTTCCTGAGCAGTTAACCTAAAGGGGCTCCCTTCACTGAGTAGAACTAGCTTCGTGCATCATAAATCAGGGCCTCAGAGACAGAGCAGTTGAAAGACAAAGCAGTGAAAATCTCAGCACGGGACCTCCAGCTTATGAGCTATGCCTTTGACCCCCTTCAGTTTATCAGCACTCAGAGATCTGGCATGTTAATCCACTCTGCTGGCTTTTAATTACATGGCCCTAGTCAAACACTGCTGCATTTCAAAGAGCGCTGAACCTCTTGCTGCACATGCTATGTAGAAGAGAGGGAAAAAGCTCACTTTGGGGGAGCCCCTCTCTGACATGATGATTCTGATTTATGTGGAAATTCCACATCAAAGAGTTTGTGACCCTGCCACATTCTCCATCAACTGCTCTTTGCCATGTGGGCTGGAATGCAAAAGAACAAGTCCAGGTACTCCAGCATCAAACTCCCAGGAGGCACTGGGACAGTTGCAGTTCTGTCAACCCAGAAATGACACACACACAGTTACAGGACTGGGCTGGCCTGTGGGAACAGAGGAGTTACAGGACCATCCTGGTGACCGGAGGAAAGGGGGAATCGTTTGGAATACACAACAGCAAGTCCAGCCACCCAGAAAGGAGAGAATGGTATTTTCTGTGTAAGTCTCACTTATTGACTGAAGTGTCAGAGTAGCAGGTATAAAGCAAGTGCATCCTTCTGGCATCCCAACCTCTGACCTGACTCCTTTCTAGTCCATACAAAATGGCCACTTACCTCTGCTGCCACACGTGCTCCCCTGAATCACGGTGCTGGCTGTGCTCTCAGTAAAGCACAAGTACCAGCCATTCAGCTGGCGTAAGTCACTATAGTGCCAATGATGCCACAGCTACACCAGTTTACACCAGGGGATGAGAGAGCCCAATAGAGAATGTTATTCAGGATCTACGTTCATGCTCCGCTCAGCAACAGCCGGCTCAAGCTGTAGGTACTTCCAACCATCAAAGCCATATTTGGGAGGTAGGAGGAGGAGATTCCCAGTCGGGGCATTGTCTGTAGATGGTTCAGCAAAGCGCAACACCCCATGTGACTCCTGGGCAGAGTGGGGTGTGGTGGCTGAGCAGTGCACACAGGCTCTGTTTGGGGACAGCTAAAATAAACAGAGCTAGCACATCAGACCGTTCTGCACAGTCAGGAAAACATGACCGAGGTTCAGTTACCGTGCCCTTACCACATGCCTCTTGTACCTATCAAGCAGAGAGAGTGACTTCTTCACCTCCTTCACACACGCAGCAATGGGAACGTTTCATTGCACTAAATTGCTTCTCGGAGTTTCAAAATCTGGAGCATGGTAAAGCAAACAAGAACATGGGGCGGGCAATTGCATGCAAAGCTGGCAATTCTCAAATCACTGAGTCACCTGGATTCTATTCCTGGCCATGGCGCTGATTCATTGTGTGACCTAGGAGAGGTCACAATCTCAGAGCCTCAGTTACCCATCTATAAAACAGGAATCTCATAGTACCTCACAAGGGGGCTGACAGGCTCAATTAATCGACGCTTGCAAGTACTTTAAGACCTTGAGAGAGCGCCAAAGTATTATTACTATTTATAACGCCTTTACATTTTCACCCTAAATCTTCACAGGCAGGTCTCAGTACTGCCTGTGCAATTTTGCAAGCCAAAGTTAAATGTAAATAGCTAAATGGTCAGCAGCCTTCACCCTCTTGGTTGGCACGTGGCTTGCTCTGCCTTACAGAGTAAGATCCCTGGAAAATGCCATGCGTTGACCTAGATGTGTATGTCTACACTTATCTTTGTTTCCCGCCAAAGCAAGCACCCCAGTTTAGCGATGTAGTACCTCCACCTCCCCAGGGGGCGCTCAGCCGTGCTCAGCATACTGAGGTCAATGCAGTGTGAATGAAGATACTGCATTACCTCAGTCGACCCTAACAGTCCTCCAGCAGCTGCCGGACACTGACTGCTCTGGTCACCATCGTCAACTCCACTGTCCAGGGGTCCGGAGACTGGATGCCCCTTCCCCACACACTTTCAAAACCCTGTGAATTTTTAAAATGCCTTTCCTTGGCTTGTCTGCTTTGGTGAGCACACTTTGCAGCTCTCCATTGTTGTGTCCAACTGCCCAGCCAGCTATGCTGGCTACACGCTCCAGACATGCTTCTGCCTGGAGCAGACAGAAGGTATTGGATCTCCTGGGGAGAAGAGGCTGGTCAGTCACAGCTCTGGACCAGCTGTAGAACTGTGGACACCTACAAGCAGATTGTATGGGGGATGTAGACAAAGGGGTACAACAGGGATCAGCAGCAGGAAAGAATATCCCTTCTTGCAGCTTTCTGAACTGTCCTAAGTTCTTAAAGATCCGAGTGTCATGCGCCTACTGCCAGCCAGCCAACGCTGATGTCAGCGAAGTATATCTGGTGATCCACCAGCACTTGCATAACCACGGAAAAGTGGCCCTTTCTGTTCCCATGCTCTGTGGCAAGGTGGGCTGGTGCCAAAAATGGGGGTGTTTGTGCCATCTATCATTCCACCACAGTTCAAGAATCCCGCTGCTGCAAATCCATCCATTATGTCCTGCTCATTGCTGACAGACACAGCCCTGTGCATCAGAGGATTAATGGTCGTGCACACTTGCATGATAATGACCCCCAACTGTGGATTTTCCAACTCCAAAAATGGATTTCCCACTGACCAGTAGCAATCTGGCACTGCAAGTTTCCACACTGTGATCTCTGCGTGCTTCTCCACAGTCAGTGCAGCTCTCATTCTGGTGGCAACACACTGCAGGGCTGGGGGTGAGCTCGGCACACACATCCAGGAATGCATCTGAAAGTTTTGCAGTCACTGTTGGTCATCCCGACCTGCACTGGAATGTGTTTCCCACCCGTCAGAAGTGGTGCTTCACCATCTGCGGCTGCTCCAGGATCATCAACAACCCTGAATTGGTTTTTCCTATGTCCTACAGTAATCTATCCTTCTCCATCTTGTCATGTTCCCCCAACACCACTGCTGGGGTTCTTCTTCTGGCTCTGAAAACAGACGACCATGTGGTTGCAACACTCACAGAGTGTAGAGCTGTGCGGGCTCCAAGTTTCTGTCACAGATGGCGGACAGCGACAAGCCCCACATGGGTTTATGGGATTTTTTTCTTAAAGGCACAAAAATTATGGGATAGAGATGGCATTATGGGATGGACAACATTGCATTATGGGACCTTGACCCCTCACTCTCAGTCACCCCCACTCAACTCATTTCTGCCACACCATGCGTTGCCCAGATTTCCCACAAGTCAGTGCTCTGGATGATGGCAGGTGGGTATCCCCACTGCACCAACACAAATACATGCAGCACCAGTGCAAGGAGCCACATATGCACAAACAGGGATATACTAACTGCGGTGGCTTTATGCCAACATAACTTGCGTTGACCAAAGTTTTAGTGTAGATGTGGCCTGTGACTTCAGATCCCCGGAAAGGATTCAGATATTGATAACAATTTTGGATATAAATGAGGGCCGGTGTTTTCCAGAGCGGCCACAGATTTCGGCTGCTCAACTTGAGAAATCATAGGCCTGCTTACTGCATAGCACCACAATTCTAGCTGAAGCCAATAGGAGCTACATCATTTCTGACCATCAGCCCTGTGGTGTTTCATGTCTGAACACCCCCAAAAAATTCAGCCACTCAAAACCAGTGGGCATTTTTGAAAACTGTGTGCTTAGGTAAATCAAGTCTAAACAGTCTCAAGTCAAATGCCATCTATACTGTACTGTACAAACATTTTCTTTCAGAGCTATAGACACTGAAGCTGTCGATCTCCTTTCCCATACATGGACCCACTCATCTGGATCAGTTTCTTTCTCCAAATCCCGCTACCATCTTTTCATCTGGGTTTGTTTTCCGATCAACATCTTTTTCCATTCAAGCTGCGTGTACAAGATACTCCCCACTATCCGAGTAGAGGAGGGCATGGATTGTGTGTACAAGATACTCCCCCCTATCCGAGTAGCGTGGGGGACATGGATTGTCTTCAGATCATCAGGAGTTCAGAGAAGCAAGAGGATAGGTGCCGTTCGGCAGCAGGATAGCCTCCAGAAGCTCCTCCTCCTTACAGTCCTGCATGGGGCATCTGCTCTTCTCCATTCACTCACTCCAGGAGGGCTGGCGACAATGCAGGTGCAAGATGCAGGGAGGCGACTGAGGTCCTGGTAGGGCAGAGAAGAGCCTCTCGGCCAGGATGGCACTTTGCCCTGCCAGGACTTCAGCCTTCCCTGCACCTTGCATCTGCAGGGATCGGCTGTCACTAGAGTCCTGTGTCAGCACAGAAAGCCTGGTGCAGCTTCTCTGTCATGGCCCGCTCACTCCCTCCCATGCCGGCCAGGCTGTGCTGGGCTCCCTGCACTGCCATAGGAGCCATTCAGTAGCGGAGTGACCTCCCGTATGACCAGGGACTCATTCTCCTCACCGGGGAGTCTCTGCTCTATTATCCGAACTACGCATTATCTAAACCCCTTCCTTGCCTCCGGCATGAGATACATACTGCAAATGGCACGTATCTATGCTGAGGGACATGAAAAGGATTCCAATAATCTGGTGGTTCGGGTAATAGGGTTTTGGATACATGAAAGTATAGTATCTCAGAAATTGAACCTTTTGTTAATTAAACCAGCTCTCCCCTTGGGTCAGCTCCTCACGTGGTTAAAAGTCTAGATAGAATGTTCTTGTATTCAGATTTCACAACAAAAATGTTTGACTTGTAAATGTCAAAAATACAGGATCTTAATATTATTTACATTACATCTCTTGGTAGGATTTCAAACCAGGATCCAAGAACAGCTGTCCCTATTCAGTAATCTCAGCGCTTACTCACAAAGAATCATTTTGATCTAGCCTAGGGATAAATTCCTGATATTAATGAAAGGAGCTAAAGGGAGAGAGCCTTTGTGGCAGCAATTTAAAATATCTGTCCAACACTGCTAAAATGGGCGATTTTTTATTTTAGGTGACTTAAATGTCTTTCGAACCCCAAAATTATAACAAACAGCTATATTTGGGGGCCATTCATGTTAGAGTTTCACCCTTAGCTTTTGCTACCCCAAGTGATTGATTGATTGGGGATCCCTCGATTTGAGGATGATCTCTACCACGGATTTACAGATGGGGCCTGAAATGACTCAGGAATCCGATCCTGGAACTACACATCTGCCCGCAATAAGTACAGACATTTTGTGACAGGCCAGCAGCCTGCTGGGAGAAAGTTTTTTCCTTCCTCCTCTCTCTTTTCAGCTTCAAGGCAAAGTGCGTCTCCTCAAAGCGGGCTACTTACTGATGGAGGATATGGCGCCATTGGGATTGGTTGGTGGATTGCTTTTCCCAGCTAGTGTTTTCCACTTCAGTTTTCTTAAATGCACTTTCAGTGTCTCTTTATAGTGTTTCCTCTGACCACCACAGGATCTCTGACCAAAGGTGAGCTGAGACTAAAGGACTTGTTTTGGGAAGCAAGAGTCTGGCATCCACACACAATGTCCAACCAGCGAAGTTGTTGCATAAGGATCATAGTTTCAGTGGTGGTGACATTGGCTTCAGCATGGATGCTGGCAATTGTATCAAGTGGCACGATCGGCAAACCAAGAATCTTCTGGAGGCATCACTAGTGGTATCTGCACACTCTTGAGGTGCTGTTGATAGGTCATCCAGGTTTGGCAACCTTAGAGGAGTGTAGGAACAACAATTGTCTTACAGATGTGTATCTTGGTGTCCTGCCGTAGGTCTGTCTGTGAAAACACATCAGAGCAATTTCCCAAAGGAAGCACTTGTGTGCTGGATCATGTGTTGGATCTCACTGTCAATTTTTGCATTTTGAGAAAGTTGGCTACTGAGGTAGCGAAAGTGCTCAACTGTCTCCAAAATCTGACCTCAATGGGGATTTGTGGTGTGTCATGTGCAAAGCCTGAAGCAGGTTGATAGAGCACTTTAACCTTCTCAGTATTGAGTGGGAGTCCTAGGCTTCAGTAAGCTTGTGCAAGAAAATCCAGTAGGGACTGAAGATCATTCTCAGTGTGCGTGAGGATGACACAATCAGTGTACTGAAGATCAGTACCATGGATGCCCTGAAGACTTTATACTTCAAGCAGAGATGTTGAACATTAAAGAGATGCCCATCCATTCTACACTGAATGTCAAGTCTATTGGGGAGGAGATCTTTAACTAGGACCAAAATGACTGCTAAATAGATGGAAAACAGGGTTGGGGCAATAATGTATCCTTGCTTAACCCCAGTTTTGATGATGAAAGGTTCCGTCTCAAGGCCATTACAGAGAACCATGGCAGTCATCTGATCATGGAAAAGCCTTAGGATCTTAATAAATATGGGAGGGTAGCCAATTCTGGCTAGCACCTTTCACAGGGCTTTGTGATTCAAAGTCAGAGGGCTTTGTCACATTGATGAAAGCCATGTACAGGTTCCAATTTTGCTCCTGAGACTTTTCCTGGATTCAGTGGGCAACAAAGATCATGTCAGTTGTCCCATGGGATGCTATAAAACCATACTGAGATTCCGGCAATATTTCCTCAGCAAGGGAAAGTAATCTGTTTAAGAGGATATGGGCAAGAATTTTCCCTGCTATAAATAGCAAGGCAATGCCTCAATAGTTTCCACACTCCAACTTATCTCCTTTCTTTAAGATTGTAACAATGTTAGTGTTTCTCAAGTCTTCTGGAATCTTCTCATTGTACCAGAAAAGAAAAATCTTGTGGAGCTTCCCTACCAGTTCTTCACTTCCAAACTTGTACACTTCAGCTGGTATGCCATCTGGTCCTGCTGCCTTGTAATTCTTAGTTTGCCTAATGGCTCGTGTTACTTCTTTGTGGGAGGAGGGTCAGCAAGAGATTCTCTTTCATGTCCTTGAGGTATAGATTCAGTAGCGGCATCGGACACAGTTGACTCACAGTTCAGGAGTAACTCAAAATGCTCCTTCCATCTGGCTTTGTTGGCTTCACTGTCCTTAAAATAAAGTTGACCCATCTTGGGCTCAAGTGATGTGCGTCCATGGAAACATGGGCCATAAATGGCCCTTCTTGCCTGAAAGAAACTCCTCATGTCATGGTTATCAGCATAAAGCTCAATCTCCATGGCCCTTTCTTGCCACCACTTATTTTTGATGTCTCAGATTTTCCTTTGGGCATTAGCCTTGAGTTGCCTGTAGGACTTTCTTCTACTGGTGTGATTTGTCATTTTGCCACATGTGGTGAGTTTTTCTATTCTGGTCAAGTAGGTCCTGAATCTCAGCATTGTTCTCAAACCGATCTTAGTGATAGGGAGTGACATAGCCAATGGACTCAGCACATGCCAAGAGAATGGCAGTCTTTAATCCCTTCCAGAAATTTTCTTCATCATCATCAGCTGTAGGCATAGTGGCAAACTTCTCTTGGAGACACTGCTGAAGTTTCTCATGAGTCACTAAATCTTCAGGGGACTTGACATTGAATTTCTTTCATACTGATTTTGATGAGCAAGGCTTGTGATGCCTTGAGGCGATCTGGAAATTCATGATTTATCTAACAAGGTGATGGTGTGACCACCAGTCAAGTTCATGCATGGCCCTCGTGATGTGGACATCCTTCCGATCTTGAGCTCTAACAACATAGTCAAGAAAGTGCCAATGCCTAGAGCAAGGGTGCCTCCAGGTGGTCTTATAGTTCTCACTTTATCTAAAGAGGGTGTTTGTGATGAGCAGGCCATGCTGTACACATTTGCTCAGGAGGAGGCTGCCATTGGAGTTAGCCGTTCCTACTCCTTTTTTGATAGTGCCATTCCAGAGATCTGACTCCAGCCCAACTCTAGTATTAAAATCTCCGAGGAGAATGATCTTGTCCTCCTTGAGAATGTTGATCAAGATTCTGCCAAGATCTGTATGTAATTGTTCCTGGATAGCCTCGATAGACTCAAGTGCTGGGGCATATGCACTGATGACAGCAGTAGACTGGTTGTTGCTGAGCTCAAGATGAAGAGTCATATGAAGTTCATTGATTCCTACAGGAAATTCTATAAGCTGACAGACAAATTTATCCCTAATTCCGACACCATGAATGAGCCTGTCCTCTGCAGATTCTCTTTTCCAGAAAAAGGTATAGCCTTCACCTTCTTCTCTCAGGTGACCTTCATTTGGGCACCTTGTCTCACTCAAGGCAGCAATGTCAATGTTATATCTTGCAAGTTCTCTGGCGACAACAGCAGTTCTTCTTTCTGGCTGTACATTATCTTTGTTATCCATCAGGGTGCGAACATGCCATGTAGCAAAAGTCACTGTCTTTTTATAGCTTTGTCCACAGGCAGAGTGATCCCACTGGGTGCGATAATCCAGCCAGGAGGGTATGACAGTGCCTACATTTAGGGCACCTTTTCTAGCCCTCTCTCCATGTGGAATGAGCAGAGCGGATCCTAGGGAGGATGCTCAGTCATGAAAGTAGCTGCTGAATTGGACCCATCTCAGTCCAGTTGCCAGACGACCATCTAACTACTGCCGCCTATGTGCAGATTTGTGGCTAGGGAGTGCCAGATTTACTAATCTTGTCACCATCACCACTAGTTCATCGCCACAGGGCTTGGAAGGTTGGAAAGATGTTATTTCCTGTGGTGGAAGCCTGCGTGTGATTTCTTTTAATGTGGGGAAGCTGGCGTGCCTACAGCGAACACTTGATCATGTCAAGTTGGAGGTTTGGGGCCCAGTGGCAGGGAAAGTCCAAGATGACTAGAGATCTCTGCTTGCTGCAGCCTTCATCCACTTTCACAGCCATTGAGATCCGAAGACCCTCTTCCGCCCAATCCACCATTCAGGACATGGGGGATTGGACCGTTCTTTGTCTGGAACCTCCCCTCAGACCTGTTTGCCTTGGGAGACCCTACCAGGAACATGAAGCTTCTGACAACTTGGCTCTGAGAATCATTGGAACCTGCAAGCTCCTTCACCACAACAAGGTGATGGTCCCCAAAGAGGGCTGCACCAAATATGGGTTAGATGGGTGACTTCCTTAAGGGGCCTACATTCAAATGGCTCAACTCTGGCTTTAAACTCTCAGCCAGGTTTATGTGGCAAGAAAGTCAATTTCTGACTTGCTGGAGTTCTGGGCGCCTACATAAAGTGAGACTGGTACCAATGAAGTAAGCTTAATTTGGATTACTATTGAGCTTATAAATGCAAACAGAGTGACGTGCTCAACTGCCACGCTTCCTGATAGCATGTTCCCAAGCTTGAAGGGTAGCTAATCCCTTTCTGGCACCTTTCCCCTGAAACTGAGCAAATCCTAGGAAGGTGGCATTGTTTTGCCTTTTCCTCGGTATTTGCAACTGTACTGAGAACAGATGCCACACAGAAATCTCCCTTCTCACATTTCAGATAGGTATTGGCATTTGACAGTAGCAGCTTGAAATACCAGCAAGCTCTAGGTCTTCAATCTCCTTTTAATTTGCCAGGCAGAATTAGCTGTGTAACCACTCTATTTGTATGGTAATGATGAACAATATAATGACAAGTAGGATGAAGGGTGGAGGAGTGAGATGAGAGCTTTGACACCACGCAATTTGAATTCTCAGTGGAATATTTAATTTGAAAGTTTAAGGGCTTTTATGATTATGTCTCTGTAGGACTAGAGATTGGCCCATAGCAAACCTCAGGAGAAGTTCAGATCCAATTTCACAACTGGAGCCCAAGTCCACAGCTTGGATCTACAGTCCTTGAATGTAAAAGTCTGAATCCAAAGGATCTCTGATATGGGAACCCAGATTTCAAATCTTTGGTGTGGGAGAATCTGGGACCAAGGGTTTTTGACTCAGGCAGATCCAAGATTCAATAGCAGAATTCACATTTAGGAGGTTTGATTCCAGGCCAACTATATCTTCAGACTAATTCTTGGGGAGAGAGACAATTAAGAAGAGATTTTCCTGCCCCCTTCTGAGCAACCTCTGCTGTACTTGGTAGACTGAAGCACAGTGCAGGCAAAGGGGAAGGAGTAAAGAGCAATCAGTGGTGGCAATGAGTACCTTGGTTAGGAAGGCAGCTGAGAGCGTTTGCTTCCATATGAACACAGCACTGGTGAAAGGTGCCAAGTGGACATTTCTGGAGCCTGAATCCTCCATCGTTGACCAAACAGGCAGTAGCAGCACAGACTTCCCTTCCCACCAACTCCTTCTGGTGTTCAGTGATCACTGTGCGTTCAAGGTGCTTGCAAGAGCTCTGCTTCCATTGGGGTCTTAATGGTCAGCATTGCTCACATGAGCTTTTTCATAGCATAACAATTCCAGTTAGCTCCTGTCAGAGCTCCTTAAAGTACAGTTCCCCCCACACCAGCCCTGATCCAGAAACACCACCTCAGCCAGAGAAAAGAAAGTTTAATATCCAAGACTCACTCTATCCTTGACCTTTTTGCTGCAGCTGCCAGTAAGGGGTCCCAATGGTGATTTTCACTTTAACTTGCACTGGCCTCTCTTCTTCCTCATGTCCTGCCTCATTCTGTTTATCCTCTATTCACAATCCATCCACCAATCTTTAATTGATTAAACAGTAATAAATCACCAGGACCAGATGACATTCACCCAAGAGTTCTGAAGGAACTCAAATACGAATTTTCAGAACTATTAACTTGGTATGTAACCTATTGTTTAAATCAGCTTCTGTACCCAATGACTGGCAGATAGCTAATATGACTCCGATTTTTTTTAAAAGGCTCCAGAGGCAATCCTGGCAAGTACAGGTCGATAAGCCTGACTTCAGTACCAGGCAATTTGTTGAAACTAAAGTTAAGAACAGAATCATCAGACACAGATGAACACAATATGTTGGGGAAGCATTAATTTGCTTTGCAAAAAGAAATCATACCTCACCAGTCTATTAGAACCCTTTAAGTGGAGGTAGGAACAATGTTCCCTCTAATTTTTGACAGGCTGTGTGCGCAAAATATTTCTTCTGTGAAAATTTTTATGCTTCTGTGCAAATTTTTGTGCGTGCAATGTTTCACTGTGTGCGCGGGGTTTAGGATCTGTGTGCACAGGCACACAGCTTTGAGGGAACAGTGGCAGCGGGTCAACAAACGTGGACAAGCATAATTCCACAGATATTGTGGTATTTGGACTTTCAGAAAGACTTTATGAAGGACCTTGTCAAAGTAAGCAGTCATGGGATAAGAGGGAAGGTCCTCTCATGGATCAGTAACTGGTTATTCCTATCCTTTGTTTTCTATCATTTAAACAATCAGTTTCACAGTAGTTAAAGGTAAATAGCAGGGTCCCCCAAGGATCTGTACTGGGGCGGGACCTGTGCTGTTCAACATATTCATAAGTTATCAGGAAAAGGCGGGTAAATAGTGAGGTGGCAAAGTTTGCAGATGATACAAAATGATTCAGGATAGTTAAGTTCAAAGCAGACTACAAAGAGTTACAAAGGGGTCTCACAAACTGGGTGACTGTGCAACAAAATGGCCGATGAAAATCAATGTTGATTAATGCAAAGTAATGCACACTGGAAAACACTTTCAACTATACATACAAAATGATGGGGTCTAAATTAGCTGTTACCACTCAAGAAAGACCTTTGAGTCATCCTGGATCATTCTCTGAAAATATCTACCCAATGTGTAGCAGCAATCAAAAAAAGCTAACAAGATGTTAGGCACCATGAAGGAGGATGGATAATAAAGACAGAAAACAACATAATGCCACTATATATGTCCATAAGTTCCCACTCCTTGAACACTGATGCAATTCTGGTTGTCCCATCTCAAGAGATATTAGAACTAGAGAAAATACAGAAAAGACCACAAAAACAATTAACTGCATGGAACAGCTTCCATTTGAGGAGAAATTCTAAAGACTTGAACTGTTCAGCTTGTAAAAGGCACAACTGAGGGGAGATACAATAGAGATAGGATTGAGATCTATAAAATCATGACTGGTGTGGAGAAAGTGAAAGAGGAAGTGTTATTTACCCATTCACACGACACACAAACTAGGGGCCACCCAATGAAATTAATAGGCAGCAGGTTTAAAACCAACAGAAGTACTACTTTCACGCATTGAACTTGTTGCCAGGGGATCTTGTGAAGGCCAAGACTATAACAGGGTTCAAAAAAGAATTAGATATGTTCATAGAGGATAGGTCTGTCAACAGCTATTAGTCAAGAGGGCCAGGGATGCAACCCCATGCTCAAGGTACCCTTAAACCTCTGATTGTAGAAGATGGCCTGGACGACAGGGGATAGATCACTTGATAAATTGTCCTATTCTGTTCATGCTCTCTGAAGCACCCAGCAGTGGCCACTGCTGGGTCACAGGTTACTGGGCTAGATGGACCATGGGTCTGACCCAATATGACCATTTTTATATTCCTGCCACAATTTTTGCTGTTAGCTTCAGTTTCCTGAAAGTGTCACCCCCTTTACCCTCCTTACTCAGCAAGCTGAATTTGTTTATTGCGATTTATACCAATACTGATTAGGCCCCTTTCCCAAAAGTCTAAAATGCGGTCAGATCAAGAGTTGAACTGGAATGGAAGTTGGTGCAGAATCCATTATGGGAGGCATCTTGTAGCTAATATCTGGGAAGTGTTTTTGGATCTGCATGGTCTACCTACGTCCTACTGGGTAGAATTCCTTCTCCTTACTTCAGACTGCTCACAACTTTCAAGAGATTCCTCTGGGAGAGAAGTTTTCTAGGTTAAGATACAACCCCCAACATTTTAATTTTAGTTAAATTGATGAGAATATTTTGAGTGGTGAAGGCCTGGAAAACACACACACACCCCTTTCTAAACAGATTTTGCTTTGCATAAGCCCACCACAACCAAGAGAATAATATTTCCAGACTCACCATTACCAGGGGCTAGATCCTCTGCTGGTGTACATGAACATAGCTCCATTGACTTCAACCGCTTTACACCAGCTGAGAATCTCATCCCTTAAAAGTAAACATACAAGCCTCCTATTAAGATTTGGCGAAGGAATTATTGGAAATGGATCAGGTAGCCACACTTTCAACCGTTTGTAGTCCTTTCTCCGGGTGCCTGCCCATGGACCAGGGTGGAGGGAACTTTAAGTATTAGAGAGGCTAGAGAGGTGATGACAGTAATCAAGGTGGGAGAGAGCTTTGGACACATCCTAGAAATATTATGGAGAAAGAAGGGGCAAGATTTGGGCACAGCCTGGATGTATGGGGCAAGAGAGAGAGCAATCAGAGACAACCACCAGCTTATGGGACTGAGTCACAGGGAGGATGGTATGCAAGACGAATGAGAGCATCAATCCCTTGGTATTTTATATTCCTAACAGGGAACTGTTCCTGCTTTTCTAGCAAACAAGAGAATTAAAGCATGTGTCTGTGTGTCATCACTAACCCATTTAGTACCTGGGCAGACTATTGCCCCTGAGCAATAAATGATTAAGCCTAGAATGCTAATTAGCTAGTTTCTAAACTCCAAGGAAAAGTTACTCCCTTCATGAAATCCCCTGTGAGGATCTATGGCAGATCCTCAGAAAATGTATAAATCAAAGGTCCCAGTCCTACAACTGGATCAGTGCATGGACATTAGGGGGTTGGGCTCCAATCCTGCAGTGGAATCTGGCCATTGCTGCCAAAACTGTTCAAAGAGTTAGGCCCCCAAAAACTCATGAGAGTACCTCAAATTTCATGAGACTGTCATGATTTGAAATAAACAGTGGGTTTCTTTTATTTGCCTCTGGATTTTTTTAGTCTTTTCCTGCACAAGCATAAGGCCTAGACATTTATTTTATGTGGGGGGAAGAGGTAAATGAAAGTGGAGAGTCTCAGCTAAAGTAATCACATGATTCCAGGAAGTGGGGCTTTAAGAAAAGATACTAAATATAGTGAGACTTGCAATACAAGAGCTGCCAACACCACAACCCTCTAATTCAAATAGCCCTTCTGCAGCTTGTAACAGATATGGCAGTTTCCCCCACTATCTTTGAAAAACCTTATCGAAATTAAGTTTAATCATCAAGGGTGGGGATTGCATTAATCAAAAGTTTATGTATTATTGGGGGCCAGAATTGTATGTAACCTCTCCAAGGGGGAAGATGTGATGTGAAACCTGGATGACTAAATGACTATATTATATTCATAAGTCGTTAAGTGGTTTTCCAGGGGAATATCCAGGGGGAAGTGAATGCAAATTCCCCACCTCCGGTTATGCAAAAAACCCAGCCTTTTGAAGCTAGGTCCCAAGGAGTGAGTCATTGTCTGCTGCTCACCTGTTACAGGAGGCCAAGATCAAAGGCCCAGGCTGTATGAAGGGAAGACGTTCTTCTGGTTCTGAATCTGAAGCAGTTATGAACTTGCAACCACAGGGAAAAACCCCATTGTGGGGTCCTGAAAGACTGATGCCTCCCAGAGGTTGGAGCTGGGGTGACCTCTAGTAAGATATTTAGTAGGCATGTGTTTTCTCTGCAAAGCATGTGTTCCTCTCCCCACCACACCATAGATATTGCCACGGAGCCAGGATGTGGAGGAGGTGGTGATGAGGAACAGGAGTAAGGAGGACAGGAGTCCAGGGGATCCAGGTATGCAGCTAGCCAGGAGTGTTTTTCACTCCACTGCAGTCCAGCCCGAGAGAGCCTGATACAGAGGAAGGAAGCACGGCGATATATTTTCACCTACAGGAATGGCAGCCCCAAAGTAGCAGGACACAACTTTTGACTTTTCATTGTTTTACTTATTCTAGAAGGGGCTGCCTGTAGTGAATACGTGGACAGCGGCACCTTTGTGTGTTTCATCTTCCGCTGCTGCCACTGTGACTTTCAGGGTCTCCCCCTCGACTCCCCTGGAACACCTGAGTCAGAGAAGGAGGAGAAAGAAGAGGACTTGGGGATGACATGTTCAAGGTGATCCTGTAAACCAGTGCTGCTGTCACATCCCAATGGCCCCACTCCCTCAAGTCCCCTGGGGAAGCAGATCAGTACTGTATGTTGCTAACGCTGTTGCAGGCATTGCAAAGTGTTCTGGGAAGGGTTAAAGGTATGAAAGTGGAATGAAAGTTTCCTTTGCAGGTCTCAGGAGGCTGAGGAGGGGAAGGGAACGGGTTAATCTGAAAAGTCAGCTGGGCCTAGAGATAAAGAGAAAGCTGCTCTGCGTTCAAGGTCAAGAATCAACACAGACCATGCCTAGCACCAAAAAAACCCTGCTTTCAGCCCCAGCTGGCTGTGAAAAATATAGACAGAAGCAAAACAAAGGCAAAACAAGTTGCAGGACTGAGATTACATTTGCGAAGGTTGGCCACGCGGTGAGACTCAACGGTCTGCCTTTGCAACTCTGGAGCTGGTGTGTTTTGGGGAAGCTGAAGAAGCCGCAAAAGGCGATCTGGACGGGAATACTGGTCTCTGGAGGGGACGCTCCCAAGAGACCCCAGGACATAAAAACCCTCCCGAGAGCGGAAGCAAGTTGGAGATTGGCAGCGGAACCCCAGAACGACCGGTGCACCAGACAAAACTCCTGTCCACACACACCCCTCTTCCGCAGGCCTGGCCAGCCTGGGCAGCGTGTCTGAGAGTATGAAAGCGGGTCAGGGTTTGAGGTTCTTTCTTCCTTTGAGTGACGTGGAAGCAGTTCCTGCACTCACTGCTGTCTTTTTATTTTCTTAATAAAGCTTTAAAATTCAGTCACATGGTGTGTTCTCTTCATCTCCGCCCCTACGATCCTGCGGTCTTAGCCTGCTCAACTGAGGCCCAGATAGATTGGTGACAAAAATCTGTCACAGTTTTTGCATCAGACCGTGAGCACAGGGCCTGGAGGATTGCAGACAGGATTGGATTGGAGAAGGAGAGCGGAGAAAAGGAAAGCACAGAGGTGCCAGCAGGAAAAGAGAAGGAGGTGCACCAGGACATAACGGGGTTTCCCAAGCAGCAAATGTAGATGCTGCAGACTCTTGCCAAGCTGCAGGTTCAACAATCCCCGATTCACTTCCCTCTGCAGCCCATTGAGAACTCAAAATAGGGACCTCTCTGTACCTCTCTATACCCGCAACATTCCGTGGGGCACCAGGGGTCACTATCCCCGGGGGACATTAAAGACAAGCTCAGCGTCACATATACTGACCTCTGAAAGTCACGGCTGGTGTTGGTACAGCTGAAATGGACACGAATGTTCTTTGCCCTTCATAAATTAAGAGAACAGAACTTATGAAGTATTTATTGTGTTAGTTTAAAGCCGTCCAGGGGCCTTTTTGCACCAATTTTGTTACAGAACAGAATGATATTATTTGGAACATAATTCATCTTTATTAGCTCACAACACACACTGCCAAGGCCTCGGCAGTTCTAGAAGCTGCCAATTACTTGCTACTGCATAATGTCATAAATCCCAAGATCATTCACCAACAAAATGAATAGGGGCACTGACAATGTTATAGTCCAACACGTACAGCAAATCGCCAAATGATTCCTACCCGGGCACAAACGATCGGGGCCAGGCAGAGCATGCTACAAATGGCGCACTGTTAAAATGGTCTTTCAAAGCCTCTCTGAGCCATATAGCTCTGCCTTGAGCTCTTCTAATAGCCCATCTATCTGGCTGATCAAATTCATCACTCCACCTCTGCTCCCTACCCCAGCAGGGACTTTCCCCCCTTGTCTTTGGATTTTATTCAGGACACAGCAGGCAGCTGTAACCACTGGGACATTTTTCTCACTGGGGTCCAAGCTTGCAAGTAAATTAAGCCAGCCACCCTTTAATGACCAAAAGCACATTCCGCTGTCTTTCTGCACCTGCTGAGCAGGTAGTTGAATCATTTGTTGGCTGGTGCACAGCTTCATGAGCCAGGGGTAGGCTGGGGTCCCCCAGGATCACTATTGGCATTTCAACATTGCCAATGCTAATCTGCCGCTCAGGAAAGAATGTCCCTGCTTGCAGCTTTTTGAACAGCTGTATTCTTAAAGATACGAGCAACATGCACCTTCCCCAACCAGCCAATCCCCAGTGACCCCCCATAAGAAAGGAGCCTTTTCTTTTGACGTATTCAGTGGCAATATCACCTGGTGCCAAAATAGGGATGTGTTTGCGGTCTATTGAGCCACTGTGGTTTGGGAACCCCACTGTTGCAAATCCACCCCCTGTGTCCTGCATGCTCCCTAGAGTCACTGCCCTGTGTAGCGGGAGGCAATTCATGGCCCTGCTTATGTGCATCACAACAGTCCCCACGGCAGATGTTCCCAACTCCAAATTGATTCCAATTGACCAGTAGCAATCTGGCGCTGCGAGTTTCCACTGTGCAATCACTGCTCACATCTCCACGGTCAGTGCAGCTCTCATTTTGATGTCCTTGTGCTAGAAGGATAAGGCAAGCTCCACCCACAGATCCAGGAATGTGGCCTTGTGCATCATCCCAGGCCTGTATTACAATGCAACCCCGCTAGTGAGTGCACGTTCTTCAGGCCCAGAAGTGGCAGCATTCCATCAGAGAATTCTAGACCTCTCAAGGTCCCTTCCAGTTCATCTAGTCCAGTCCTCTGCACTCAAGGCAGGACTAAGTATTATCTAGACCATCCCAGATGGGTATTTGTCCAACCTGCTCTTAAAAATCGCCAATGATGGAGATTCTACCACTTCCCTAGGCAGTTTATTCCAGTGCTTAACCACTTTAGGTTGGACGTGAGGAAAAACTTCCTGTCAAACTGCCCTTGCTGCAATTTAAGCCCATTGCTTCTTGTCCTATCCTCAGAGGTTAAGAACAATTTTTCTCCCTCCTCCTTGTAACAACTTTTTATGTACTTGAAAAGTGTCATGTCCCTGCTCAATCTTCTCTTCTCCAGACTAAACAAACCCAGTTTTTTCAATCTTCCCTCATAGGTCATGTTTTCTAGAGCTTTAATAATCTGCAGCTGCTCTGGGAATGCCAACAACCTTGAAGTGGTTCTCACCAGGGCCCACATCTGTTCTCCAAGGAATCATCATGTTCCCCACTGATTTGGTTCTTCTTGGGGCCCTATAGTAGGGCGGTGACTTACCCCTGCAGCACCTCCCACTGGTACATCCAGGGAATTAGCAGGAGCACCCTCTGCAGGCTGTAGTCCCGCTTGCTGCTGGCCCCTGTGTCCCTCCTGGACCCCGGTGCCCTCTTACCTGGGGTGCTGCACCCCTGCAGTACCCCCACAATCTCAGGGTCTCCCCTCCCAGGGAACCCCCACCCCCTATCCCCACCTTGCCTCAGTCTAGGCAACTGCCAGTCACCACTTGCCCCTGTTCTCTGGAGGCAGACTGCAGTATCATTGCCACTCATCACCAGCAAGGAAGGTTGGCCTGCTGCCTCTGCCTCTTTAGCCCTGGGCTGCCCCCTGCAACCCCAGTACCCTCTGTTGGGCCTTCCCCCTAGGCCCTGCAGCCTGGGGGTTTCCAGGCCAGAGCTTCCCCAGCTTCTCTTGCCTGTCCCAGCCCTGCTCCACTCTAGGTACCTTGTGTTTCCCAGCAGCCAGGCCTGTCTGCCTCTGTTACCAGAGGAGACTGTCTGTCAGGCCCCTGCCTCTCAGCCTTTTTATAAGGCCTGCTAGAGTGTCTGGGGCATGGCCACCCAGCTGAGCCTATTCTCCCCATCAGCCTGGGTGCTTGCTCCCAGCCACAACCCATTCCTGGGCTGCATTAAGCCCTTCTGGCTGGGAGCGGGTAGCCACACCGCTACAGGCCCCCAGTGCTTGCAGTCCACATGACAATAGTAGAGAGCTGTATAGGCTCTAAGCTTCTGTTGGAGAAAGTGAGGAGGGCCAGATAAAGGGGTGAAAATTATGGGACACAAATAACATTGTGGGATGGAGACAGCTGCAAACTGGGATGTTAACCCCAGGTTCCCAGTCACCCCTGCACAATGCATTTTGAGCCCATCATGAATTGCCAAAACTTCTCAAAAAACAGTGTGCTGGGTGATGGCTAGTTGCACAATAAGAAACCTACACACGGTGCACAGCACTCTGCATCAGTACAACCACTCCTAGTGAGCATACACACACCCCTGACAAGAAGCTAAGTATTCACGCACTCAGGCCGTGTATTAACTGCAGCGGTTGCATGCCGACGTAACTTATATCAATAGAAGCTTGTACTGTCGATAGGGCCTTGGTCTCTAGCGTTTATGGCTGCAGGGGACCTGAAAATGTGGCCCGGCTACAGCTGATGTGTCTGCCCAAATCTGCAGAAAGCCTGAAACAATAGCTCTGAAGTGTGAGCAGGGTGCTAATTCAGATGCCAAGGAGTGCTGTTTCCCACAGAACCATTGTAAGCTATTTGATCCAAAACTTTGATGAGAATCACATTTCCTCATTAGCTTCGTTCTGATACTTAAGAGCCAAGCAGGGGCTGAATTTTGTGATTCCCAGAATACAAGTCACAATGCAACTGCAACAGTTACGGATAGACCAGGAGTGCCAGAAGCACCCTAAAAGTGGGGAGGGCACAGGTGCCTGCACCCTGGTTCTGCCCCCATACCAGCCCTTCCCCTGAGGCTCCATCCCCTTGCTCCTCTCTGCCCCTCCCCTCGTCACTGGCCCTTATGGCCAGTAGAAAGTTGGAGGGCCATGGCCCCTTGGTCCCTCCCGTTCAGACCCAATAAATGCTGACAGGTGAATTTTGATTCTATCTACAGCTGACTCCCACCCTCACGCTCACCACTGCTGACATTTTCATGCCAAGATGTTGGTTGGTTGGTCATGACTTTTAGACGCACAGACCCAGGACTGTTTTTAAAATCAGTGAACCAGGGAACAAAAAAGCACCCTACTGGATTCTATTAACTATTCTTCCTCTTTGTGGCTTTTCAGGTGGTTTCACCTCATGTGGCCATGAGACACTGGATTTTTGCCTTAAGTTTCTGGTTCCCCTAACCTCAAAGTTCAGTTAAAGACTACCAAGTTTTCCCAGCTGTCACATGAAATTTTATACCCAGTGAATTGGGTATTGAAGCCTACAGGAATCAAGGAACATTCATTCATTTGTATACACAGAGAGCAAAACCTTTGCATACTTTTCAGCTAAAACAGCTTGTTTAGATGAAGGAAAAGGGACAAGAACAAATGAAAGCAAGTGCAATGTCTCTCACTGGGGAGACTTAGCAAGCCTCATCATTTAAATGCCCGGATTCTCTCCTGCCATTTCTTGCTGACATTTAACCCAGACAAGCATGAGACACTGCCCTACCAAGCTCCTTTGTAGTCTCAAAGACTTTATTAAAAATCAATGGCATGACAAAGGTGTAACTGAGGACAAAACCAGGCCACATTTTTGTGCATGCAACATAAGACCTTTTACGCCTTGTTTATTCAGTGTCGTTTGGGTACATCGTAAATTGCTTTCACCTTCTGCTATGTACATAATAGCAGAGGACACATGTCATAAGTGTGAAGTAGCCTAGAATTACTGTTTATCTGTAAGGGGTTAAGCTAAAGGTAACCTGAGAGGTGGACAACTGACCAATGAGAAATTCCTCAGGAGACAAAGGATTTTAAGTTTCAGTTTTTCTCTGGGTCTCTGTCTGTTCACCTCGGCTATGGGATGAACACAGCTATGTCTTTCACTGTAACTATAGATTCTATTAAGTATTGTAGTCAGTAAGTTTACCTTCTTTT